>CM053028.1:193399043-194037055 GCA_028564925.1 Lithobates sylvaticus
GCACAAGCAGGACGACATGTAACAAATGGTGAGTAATGTGTAAATATACCCAAATAAAGATAATATGTGTATATACCCAAATGCAAATAAAATAATAATAAAAAGATAATAAAAGCAGCAGCTAATAAATGTGAGATATGCACATAAACCAGAAATATACAGTGAAAAAAGCCGCGCTAAAGTGATAATATGAGTTAAATCACACAAAAATATTTAAACAGAGAATATTGAAAAAAATCTGTATGAGAAGATTGTTCATAAAATAAAGTCCAATTGAAACTGAAAGTGATGGTGATAAAAAAAAATAGATTTGTAGTGACATATGATTTCCAAAAACGTGAATGTGAAAGGAACTCCACCAAGTGACCTTAATCCACCACCGCTCTAATGATGTGCTTACCAGAAGGCAAGCTTTGATAAGCCTGTAACTCGAAAGCCGTCAGGGTATGACCAAACCACTAGGCATCGCCTCTAGAACTCGTATTCAGCTGGTGATAGCGACCACAATCCTGGGACAGGCAATCTTCCCTTATAGGGTATAAATGGGATCGGACTCCTCCAAAGATATCAAGCCAGGGAACCATACACTCTCATCATGTGGATAGATAAAAATGAGGGATGCTCCCATAGTGTGAAACCATATATAAAATTTATTGTATCATATAAAAGTTCTACTTACATCAATTAAAAGAAATGTTCGCAGAGTACATATAAGAAAAACGCCGGCGGCTAGCAGAACACCCGCTCACAATGCGGAACGTGATGACGTCAGTGCGTCAGCCTCCCTACGTCCGTTTCGACTAATCGTCGTCTTCTGGGGAACGACATTTTGTGGGTGGGGGGGGGGGGGACAACGCTTAGTTACAATAATATAAGGAGGACATAATCACACATAGGTTAGACTTGATGGACTTCTGTTGTTAAAATATAAAATATACTATAGATCAATGGCTACAAATAAAGTATGGTTTGGCAGAAAAATTACTCACCTACTTATTGACATGCGTGTGAATTTGAAAAATGTATCTTCATGCACACGGAGGTCTCCATACAAGATCATGAACTGGCCTCTCTCCTCACGATTTGCAATAATGGGATGAACCCAGTATCTTCTTCTTCTCCTCCTCCTTCTTCTATTCTCTACTTCAAGCAAGATTGCTGCTGTTGCAGCAACAACTGTTGGCATTATCATAGGCAGAGCAGCACACATTTTGCAAAGAAAGACAAAACACACACTACAGACTCCTGGACAACCAGGAAGTGTACACAAAAATCAAACTTTTTATTAGCAACCAGACAAAAACATAACAAGTGATTGGCTAGCTCAAAATTTGCAGCTCTAATTAGACACTTCTGGGGTTACTAATGAATTCGCACCTAAAACGCTGACAAACCGCTGAACAACTGACTTTTTTGAGCACAGTGAAACCAGACATTCAATTCGCAACGCAATGGTGTGAACCCGGGCTTAAAAGCCTTTCCAGGCTACCAGTTTTGAGTTAAACAGGAGGTCTGATGCTAGAATTTTTGCTCTCACTCTGATGTTTTTTTATCTGAGTAATCTATGTTTGTCCCAAGCATGTTTGAATCCACCTACTATTGACTGAAATACTACCTCTGCTGTTCATTTCAAGTCTATTTCAAGCACCAACTGCTCTTTTGGAAAAAAAAATACTTTCTAAGATTAGTTTTGAACTTTTCTCTTGCTAGTTTGAGTTTTGCTAGTCCCTGTATTCTTGATTTCGGATTTATATGGAAAATACTGCCCTCCTGAACCTTATTCGCCAACTTGATGTATTGAAAGGTATTAATAATGACTCCCCTTTCCCTTTTTTCCCTCCAGACTGTATATATTAATTTCCTGTCTCCTGATACGTTTTATCTGTCCGAATTTTGTCTCTTTTGACATTTTTGTTGCCTGTCTCTGGACTCTATTCTGGCCTATCAGTAGATTGAATGACCACTGTTTACATTTGGATATGGGACCCCTTGTGATAGGAGAACCCGGAAATGGTGGCGAAGGGGATCCCTTCTGTGATTTGTAGAAGGGATTGGGTGGTTGTAAAACCACTCAGATCACTTCTACAGGAAAGCCCATTGCTGGCTGGAAAAACATATCAGTGCTTGTTCCTGAAGAAGTACAGGTACATCGTAAGGATAGAAAGTGTTAAATAACACACTTGGGGGATTCCTTAAACCTGTGAAGTGGCCCGCCTGTAGAATGGCCAGCTTCATTGTTAGCCATTTTCACCTATTAACGACTATTAGGCAAAGAATTGTCAAAGGGAATAGGGAGCTGGACAATGCTCTTGTGCAGAAAAATAAAAGTACCATTCAGTGGGGAGCAGCTCTTTGAATAATGCCAATTCAGTGTGTGTGTGTGTGTGTGGGGGGGGGGGGGGGGATGTTGAACCCACACATTAAGTGGCTCACCAACTAAAGTGACATTTTTCATTTTTCACAGAGAAAAAATACAATTTAATTGGGCTCCAATCTTCCCCCTTCCGCAGACCCTCCACAGCATTCACTGGGCCAGGATGTCAGGAAGAGGCCCTTCTCCCCATCTAGTAAAGGGGAAACCTGGTATGGTTTGGGAGGGGGGGCATACGCTCTCTGCACCCTCTTTTCCTGGCCAGCCAGATGCTTCTAGCAACTGACTCTGTGTGGCTGCATGCATCCTAGCAGTCAAGGACGTTTGTTGCTCGCACAATGGGAAGTGTTAATTTAATGGAGGTAGTAATACTGCCACTAAATAAATGGTTTGTGGCTGCGACAAATAACCGGCGACAGCAGAATAGTATTGTATTTCTCAATATTTTTGGGATGTTTATGGACCTGAACCAACTCAGATGTTTAGAAGAGGTCTCCCCACAAACAGATAAATGGTTTAAATAAGGGTACTCTTACCAGAAAAGGTAGACTCACGGGCCTTAATCAGTGAATCAATCGAGCGTGGAATGGAATCACCGGATTTGCAGGGGCTGTACCATAACCGGTTGTATCCTCTGGGAGATTTTCTGGGTGAATACACCCTCCTACTCACCAAGATGTGCTTGTGGATCGCCAGGAAAATATGAAGCCCCAATCGTGGTTCCCACCATAGATGGCTCAAAATGGAAATATAGAAAAAAGAGTGTCTCCTCATAGTGTGAATCCAATTTAAAAAAATAGTATTTGTAAATAAAATTTTTCCCAATCAGGATAGGGGTATATATAAAAAAAACGGTATAAAATTGTTTAACCAGTAGCTGACCGCTGGCTGTCTATTGACGGCCAGGCGGTGCAGCTCTCAGGGCGGGAGGACGTCATATGACGTCCTCCCCTTCACGGCCCTCCAGGGATTGCACGCCCCGCCGTGTCGCCGTGCCACGATGTCCGCCGGGCACCCGCGATTGCCCGGTAACACAGCAGGACCGCGGATCTGTGTGTGTAAACACACAGATCCACTGTCCTGTCAGGGTAGAGGAGCCGATGGTTTGTTCTCTGTACAGAGAAACACCGATCGGTCTCCTCCCCCTGTCAATCCCCTCCCCCTACAGTTAGAATCACTCCCAGGGAACATGTTAACCCCTCCCCGCCCCCTAGTGGTTAACCCTTCACTGCCAGTGTCATTTACACAGGAATCAGTGCATTTAAATAGCACTAATTGCTGTATAAATGAAAATGGTCCCAAAAATGTGTCAAAAATGTCCGATGTGTCCGCCATAATGTCGCAGTCACAATAAAAATCGCTGATTCGCCGCCATTACTAGTAAAAAAAAAAAACATTAATAAAAATGCTATAAAACTATCCCCTATTTTGTAAACTCTATAACTTTTGCGCAAACCAATCAATAATCACTAATTACGATTTTTTTACCAAAAATATTTAGAAGAATACGTATCGGTATCAGTGTAGCAAAAAGTAAAAAATATTGTTTTTTGTTTAAACTTGTCCCTCTTCTTTTGTTTATAGCGCAAAAAATAAAAACCACAGAGGTGATCAAATACCACCAAAAGAAAGCTCTATTTATGGGGACAAAATGATAACAATTTCATTTGGGTACAGTGTTGTATGACCGCGCAATTCAAATTGCGACAGCGCTGAAAGCTGAAAAATGCCTTGGTCAGGAAGGGGGTGAAAATGCACTGTACTGAGGTGGTTAAAAAAGCGCAAAATATCAGTGGCTTAGGCAAGCATCTCACCCTACGCATTTCGTCTACTGGAGACTTCAACTGGGGTACATGCCAGCCTGTCACTCACTGCGCTTTATATACATTGTACACAATATTCAATCTATATCACCTGTCAGAGCATGTGGATCCCCGCTTCCGTGATCTCTTGGCGTGCGTTCCAAGAAAACCTATGAGCGAGGTAAAATTCATCAGGCACCTGCTTCCTGAAAAGCCAAGCCTCAGATTCAAGCCCATCCGGCATTATGCTCCGTGGATACAGCCCGGCGTTACGTGGATGGCGTATCCACGTAGGCATCGTAGTTACGTGCCCACGTACATAGCGTACCCGCGTCGAGCGCCACCGGAAATAAACAGAAGGACAGTCTATTTACAATGGGTTCGCCCTGGTATGAGTTCCGCCGTATGATGCGTTCACATCGAGGCGTCATGAAAACCATGACAACCTAATGACGTGGACGTCAAGACGGATATAATTAGATGTGGTCCAATTAAATAAACCGCTCACTGTGCTCGATATATAAATATGGATACATATAAATATATATGCATACATTTAAAAACAAAATCCACATTAAGGGACCGAAAAATGGTAAGAAGAAATAAAATTAGAAGGTCAAAAATCGAAATTCTGAGATAATATTAGATAATGCCACTCGTAATTAAGGAGAGGCAGGAGTTGGATCCATGTCACCAAAAACTAATATTCAAAAGGGAGGGATTGTGGGGGCGTGGCCTGGAGCTGCATGGAGTAGGGTGTGCAGAGTGAGAGCTCCGTCCGAGCATTCATCCTATTGACTCATCCTGCCGGGTTATTTCCCACAAAAGAGGCACCAGATCGCACTGGATAACCACCCTGACTCCAGAAATCATGTCACCACCGAAACGGGTCTCGGAGGCCGTAAACAAGCTGGCAAAGTACCGCCATGAGGGCCGCGGGAGCGGAGCTACAACACCAGAAGCTCAGCGTCGTCCTGCACAAGCAGGACCGGGCCGCCGAGACGGAGAGTAGGGTGAGCCACGTGGAGGCAGACATTGCTCAACACCAGCTCAGCGTCGTCCTGCACAAGCAGGACGACATGGAAAACAGGCTGAGGAGGTGCAACCTCCGTTTCGTCGGCCTGCCAGAGCGGTCGGAGGGTGCTGATCCCCCCACATTTCTGGAAAACCTGCTAATCAAAACCTATGGAAGGGAGGCCTTTTCGTCCACGTTTATGATAGAGAGGGCCCATCGCCTTGCCGCCCGCCCTCCACCAGCCGGCGCACCACCCAGGACCTTCATCGCGAAGCTCCTCGACTACCGGGACCGGGACACAGTACTGCGCCTTACCCGTGAGCGTGGCAACATCCCAGTTGGCAATGTAACCGTCGCTGTGTTCCCGGATTTCTCAGCGGAAGTACAGAAGAAGCGGGCGCAGTTCATAGAAGCCAAACGCCAGCTCCGCATCAAGCATCTCCCTTACGCCATGCTTTTCCCGGCGCGACTGCGGGTCGTATGCGATGGAAAGGCCCAGTTTTTTGAGGATCCTGCGGCGGTGATCTCGTGGCTTGAAGACCGCGATCCGACCGGCCCTGCACACTGATAGCCCACACGCCTGCTAGCACTGAGCCCGAGCGGCACCTACCTGAACAAATGCACTTCTTCCTGACATGGTCTGGGTGTCGCCCGCAACCTTCCCCAAGACGTCTCCTGCTCCACCTGATGACCATCCGGACACCTCCCTGCACCCTCAACCACCGCGGCCACAGTAACAAGCTACCTCTCCGATGATTCTGCGGGCTGCCCGTGATGTGCTGCTTACATGAGGACCCAGCTACCGCCAGAACTGTGAGTTACCAGTGCCCCCCCCTTCCTCCTCTCCCTTTCCCCTGTGCAGGAACTATTACCCCCCCTGCATGAACCCTGTCCCAGGGCTGCTTGGCAGCGGTCCCGTGCCTCAGCACAGCACATTTCCTCTTTCCCCCCTTATACCGACCCCCGCTACTCCCGTTCCACTCGGACGCCCCACATGCTCTCACCTGACTGGCGGAACAAACCAGCACCCCTACCTCACTGCGAGCTCTGCAGTTTGTACATTTGTTCGCCCCCCTCTTCCTCCATGGATGCCGGTGACTCGGGTGAGCTTCTCCCCCGGAGGTTTGTAGCACCGGCCGCACCTCAGTTTTCCTGGCCAGCTGCCACCCCCATGGCTATGGTGGGTGGCTGTTCTCTTGGTTTGCCACGCTGGCCCAGTGTAGGCACAGTTAGTTATTTTATGCTGCTTTTATTATTGCTAAACGCACAACCTTTACTGTTGACATGCTATGTGCTACTGATGTATTTTCTGTACCACCAAATGTGCCTAAATGACTGTAGGCTCTCCCACCTGATGCCTTACAATGTGAATGCATTGCAGAAATTTCATGCTATAGGTCTCTCCCTGAGGGTCCAACTGCCCAGGCTGTCCCCCCCACTCTCCCATGGCATCACTTAAACTACTTACCTGGAATGTGCGGGGGTTGGGTGCCAGGCCCAGGAGAATTGCTGTTCTCTCCTATCTCAAAGCTGCACGAGCCGACATTTCTGTCCTCGTGGAAACCCACATAGTGGGCCAAGCCCAAATGTCACTTAAAAGGCCCTGGGTGGGATGGCTATACCATGCTCCCCACACCTCTAATTCCCGAGGGATTGCCATCCTCATTGCAAAGTCAGTGCAGTTCCAGCTGCATGACCTGCAGTCGGACTCTCAGGGCAGATCCCTTTTTCTTCATGCCACTATAAGCGGACTCGAAGTGCTCCTTATGACATTCTATGTGCCACCACCATTCCAATTTAGCATCCTCCAAGAGGGCCTCACCTTCATGGCTAAGCATCCCACAGTACCAGCAATCTGGCTTGGCGACTTCAATATGACCATAGACCCCAGCCTAGACAGACTCAGGACTCCTGCCCAAGCACCCCCCACCCCGTCCACCACCCGATTCGGCAGGCTCTTGGCTGAATTTGCCCTGACGGACTCCTGGAGATATAAATACCCAGACAAGATAGCTTTCTCATGCTTTACCCCCTCACACATGGCCATGTCGTGCATCGACCTAATTCTAATGTCCCCTGCCCTGCTGCCGGACCTCATTGACGTGGGGTTCGGCAGCAGAGTCCTCTCCGACCACTCCCCCTACTGGGCAACGCTGCGACTCCCAACGTCTCCGGCCCCCCATAAATGGCGATTGAACCCCTTTTGGCTCTCTATCCTCCCCGACCTAGAGGATGTCGACCGTGAATGGACACATTTCTTTAGCACTAACCTAGATACGGCACCCATGGGTGCGGTATGGGAAACCTTCAAAATCCACGCTTTCCTAATACTCTCCACCCGCATAAACAGACACAAAGCCGCGTCCAAGACCATACTGCAGCAGTCTGAGGAGAGACTCAGCTCTCTGGAGCAAACAACGTGCTTTCGAGCATGGCGAAACAACACATATTCTTCAGCAAACAATGTGCTTTCGAGCATGGCGAGCGGGCGGGCAAACTTCTTGCCTATATGGCCCATCTCGATCATACCCCTCCAGTGGTGGTCCAACTTCGGACTGCGGCGGGGGAGGTGATCTCTGACCCCAGCCAGGTGGCGGAGGAATTTAAGCAATTTTATTTGGACCTCTACACCTCCACGGCATGCCACACCCCGACCGCGCTGACCCAATTTCTCCAGACGGTAGATTTCCCCTCCCTTACCCAATCCCAGATGAGCCAGCTTGAGGCACCCATAACCACTGACTGCATTGCTGAGTCACTTCTCCCAACCTCCAAGGCACCTGGCTCTGACGGCCTCCCCTTGGAATTCCACACGCACTTTCAGGACACCCTCACCCCCAAACTGCAAAAACTCTACACCCACATCTTTGACTCTGAGTCCCTCCCCCCCTCTATGGGGGAGGCTCTCATTGTCCTCATACCCAAACCTGGTAAAGATCCCCTCTTACCTGAGTCCTACCGCCCCATATCCCTTCTACAGCTGGATGTCAAAATCCTCGCCAAAATCCTTGCCCTCCGCCTCAATAAAGTCATTCTTAGCCTAATCCACCCAGACCAGACAGGCTTTATGCCTGATAAAAACACAGCGTTCAATCTCCGCAGGCTATACATGAATTTACAGGCAACCCACGGCAATACTGGATCTAGGGTGGTGGTGAGCCTGGACGCCGCAAAGGCGTTTGATTCTGTGGAGTGGAGGTACCTATGGGAGTGCCTTCGCAGGTTTGGCTTCGGCCCAAAATTTATCAAATGGCTACAGCTCCTCTACCAGGCTCCCACTGCCCGGATCCAGATCAACGGTAGGATATCTGACCCTTTCACCCTCTCAAGGGGCACCCGCTAAGGCTGCCCCATATCCCCGCTCTTATACGTCCTCGCGGTTGAACCTCTGGCCATAGCAATTAGAGCCCATCCCCTCATCAAAGGCCTTCGAACAGGACACATAACTGAGCTAATTAGCTTGTACGCTGATGACATGCTCCTCTACCTGGAAGACTCGGGCCCCTCCCTGGAGGCCGCGCTTCAACTAATCAGACACTTTGGCAAGTATTCGGGGTTGCAAATCAACTGGTCAAAGTCCCAAATCCTTCCACTAGACTTGGGGGCCCCTACTGCATCATAGGCTGCGTTGCCACTAGTCAGGGCTAGTCAAATCAAGTACCTGGGAGTACAATGCACCAGGTCCCCCGAGGAGTACACAAGACTTAATATTGAACCTCTTTTTACACTCCTTAAATCCAAGACCCAAATCTGGTCCCGGCTCCCCCTAGGGGTTATGGGCCGCATTAACCTGATCAAGATGATCCTCCTCCCCAAGCTGCTTTACCTGTTCTGGCACGCTCCCCTGTGCATCCCCCTAAGAATCTTTAAGTCTATGGAAGCTATACTCAACACCTTTGTCTGGGGTCCCTCTCGCCACAAGCTTTCCTGGAAAACACTAAAATGCCCGGTGCACCTAGGCGGCGCAGCCCTCCCGGACCTTCTCCTTTATTACTTAGCATCCCAACTCTCCCATCTATACTATTTCGACAAGACGGACAAAGACCGTTACCTCGCGTTGGTCTGTTCATCCAGCCAAGGTCCGGTCTCCCACCCACTGCAGATCCTTTTCTGCGGCACCCACGGGCATTCCACCCCCCCTAAATCCATGCTTGCCCATCACTGTAAAATCTGGCAGGTTGCCATCAACAAAACCAAAGCCCCTCCCATCCATGCCCACACACCCCTGTGGAATAACTCCCTTCTGCCTGAGCTCCTCACGATACCCGACCAGGCTCTCTGGATAACCAAGGGAATTATATTCCTCTCCCAAGTAGTGCGGGGAAGCTCAATTAGACAGTTCCAGGCCCTCAAGGATGACTTCGACCTCCCCAATCACATGCTCTTCCGATACCTTCAGCTCTGGCATGCTCTCAGCGCCCAATTTGCTGGGCCCATCCCCAGGTTGGAATCACTGTCCCCTGTGGGTGTGATCAGAGGCCAGGATCCCAAGAAATTAACCTCCTACTTCTACAATCACCTACTATTGCCTGAAACTACCCTGCAGGCGCATAACCTAAAACCCAAATGGGAGGCGGACCTGGGCGCTGTGGAGCATGAGGAGTGGGAAGATGCACCCACTGTCTCCAAACTAGTATCCCCTAAATTGTCGGACAGACTCACCCACTTGTACATTCTGCACAGATCATACCTCACCCTGGCACGCCTAGCCAGGTTTAGACCTGGCCAAGACCCCTCCTGCCCTAAATGCGGAGACTCTAGTGGCACATTCTATCACCTACTATGGGCCTGCCCACGCATCCAAGAATACTGGTCGCAAGTCATCAAGTTTCTACACGATCGAATGGGTTCACCTGTGTCCCTATGCCCCCGCCAATGTCTACTGGGGATCCTTCTACTCCCCGAGGAAGAAAAATACCTCTCCATTTTCTTACAGGAGTCCCTGTTTCTAGCCAGAATGCAGATTGCCCGAACCTGGATTAAAGCGAACCCCCCCACCCTCCAAGCATGGATAGCCGCAGTGAATGCCCTCCTCCCCTTTAAAAAGATACTATACCTCCACCGAGGCTGCCCGGCCAAATATAATAAAGTTTGGGATAGATGGATAGACGACCCAGACACTTACCCACCCTAGGAGCGACACACTGCCCCCTGACTGTCCGCTCGCCCCCCCCCCCGCCCCCCCCCCCCCCCCCGAGACACATAATGAGGAGAATAGCCTGACCTACTATACAAGTACTGAGTCTGCTGGGCACACACCCTGCACATCCCACTTTGCCTGATGGGCACCAGGACCCCACAAAACAGCTGCGGGACACCCAGGAACCCCCGTCTGACTGACAATCCACTGAAACCCACGAGGTCGCACCACTCTGATATATGTATAGCATCTCTTTTTTCTGTATTGTGGTATATCCCCTCGAACCTGTCAACTTTGTTATCTGTCAATGTAGTGCCTGTTGCACTTAAACTGTGAAAATGTATCCTTGTTTGGTTTATGCTCAATAAACTTGGTTTTGATTTAAAAAGGGAGGGATTGTATCCAAGTATAAATGGATGGAACCACTGAAGAATAAGTGATTTTATAAGACCTAGAGGTTATTGTGAATATATATAATGTGTAAAAAAACTTGTGTTATATCCGAGAGAGGTGAAAATAGGGATCCACACGCTCAGGACTTACACTCTGACATACACAACAATAACACAATATCAGTCAGTGTCTTTCATGCTTAAGTTTAGAAACTTGTATCCCAATTCCATAAGTGATGTAAAAAAACAAGACGTATTATGCTGGCAAATCAAAAAAAAACTGTCCGATACAGGTAAGAAAAAAAGTAATAAATAAATAAATAAAAATTAGTAATAAAAACATGTGGCAATCAGACCGAATAAAGTAGTTCTGAACTCATCATCTGCCCTGCAGATAAGGGTGGAGGGATAGTCATCCTGGATAAAGATGACTATCACTCTGAGATGATCAGGATTTTGAGTGATACTGATACTTATTCTCGTATCACAAAAAATCCCACTACAGACTATAAGAAAACTTTGATTGACCTGATTGATACTGGGTTTAACATGGGCATATTGGATAAAAAAAGAAAAAAATTATCTCATACCCACTGTTCCAAGAATTCCCGTAATGTACTATCTACCCAAGGTACATAAAAGTATTACAAATCCTCCAGGCCGCCCGATCATCAGCAGGATCGACTCTATTACTTCTCGCATTGGAAGATATATTGACTTCCACTTACAACCGATAGTGAAGGCGATACCATCGTATTTTAAAGATACAAAAGATACTATTGCTAGGTTACAACATATACAGTACAGTGAAGACTTACTCTTGGTGACTGCAGACGTCACAGCGTACCATAGCGTACCACAGCGCAGACGTCACAGCGTATACCAGCATACCTCACACCTTAGGCCTTGCAGCGGTTGACTTGTTTTTATCCAGAAATAGAACTATCCCTGAAACACAAAAAAGGTTCATTATGGATCTATTACAGTTTGCCACCAGACACAACTATTTCTGGTTTAATAAGGAGTTCTATCTTCAAGAAAAGGGCGTGGCAATGGGAGCAAAATTTGCCCCCAGCCTAGCCAATATTTTCATGGCGAGATGGGAGGAGGATGTTGTCTATGCCCAAGATCTACCACAAATAGCCCTCTGGGCTAGGTACATAGACAACATCCTCCTCCTATGGAGAGGTAGTAGAGATTCGTTGGAGAACTTCATGGTTTTTCTCAATAGTAACCAGGTGGGAATTCAATTAACCTATAATATATAATATTCGTAAATAAAATTTTTATTTATTTATTACTTTTTTCCTTACCTGTATCGGACAGTTTTTTCTTTGATTTGCCAGCATAATACATCTTGTTTTTGACATCACTTATGGAATTGGGAGACAAGTTTCTAAACTTAAGGATGGAAGACACTCACTGATATTGTGTTATTGTTGTGTATGTCAGAGTGTAAGTCCTGAGCGTGTGCATCCCTATTTTCACCTCTCTCGGATATAACACAAGTTTTTTTTACACATTATATATATTCACAATAACCTCTAGGTCTTATAAAATCACTTATTCTTCAGTGGTTCCATCCATTTATACTTGGATACAATCCCTCCCTTTTGAATATTAGTTTTTGGTGACATGGACCAAACTCCTGCCTCTCCTTAATTACGAGTGGCATTATCTAATATTATCTCAGAATTTCAATTTTCAACCTTCTAATTTTATTTCTTCTTACCATTATTCGGTCCCTTAATGTGGATTTTGTTTTTAAATGTAAACATATATATTTATATGTATCCATATTTATATATCGAGCACAGTGAGTGGTTTATTTAATTGGACCACATCTAATTATATCCGCCTTGACGTCCACGTCATTAGGTTGTCATCGTTTTCATGACGTCTCGACGTGAACGCATCATATGGCGGAAGTCATACCAGGGCGAACCCATTGTAAATAGACTGTGCTTCTGTTCACTTCTGGTTGCGCTCGACGCGGGTACACTATGTACGTGGGCACGAAAACTACGATGCCTACGTGGATACGCCATCCACGTAACGCCGGGCTGTATCCACGGAGCATAATGCCGGATGGGCTTGAATCTGAGGCTTGGCTTTTCAGGAAGCAGGTGCCTGATGAATTTTACCTCGCTCATAGGTTTTCTTGGAACGCACGCCAAGAGATCACGGAAGCGGGGATCCACATGCTCTGACAGGTGATATAGATTGAATATTGTGTACAATGTATATTGAATTGGAATTGTACACAAGACACCGACTTTATTTCCCAGGCCAATAAAATAGGCGATAGATTCATCGATAAAGGTTATAATAAACAGGACATCAACGCCAAAATTAAAGAAGTAGAAAAAATGAACAGATTTGAGCTGATCAAAGATAAACCGAAAAATGACTCCAAAATTAGTGGGCTACCAATCATCCTGGACTACAATGCCCAACACAAAGCGGTTGAAAAAATCATTAAGAACCACTGGCATATCTTAAGAAGTGACCAACACTTAGGATCACTACTCCCAGATAAACCGAAGTTCGTGTATAAAAGAGCCCCAACCCTTAGAGATAAACTAGTGAAGAACATCCCGGATCCACCGAAAATTGGTTATACGTTTTTTACCGGCAAAGGATTCTATCCATGCAAAAGATGCTTCGCATGTACTAAGGTTAAACAACCAACCGAAAAAGTATTCAATTTCAAATCCACCAGCACTGGTAAATCCTATGAAGTCGCAGACTTCATTTGCTGCAATACTGAAGGCGCTGTATATGCGCTGGAATGCAGCTGTGGCCTCCAGTACATCGGAAGAACTAAAAGACCTCTGAGAGTGAGAATAAAGGAACACATACAAAACATCCTGAAAGGCTTTGATAAGCACAGCGTTTCCAAACATTTCACCACACATCACAACAGAGATCCGAAACACCTCAAATTTTGGGGAATTGAACCGTACAAAAGGCATTGGCGTGGCGGACATAAGGTTCGTACCCTCAGTCAGATTGAGTCTAAGTGGATATTCATCCTAGACACCGCCACGCCACACGGTTTAAATATCGAATTTGACCTCAACTGTTTTATAAGCGATTTTTAACAATTTTAGTGTCACTTACAGTCATTATGCGTTTTTAGGTCCCAACATTCACCATGTTGCATGCCATCATGTGACTCTAGGCTCTGACACTCACCTTTATATACTTTTCCCACTGAGTATACAATAAACCAGTGATTTTTAACAAGCTTATCCTTGTCCAAAGCCACCATGCGATTTTTATGCTGTCATTTGTTTCACATTATATGCCAGCACCTTTGTTTGTTATATCTACCTCTTGCCTGACATCATTTCCGGAGTCCGATATAACCTCATATATTAGTCCCTCCTCTTTTATTGCTTGCAATATATACATAATTTATTAGTGATTTTTTATCCATTTTAAACAAAAATAAAAAACTTTCCATTACACCATGCAATATATCTCTATATATCCATCTGGGCCATTCCCTTGCTTTATTTATTGCATTTTTTTCATGGACCTTGGCACCAGATTGCATATTTATATAAGATTTTTTGCAGCTTTTAATTTACAAATATCTTTTAATATCCCCACATTTTATACATCCCCTCTATTTTACATAATGAATATACCATTTTATGCATCCTCCTCCGTATGTATATACAGTATATTGTGTTTCAATACACCATACTTATTGAGCGTACTCATTTTATTTATTTTATTTAGTTTCTGCCCCAGGTGTCTATAGCTGGGTTATACACAGCTCTGCTGTGTACACATGTTTTTAATCATAGTCTGCGCTTCAGCGTCTATTAAAACTATATCTCCAGCCCCACGTTTCCCTTTATTCATATATTTTTTTTAGTTTGGCTGTTAGCAAAACAAGTTCTTTCTATCACCAGTGTCCTTTGAAAACCACAAAAACATGGCCGCGGCTGTAGCCTATCCCTTGGAATATGGCCGCTCCATTCTAAAGATAGGGATTCTACAACAAAATGGCCGACCGCCATTCTATTAGCACCCCTATTTAAAGACACTTCCTTTGGTCCTACATTATCCCCGATGAAGTCACGTGACGGTGACGACACGCGTAGGATACGGACCCCGGAAGTGACGCACTGGCTACGAGCTCGGCGCTCGTTTTGAATTCACACTGTAATCGCAATGTCTATGTGAGTAACCTTTTTAAAGAATAAAGCTGATTTACTGTTTTTCTAAAGACTACTACACTATACGAGTCCTTTCTGTTCCTCCCTCCCCCTTACCCACCATACTCTGGTTTATGCTGAGCGGAACCTGGTCCAGAGCACCAGGTAGCAACCACTGTATAGGTTTCAAACACCTCGGACAGGAGATTAGGACCGGCATATAGACCCCTCGAGCAACATCCCCAGAGAGACCACTGAAGCACCCCCCAGAGAGACCCCATCTGCCTGGCATCCTCTTATATGCTACATACCTGCAGCATAAAGGTAATTAGGGAGCACACCTACGGGTGCCACTAGCACTGAAGACCCCAGCACTGCTATCACCCTGGGCAAGCTCGATTCACTACCCCCCACCCTCACTTGGCACTTCAGCACCAGAGTGCAGCCCAGATTGGATCACACCCGTCATCTTCAGACTTGTGTTGTTCACAGAACCTTATGTCTTATGGACTGTCATTTATTGTTTTGCACATGTTGATCTTTTAATCACATTGCAATTCTGATTATTTTAATCACTTCTCTCTCTGTTGCCATTTTTTTCACATCTGTTGTCAATCTTTTTATTCATTGCTATCACTAGCATTATCACCGACTTTTTATTGCCAGATTATTCACCTATTGTTTTTATTCGCCCCCCTCTTTTACCCTGATCTCCACTGTGGCATACATGTTTCTATCTATGCCAACTTGAACCATTCACCATCACCTCACTACTTATTCATCTTCACTGCCACTTAGTGATTATATTGTTTTTAGTCACTACATCTATTTATTTATGTGGTTTTGCATATTTATTTTTTATGACACACACAGCCAATTTATGCAGTATCCATACTAGGAGCGCGACACCACATATTGATTTTCTTCATTCACCTGTATCTGGGTTTTCTGGTTTCAACCCATTCGGTGTTCGCTGCACCTTACCCATTGTCTATCACATTTTTTTCACTAGCGCGGGAATACTATATTTACAATGTATATAAAGCGCAATGAGTGGCAGGCTGGCATGTACCCCAGTTGAAGTCTCCAGTAGATGAAACGCGTAGGGTGAGATGCTTGCCTAAGCCACTGATATTTTGAGCTTTTTTAAACAATTTTATACCGTTTTTTTTTTTATATATACCCCTATCCTGATTGGGGAAAAAAATTTTTTACAAATACATTTTATTTAAATTGGATTCACACTATGAGGAGACACTCTCTTTTTTCTATATTTCCATTTTGAGCCATCTATGGTGGGAACCACGATTGGGGCTTCATATTTTCCTGGCGATCCACAAGCACATCTTGGTGAGTAGGAGGGTGTATTCACCCAGAAAATCTCCCAGAGGATACAGCCGGTTACGGTACAGCCCCTGCAAATCTGGTGATTCCGTTCCACGCTCGATTGACTCACCGCTTAAGGCCTGTCAGTCCACCTTTTCTGGTAAGAGTACCCTTATTTAAACCATTTATCCGTTTGTGGGGAGACCTCTTCTTAAACATCTGAGTTGGTCCAGGTCCATAAACATCCAAAAAATATTGAGAAATACAATACTATTCTGCTGTCGCTTGGTTAATTGTCGCAGCCACACATCTATTGATTGAGACTTCATTGGTTATCACTAGAGACTGACACAAACTCTTACAATCTTTTCATATTTTTCATATTTCTCATTTTTGCACTTTTTATTTTTGATTTGATGAGACTGCTATAGCAATTATTAGTACTGTTGCTTAAATCACTGCTTGCACTTTTAGTAAGATTGCAGGGTTAGTTTTCTATCATTTTTGGAAATTTAACACTGCATTGTTCATTATTGACATCAATTTTTATGCACTCCATGTATAAAGGGTTCACATCTAAGAAGCTAGGTGTTTTAGCCTCACTGGCAATTTGTCATATATAAAAACTAAATATAATTGAATATTTTTTTCATGCAATTTTTGGTGAATCACATGCATCACATTCACTTGGTGTTTCACTATAAGAATTTTTGAGTTAGCCCTAGGGGTCGCAATAGGTACTATACTAAAGTTTTTTTGGGGACTCCTAGGCCCTGTGAAAATGTATGTACCCTATACTCTTTTTCACTTACACAGTTGGATGTTGTGATAATATATGCACACCAATTTTTGTCTCAAATTTGATCCTTGAGATCACCACCTGACATATCATTTGGTGTTTCTCGATATCATACTCACGCGTTCAGCGTTTCACTGCAATAATTTATCTGCAATACATTGCTGCTCGCAATTTTACATTTTTGTGTAGCCCTCTGTGAAGCAGGTACATTTGTTTTAGCGCTGCACTATCTACTATATAAATCTCTAATATATCCCTGGACAGCAGTTCATAGCTGAAATTAATCTTAATCCTTCCCCACACTGCACCCCCAAAAAAAGTTTTTTGTCAGGAAATACATTTTAGATGGACTAAAATGTCCAATCATATCAAACTCAATCTTCTCATAATAATAATCTTAATAATAAGATTAGATGTGTATTTAACATATTTTAGACAAGTTATTTACCTGTAGAGTTAGCTACCTTGCGTAGACAACCAAAAGTCCTGAGATCGCTGCTGGACAATGCCATCTTGGATGTGATGTTACTAACACCAGCAGACTCACAGATGTTATTCAAGTGACATAAAGGCATCATGTACACTGTAGCTGCGTTTTGTTTACAGGCGTTTTTCATTTTTGCCTATTTTGAAAAAAATAAAATATATATATATTTTTTCAAACGCTTCTAAACGCAAACGTGGCAAAACGCGGCATGTAAATGCGGCAAAACGGACGTTTTAAATGTGGGTTATTATCTGTCAAGTTAAATCGTTCAGGAGAGGTTGTAAAAACATCCCATGTACATTTAGCCAAAAGGTTATGTAAGAAGGAGGGGTGGAGGAGCTTGGCCAGCACAAACAGTAATTGCTATGGCATGCAAGGAGAAAGGGAGGCTGTACTTTAATTGATCTGACTCTTCTTGAAGTAGTCGAGATAATAATTTCAAAGGCCGATTACAAGTCAATAAAGAATTTTTGTGTAAAGGATAAATCTGCTTATAAGCATTAAGATATGCTGGATTTTTCTGTGCTTTTTACCTGCAGTGTTTTGAAGTGGTTGTAAACTCCCATACATAATTTATACCTATAGGTAAGCCTATAATAAAGCGTACCTATAGGTAATGTAATTATCTCGCACTGTGTAGGAGATATTTACTGTATATGCAGCCGATTATGTAATCGGCGCATGCGCTATGTAGGAATGGCCACTCATGCTGTTCCTTCAAAGTTCTGTGCCATAAATGAGGGCTCCCCCACGCATGTGTGGGAGTGACATCAAGTGGCTCCGGCCAGTCACACAGCCAGAGTCCACGGACCCGGAAGAAAGATGGGTGAAGATGGATGCAGCCTCCAGTGGTGACAACATATCAGTGGAGGGCTTCGTTTGCAGTTTCACATAATTTGCTAGTATGCAATGCATACTAGCACGTTATGGCTTTACTTTGCAGGTTCAGAAAAAACCCTGCAGTTTACTTCCTCTTTAACCACTTTCAGACCGGACCAATTTGCAGCCAAAGGACCAGGCCCCTTTTTGCGATTCGGCACTGCGTCGCTTTAACTGACAATTGCGCGGTCGTGCGACGTGGCTCCCAAACAAAATTGATGTCCTTTTTTCCCACAAATAGAGCTTTCTTTTGGTGGTATTTGATCGCCCCTGCGGTTTTTAGTTTTTGCGCTATAAACAAAAATAGAGCGACAATTTTGAAAAAAATGCATTATTTTTTATTTTTTGCTATAATAAATATCCCCCAAAAATATAAAAAAAACATTTTTTTTCCTCAGTTTAGGCCGATACGTATTCTTCTACATATTTTTGGTAAAAAAAATCGCAATAAGCGATTATTGATCGGTTTGCGCAGAAGTTATAGCGTTTACAAGATAGGGGATAGTTTTATAGCATTTTTATTAATAATTTTTTTTTTTATTATTAATGGCGGAGATCTGCGATTTTTTTTGTGACTGCGACATTATGGCGGACACATCGGACATTTTTGACACATTTTTGGGACCATTGTCATTTTTACAGCAATTAATGCATTTAAATGCATTGATTTCTGTATAAATGACACTGGCAGTTTAGGAGTTAACCACAAGGTGGCAGTGTAGGGGTTAAGTAGGCCTAGGGGTGGCTAGTGAATGCTGTCAGCTAGTGAATGCTGATCTCTGCTCCAATCACAGGGAGCAGAGATCGGCGTCACTAGTTGCTAGGCAGAACGGGGAGATGCTGTTTATCTCGGCATCTGCCCGTTTAGCCGCTCCGTGAGACGATCGCGGGAGTCCCCGCGGCGATCGAGTCCGCGGGGACCGCGGCCGGACTCACGGGGGTCCCGACCGGCGCGGGGGTCCCGATGGATATATACGCCCTCCTGCCTGTACTGCCATTCTGTCGACGTATATCGTCGTGCGCCGGTCGGCAAGTGGTTAACCACTTTACGACCAGCGCACGACGATGTATGTCCCTTTTTTGAAGAGGGATATCTCGGTAACGGCAGCAGCTGCTGCCACAACCGAGATATCCATCTCTTCAGGCGCCGGTCGTATTTACGATAATGGTGGTCTCCGTGGGATCACCGTTATCAGTGCCCCCACCCCTCCCGCCGCTCTCCCGCACCCTCCGCCGTTTACTGAAGCCGTCGGTATCGGCGGAGGCAATCGGGTCCTTTCATCTGCTGGGTACGGAGACAAGTGAGGCTAAGATGGCCCCCACCCGTCTCTATACCATAGCAGGGCGGAAGCGACTTCAAAACGTCACTTTCGCCCATACCTCTTAAAGGAACATTTTTTTAATGTCATTTTTTTATTATTTTTTTGCATTTAAGTCCAAATATGAGATCTGAGGACTTTTTGACCCCAGATCTCATATTTAAGAGGACCTGTCATGCTTTTTTTTCTATTACAAGGGATGTTTACATTCCTTGTAATAGGAATAAAAGTGACCCATTTTTCTTTTTTAAACTGTGTAAAAATAACTAAAATCAAGTAAAATGAATAAGAACATTTTTTTTTTTTAAAGCGCCCCGTCCCGACGAGCTCACGTGCAGAAGCGACCGCATACGTGAGTAGCGACCGCATATGAAAACAGTGGTCAAACCACACATGTGATGTATCGCCGCGATTGGTAGAGCGAGAGCAATAATTATAGCCTTAGAGCTCCTCTGTAATGCAAAACATGCAACCTTTAGAATTCTTTAATAGTCGCCTATGGAGATTTTTGAGGGTAAAAGTTTGACGCCATTCCACGAGCGGCGCAATTTTGAAGCGTGACATGTTGGGTATTAATTTACACGGCGTAACATTATCTTTCACAATATATAAAAAAATTGGACTAACTTTACTGTTGTCTTATTTTTTATTTCAAAAAAAGTTAATTTTTTCCAAAAAAAGTGTGTTTGTAAGACCGGTGCGCAAATACGGTGTGAAAAAAAGTATTGCAACAACCGCCATTTTATTCTCTAGGGTGTTAGAAAAAAAAACAATATATAATGTTTGGGGGTTCTAAGTAATTTTCTAGCAAGAACACCTGTTTTAGACATGTAAACACCTAAAATCCAAAAGAGGCTGGTCTAAAAGTGGTTAAGTTGGCAACTGGGTCTCTTTAAGATGATAATGATGGGGGGAAGGGGATCGAGGGGATTTTATTGCAAAATCTATCTATTCTTCAAATGTTGAAATGTTGACCACATTTATTGCTACAATCTTTTACAGCCCTTGGAAATTATAGTGCCATTTGTACTACTAAAAAAGATATGCAAAACTTCAGAGAAAAATTTTAAAATGCAGTAAAGTGTTTGTTCACCAATGCCAGAAGTCTGCCAAGCAAAATAGGTGAGTTGGAAGCTCTGGTGCACAAGGAGAGCTATGATGTAATCGGTATTGCTGAATCTTGGCTTCATTCCTCACATGACTGGGCTATTAATATTCCTGGTTATGTACTCTTTCGGAAAGACAGGTTTAAAAAGGAAAGGTGGCGGGGTCTGTCTCTATGTGAGAAGTGATCTCAAAGCGAGTGTGAACGAGGACCTAATTGATGGAGAGTGTGATGTGGCTGAAGCATTATGAGTGGAACTACATATAGATGTGCGTAGAGAAGGTGCCTTGCACAGATGAAAAGGGCTGCAAGGCCTGGGAAGGTGATAATAATGGGGGATTTTAACTACCCAGAAATTAACTGGAGTAATTGCACTGCTGGAACAGTTAAAGGTCAAAAATGTATAAACCTATTGCAGGACAATTTTATGGTCCACTTTATTGAGGCCCCAACTAGGAATGATACTCTGATGGACCTAGTAATCTCAAACCATGCAGAGCTTGTTGCTAATGTTCATATAAAGGAACATCTGTGTAGCAGCGACCATAATATGATTTCATTTGATGTTAGCTGTAAGCAAGAAACACATACTGGAAAGATAAAAACACTTAACTTTAAGAGAGCAAATTCTCCAAGAATGAGGGCTGCTGCCAGGGAAATGGGAGTGGAAGTATTGGCAATCTTGCCAGTAGACGAAATGGGCGCCATAGGCGCATCATGTGACAAATGGATCCCCCTGCTGGCCTATAAAAGAACTGCCTCTGTCTGACCCAATTTGCTGGATTGTCGTCAGCTTCCTGTATTCCTGAATCTCTGTGTTATTCCTTGGATCTCCTGTTCCTGACCCGGCTTGTTCCAGACCTGTTTACCTCCTCTCCTGGCTCATCCCCTGGCTTGCTCCTTGACCTTCCTTCTGCTGATTATCCGTGCATGACTCCCGCTTGCTATATGGACTTTGGCTCTGCCTGATCAGCCTATGCATGTCCCTGGCTTGCTATATGGACTTTGCCTCTGCCTGATTACCTGTGCATGACCCCGACTTGCTATATGGACTTGCTCTTGCTTGATTACCAGTTTATGACCTCAGCTTACTTCACAGATTTGCTCTTGCTTCCTGCCATCCTGTGTTTGACATACAGCCGGGTGTCCACTGGCCATCCTGAGTTTGACCCTCAGCCGGATGTCCACTGGCCATCCTGTGTTTGACCCTCAGCCGGGTGTCCACTGCTTTCCTCTAAAGCACGGTTTATTCCAAGCACGGCGGGGAGGTCATGATTGCCTTGCACCACCACGCCCTTTTTTTATCATTTTTATTGTTATCTCAGGGAATGTAAATATCCAATATGATAACAATAGGTAGTGACAGGTACTCTTTTTTTAAAAAAAATTGGGGTCTATTAGACCCTAGATCTCTCCTCTGCCCTCAAAGCATCTGACAACACCAAGATCAGTGTGATAAAATACTTTTCCAATTTCCCAATGGTGCTGTTTATATCCGGCGAAACCTAAGTCAGGAAATGCTCATAGCTTCCGGTTTCTTAGGCCATAGAGATGATTGGAGCCATTCTGGTCTCTGATCAGCTTTATGGTCAGCTGGTGGAACCACCGGCTGCATTCTCTGGATCCCTGTTGGGACAGGAGAGCCCGAGAAAACCATGGAAGATGGTGGGAGGGGGGGGTAGTTTCCTCCCACTGCTTATAAAAGCAGTCTAGAGGCTAATTAGCTGCTAGGATTGCTTTTACATGAAAGCCGACCGCTGGCTAAAAAGAATGATACCAAGATGATACCGAAAGCATCATTCTAGTATAATGAACATAAATAAATACTGCGTTATCTAAATCATAGCAGCCAGCACAGAAGGTGTAATGGATATAGGATATGTGTAAAAATGAGTGCAGCGCTAAGATATCAAATGTAGATCAAACGTGAAACCAATAGCATATATAATAGCTGAAAATCATATACTGTGGCATGTAGCTAAAAATCGTACACTGTGACATATAACATAATAGTTCAAAAAGAAAGTCCACAATAAAGCAAAAATTCTGAAGTGATTTCTCAGTGAAACAAAAATCCAGGTGGTGACATCCAGGGGTGATGAGTGGTTATTTAAAAGTAAAAATAGATATGTGAATAAGTGTCCAAATAATGAAGTAACAAGAGGAATTCACCACCATAAGCATTGGCCGCTTACCAGAAAGCGCGGACACACACAGGTATACACCTGGTGAGTCAAACAGGCTTTATTAGGTTGGTCCTAAGGATCCAGATTCACAGCAGCGATGGAGACTCCAGACAATCAATCACAAGAGCATTGGATGTAGCCAATATGGGGCAAATGGAGGAGTGCACCTCACCAGGAATTTATAAAATGAAGAAGGAAAGAAAGGGGCCACATAGCATAATTCCGTTTGGAATGTTTAATAAAAGTGGAACATAAGAATTGCACTTACAAGCGCTGTATGGAACAATGTAAGCAGTAGTGAGAGGATCAGCATGCGTTCCCATTTTTGTTTCACTGAGAAATCACTTCAGAATTTTTGCTTTATTGTGGACTTTCTTTTTGAACTAATATGTTATATGTCACAGTATACGATTTTTAGCTACATGCCATAGTATATGATTTTCAGCTATTATATATGCTATTGGTTTACTTTATCACGTTTTATCTACATTTGATATCTTAGCGCTGCACTTATTTTTACACATATCATTCTAGTATAACCACTCAAAATCCAGCAACATACCAGTACGTTGCTGTTCCTTGTTGGGCTTACATTGTAATGTTCTTTTTTTCATGCAGCCTGTGGGCTGAACGAAAAAAAGAGATTGATCAGTATGACCACCATTAGAATACCGTCCTTCATCCACCCACTTTTAATGATGGGCATACATGCACCATTTTTTTTAACTGTGGTGGTGAAATCACCTCCTACAGCGATGGAGTTGCTGATTTACGTATCGTGGGAGCAAATGCTGTTGCTGTCAAGATAAATAAACCATTGCTGCAGCTGAATGGCGTACCTGCTAAGCAAATGATGGTTAACAATAAAACAAAATAACATTACAGTATTACAGTAAGGCTGCGTACACACGATCAGACTTTCCGGCGGGATTGTCCGATGGACTAGAGTCCGCCGGACATTCCGATCGTGTGTGGGGCTCCGGCGGACTTTTTGTTCCCAAAAGTCCGGCGGACCTAGTTTTAAGTTTTGACTTAAAATTGTCCGCCGGACTCGGCAGTCCAGAGGACAATCCCGCCGTCTGTGTGCTAGTCCGCGGGACTTTTGAAATGAACGGACTTGCCTCACGCACGGAGGAAAGTCCGTTCATTTAGAATGTGACTCCAGGTAGACGGGACTAGCAAAGGAAGTCAATGCCGCCGTGCTAGTCCCGTCACCTGGTATGGATTTAAAGGGGAATCCCTACGCCGAAAAAAGGGCGTGGGGGTCCCCCCCAAATCCATATCAGACCCTTATCCGAGCACGCAGCCTGGCTGGTCAGGAAAGGGGGTGGGGACGAGCGAGCGCCCCCCCTCCTGAGCCGTACCAGGCCGTGTGCCCTCAACATGGGGGGTGCCCTGGGGAAAGGGGGGTCCTGCGGCCCCCGATACCCCAAAGCACCTTGTCCCCATTAAAAGGAATATATAGTCCACGCTTAGGACAGAGATTAAGGTATGCAGCCTCCCCTGAGTGGACTCCCTAAGGAGCCAGTGAGTGAATGAGAGTGATAAAGGGATAATGGCGCTCCCTAGTGCAGAAAAAGTGTATAACTACACTGACCCAACACACCCAGTGTAAATAATAAAGAATATATATAAGTGAAAAAAAAAATGTAGGTGAAAGACCCAATGTTAAGGTTATAGGCAGAGGCTAATCAGATGGTTAGCACTCCATGCCATGCACAGCCATCCAGTCTGAGGACACTCAAGAGTAGGTGTACCACCAGAAGACCCCCAGGAGCCTAATAGGAAAAGCTAATTTAGGTCAACCTCTTATATATTTAGTGCATTAAACATAAAAATGAAAAGAGTAAATCAATCGTGCAGGTAAATATAATGCAGTGTGTCCATCAACTTGCATCTCACAACAACCTAGATAAAATAGGTACACTTAGCACATCAGTAGTGAAAAAATATACATCTATACAGTGAGTCCATCAATAAACGTGTAGAGAAATAGATTATGTGGAAAAAATGTAAATAAGGTAACACGTGAAAAAAATTTTTTTTTTAAGGTAACACAATAAAAAAAAAAAAAATTATTGTTTAAAAGTCCTTCCGAGTTGTATGGTCCAATGGGTATACAGAAAAGGGACAGGAAAAAATAAAAAAGGTAAAAGAGATAAAAATATACAAAGTTCAGTAATCAGTGACTGTAGTGACTTCGCTGCTGCAGATAAGGTGACTTCGTGCTACCCATATGGTCCCACACTCACCGGATAATACCACCCCTGCAGGGGTAACAGGCATAAATGGAGATCCGTCAGTGGTCCCTCTGCCAGCACTGGATTTGGTCCCAAAGAGCGATATCCCACTCCTCCGTTTCCACAGGAATAGTCTCAGGATCTGTGTACTGCTATCCAGCGTCAGCACTCCATTATCCAGGAAAATTCAGAAAAAATGTCCCTCCATGGCAAAAGGTAAAAAGAAAAATAGGGGACTCATAGCGCAATATGTAAAAACAAGTTCACTTTTATTTAATAAAACTTTGTCAAAGTCACATGACGAAACGCGTAAGGCGTACTTACATCACTTCCGGTCAGCGTAGGAGGCTTGGAACGCCGCTGGGACGCAAGCTGCGGAGCGGCCACTGCGCATTGCTTGTAGTAGAGGGCAACAGGCTTTAAGCTCTATGTTAGCCTGCCGGAACCTGCTATTTATTATTATTTTTATTATACTTTTTTGGTTTTATTAAATAAAAGTGAACTTGTTTTTACATATTGCGCTATGAGTCCCCTATTTTTCTTTTTACCTTTTGCCATGGAGGGACATTTTTTCAGAATTTTCCTGGATAATGGAGTGCTGACGCTGGATAGCAGTACACAGATCCTGAGACTATTCCTGTGGAAACGGAGGAGTGGGATATCGCTCTTTGGGACCAAATCCAGTGCTGGCAGAGGGACCACTGACGGATCTCCATTTATGCCTGTTACCCCTGCAGGGGTGGTATTATCCGGTGAGTGTGGGACCATATGGGCAGCACGAAGTCACCTTATCTGCAGCAGCGAAGTCACTACAGTCACTGATTACTGAACTTTGTATATTTTTATCTCTTTTACCTTTTTTATTTTTTCCTGTCCCTTTTCTGTATACCCATTGGACCATACAACTCGGAAGGACTTTTAAACAATAATTATTTTTTTCTTTTCACGTGTTACCTTAAAAAAATTTTTTTTCACGTGTTACCTTATTTACATTTTTTCCACATAATCTATTTCTCTACACGTTTATTGATGGACTCACTGTATAGATGTATATTTTTTCACTACTGATGTGCTAAGTGTACCTATTTTATCTAGGTTGTTGTGAGATGCAAGTTGATGGACACACTGCATTATATTTACCTGCACGATTGATTTACTCTTTTCATTTTTATGTTTAATGCACTAAATATATAAGAGGTTGACCTAAATTAGCTTTTCCTATTAGGCTCCTGGGGGTCTTCTGGTGGTACACCTACTCTTGAGTGTCCTCAGACTGGATGGCTGTGCATGGCATGGAGTGCTAACCATCTGATTAGCCTCTGCCTATAACCTTAACATTGGGTCTTTCACCTACATTTTTTTTCACTTATATATATTCTTTATTATTTACACTGGGTGTGTTGGGTCAGTGTAGTTATACACTTTTTCTGCACTAGGGAGCGCCATTATCCCTTTAGCACCTTGTCCCCATGTTGATGAGGACAAGAGCCTCTTCCCGACAACCCTGGCCGTTGTTTGTCGGGGTCTGCGGGCGTGGGGCTTATCGGAATCCGGGAGCCCCCTTTAATAAGGGGGCCTCCAGATACCGGCCCCCGCCCTATGTAAATGAGTATGGGGTATGATGTACCCCTACCCATTCACCTAAGGAAAAAAGTGTAAATAAAAAAACAACACAATTTTTTAAAATACTTTATTGCACAGCTCCGGGGGTCTTCTTCCGTCTTGGGGGGTCTTCTCACCGGACTCCTCCACTATCTTCTGCTCTTTTACTAGCTCTTTCACTAGTGGAGGAGCCAGGCTTTCTCCTTTGTCGCCTCCGCCGTCTGGGGGTCTTGTTCCGACTTCGGGGGTCTTGTCCCGCTCTTCTGTTCTTCTTGGCCTCCGCTTTCTTCTTCCAGCTCTTTTACGAGCGGTGGCCTGGGCTTCTGTCGCCGTCACTGTCACTGTCGTCGCCGCCATTTGCTTCTTCTTCTGCTTCTTGTTCTTCTTTCTTCTTCCGATGTTGACTCAATGCTGTCTCCTCTTCTAATGGCTCAGACATGTTGCTCTGGCAGTTATATAAAAAATATACTATAGGCCTAGTGTGCATATACACAGCCAATACCCCTGGGGGATGCTTGATGATAGATAGACACAAAGAGGTGTATGCTATTCAAAATAAAGTAAATTTTATTTAAGGTGATAGACACCTGAAATTAACAAGTAAAAATGTACAGATATTCGGTCAGACAGGGCATACATGAAGCATATACAGTTTGACCATATTAAACATATATATATGGTGACATTTACAAAAATGACTTTGATACAAATGTAGTCTAGGAAAACACCGACATGTTTCGGACTTTGGTCCTTTTTCAAAGGCAGTTATAGATCCTGTGATTTCACATCTATAATATATGAATATAAAAAAATACAAACAACATTGGGCGGACTGTGCTTCGTCCCCTCAAATAGAAATTTGTAGCAGCGCTATTATTACGATTTTTCAAGTGGATGTGAAAAATCAATATAAACACTCTAAGTAAGGTGACCATATGCTACAATAAATTATATATAAAGGGAAAGTGTTTCAATAAAAATCTTTTCAGCAGTATTACACTATGTGGCCCTCCATTTGTTTTTTCACACACTATGTGACCGCGCTGGTGGAGTTTTGATCAAGGGATGCTGGATTGAAGATCTGGTCTTACAACCGCGCTGGTGGATAGTCTGATGTTGGAGGAGAAGGCCCATATTGGTTAAACTACAGGCATATATAAAGTGGTTTTCTGGTGAGTGCAGCCCCATAAGGGGACGATTTTCGCACAAGGTGAAAGCGCATGGTGGTCGGAGCACTCAAAGATTATCAATTTTTGAACCGTTTGTCTATACCAACTGGGAACTGTCACTTGGTGGATTGCTGCAGATTGGCTTGATCAGACTGACAAGCACTGTTTTATGTGGACTGTAGACACATATTTCTATATCTATTTATTTATTTATTTATTATCCTTTCACCATATATATGGTTCACCTTGGTTTATTGATTCACTTATTTTTGTTTTTTATCACTCTCACCTGATCCATATTTTATTATAATATTTTTTATATATAATTTATTGTAGCATATGGTCACTTTACTTAGAGTGTTTATATTGATTTTTCACATCCACTTGAAAAATCGTAATAATAGCGCTGCTACAAATTTCTATTTGAGGGGACGAAGCACAGTCCGCCCAATGTTGTTTGTATTTTTTTATATTTCTATGTTTCCAAGCGGCAGCTGTTAATAATGTATGTATAAGGTCCACTGTACATTTACATTATATTGAGATTATTTTGCACATCACAAATATAATTTCTTCACATCTATGCACATACATATATATATATTCATCTATTTGATTTTTATATATTAATTTTGCACATATATATATATATATATATTATTTATTTATTTATTTATTTAATAAATCTACATATCACAGGACAGGTACATCAAAGACCAGTCCAGGTTTGCTAGTAACACATCCTTGCAGCGCAGAGCGGTGTTTTTTAGGAGGAACAAATAAACATCATTACCCAACATATAATATATGAATGAATAAACATTAGTACAAAAAAGTAGATATATTTTTATATTGCCATAGATCGACATGTTGTTACATTTGTGTGGGTATGGTACTCACATGCAAAGCAGGAGAACAGTCCCAGCCGAGATTTGAAGGACCAAGTGTGGTATTCATATGATAAATGTATGCATAGGTAAAATATCTGTGCTGGTAAAAGCATAGAGCACTGCCATATGGCAAGGCGGTTGGCTGCTGAGAACCCAGGTGGCTGCAAGATCTCTGACAGGGCACAGGTAGATATCCTGTGGCCTGTGGGCATATGACCAGAGAATGTGGAGAGCTGAAATAGATTGAAAAATGTGAGGGATATAGGTATCAATAGGGTCATGTAGTATAGACCAGACTAAGGGTAGTAGAATAATAGTAAGGGATGTAGAGATATATTACCTGACTGGCAAGTGTTGTAGGTATAGTCGTCTCCAAACGCCAGCAAGGGATTGGCATGTCTGTAGCCGCCATTGCTGGCTATTTGTATTGGATATGAGGATTAGTTACAGCTGTGTGTGGGCGCCAAGGGATGACGCTCCTAGATAGCTGGCTGTTGATAGGTCAATGCGGCGGAGGAAGCAGCTAACAAAGCTGTATGTGTATCCCCTAAGAGATCCCAGACGGGACGGCGCTGGGCGCGGCACCGCCCAAATGGGCGGGGACGCGTCCAGCGTCGTGACGTCACCGACGCGGAAACACAATTCTGGTGGCTTCGAGCTTTCACCCAGAACCCCTTATAAAATCAATCCCGTTTGCCCAATACCTCCGTGCCCGTCGCAACTGCTCGACTGAGATCTCCTTTGAACACGAGGCCTCTGTCTTACGCAGGAGACTTCGGGCACGGGGATATACGCACGGTGTCCTCAAGGATGCATACAAAAACGCCAAATCCAAACCACGGTCTACTCTACTATCTGCTCCCAACCCTAGGGAAACCAGTACGCCTCTCAGAATTATAACCAACTACTGCCAACAGCACAACTCAATTACTCAAATACTTTCTCGACATTGGTACATCATCGCGACCGACAATTCTCTTTCCCCCTTTGTTCCCACACGCCCCTTACTAACATATAGAAGAGCTCCATCTCTTCGAGACAAACTCATTAGAAGTGAATATACTACCATCTCAAAACCACACAAACAACTTAAAGGAACATTTCCTTGTGGTAACTGCAAATATTGCAGATATCTTCACAAACCCAATACACCTAATTTTTTACCTAATGGTCAACAATTTTTTCCTCAACATTATGTAAATTGTCGTTCGATCAGCATAGTTTACCTAGTTGAATGTGAATGCGGTTGTTTTTATGTAGGAAAGACCAAATTGCCCTTTTGGAAACGTATATACCGCCATACTTTAAGTATCAACCAAAAAGACCCTGATCTTCCCCTAGGGCGACACTGTGAACTTGTACACCAAGACTCTACCCCAAAAATTTTGTTCAAAGCACTTGATCATATCCCACCACCTAACCATGGTGGTGACTACAATAAAGCTCTACTACAGAGTGAATTGAGATGGATTTTCCACCTCAATGCTACGTCCCCTCCCGGCCTAAATGAGGCCTTCAATTTCAAACCATACCTTGAAGGATTTCAATCTGGGGTCTGCGAACTTGATCTATAACTTCCTACATACTTACAACCAGTTTATGTAATGATGTGCACTAATATGTATTCCATCACATAACTGCCCAGCTTGATGCTTACTTTGTTATGTCTCATACCATTACTGTCAATTGTACTGTTAGATACGTGTATCCTTTACTGTAATATGCACATTTTAATGTACACTATGGTATGCCATGTACCTCTGCCTTATATTCTATCCTATATAGGTGCCCACCTACAACTATGCTATAATCCCCCCTTTTGTCTATTTTGTTTTCAATAGGTGGTTGCAACCACAATGTGGACCTGGACTCACATGCACGAGATTATAACCCCAGCCCTGATGATAATGAAGTCCTTGGCTATAGTATATAGTATATTTCTCTAAATACATATTTCTTTAAATACATATTTGGGCATTGGCTGTGCCTGCCCAGCTTTGCTGCCCGGCGCGGGTAAGACAGTGCGCATGCGCAGATTTCTTTCCGCGCCTGCGCACACTGTGCTCTCTCCGGGCGCTCACACTCTCTGTGCGCCTTCCTGTTTGCGTCCCATCTGGAACGCAGGCGGAGAGGGAGCCTCTGCCCGCGTCGGTGACGTCACGACGCTGGACGCGTCCCCGCCCATTTGGGCGGGGCCGCGCCCAGCGCCGTCCCATCTGGGATCTCTTAGGGGATACACATACAGCTTTATTAGCTGCTTCCTCCGCCGCATTGACCTATCAACAGCCAGCTATCTAGGAGCGTCATCCCTTGGCGCCCACACACAGCTGTAACTAATCCTCATATCCAATACAAATAGCCAGCAATGGCGGCTACAGACATGCCAATCCCTTGCTGGCGTTTGGAGACGACTATACCTACAACACTTGCCAGTCAGGTAATATATCTCTACATCCCTTACTATTATTCTACTACCCTTAGTCTGGTCTATACTACATGACCCTATTGATACCTATATCCCTCAAATTTTTCAATCTATTTCAGCTCTTCACATTCTCTGGTCATATGCCCACAGGCCACAGGATATCTACCTGTGCCCTGTCAGAGATCTTGCAGCCACCTGGGTTCTCAGCAGCCAACCGCCTTGCCATATGGCAGTGCTCTATGCTTTTACCAGCACAGATATTTTACCTATGCATACATTTATCATATGAATACCACACTTGGTCCTTCAAATCTCGGCTGGGACTGTTCTCCTGCTTTGCATGTGAGTACCATACCCACACAAATGTAACAACATGTCGATCTATGGCAATATAAAAATATATCTACTTTTTTGTACTAATGTTTATTCATTCATATATTATAGATGTGAAATCACAGGATCTATAACTGCCTTTGAAAAGGACCAAAGTCCGAAACATGTCAGCGTTTTCCTAGACTACATTTGTATCGCAAGTCATTTTTGTAAATGTCACCATATATATATGTTTAATATGGTCAAACTGTATATGCTTCATGTATGCCCTGTCTGACCGAATATCTGTACATTTCTACTTGTTAATTTCAGGTGTCTATAACCTTAAATAAAATTTACTTTATTTTGAATGGCATACACCTCTTTGTGTCTATCTATCAAAGCATCCCCCAGGGGTATTGGCTGTGTATATGCACACTAGGCCTATAGTATATTTTTTGTGTTCATTACAAGGGATGCGATAGACCACCTATACTCTATCACTACCTGCCCAATCTTTTTTTTTCTCTGGCAGTTATATAGGGACAGGGGGTGGGTCACCGGCTCATGTCACATGAGGAGACAGCGCCGAGTCAACATCGGAAGAAGAAAGAAGAACAAGAAGCAGAAGAAGAAGCAGAAGGCGGCGGCAGCAACAACGACGGCAACAGAAGCCCGGGCCACCGGTCATAAAAGAGCTGGAAGAAGAAAGCGGAGGCCCGGCAAGAAGAACAGAAGAGCGGGACAAGACCCCCGAAGTCAGAACAAGACCCCCAGACGGCGGCGGCGATGAAGGAGAAAGCCGGGCTCCTCGGCTAGTGAAAGAGCTAGTAAAAGAGCAGAAGATAGTGGAGGAGTCCGGCGAGAAGACCCCCCAAGACAGAAGAAGACCCTCGGAGCTGTGCAATAAAGTATTTTTAAAAATTGGCGTTTTTTTACTTACACTTTTTTCCTTAGGTGAATGGGTAGGGGTACATCGTACCCCATACTCATTCACATAGGGTGGGGGGCCGGTATCTGGAGGCCCCCTTATTAAAGGGGGCTCCCGGATTCCGATAAGCCCCCCACCCGCAGACCCCGACAACCAACGGCCAGGGTTGTCAGGAAGAGGCCCTTGTCCTCATCAACATGGGGACAAGGTGCTTTGGGGTGGGGGGGCCGCAGGGCCCCCTTTCCCCAGGGCACCCCTTATGTTGAGGGCACGCAGCCTGGTAAGGCTCAGGAGGGGGGCGCTCGCTCGTCCCCACCCCCTTTCCTGACCGGCCGGGCTGTGTGCTCGGATAAGGGTCTGATATGGATTTGGGGGGACCCCCACGCCGTTTTTTAAGCGTAGGGATTCCCCTTTAAATCCATATCAGGTGACGGGGCTAGTGAGGTATCAATGTCGCCGACATTGACTTCCTTCGCTAGTCCCGTCTACCTGGAGTCACGTTCTAAATGAACGGACTTTCCTCCGTGTGTGGGCAAGTGCGTTCGTTTCAAAAGTCCCGCAGACTTTGGCCAAAACTCCAGCGCATTGTCCGCCGGAAAAGTCCGGGCATGTGTGGGTAAGTCCACACGTTCGGATAGTCCGGCGGTCCTCCGGTGGACAATCCCGCTGAAAGTCCGATCGTGTGTACGCCGCATAAGGCTTATCATACCTGCAAAGCAAATACAATAAAACATAGTAAAAATAAAACATTGCCATCTGTGCCTAAAAAATATATGCAGAAGCATGGGAGCAATACGCCCCTAATGTTAGGAGCAAATCGCTCCTCCACCCCTGCCCCATGCTTCTGCATATATGCTCTTTTTTTTTTTTAAACTGTGGTGGTGAAATCACCTCCGACAGCGCTGGAGTCACGGCTTTATTTATCGTTGGAGCAAACGCTGTTGCTGTCAGAATAAATAAACCTGTGCTGCAGCTGAATGGCGTACCTGCTAAGCAAATGATGGTTAACAATAAAACAAACATTACAGTATAACATACCATACCTGCAAAGCAAATACAATAAAACACAGTCAAAATAAAACAGAGAGAGAACAATAGATATAGAACAATAGTGAGTGAACAGTAGAGCGGTCAGTAGAGAGCAAACATAAGAGAGAGAACAATAGAGAGAGAGAGAGAAGAAAAAAAAAAACCACAACTATTTTGGGATTTTTTATATTTTTGTGTGTTTTTTTTTTTCACTTTTATAAAAACTGTAAAAAAACTGTAAACTGAACGTTGCAGATTAGGGTCTCTCAAAATGTGATGGCCATCACATCTTTTGAGACCCTGTGTACGTGTGCCTAGGACTGTGTAGTGCTGTACCCTACGCTAATACTCAACTAGTGTGTGGTAGCGGATACCAGGGAGGACATACGGAAAATGACTCTCATGTAGCCGGTTCACTTCATTTGTGTTGGGAAGGTGGGCCATAGCACCATCTGGAAACAGAAGGGCTGTGACGATCTCTTTCTGGAATTTTTTTTTTTTAATCAAAAGGTTTTTATTGCGCAAAAAACAAACAGTACATTCAAACATGAAACTCAATACACGTTGTTCAGATCTTGGATTCTCCAACATACAATCCATGGTTACATTTGTCAACATTTTAGGTTAGCTTCTGCTCATAGTACCTTCTTATATGGGTCATTAAATTTATCACAGTCTGTGCCATATAGCTACCCTTTAACATCTACTCCATGCTACCTGCGCCCCTGTCCTTGTCCCTAAAAGTAGTTCAATGTCCATCTGGATGTCTTGCTCATTTTGTACCTATACCCCTCTGATCAGTCTCATTTGTACTAGCTCCGTAGGGCTTATTCCTGGTGTGTCAAGCCAAGCGTACCATAGTTTGTCAAATTTACCAGGGTTTCCCCTATGCTGATATATGTATTTCTCCATTATGAATGTTTTACCCATGTGTTGTATCCATGTTTTAGTCTTTGGCAGTGCAGCTGATTTCAAGCTCATAAGGATTGTTTTCCTAGCCTGGAACAGTGCTCTGGCGAGGGCAACTCTTGTCCCCTCCTCTGATATCGCCTCCTCCAGAACTCCCAGGAAGCAGCTTAGTGGGTCAAGGGGAACATTGGTCTGGAACACCTGGTTCAGTGTAGCCAGAACCTCCATCCAGTATCTATGGAGCTTTGAGCAATGCCAGAGGAGATGAATCAGAACCCCAGGCACCGTTCTACACCTACCGCATATTGGGTCAAGTATTCTGCCCATTTTTTATAGCTTTACAGGTATATAATGTACTCTCAGTAGTATATGTAGTTGGGATACCTTTTGTGCCACATTTAGTGAACATGTGTTAACTGCCTGTAGGGCCTCTTTCCACAGTTCCCCTTCAATGGGCCCCAAATCCGCCTCCCATTGTGCCACTGCCTTCATGGGGTGCCCTTCTAGAAACGATGACAGTAGCATAATATAACATTGGGAAATGATACCTTTTGTGTTGGACGCATCCTGCAGCATATGAAAGACCGGAGTGGAGGACTGATTCCATTCTGTAGCGCCCCTCTGTGCACTAACGGCGTGCTGTAGCTGTAGATAGTAAAATAGTGTATTTTGATTGTAGGTCCTTAAAAGAGAGCAAGGTTATACCCATGGGGCACCACCTGGATCCCTGTTGAATCTTGGCTAATTCTGCGTACGTTTTGTTTGCCCATATCGGGCTGTAAGCCGTGAACCCTTTCACGTTTTGTAGTTGTTTCGTTTTGTTCCATACCTTCTGAAGGAGTGTATACATGGACATTAGTTTGTTGGGCCTTTGAAATTCCGCCCCCGAGCCGACTAGCATGAGTCTAGACGATGAGCCCACCGATGAGAGGGCCATGGACCCTATCAAGTACTGTAGCTGTGCGGCCAGGTAATATATCCAAGGTTTGGGTAGGGCAAGGCCCCCCCTCCTTTGGGTATTGCAGTTGCTCTAGTTTAATTCTAGGGGGTTTGGAGTGCCACAACAACAGCCTAAACAGGGAGTTAACCACTCTGAATATCTTCAGTGTGATGACTACCGGTGTGTTATGTAGCATATAAAGGAACTGCGCCATCAGAATCGTCTTGATGAGGTTTGTCCTGCCAGTGACATTTTAAGTTTATTCCATATATTTACTGTATTTTATCTCTAAAATGAGTATCATGGGGTATATGTTCAATTTGCAAAATTCTGTTGGTTTAGGGGAGATGTGTATGCCTAGATATTTGAAGGTTGTCACTATGTGTACAGGGCAAGAGGGCCCCTTGCCTGGCCTGGGGGTCCCATCTGTAAACATTAAGGCCGATTTGGACCAGTTTATGGTAATGCCTGAAAATGTCCGAATTCCGTGATAAGGGACATTACCTTAGTCAGTGAGTCATCTGCATCCTCCAGAAAGAGAAGCATATCGTCTGCATAAAGCGTGATTTTTTTCATGCAGTTCGCCATATCGGAATCACTTAATCTGTGGGCAATTCCTCACCTGAGCCGCGAGGGGCTCGATAAGCAGAGCAAAGAGAAGGGGGGACAGGGGGCATCCCTGCCTGGTCCCCCGGCCCAGTGCAAAAGCATGTGATAGCCTGTCTGACAAGCGTATGGCAGCCTGTGGTGTGTCATACAGCAGTCTTACCCATCTGATGAACCTAGGTCCAAACCCGAACATAGCCAGTACTGCCCACAGGTACTGCCAAGCCACACTGTCGAATGCCTTATTGGTGTCAAGAAACAACAGTGCTCTGTGGCCGGCAGATTCCGAGGGAGTCTGCATGTTCAAGTAGAGTTGTCTGAGATTGGTCGCAGTAGATGTTCACAGCATGAATCCTGCCTGGTCTGGGTGGACAATAGATCAGATTATTTTATTGACCCTCATGGCCAGTAGTACCTTGGCCAAAATTTTTACGTTGCTCTGTAACAACGAGATAGGCCTGTAGGAGCTAGGATCTAACGGGTCTTTGCCTGCTTTCAGTAGTAATATGATGTTGGCCCTTGTCATGGTAGTAGGTAGTTTTCCTGATTTAAACAAGTAGTTTGGGTAGAATCACTTATCCATATTGGGTATAGACCTCCATGAGGATCCCATCATCCCCGGGGCCTTGGAGGTAGTAAAGGAGGCAGCAGCCTCACTCAGCTCGTCCAGTGAAAATGGTGCCTCCAACTCCACGCGCTCTTTGCAGGTCAGGGTTGGAAGAGTGATTTCACCCATATAGTTTTGCAGCTCTTCGTCAGTGTAGTTGTCACATGGTTTGTATAATGTTACATAGAAAGATGCTAGTTCAGCTATTATTTGTTCAGGGTCATTCACCAATTGTCCCAGGGAGCTGCGTATCGCTCCTATGGCAGGGGAAGATTGCTGAGATCTGGCAATTCTAGCCAATAGTCTGCCTGTTTTTCCCCCTCTTCATAAAATGCTTGTTTGATAAAGAACCTTTTACATTCCGTGGCGGAGGATCTCACTCGGTCCAGGGAATCCTGGCCCGAGATCTATGCCTCCCTCGCGGAGTCTGACGGGTCTAAAACATATACAAGCTCCAGTTGTCTTACCTGGTCTTCAACCTGCTGCAGTAGGGGAGATGTTTGGCCGCAAATTTAGCTATAAATGTACCCCTTAAGCATGACTTGAAGGCGTCCCTTCTCAGCATCAAATTGCTATGCAATTGGGTTGTCAAATAAGTATTGTTCTATCTGTTTCACCACCCGCTCATGTGAGGTAAAAAGTTTTAGCCAAAAGGCGCTTAGCTTCCACGGTGCCCTGGGCAGAGTGGCCAGAGGACGGGTGACAAGGTGTGCGGCCAGTGGGGAATGGTCAGATAACCCCCTAGGGAAATACTCCACCCTGGTGATCATGGTCAGTAAATGGGGGGACCCCACGCAAAGATCAATGCGGGATAGCGACCCATGCGTTTTAGAGAAGCATGAGAACTGTTTAGTTGTTGGGTGTTTTGCCCTCCATACATCTGTCCAGCCCACCTCCAGCAGCAGGCGGCTCAAAATAGTGCCTCTGTTCCCTGAGGGAGGCTGGGCTGTGGGATGTTTATCCCATCTAGGATCCAGGTAACCGTTAAAGTCACCCATGATCAGTGTAGGGACATCAGGCTTATCGACCAAGTAAGACAGGAGAAGCTGCAATATCTCTCTAGTGAGGGGGGGTATGTACACAAAGGCAAATATCACAGTTAAGGTAAACACTTTGCAATACAAAAATACGTATCTACTCAGAGGGTCTGTAACTGTGTCCGATTCCTGGTAAGCCAAGGATTTGTGTGCCAAAACACTCACTCCGCACGAATATGCAGTGTGGGTGGAGTGGTATGCTTTGCCCACCCAGGAATATTGCGAAAAAACAATCGTGTCTTTTATGAGGTGAGTCTCCTGGAGGCTTACTATGGCAGGATGGAACTTTTTCAAACAGGTGCTTATCATGGTACTTTTCAGTGGGTCATGAACATCACGGACGTTCCAGGCTACAATCGGGGTGGTAGCCATGCTGGTTGTGGTAAAGTATTGTGTCCAGGGCCTATGTGCTCCAGCACCTCGGTCCTGGGAAACAGTAAGGCAGCAATCATGCTATGGGTACGCAGTTCTGTCCACTGGTGGTTGGCTTCACTTTGACATGGCAACGTGTTGTGATGGCAGTAGCTGAGGAATGATAAATTCAGAGCACAGTGTGTCTGTGTGACCAGTGTGTCTGTGTGACCAGTAAAAATACAAAGAACTGTCCCGAACTGGTCTGTCGGGTGCATTCAGCATACCCGCATGAGGCGAGGGTAAATTCCCTCTTTCCAACCTCACGCCAACAGTCAATCAGTGAACTCGTGCCAACAGGGCACCAAATAACCCGCCCCCTTAACTGGGGCACAGTGTAAATTCGTAAGTCCCCGTGGGCATGTGATCAATCGTATTCTGTCAAAGCTCTTGTCAAGCGCTAGCTTTGAAAAAGTGATCATTAAATAAGTATTGTTCTTTCTCAACTGCCATACTTATATCAGATGACACACTCCAGCTAGGTTGACACCAAAATGCAAGAAACAAATTACAAATTGCTGTCACGCTGGTACAGGGTCCCCGCAGACTTAGCACGGATGTACCCCAATAGCTCTGAACTATGCTGGCGGGGATGCGGAGGCCAAGGAACCCTCCTACACATATGGTGGGAATGCCCAATAATCGCTCCATATTGGGAGGCCATTAAAAATCAGATTAAGGAAGTCCTGGGGATAGATATCCCCCTTTCTCCGGTCCACTTTCTCTTGCACGTCCCTTCCATGCTTATAAGTCATTACAAAAAGAACGCACTACCTCACCTACTAGATGTCGCTAGACGGCTACTTCCTATCTACTGGAAGAAAACGCAGATACCAAATAAAGAGGAATGGATGCGCAAGATAAATCAGATCAGGGAAGCAGAAGAATGGATCGCAACCTGTAAAGGCACTAGAGATAAATACACAAGATGGGCTCTCTGGACGGATCATTTCTCTGTCCACAAACATATCCCCTCTAGCTTGGATGAATCCCTACTACGGCTAGCAGACCCAACTATGGGCCACAATAGGGCGCTAGATAGTAACTAATACCAACCCTCCACGGGATGGGGCCTGGGCCACGGGTGTTGTGCCACTGTATTAGGGTTCTTGCTTCCCTTACTACATAACAACCAGGCGGCTGGCGGTCCGGTGCGGGCAAGGTAAGTCCTCTGGGCGCAAAAGGTGAGATTCTGATCTTTCCCCCCCTCAATATTCCTAACTTTGTTCTCCCCTCTTCCTAAGTCCATTCTAGAGACCGCACTCTGTGTCTCTCTCTCCTCGTTTCTTTCTACTCCTATTTCTTTTCCCCCCTTTAATTTTTCTATCTCTTTCTAATGGTTATTTATTACAAATTATTATTGTTGACAAGATTGATGGTAGTTGTCTGCAAACTGTTAAGATGGCTGCTCATGGTAAGGCCAACTGCACGCACAAGAGTGCCCTGAACAATGGCACTGGTGTTGTGAAGTTCAACAATGAGAGCTGGGGGGACAAAGAGGGGGCCCAGGCCTGGGCGTGGCGCCAAAGGAGGCTAGATGGAGGCCCAGTGCGGCACTTGGGGGGAACCACCCTCGGAGCTGCTTAAAGCGGCTCCCCCCCATGTAGATAACTCGACACAGGCCGAGCCATGGGCAGATAATATATATTTAGGAAAGACGTTGGGGCGTGGCCTGGATGGAGAGCTGAGAGGACGCATGATCTAGAGCTCTGCTGGATTCCGGCAATTTATCCTGCTTTTTGACCGAATATCGGTTGTGCTATTTGCTCTGACCGACTCCGGATGTCCTACAGAACAAGGCGCAGGGGAAAGAAGCTTCACTTTCCGTCCGGAGTTGAAGCATTTGTCCCGCAAGAAACTCACCACGCGGCGGCCCTCTCCAAACAGGCGCGCAATATGGTGTCGCAGACGAAGGCGGAGGAGCAGTTAGCCGAGACTCACCTTGGCTTTCAGGAGGTGATGGCAGCCATAGCCACCTGCCAGGCCACCCTAAAAAACAAGATCGAGGCAGTTCAGCTCGATGTGGGTCTTATTAGGCAGGACCTGGACAAGGTCCGTTCGCGGGTCTCGGAGGTGGAGCAGAGAGTGGGCCTGATGGAGGACACGGTACACGAGCACACAGCCTCCCTTGGCACCCTGCAGACTAGGGTCCGGGCTCTGGAATATAAGGTGGACGACGCCGAAAATAGAAATAGAAGAAATAATCTAAGGATCGTCGGCCTTCCGGAGGGGGTGGAGGGGAAGAACCCCACAGTATTCGTGGAAGATCTTTTGAAATCCCTACTACCGGCGGCGCAGTTTTCCCCCTACTACACGGTGGAATGCGCCCATCGCATCCCGCTGGTTTCTGGACCGCCTGGCTCATGCCCGCGCACCCTGATATTTAGGATGCTGAACTTCAGGGATCGTGATGAGATTCTTTGATCGGCCCGAAAAGCGGGGGAGCTGAAATACCACAATGGCACTCTACTCTTCTTCCCGGATTACTCCATGGAGACCCAGAAGCTCCGAAGGTCCTTCGACCAAGTCAATGTGGGGCTGCGGGCTAAAAATATTAAATATAGTGTCTTTTTCCCCGCCAAACTGCGGGTACAAGATGGGGAAACCGTGAGGTTTTTTACTGCACCCTGCGACGCTGTGGCCTGGCTGGATTCCCTGCCTCCCAACCGCTGATATCGGTGTGATGTGTACTCTCTTTGCTGGAGGGTGTGGAACAACTTTGCTTTATTGATGGCTGCATATGCATGATGACAACAGTGGACACGGCAAGTAAGTGTTTTATGGGCATACACCTCATGGAAGCTGTTTATGCTGTTATACCCCCCTGTTTACTGAATAGCCCTACTGTGAGCCCCTGGAACTCTCCTTGCCCACGTGGGAGTATGGGTGAAGCGGGGGTGTTGGCTGTGTAACGGCCGGGTCACGCCACATGGTCTAATGGCTTTATTTGAATCTCGGGCTATAGAGATCTGTTGGGTTGGGGCACCGCATCTCTGCTGAGTGGGTTTGTGTGTGTGTGTGTGTGTGTGGGGGGGGGGGGGTTATCGGGGATCGTCCCTTCACGTGACTGGACTACGAGGCTGATGCTGTTGATCCTAAGATGGGATGTTCTTTCCTTCCCCCTTGCCTCACCTCAGAGCTGTGCTACTATGGCGGGCCCCGACTAGTGAATGCCTCGAGACACACTGTATATCCCATGACATGATCAAGATTTGCCTAAATTATATCTGGGAGAAGCAGCCTACTTCAACCCTGCATTCATGGGGAGGGGTTGATCTCTGTTATGTGCCCTGTTGCCATCCACTGCACTTAGATTCCCTTGACTTTTATTTTTAATTTTTTCTAATATGATTACCTGAAGACGTTCCTACCTAAACCAGCATCGTATGCCTGTTGCATACTGCCTGCGTGGTCAAGCAAGAAATGTGCCCCTGGGCCTTGCCAGGAGACTATGTCGGGCCAGACCTTACCAGCATCTCTACTGGTCTGTCGACAGTGCCTTTCGCACCAACTACACACTCTTTTTGAATCTTCTATCAGTTGGGGTTTGGGATATGAAACACCTCCAATGGTTGTTGGGGGTGTGGGGAGGGGGGGTACTGTTTCTGCTGTTGCAGACGATGGGACATGTTGGTCTCTATGTTTTTTCTTTTCAGGAGCTCTTGTACCAAGGTAGCAGGATGATAACCAAATTGCTAAATGTATACTCATTGATAAGTTTAACAGTATGTGCAGTATATAACCAACCTTTTTATTTGCATGCAAACGTGGACACTGGGTGGGCGTGGCTCTCTGGGAGGAGGATGGGAGTGCGGGGAGACTTGCGAACCATGACACTTTTTGAGCTTCACAAAGTATGGCTTGCACCTCCATAATTTTGTGGAATGTTAGAGGATTGAATTCTGCCATCAAGCACTCGCTGATCTTTAAGTACTTACAGAAGTACAACCCCCATATCTGTATATTACAAGAGACCCATCTGATTGGTAATAAGATCCTAGGCCTCAGGAGGGCATGGGTGGGTACTCACTACCACTCCACGTATTCCTCCTATGCCAGGGGGGTGAGAGTTTTGTTTCGCAGGTCTCTCCCGCTCCAGATACTAGAGGTCTGTATAGATCCCGGGGGCAGGTATATCATTTTACATGTTATCCTCCATGAGAAGAAAATGGTTCTAGTGGGCTTGTACCTCCCTCCCCCGGCTGATGTTGAAGTATTGTATGCCGTTATGCAAAGTGTGCTGGAGTTTGGCACTTCGGATATTTTCCAATTTGGGGACTTTAATATGGTACCCTCCCAGAGCTTGGACAGACTGCACCAGGGTGGCCGTTCCACTTCTGCTCTACAGAGTTGGGCTGACACGCATGCTCTCACAGATGTGTGGCGTCAATTTCACCCTCATGATAGGCAATATACTTGCCACTCTTCCTAACATAGGGCCATGTCCCACATAGATCTAGTGTACGCCTCCTCTGGGGCATTGAAATGGACTAGAGGGGCGGAACATCTGCCCAGGGGTATATCTGATCACGCCCCACTACACCTTACAATTTCCCTGGATAAATCCCCGGAGATGAGGCTATGGCGTCTGTTCAGGTTCTGGGCTCTAGATGAGAGGTTACAGGAACCAATATTGGAAACTATATGTAACTACTGGAATGAGAATGAAGAATCTACTGATATTCATACTGTGTGGGATGCATTTTAATCTCTGCTGCAAGGGGTGTATATCTCCAAAATTTCCACTGTGGTAAAAGAAGCGGCTGGTTCCCAGGAGGCCTTGGAGGGGAGGCCGGCCAGGTGCGAGGAGACATATATTAGTTTCCCTAGTGATGCCACATACCACGCATGGCAGACTACACTGCGGGAGCTCTCCCTACATAATATTGAGCAGACGCATAAAGCTATTCTGTACTCTAAACAAAGAGTGTTTGAGCATGGTGGTAAAAACGGTAGGATGCTGGCTTGGCTAGCCAGAGCCCAGTCAGCCTCCACCCACATTGCCTGCATACGTAGCACTCAGGGTCAGTTGGTGTCCTCCCCTGAGGGAATAAACAAATGGTTCTTGGAGTTTTTCCAGGGGGTTTATTCCTCCAGGGCCACCTCGTCCCCTGCTGAGTTGCAGGCTTACCTGGATGCTATACCCTTCACGGTCCTGTCGGATGGGGCTAGGTCAACTTTGGACGAGGATATATCCCTCGAGGAAGTTCAGGCGGCGATAGGTGGCCTGCAGGGTGGGAAAACCCCTGGTGCTGATGGCTTGCCTACAGAATTATACACCCAGTACATAGACACACTTGCCCCTAAATTGAAGGCCCTGTTTTCTGGGCTTGCCGGTGGAACTGTTCTGCCCGAGTCTATGGAAGAGGCTGTCATAGTCCTTATACCCAAGCCTGGCAAGGACCCGCAGGAATGTGCGTCATATAGACCTATTTCCTTGATTAATGTCGACGCCAAGATACTAGTGAAGATATTGGCCAACCGCTTATCTTCTGTAATATCCACATTAGTACATGCCGACCAAACTGGGTTCATGCCGGGCAAGGGTACGGATATTAATATCAGACGTCTCTTTTTAAACCTCTCCATGTCCCATGCTGATACTGGCTCCCGGGTCACTTCGGCTTTGGCCCTAGATTTATCCACTGGATCCAGTTGCTGTATCCGGCCCTGAAGGCGAGGGTGCGGACCAACGACTGGACCTCTCCCCCTTTCCTTTTGCATAGAGGAACGAGACAGGGGTGCCCACTGTCTCCTGCTCTTTTCTCCCTGGCTCTAGTCCCCTTGGCGATTTTGGTCAGGGAATCTCCAGTGGTTAGGGGGTTACAGATCGGTGGCATGGAGGAAAAGATTTCCCTCTATGCCGATGACACCCTGTTATACTTACGTGCTAATGTAAACAAGCATCTTCCCGTTCTGCCTAATGACACTCTCACTGATCACAGCTCCCTATGTTCGGGAGCGGTAATCAGTGATGTGTCACAAACAGCCCCCCCCCCCACAGGTAGAATCACTCCCTAGGACACACTTAACCCCTACAGCGCCACCTAGTGGTTAACCCCTTCATGCCAGTGACATTTTTACAATAGTCAATGCAATTTTTTAGCATTGACCGCTGTAATAATGCCAATGGTCCCAAAAATGTGTCAAAATTGTCCGATGTGTCCGCCATAATGTCGCAGTCACGATAAAAATCGCTGATTGCCGCCATTACTAGCAAAAACAAAATTGTCAATAAAAATGCCATAAAACTATCCCCTATTTTGTAGACGCTATAACTTTTGCGCAAACAAATCAATACTTATTGCGATTATTTTTTACCAAAAATATGTAGAAGAAGACTTATCGGCCTAAACTGAGGAAAAAAAAGTTTTTTATATATTTTTGGCGGATATTTATTATAGCAAAAAGTAAAAAATAATGTGTTTTTTTCAAAATTGTCAAAAACCGCAGAGGTGATCAAATACCACCAAAAGAAAGCTCTATTTGTGGGGAAAAAAGGACGCCAATTTTGTTTGGGAGCCACATCGCACGACCGCGCAATTTTCAGTTAAAGCAACGCAGTGCCGAATCGCAAAAAGTGCTCTGGTCTTTGGCCAGCAAAATGGTTCAGGCTTAAGTGGTTAAGAAAAGCCTGGATTCTTTCCTAAATGTACATAATGGTTACAAGTTGATCCAGGGAAAATCTGATTGCCTCTCGGGGGATCAGGAAGGACTTTTTTCCTCTGCTGTAGCAAATTGGATCATGCTTTGCTGTTTTTTTGCCTTCCTCTGGATCAACTGTGGGTATAGGACTGTGTATATGGGATTGTATGATATTTTTTTATTTTTATGGTTGAATTAGATGGACTTGTGTCTTTTTTCAACCTGACTAATTATGTAACTATGTAGCCCTGACACCACTACTGGACTTGCTACAGTGGGGAAAATAATTATTTGATCCTCCGCAGAGTTTGTAAGTTTGCCCACTTACAAAGTAATGAAGGGTCTATAATTTTTATCATAGGTGTATTTTAAATGATAGAGACAGAATATTAACCAAAAATGCAGAAAAAAAACACATAATACAAATGTTATAAATTGAGTTGCAGTTCAGTGAGTAAACAGAATAACTTCATAAATCTATAGGATAAATAAATACATTTCTATAGGATTAAGGCCTGGAGACTGGCTATGCCACTCCATGACCTTTAATGTGATTCTTCTTGAGCCACTCCTTTGTTGCCTTGGTGGTATGTTTTGGGTCATTGTCATGCTGGAAGACCCATTCATGACCCATCTTTAGGGTTCTGGATGAGGGAAGAATGTTCTCATCCAAGACTTTACAATACATGGCCCCATCCGTTGGCCCCTCAATGCGGCAAAGTCGCTCTGTACCTTTAGCAGAGAGACGGCTGCAAAGCATAATGTTTCCACCTCCATGCTTGACTGTAGAGATGGTGTTCTTAGGGTCATAGTCAGCATTTTTCTTCCTCCAAACGTGGGGAGTCCTCCTCCTCAAGAAGGCAAATGTACAGTCATGCCAATGACCATCTAAATAATTCAGAGATGGATTTGGAGAAAGTGCTGTGGTCAGACCAGACCAAAATTGAGCTCTTTGGCATTAACTTGACTCGCCATGTTTGGAGGAAGAAAAATGCTGACTATGACCCTAAGAACACCATCCCTACACTCCAGCACGGAGGTGGAAACATGATACTTTGGGGCTGTTTCTCCACTAAAGGAAGATGCTGACTTTGCCACATTGAGGGGCCAATGGATGGAGCCATTGATTGTAAAATCTTGGATGAGAACCTTCTTCCCGCGGCCAGAAAACTGAAGATGGGTCGTGGATGGGTCTTCCAGCATTACAATGACCCAAATCATACTGCCAAGGAAACAAAGGAGTGGCTCAAGAAAAATCACATTAATGTCTAGTCAGGAGTGGCCTAGTCAGTCTCCAGAAATTAAATCTATAGAAAATGTATGAAGGGAGCTGAAACTTCGAGTTGCCAAGCGTCAGCCAAGAAACTTTAAGGATTTAGGGAAGATCTGTAAAGAAGAGTGGACCAAAATCTCTCCTGAGATGTGTGCAAACCTGTTCACCAACTACAAGAAACGTCTTACCTCTGTGCTTGCCAACAATGGTTTCTCCACCAAGTACTAAGTCATGTTTTGCTTGGGGATTAAATACTTATTTTACTAACTGAACTGCAACTTAATTTATAGCATTTGTTTTATGTTTTTTCTGGATTTTTGGTTGATATTCTGTTTCTACCATTTAAAATACACCTATGATAAAATTATAGACCCTTCATTTCTTTGTAAGTAGGCCAACTTACAAAATCTGCAGGGGATCAAAAAATTATTTTCCCCACTGTAATTGTAAGGTGAACCGTAGAAATATTGTAAATAATTTGGCTTGACATATTTACTTTTATTAAATGTTCATTGTGTATAACTGTACTTGTGTTATGAAACTGTAGTAAACATCAGAAACAAGTTTTGTGTAAGAAAATGCTTAACAGACAAGAAGACACATTTTCACTCTTGTGAAACAACTCTGTTTATTTTGTTTTTGTGCATCATGCCGAGATAATATGAAACAAAAGGTTCAACATTTGATGTTTGTTCTCTCTGCGGTTCATGAGGTCAGGCAGATGATGATGATGATGCAAAAAAAAAAAAAAGACATATATAAACAGCAAGTGTTCACAGAACATTCTGAGCACATAGGGGGCCCACTTATCTGGGCTAATAAGTAACTGGAGTTATGCAACTTTTCATATAACATTTGAAGCTAATACATTTTCCCCAGTTTTCGAGAGAAAGAAAAGACACTTAATTGAAAGGAGAGATTTCTGAAAAGTAAGTAGAAGCGTTCATGTTTTAATACTATACATTTTTAGTAGTATACAGAGCTAATGAACTCAGAACAAAAGTACATGCTTAGAGGGATGCATCACACGTGAGTCCGTGTAAGAAGATTACAAAAGTATCTTAATCTTGCCCAAATACTTTTTTTTTGTTTTTTTTTTAAACTGAAATTGTTGACATAATATTAAACATGCAAGAGTTATATTGTGTTAAGAAGGCATTGGACTTGTATTTTAAACCCTATTAATTTAAATGAAAATATTCTAAAGAACATTTTTTACAGTGTAAAATAGGCAGGTTGCAGGTTTTTAATCCCCACTTTCCTGAAAACAAGTTTCAGCTCCATAATGGTCTTTGAATGTCTTGGTATGAATTGTGCTTATCTCTCAAATATTGTTGCCTGCATATCTTCAGGCAACCTATAAGATATAATTGACCTAATTATTCCTTTACTCTAACAAGCAATTGAGCAAAAGACCTGCAATAATTAGTTTTACTGTTTCTGATAATTTTCCAGTTACCTACTCTATTACTAAAAATTGGTTCTTGAACCAACTATGCTTTGATCCTACGTTCACATCATTGCAACCACCCGCAGTATAAATGCACTGCTCTGCAGAAACACGTGGGGTTGCCATTCGTTCTGAATGGTACCCCTATGCATGTAAAATCGCACTGCATGTGCAGAAACCGAAGGGAAATTGCATGGTCAAAAAGACCATTTGATTTCCCTGAGGCTGTGTCTTTGAAAAGGTGCATGCAACCGATTTTTGCAGAAACGCAGGCACGGCAGCTTATTCATTTGAATAGGCTGCCGTGCCCACGCAAATGCGGCCGCACGAAACGCCAACGAGTGTGCACCTAGGGTGAATAATTTTCTGTTTGTTGATAAGCATCTTGTACTTATCATAAGATGGCTTACATTTTTCTAAAAAAAAATACTTTTGATAAACAGCAAGGTTTCATGTTGTAATTTTCAAGCTTAAAATGGACCAGCTATATAACCAGCAGTTATATAGCTGGTTATTATGACAATTCCTCTTTATTGACAATATATTTCCAATAAAGTGAGAGATGTCTCAAGTTTTCATGCCGTTAATCTTTAGTATAATGCTAACAGACTGAGAATAAAAGTGCATTAAAGGATCTGATCTTGACTAAATAATTAAAAATACATTTTTTTTTTTTCAAATAACAAATTTATTAAATTTTATTGATTACAAAAATGATAGACTGTGCAAAGCCACACCATCATTTATATGCAAGTTTATCTAAAGTGTAAGATGGTAAAATGTTATTTAATTTTTTTTTTTTTTTAAGATGGCAATTATGGAAATAACTGAAGTTTCACAGAAATATACACTATATTGTCAAAAGTATTGGGACACCTGCCTTTACACGCACATGAACTTTAATGGCATCCCAGTCTTAGTCTGTGGTTTTCAATACTGCAACTTTAACAGCTTTTCATCCCAAAGGTGTTCTATTGGGTTGAGGTCAGCACTCTGTGCAGGCCAGTCAAGTTCCTCCACCTCAAACTCGCTCATCCACGTCTTTATCTTTATGGACCTTGTTTTGTGCATTGGTGGCAGTCATGTTGGAACAGGAAGGGGCCATCCCCAAACTGTTCCCACAACATTGGAAGCATGAAATTGTCCAAAATGTCTGGGTATGCTGACAGCTTAGGAGTTCTCTTCACTGGAACTAAAAGGGGCCGAGCCCAACCCCTGAAAATCAACCCCACACCATAATCCCTCTCCACCAAATGATTTGGACCAGTGCACAAAGCAAGATCCATAAAGACATTGATGAGAGTTTTGGGGTGGAGGAACTGACTTGCCTGCACAGAGTCCTGACCTCAACTGGCTAAAACACCATTGGGATGAATTAGAGTGAAGACAGCGAGCCAGGCCTTCTAATCCAGCATCAGTGCCTGACCTCACAAATGCACTGGTAAAACACTCCCATAGACACACTCCTAAACCTTGTGGACAGCCTACACAGGAGAGTTGAAGCAGTTATGTAAGGATGGGCCAACTCAATATTGAACCCTACGGACTAAGACTGGGATTCCATTAAAGTTCATGTGAGTGTAAAGGCAGGTGTCCCAATACTTTTGACAACATAGTGCATTTCCTATGTCTTTTTTTATGGCTGGCAAGTTTACTTTTGCTCTTTCTTGGAAGTGTGGCAAAGTTAACCTCGTTTAAAGGGGAAATGCTGCGCTATCTGGATGTTGGCATGAGTGCCTTGATGCAATGACACAAAAAAAATATAAAATGTGTTGATGTGCAAACAAAGTCTTTTTAACCACTTGCTTACTGGGCACTTAAACCCCCCCTCCTGCCCAGACCAATTTTCAGCTTTCGGCGCTGAAGCACTTTGAATGACAATTGCGCGGTCATGCTACACTGTACCCAAATTAAATTTTTAGCATTTTTTTTCCCACAAATAGAGCTTTCTTTTGGTGGTATTTAATAACAGCTGGGGTTTTTATTTTTTGCTAAACAAACAAAAAAAGATGGAATTTTTTTTTTTTTTAAATCATGTTTAATAGTTTGTTATAAAATTTTGCAAACAGGTAATTTTTCTGCTTCATTGATATGCGCTGATGAGGCGGCACTAGTGGGCACTGATAGGCTGCACTGATAAGATGGCACTGATGGGCCCTGATGGGTGGCACGGATGGGCACTGATAGGCTGATAGGTACCACTGATAGATGGCACTGATGGGCACTGATAGATGACACTGATAGGTGGCACTGGTGGGCACTGGTAGGTGACACTGATGGGCACTGATAGGTGGCACTGATGTGCAGAACTGTTCAGGCACTGATTGTGGGCACTGATAGGTGGCACTGACAGATGGCACTGTGGGCACTGACAGGTGGCACTGGTGGGCACTGACAAGTGGCACTGGTGGGCACTGGTAGGCGGCACTTGTAGGGAGCACAGGTGGGCACTGAGGAGCTGGGGCACATCGCAGTGATCGGGACTAATGTCCCTCTAACTGCCGCTGGTGATCGGCTTCTTTTTTTCTCCTTGCGCTGTCAGCGCGAGGAGAAAAAATAGCCCATTACCGGCTGTGTTGTCATCACACGATCAGCTGTCATTGGCTGACAGCTGATCACGTGGTAAGGGGTCGGAATCGACCCCTTACTCGGATCTGGGATCCAGCAGCTCTCACAGACTCGCTGATCACAGAGAGCGCCCTTCAGGGGGTGCACATGCCGCTCGTGCATGGGACTATGTCAATAGACATAGTCTCAGCAAAGCAGGTCCGCGCTGTAGCCGTCATTTGGCTATAGCGTGGATCTCTAGTGGTTAACATAGAGCGTGTGATCACAGTATCACAAACCTCATAATTAGGGATGAGCCGAACACCCCCCAGTTCAGTTTGCAGCAGAACATGTTCAAACACGCAAACACCGTAAAGTGCTAATTTTAAGGGTTAATATGCAAGTTATTTTCATAAAAAGTGTTTCAGGACCTGGGTCCTGCCCTAGGGGACATGTATCAATGCAAAAAAAAGTTTTAAAAATGGCAGTTTTTTCGGGGGCAGGGGTTTTAATAATGTTTAAAGTGAAACAATAAAAGTGAAATATTCCTTTAAATTTCGTATCTGGGGATCTGGGGGGTGTCTATTGTATGCCTGTAAAGTGGCGCATTTTTCCTGTGTTTAGAACAGTCCCTGCACAAAATTACATTTCTAAAGGAAAAAAAGTAATTTAAAGCTACTCGGCAATACGGGTCTCGGCAATACAGATAAACGTCATTGAAAGAAACGGCATGGGGGTCCCCCCAAAAATCTATACCAGGCCCTTTGGGTCTGGTATGAATATTAAGGGGAACCCCAAACCAAAATTAAAAAAAAATTGCAGAGGGGTCCCCCTCAAAATCCATACCAGACCCTTCAGGTCTAGAGGATTTTAAGGGGAACTCCACGCCAAAATAAGAAAAAATAGGTCCCCCCAAAAATCCATACCAGACCCTTATCTGAGCACGCAACCTGACAGGCCGCAGGAAAAGATGTGGGATGAGAGAGCGCCCCCCTTCCTGAACCATACCAGGCCACATGCCCTCAACATGGGGAGGGTGCTTTGGGTTAGCACCCCAAAGCACCTTATCCCCAGCTTGATGGGGACAAGGGCCTCATCTCCACACCCCTGGCCCGGTGGTTGTGGGGGTCTGCGGGTGGGGAGCTAATCAGAATCTGGAAGCCCCCTTTAACAAGGGGACCCGCAGATCCCCCTGTTTGAAATTGTACCCGTACAATTTCAGAAAAAAAGTAACTGGGGGCGGGGTCACCCGGGTACGTCACCGTGTGGCCCCGCCGTCAGTTAAAAAAGAACAGTCACCTGAGAGGATGGTCATTACGGCGGGTGCCTCCCATGGAGGCGGATCGGTGGCGGCATGCAGTTTTTTTTTTTTTTTTTTTTAATAAAGGACTTGTCCCAAAGTGTGTCTTGTGTTTTTTTTAAAAATGTGACACTTTTTTTTTGAAATGGTATGGGTAAAATGTACCAGTTACCATTTAAAACAGGGGGGGCAGGATCTGGGGGTCCCCTTGCTAAAGGGGGCTTCCAGATTCGGATAAGCCCCCCGCCCGCAGACCCCCACAACCGGGCAAGGGTTGTGGGGATGAGGCCCTTGTCCCCATCAACCTGAGGACAAGGTGCTTTGGGGGCTACCCCAAAGCACCCTCCCCATGTTGAAGGCATGTGGCCTGGTATGGTTCAGGAGGGGGGCGCTCTCTCGTCCCCCATCTTTTCCTGCAGCCTGCCAGGTTGCATGCTCCGATAAGGGTCTGGTATGGATTTTTGGGGGGACCCCCACGCCATTTTTTTTGGCACAGTGTTCCCCTTAAAATCCATACCAGACCTGAAGGGTCTGGCATGGATTTTGAGGGGGACCCCTACGCCATTTTTTAAAAAATTTGGCGCATGGTAGGGCCTGAAGGGCCTGGTATGGATTTTTGGGGGGACCCCATGCCGTTTTTTTCAATTACTTTTATCTGTATTGCTGAGACCCGACAATTCATTATAGCCGCGAGAAGTTTTAAATTACTTTTTTTCCTTTAGAAATGTCATTTTGTGCAAGGACTGTTCTAAACACGGGAAAAATGTGGCACTTTACAGGGATACTATAGACACCCACCAGGTACAAAATTTAAAGGAATATTTCACTTTTATTGTTTCACTTAAAGCATTATTATAATCACTGCTCCCGAAAAAACTGTTGTTTTTAAAACTTTTTCCCCAGTTGTCTTCCAGGACAGCCCTTGAGAGGATGGAGTCCCTCCCATCGACCCAGAAAACACATTGCCACAGTTCAAAAGGCAGTCCCTCAGGTCCCTGGTCAGTCATTTGTGTTTCCTCTGTTGGAGGAACATGTTGTCAGGAACCAGGAGAAGGACTACATCTCTCAGGGGCTACCTGAAGGAAGCGGAGCCGCACAGGGGGACCGGGTCCTATCCGGCGGCTTCAGACCAGTCCTTACCTTTTTAAATTCTGGGCTTGGGTACCGTCCGGCTGACAGGAGCAGACCCGCTACCCTCCAACTTCCAGCGCCAAGGTGTGCCAGTGTCAGGGTGATGCAGGTTTCCCCCAGGAGCGGTGTGTTGGATTTGTCCATCCCAGCTCCTTGCTGCGATGGTGGTGGGGGTCAGAGACGCCGTTTGCGTAATTTCCGGTGGAACTGCATCATCGCTGTGTACCGAGACTTCCGGTTCTGGGTCTCTGGGAGGTACAAGGAGGAAGGGGAAAGCCCACGATGTGCCTACAAAATCCTGAACAGCATCCAGCTATACTGGACTAGCAGACTATCCGGAACTCGAGAGGGGGACCATGGAGGCTAATCCCCAGGACACTCCGGTGGATGCAGGCACCAGCCAAACCCAGGTAGGCTGCTGGGCAAGCCATTACTCTGGTTTTTCATGGGGTTGTTGTTGTTAGGCTGGGATTTGTAGTACCCCATGGTGATGGTTACCTCACAGTCCTGGATATGTGCAGTGGTGGTGCAGCATGGGTGTTTCTAAGGAGGGGTGCAAGGTTTTGATGATAAGAATGTCTATTCTTTATTTCAAGCTAAGGAGGCCCCATGGGAAGACAAGTCAGGCCACAAAAAGTGCCCCAATTGGGGAAATAGATTGTCCTCAGGCTCTAACAAAGCCCTATACAAACAGTGTATTGCAGGCAGAGGCAATATTAAAACATATAAAAAAAAAAACATGTATTAAAACAGAGGCAGACTCTCCCTTGGCTAATTTCATTGGCTCCTTTAAAGATGAGATAGCATCGACCTTTAAATTATCTCCGGGAGTTAATCGCGGATGTAGGCACAGCTGCTTCCACCAGTAGAGCAGCTGCAATTCCCTCCTCACCATGCCTTACAACACCCAGCTTTGGGGAGCCCTGTATAGTCAGGGAGCATAGCCCCATGTTAGTTAGCCCTGAATCCTCTGATGTAGACTCAGACCAGGATGAGGATCAGGCTGTAGCTAACAAAGCTGCAAAATACAAGCTGTCTCTTAAGGAAGTAGATGAGCTATTTATGATACGCTGGAAATTGATGAGGAAGAGACTCAATTGACCAGACATGATAAAATGTATGAGGCTCAGGGGAAAAAGAAGGCAAAAGTTTTTCCTATACATAAAGTGCTTTCTGACCTTGTCTGTAAGGAGTGGTCCGAACCGGATAAGAAAGTCTTCTTTCCTAATTCCCTTAAAAGAAGATTTCATTTTTATGAGAGCTCAGAGGCGGTCTGGAACAAAAATCCTAAGCTAGACCCCCCTCTGTCCAAAGTCTCATTTGATGCATTCTGGCAGAATGAACCTGGCTTTTGAGGATATGGGTCATTTAAAAGACCCAATGGACAGGAGGACAGACGTAGTCTTAAAAAGGGCCTGGGATGCTTCTATGGCAGGCTTGAAACCAGCTCTAGCCACTTCTTGTATAGCTAGACATCTGGAGTTCTGGTTATCACAACTACAAGAACACCTAAAAGCAGGCACTCCTAGGGGGGAGCTCTTAAAAACCTTCCCTATGCTTTTCAAGGCCACGAGTTTCATCTCTGATGCATCCACTGATTCCGTAAAGTTTACGGCTAAATCTGCAGTGCTTTCCGTTACAGCAAGGATGAAAACTTGAGGGGGAGACACAACGTCTAAAACCCGCCTGTGCAGTGTCCCTTTTACAGGAGACTTAGTCTTCGGGCTTGAGTTAGAAACCCTTAAAGGAACCCTCCAAGTCAGAAAAGGAGTTCAAACCCAAAAAACACTGGACAGGACAAAAAGGGAAAGGAAAAGGGGGCATACTTTTTAACCACCCCAATCAAAAACCCAAGCCCCAGTGACGTCAGGGTCCCTGTGGGGGGAAGGTTAAGGAATTTTTTTCCGCAGTGGGAAAAGATAACCTCAAACAAGTTTGTCTTAAATATAATAAAAAGAGGTTATGTGCTGGAATTTCACAGCAGCCCACCCTCAAAATTTCTTGTGACAAAACTCAGAAAAGGCCAAGGCCTTGCCATTACTAATAGGGGAGATGGTGGATCAAGAGGTATTGACACCAGTCCCTATTCAGGAACAGGGGGACATATTTTACTCGCACATCTTTGTGGTAAAAAAGCCATCAGGGAAGTTCAGACTAATCATGAACCTCCGACCTCTGAACCTCTCCATCCGTTAGAAATTTTTTTGGATGGAGTCCATTTATTCGATAAGGAATCTCCTCCAAAAGGAGGTGTTTATGGCTACCCTGGATTTAAGGGACGCCTATCTGCATATCCCAATAAGGGAGGAATGCCAAAAATTTATTCGGATGGCGTTTCAGATAGACACAAAAATGTATCATTTTCAGTGCGGAGCACTTCCCTTCGGACTGTCATCCTCCCCAAGAATCTTTACCAAGGTTCTTGGGGAGGCAATAGTTCCGTTAAGACTTCAGTCAGTCTCGATCATTCCGTATCTAGACGACTTGATACTCACAGACCACTTGGAGAGACGGCTTTCTCAGGACTTAGAGTTAACACAGCTCAGCCTGAGTCAATTAGGGTGTATTATCAGTCTGGAAAAGTCCAAAACTACCCCAACAGAGAAGATCCTGTATTTAGGTTACAAGATCATGTCTGTAGACCAGAGAATAGTCCTGCCAGAAGAAAAGATATTGAATCTGTGGCAGAGAATGTCTTTTCTTCAAAGCAGCCCCAAATGTACAGTAAGGGAGGTGATGTCAGTATTAGGTCTTATGACAGCAGCCATTCCGGCTGTACAATGGGCAAGGTTCCACCAAAGGGACCTTCAGAGGACAGTTAAAAGGCAGGGATCTGGAGGAAGAGGTATCGATCCCCACAAAAGTAAAACGCTCCCTCTGGTGGTGGAAGGACACAGAGAACTTAAACAAAGGGGTTCTCTGGGTCCTGCCTATCACATCCACACTGACCACGGATGCGAGCAGTTGGGGCTGGGGAGCCCATCTCAACTCAAACTGGGCCCAGGGCAGGTGGACTCCATAAGAGAAACATTTCTCCTCCAATTGGAAGGAGCTAACAGCAATCCTCAGAGCTCTACTAGCTTTTCAGACCACGATACAGGGTCACCATCTACAAGTCCGCTCAGACAATATGACGGCTGTAGCTTACATAAACAAACAGGGAGGTACCAGAAGTCCTCGTTTAATGTCAGTGGCAAGGCACATATTTCAGTGGGCAGAATCCAATCTAGGATCCATTTCTGCAATACACTTGAAAAGGGGAGCTGAATAACACTGAAGACTTCTTTAGTCGACAACGAGTTTCGAATCAAGAATGGTCTCTACACCCGGAAGTGTTCAACCTCATATCAGCTTACTGGGGAAAGCCAATAGTGGACCTTTTTGCAAACAAAGAGAATGCAAAAGTTCCCAATTTTTGCTCGCTATGCCCAGATCATCAGCCCTTGACAGTAGATGCCTTACAGACTCCATGGACCTTCAGCTTGGCTTATGCATTACCTCCACTTCACTTCACCTCATCCCGAGGGTTCTAGCGAAATTTCTCACAGAGGAAATGTGTTTAATCCTAGTAGCACCATTTTGTCCCAAAAAAACATGGTTCACAACGTTGCTACAGTTGACAGACCAACCTCCTCTTAGACTTCCCTGCAGACAGGACCTACTGTCTGTATTGCTTGCGTCTATCTAGCAAGGTTACTCTGTGGTATAACAAGGTGAGACTTCTGCAGTGTATAAATGTGCTTTTTACTATACAAAGCTGCTGTACAAAACTATTACAATCTTAGGAATACAATACAAGACTGACAGATATCTATAACAAGCAAAATGCCTAGAAAATAGAACAGCCTAAAGTCTAACAGTACAAATACATTTAAAAAGGGTTACTTAACTTCTGTTACTGAATGTTCATGATCTCCAATTGGCAATATTTCTTCTTGGAGACCAGGTTCTGTTCTTGTATCATGAGCGGCTTCTTCTGATCTTTAAAGCATGATGATGTGTGTCCTGATGTTACAGCATGATGTGTTCCAGTCTCCCCTCTGTGTCTCTACCCATCCATTTTAAACCCAGTTTGTTGACCAAAGTTAATGTTTATAGACTTGTTTCCATAACAACCGACTAACAGTCATTCTTTTCAGGTTGAGAGACCCTCCAAACCTGTTTACTGTAGCGGACGAGACAATGGACTGTTGCTAGCTAAACCATTGTCTCCTCAAACGAAATCCTGTCATCAATATAACAGTCATTCTTTTCAGTCTGAGGGACACTCTCAGCCTGTTTACTGTAGCTGACGAGACAATAGCCTCTTAATGCTATCTAACACCATTGTATGAAAACAGCATTTGTTTGAGAATTCTACTCAAACCAGAGAATCTGATCAACTAAACTTGTAATTTCTCCCATGTAATGTTAGGTCTGATGTTTAAAAAATCATATTTTAACAAACGCATCACATTCTGCCCTAGATTTTTTTTTTCTTTCAGAATCCATATAGAAAATCACTTCATTACTAATAAAACTCATTCTAAACATTAATTTTCCTTGAATGCAACACCTCCAATTTCTGTCATTGAGAAGATGTTTCAGTCTTTTAACTTAAAAAAAGTTTATTAGAAAGTCCATTCTAAAGTTCTGTAGAAACAAGTCCAGGCTTGTAATGCATCAAAGGCCTTGCTCTCCACAGCTCTTGCGATCTTCCCTCATTCTTTCCATCTTGTAATCACTTTTCTCTGGTCTTCCTATGGATCAAATCGGAGACAGCCTGTGGAGTGGAAAACAAAGCGGATTATCTGTTCCCTCTAATAATACATAAACAGTAGATCCAGGCCCTTCAGCTACGATCTCTCCTCTAAATGGCTTCTTGTCTGGATATCTGACTAACACTTTGCCCCCTGCCTGTACCCACTTCTGACCCTCCCAAAGAACATCAATAGGGAGGAGAGGAAATATACTGATATTTCCCAGAAGATCACTGCTGTTTATTTTGGAAGGTTTTATGTTATGTAGCCTCACTTTCCACTCTTGCTGAGAAGTATCCACTAACCAGTCAGAGTCCCAGCCACTGTCTTGAAGCTCATCTGCCAATGCAAATATAACTTCAAACCTTCCTGCCAGATTCCCTCTCATTCCTAGATAGCCTTCAGCTTCAGATACGTCACTCTTGGTTTCTATGTCATGGGAAGCAGTAACATGGTATAAATACTGAACTCTTCACTCCAGCTGTGGAATCTGTGCCCCAGCCCCTACCATCCTCTCATATGGTGTGCTTTTGGCTATTGGCCTAGAATTTAACAAAATGACTGCGTGTGTGAGGACCCGATCCCACCCCCTTAGTGTATGTGTGGGTGTAAGTTTGCGTATCTGGTCCTTCAATAGCCCGTTGTATCTTTCAATCAAACCAGCTGCCTGTGGATGGTATGGGATGGGATGTGGCACAACCAGTACACTCCAGAATCTTTGGCCCACTGCTGTACTGTTGATCCGGTGAAGTGTGAGCCGTTATCACTTTGGACTTGCTTGGGACAACCATAAGCAACGACAAGTTTCTGTAGCAGTTGAAGCGTTGCGGCTTGATCTGCGCGTTTGCAAGGATGAACAAGCATAAGTCCTGAATAGGTGTCCACTGCAGTGCAACAATATCTCAGTCCATTGTTTCCCCGGGGCAGGGGACAGATGAAGTCAATCTGCCATATCTCTGTAGGCCTCTCACCCCTCTTAATCGACCCGGTGGAGTACTTTTGTAATGGCCATTGTTGTACTTCTCCACACACTGTACAGTTCCCTATTACAGTCTTTATCATGTCCATGGATATAGGCAAGCCTCTCTGCTGTGCCCATTCATATGTTGCTTTCTGCCCCAAATGTCCAGATTGCTTGTGGGCCCAGTTGGCCAAGTTCATCAAGACCGGATCCATTGGCACAACTGCCTTCACTTTGAATCTGCAACTCTGTTATAGTTCTCAAGGTCTGGGACTAGGGGCACATGTGCATCAACATGCCCCACTTTTATGGTGCGCGAGTGAGCTTCCTTCCAGATGTAGTCCCAGACTTCCTTGCCTCCCCACACCACCTTTCCATGAATCATCCATTCATTGGACTTCCACGTGGGCATCCAAGTTGTCAGTCCTTTAAAAACCGCCCAGCTGTCAGTGTAGATAGTGACATGGGAAGAAGGATCCTCCTGAAGAGTCATCACTACTGCTTTCAACTCTGCATACTGGCTGGACCCTCCAATTCCGGTATCCTGCAGGACTGTGTCTGTACTTGGGTTGTAGGCTGCTGCTGTCCATTTACGCCCAGACGAGGCAACTATGGCTGAACCATCAGTGAACCATGCTGACTGCTTCATGTCTCCTGACAGAGACTCAAAGGGTGGAGCCTCTTGAATGGGGGATGACTGCAACACAGGAATTTCTTCTTCTGGCCAGGTGCTGGTAAAAGTAACAAGCCCTGCCAACTGTTTTGAAATGTCTCTAACATCCTCAGCTGCAATACCCCCTCTTTCTTGAAGGTACCACTTCCATTTCATCAGTGTCTGGTTCTGGGCTACAGCTGCCCTAGTGATCAGTCCATTATCTCTCACCCATCCTGCTATTGGCAATGCAGTATGGATGGTGACTGTGTCCTTTCCTGTAATGGTCTCTACATGTTGAAGTGCTGTGTAGGCCCCAAACAGGTACTTCTCTAGGGGCGTGTATCTCTTCTGTGCCCCTGTCAGTTGTTTGGACCAAAATCCAATGGGTATTGCTCTTAGTCCTTTCTTTTCATTTGGATGCCACAGACTCCAAGATATGGTACCATTCTGCTCCACTACATCCAGCTGAAATGGTACTCCTTGTCTCACGGGTCCTAATCCCTGATGCTGCAAAATAGCTTCTTTAGCAGCCAGGAATGCAGTCCGCTGCTCTGAACCCCATGAGAACTCAGTCTTTTTCCGGTGACATTATATATAGGCCTCAGATTCAGTCCAAGATGTGGGATGAATGATCTCCAGAACCCCACAGCTCCAATGAACTTCTGTGCCTCCTTTTTGGTAGTAGGGGGCAACAGCGCCTGGATAGTTTGCACAACTGTCTCTGGAATTTTCCTCTGTGGCCCTGTCCACATCATTCCTAGGAATTTCACCTCTGTGGTAGGTCCTTGGACTTTGTCTCTGTTGATAGCCCACCCTCTGTTCTCCATGTGATGTATCAGCAGGTGCAGTGCTTCAGTTACATCTTCTTTCGTTCCAGAGATCATGATGTCATCAATGTAGTGAAACACAGCGACTTTCAAATTCAGGGTGCTTAAATCTCGGGCAATCAGTCCATGACAAATCGTTGGAGAATGAAGATAGCCTTGCGGAAGGACAGTGAAAGTGTACTGGCGGCCGTCCCACACCATAGCAAACTGGTCTTGACACTCTGGGTCTATTAAAATCGAAAAGAAAGCATTAGCCAGGTCTTTTACAGCTTGATATTCTCCTGCATCTTTAGCAATTTTTTCAACAATTGAGATCATATCTGGTACAGCTGACTTCAATGGAGGTGCCACTTTGTTTAGACCTCTGTAATCCACAGTCATTCTATATGTCCCATCAGGCTTTTTAACTGGGAACACCGGAGACGAGAAAGGACTTACAGCAGGTCTAAGGATCCCTACCCTCAATAGTTCTTGAATAGTCTCCCCAATTTCTTTGTGGCCTCCAGGAAGTCTGTACTGCTTGAGACAGACTGGCTTCTCTGGTGGAGGAATGTAGACAGGGGTCCATTTCGCATGACCTCTGACCACAGCCTTCACTGCCCTTACCAGATACGCTTTATCAGGATACCCGAATGTGAATGTACCTCTTTCAGTCTGAATTGACTGACCTTGAAGTACATCCATCCCAAGAATATTTTCGGGTAACTCTGAAACCAAAACATTTGTCATAAATCCTGATCCCTTGCCAATAGCCAATTTCACCCGTATCCTAACTGCTGGTGTAGTTTGCCCTCCCAAACCTTCTACATAAATCAATTCTCCTTTGTGATGGGAAGGATTTCCTTGCAAAAGTGTAACTTCGGCTCCGCTATCAACTAAAGCCATTACATGTGTAGGAGAAGATGACTTTCCCCACCATACAGTGACAGGTGCATATGGGCGTCGGTCTCCTGCTGTCACTGCCCTCACGGCTATTACTGGAGACTCACCTTCCCTTCATAAAGGATAAGGAACCTCCCAATCCCCTTTTCTGATTCTCTCTAAATCTTTCCCAGGATAAAGGGATTTGGGTTTGTGTTCACGTTCAGTTTTGGGAATTGGTTTGGGGCTAACAGGAGGTGTCTGTTCTGTTTCCTCTAGGCTGATGTTATCTTCACTAGGAGTAGTGTTTCTAACCCTGACAGTTTTACCTACTAAATCTTTCCACCTCTTCAGCATTTCTGCAGTAGAAATGCCATCTATCTCATCTTTAGGTACTCCTGCCTTTTAATAGGTCCACCCACATTTCTTTCCTAGAAATAACTAGCCTGGTTTTCTCTTCACCTCCTGTCTTCTCTACCCCATTCCCTTTCTTCTCTGTTCTTTTCTGCTTGTATTCTTCCTGTCTGGCCTTGACCTTATCTACTGCCCTGACAGGTTTTGTTTTAGTCTCCTCTAGCTCCCCCAACTGGCTTAAAAGGGTTGTAGCTTCATGAATCTTGCTGTTTAATCCCAGGCCTCCCATCAAGGACAATAAGGGAGCCCTGAGATTAAATGGCGCAGACTTCATCAGCTTAGAGCGCAGAGCAGACGTAAAGGGTTCCATATCTGGACCCATCCATTCTGGAAATGTATTTAATCCGGTTATACAACCCATCTCACGTAACCTGGAAATACCCTCTGCTATTGATCTCCAGGAGTAGGTATTTTCCAGGTCAGTAGGACTAGAGTATACTCGGACTATTCCATCTCTCACGAGGTCTAACAGTGAAAAATTCACGCTAAACTATCTGGCTTTTCGCATTGCCTGACGCAATTGTGGATCATGGGTTAACACTCCCATAGTCACTGCTTCCTTACCTGACAAAACAACACTGTCTGCCCCTTCATCCCATAAGCGTAAGAGCCAACTCACTAGAGGCTCCCCAGACCTTTGTTTGTATTGTTTTGCCAGCTCATGGAGTTCAGTTTGTGTAAACTCCCATACTTCTTCAAATTCAACATCTCTGGGGTTGCGATAATGCACCTCCCCATCTGCCATATCCTCTCTATCATGTTGCCGTTTCCTATGCTTAGTAATGAGAGGTCTGGCATACTTTTTCTTTCGCACTAGCAGATCATCATGCAAAATATCAAACTCTATCTCCTCATCCTCACTATCATTTGAGGAGAGCACATCCTCACAATCCAAGTTTTGGGATGTGACAATGGCACGTACCCTGGCTTTACTAACAGGTTTACGGCCCTTCTTTTTCCTTAAGGCATTAATTGATTTGGTCATGAGGGCTGCACACCGCTCTTGCAAATCATCAGCCCGACTAGCAGTTGAACGTACACACTCTGAAGCAACTGCTAGCTGGTCTTTTAATACCTTAACTTCTGCCTTCTCCCTTCTATGTGATTCAGTGTAAAATGCGTGAAGAAAATACCATCCGACTTTGGACACCCCTCTCTTCTCTTTTTTACTTAAATCTAACCCCTTAAGGCTAAAATCTACAAAATGATCTGAGAGTTTATCAGCGTCAAGGGAGAAGCATACTTCACAAATTCTTTAGCAAGAGGCTCCCACTCATTGTCTCTGGCCCAAATAGGTAAGCTGCACACTTCCTTATGGTCACCAGGACCCTCTGCAGCCTTTCCTTTCCTAAACAGCTTACGCAGCATTTTACCTAGCACAAGCTACACACTACAGAAAAAACAGCTCTGCTTCAATTGAACTATAGCACAGTCACGGCCGAGCCCCCAAATGTATTGCTTTCGTCTATCTAGCAAGGTTACTCTGTGGTATAACAAGGAAGCTGAGACTTCTGCAGTGTATAAATGTGATTTTTACTATACAAAGCTGCTGTACAAAACTATTACAATCTTAGGAATACAATACACGACTGACAGATATCTATAACAAGCAAAATGCCTAGAAAATAGAACAGCCTAAAGTCTAACAGTACAAATACATTTAAAAGGGTTACTTAACTTCTGTTACTGAATGTTCATGATCTCCAATTGGCAATATTTCTTCTTGGAGACCAGGTTCTGTTCTTGTATCATGAGCGGCTTCTTCTGATCTTCAAAGCATGATGATGTGTGTCCTGATGTTACAGCATGATGTGTTCCAGTCTCCCCTCTGTGTCTCTACCCATCCATTTTAAACCCAGTTTGTTGACCAAAGTTAATGTTTATAGACTTGTTTCCATAACAACCGACTAACAGTCATTCTTTTCAGGTTGAGAGACCCTCCAAACCTGTTTACTGTAGCTGACGAGACAATGGACTGTTGCTAGCTAAACCATTGTCTCCTCAAACGAAATCCTGTCATCAATATAACAGTCATTCTTTTCAGTCTGAGGGACACTCTCAGCCTGTTTACTGTAGCTGACGAGACAATAGCCTCTTAATGCTATCTAACACCATTGTATGAAAACAGCATTTGTTTGAGAATTCTACTCAAACCAGAGAATCTGATCAACTAAACTTGTAATTTCTCCCATGTAATGTTAGGTCTGATGTTTAAAAAATCATATTTTAACAAACACATCACACTGTCACAGGGACCTTTTTTTCAATCACAAGTAACCATGCTGAACCTTTCAGCGTGGTTACTGAGGAAGAAATTTTGAGGAGTAAGGGCCTGATAGAAAGGGTGATTCAGACCTTGCTACAGGAGTCGAAAACCAGTCACCAGAGCTATTTACAGGAAAGTCTGGAGGAAGTTTAATAGCTGGCTGAATAGCCAAAGGGAGAAAAACGTGGATACAACTAATATCCTACAGTTTCTCCCGGAGGGGATAGACAAAGGACTAACTCCTAGTACTATTAAGGTTCAGATAGCTGCCTTAAGTGTATACCTAGAGAAATGGTTACAGGAAGATCCTTTCATCGCTAGGTCTGTAAAGCAGTTTCTAGACATAAACCAGTCAACAGAGCTCCATCCTGAGATCTAGCAATTGTGCTAAAGGCCTTCTTAGGGTCACCTTTTGAACCCTTCTCAGAGGCCTCTCTAATGCGGCGTACACACAAAGGGACTATCCCGTGGGATTATCCTCTGGACTCAAGTCCAGCGGACAATCCCCTCGTGTGTGGGCGCCGGCAGACTTTTTGGCGCCAAAGTCCGGCGGACCAAAGTTTTAAGTTTGGTTTTAAAATTATCCGCTGGACTTGGCAGTCCGGCGGACAAACCCGCCGTTAGTAGGCTAGTCCGCCGGACTTTTGAAAATGAACGGACTTGCCGCTCATCGGCAAGTCCGTTCATTTAGCATGTGACTTCAGGTTACGTAGCTAGCGTAGGCAGTAAATGCCGCCGCGCTAGCTCCGTGACCTGGCATGGATTTAAAGGGACTCCCCACGCCGAAAAACGGCGTGGGGGTTCCCCCCAAATCCATGTCAGACCCTTACCCGAGCACGCAGCCTGGCCGGCCAGGAAAGTGGTGTGGACTAACGAGCGCCCCCCCCCTCCTGAGCCGTACCAGGCCGCGTGCCCTCAACATGGGGGGTGCCCTGGGGAAAGGGGGGCCGTGCGGCCCCCCCACCCCAAAGCACCTTGTCCCCATGTTGATGAGGACAAGGGCCTCTTCCCGACCACCCTGGCCGTTGGTTGTCGGGGTCTGCGGGCGGGGGCTTATCGAAATCTGGGAGCCCCCTTTTATAAGGGGGCCCTCAGATCCCGGCCCCCCACCCTATGTGAATGAGTATGGGGTACGATGTACCCCTACCCATTCACCTAAGGTGTAAAATGTAAAGTAAAAAAACACACACACTTTTGAAAAAATAGTTTATTGCACTGCTCCGGGGGTCTTCTTCCGTCTTGGGGGTCTTCTCGCCGGACTCCTCCGCCATTTACCAAGCTCTTTTACCGAGCGGAGAAGTCCGGCTACCTTCTTCGTCGTCGCCGCCGTCGTCTGGGGGTCTCGATCCGCCTTCGGGGGTCTTCCGGGGGTCTCTTCTGTCCTTGCGGCGGTCGTCATTTTCCGCACCGCCGGCGCCGCCGGCGCCGCCTTGGTGCAGGGGAACCCTGCACCAACATTTTGAAAAAAAAATGGTGTGGGGGTCACGCCAAAAATCCATACCAGATCCTTATCCGAGGACGCAACCTGGTAGGCTGCAGGAAAAGAGGGGGGGACAAGAGAGCAGCCCCCTTCCTGAATCGTACCAGGCAATGGCACCATCTGAACTACTTTTGGGGACTGCGGGGTGCGATTTCCATTGACATCTGTGCAGCAACCCGCACAGGTGTCTCTGAAATCGCCCCCGAAGTCGGGACTGACATGCAGTATGAAAATTGTGCGAGTTCGGCTGAACTTGCATGATTTTATTCTCACTGTCAGTGTGAACCTAGGCTAAAAAAGCTTAAGATTTATATGCATGCACCAGATAAAAATAAATAAAATCAAAGATAGATAGATAGATAGATAGATAGATAGATAGATAGATAGATAGATAGATAGATAGATAGATAGACAGGGCAATTCCAACACTGGGATGCACAATTTTAAACACAAACTCAGGCAAACAAGTTCACTTAAAAATCTAGTGGCATTGCTAGATCATTGTACACTGTACAGAGCACTTTCCCCATGTTTCCTTTGCAATCCTTCTCTACCCCCCAAATCCCCCCCCCCCCTCTTATTTCTTCCCCTCTATTCCTTTCCCCTCTGCCCCATCTCCTCCCTTCTATTTCCTTTTTCACACTTTACTCCTCCACTTCCAAACCCTTTCCTAGCTCTACATGAAGAGTCTCTCCGATGGATGTTGGTGTATATGTTTCCCATCTCATTACGGTACCAAAAATGGTTATGTTCATATGCTGCACTTGTTTTTTTAATATTATTTTGAATAAATGTGACAATGTAAAAATGAATATGACTCCTAGATAGATGGCTACATAATAGTGAGACTGAAATCCTAGTTAGGAATGTAAAACCACGTAAGCTAGAGAGATGTGTTTTTTTATATATATATATTGTGACGATCCGGGGTGATTAGATTCAAGTGGTGCATGCGATTTTTCAGAAACGTGCCACTCCAGAATGTGTTTTTAGGGCATGGCAGCCCACTTTTATTTAAAGGAAACGAAAAAGTTCAAACCAACAGAAATCTTCCCTCGCAGGGGGTTCCACCACCACTGTATTCCAAAACAAAAGCCTCCTGGCTTACTCACTGTCAGCTTCGTGCTGCTTTAGTCACAGGCTACACCTGCATGCTTCAGACTGCCACCTACAGTCTTAGGCTCCTGTCTCTTCCTCCTGGAACTCTCCCAACCTCCTGGCCAGACTTCCTGTCTGCTGGGCGGAGCCGTCTCCAGGTCTGAGCCCAGAATTCTCTTCCTGGGATGTTTTTGAACCCAGCCCACAGGTGTGCAATTAGCATCCCTGCCAAAATCAGGCATGTGCTGCTTATATGCACCTGTGAGATGGGGTCGCATCTCCACATATCCTCCCCCCCTGTTTCGCACCGGAGGGAGAAATACAAAACCCTTCTTCCTAAAGGGGCACTCCACCCACCTCTTTTTCCGGGTATACTTCCATGCAGACTTCTTCCTAATTTTTGGGAGCTTACATTTCTCCTCACCTCCCCCAGATCTACTCTGCCAAAACTGTAGGGGTACTTTGACATCGGTCTCAACTTTACCCAGCACTTGTTGGGTTTCAGGTTCGCTGATACCTGCATAGTTACCCCTGGCAACCGCTTTCTCAAAATTACCCAGTTCAACACTACCAGGAACTCTGGTCTTATCGCTTGCTAGGACAGTGTCTGAGGAGGGACCACACACAGGGGAGCAGTTACTCTTTATGGGACCTTCACAAAGTTTCACATCGCCCCCTGTTGTCCAACACTCCATCAGCGACTGTTCTTGCACAACACTTTTTTCCACACCAGTTTTCACCATTTCTGTTACCGCTGGTATTTCCGATACCTCTGCCTTGTCTAACAGCACTCCAGAGTGCTTGTCATACACAAGCTTTGTATGACGCAATCCAGCACACTGTGAGACAACTTTCCACATCAATACAAAACATCGCATTAAACGATTCAAGCATTTGCGATTTCTGCACAGTTCAGCCTGCAATATCCAGCGCCAACCAGCCATACCCCGTGGTACCAGTTCTCCAAACACAGGAGAGGACGGCAGGATATATACTGGCTGTATACTCCATGATGCTAACATTTCATTAAGCATGTCTGTCACAAAATACACATTTTCACTTTTTATCATTGTGGACACAATTTCCGCTGTGCGTTTACACTCGCTGGGACCTTCATTCATGAAAGGATTAGTCTCTGCAACAACCCGTGCATCTTGGCCTATAGGCTGTTCTGCAGACACCTCTCCTGGCACAGCAGCCATAGCATCCACTACTCTTTTAGCAGCAAAACCTTCTTCCAGCATTGCTATTAGTCTCTTGGCCAAATCATCCCAGTAGGTATTGCTCTGTTGGACTACATCATCCCAATGAGACCTGGACAGACCAAGAGGCTCAATAGCATCTGACACACTGCTCTTGTCAGTTTTACACTTCTCAGCATTAAACACATCACTTTGTTTTACCCTGCATTGTGGCAACACATTTTCAAACACACCATGTTGCTCTTCCCCACCCTCATCAGCATGAGCAGATGGAGTTTCATTGCAGACCTCAAGCTTTTTAAGTTTAACCCTTGCCTCCCCACTGAACAGGGCACTGCAGCAAGGCAAGTCCTTTTTAGCACAAACAGGGGATCTCCCATTTGGGGTCACTTCCACTCCCCTGTGCACAGTCACATAGTCAGTCTTTCTCACCCAGTCTGCAGACTTGGAATCACAGGCGTTGCTACGGGCAACCGCTCTCCTCTTGAACTTCCAGTCAGCCTGTTGCTTTCTCCTACTGTATTTCCCCATGCAGTTACCGGGTGAAATGAAAGACTCTCGGGCTTCCCAGCCCTCTTCGTGGGAACATTGAGCCATCTCTTCATAGGAGCCCCACCATTCAGACGACACTTCACTGGTTGCTATGGGAGACTGCATTCTCCCTGCAGAGCTTCTCCAGTAACTATAACAATCCCCTTGAGCCCACCAGCCAGAACTCTCATCAGGATCATTCCACCATTGGCCATAGGTCTCACGCCTGACCTTGCCTTTGTTGCTACGGGCAACGACATGCATCTTTGCAGCAACAGATGCAGAGTTCCTTCAAAAAAAATTTTGCTTACTGTCTCCTTACAGCTGAGACACTGCACCCAACGCTTTGCTTCACACAGCAACAGCAATACACACAGTCTCTGACACTCACGGTTTCCGGCATGCGAGGATCTAGACCAACGCCATCCGTGCCCGCATTCTCCACCAATTGTGACGATCCGGGGTGATTAGATTCAAGTGGTGCATGCGATTTTTTTCAGAAACGTGCCACTCCAGACTGTGTTTTTAGGGCATGGCAGCCCACTTTTATTTAAAGGAAACGAAAAAGTTCAAACCAACAGAAATCTTCCCTCACAGGGGGTTCCACCACCACTGTATTCCAAAACAAAAGCCTCCTGGCTTACTCACTGTCAGCTTCGTGCTGCTTTAGTCGCAGGCTACACCTGCCTGCTTCAGACTGCCACCTACAGTCTTAGGCTCCTGTCTCTTCCTCCTGGAACTCTCCCAACCTCCTGGCCAGACTTCCTGTCTGCTGGGCGGAGCCGTCTCCAGGTCTGAGCCCAGAATTCTCTTCCTGGGATGTTTTTGAACCCAGCCCACAGGTGTGCAATTAGCATCCCTGCCAAAATCAGGCATGTGCTGCTTATATGCACCTGTGAGATGGGGTCACATCTCCACAATATACATAGGGTTATAATTGTGGTTTATTGTGCTTATTCCTTCATTCTTTCTTTATTGTTTTAATATAACGTATTCCCCTATTTATATTTGTAAAAGTATATAGAAGCCCATGTATTAAATGTTCATAAAAGTTGGTAATTACCAATAAAAAGGTCCTCTTAAGATTCCAATACAACATTCTGGCTGGCCATACATTATACAATTCTCCTTTAGATTTCCCAAAACCATATAATATGAGATCAAACCTAAACACTTTCAATTTGCCTGCAATCAGGCAGGCCTTTGCATTACATAATTGAAGGTAAATTTAAATTAATTTGAATAAGAAAATTGTATAATGTATTGCCAGCTTTTGAATAGTTTAGATATTTGGAAACAATACATTTCTATTTGACTCAAAAGACAAATTTGGGTTCTATGCATAGTTGAGTTGTCTGAGCTAATTAGTCTTCCATCGGCATGTTCATTTAGACCCCTTTCACACTGGGTTGCTTTTCAGGCGCTTTAGCGCTAAAAATAGCCTCTGTAAAGCGCCTCTCAAGCCACCCTAGTATGAAAGCCTGAGTGCTTTCACAAGCATATTTGGGGTGGTGCGGGAGCCGTGGCACCGCTCTTCCACCGCCCCTGCCTATTGAAATAAATGGACAGCGCTGCCGCTTCGCTCGCCTCAATGTATTGACCCCTGTAGTCACAGATAGGTAAAAAAAAGCAGTTTTCCCACTCACAGGGGGAGATGAAGCCAGTGGATATTGCCCTGTCACAAGATCTTTCAAAGGGTATCTGTCATCGCAATGGGTGGCCTCCTCTTTTGTGTCATTTATTTTTAAATATTGTTCTATTTCTTTTATTTTCTCTTTCTCTTCTATACCCTGCATTAGTTCTTCATTTAATCTCCATGAATTTAACTGTATTTTGGCACCTGGTATCTTAATTTCCATGCTCACCAGGGAATGGTTAGACAGTGTTATTTCAATATTCGTCTTAGTCACCAACTCTAGTAACCTATGTTCCGCCATTATATAATCGATCCTCGAGTATGTCGCGTGCACAGGGGAGTAGAACGTATAATCCTGTGTCTTGGAGTGCTGCACTCTCCAAATATCCATCAATTGACACCGATACGTTTTATTTTTTTCAACTGTACATTCCTAGTCCCCTGTACATGTGACGTACTATCAATACTTGGTTCCAAGCTAAAATGTAGGTCTCCTGTCATAATCACATTTCCCTTTTCAAAGTCTATTAACTTTCCTATGAACTGCCTCAAAATTTGTTGGGTTCTTATAATAGATGTTTGCCAGTGTACATTCCATTTCATAAAGTTTTCCTTTTAGGAAGAGGTATTGCCCTTCTGGGTCTGTCATCCTTTCCTCCAATATGAACCACAGCTCTCTGGCCACCCCAATGGCTACCCCCTTTTCTCTGCTTGTTGTAGAATCTCCATAAAACCATGTTGGGTAATCTCTCGAGAACAGCTTTACATTGGTCTCATGGGAGATATGCGTCTCCTGAAGGAACACTACCCCAGCCTTATACTGTTTAACCTCTTTTAAGATTTTATGCCTCTTTGCTGGCGTATTAAACCCGCAAACATTATTTGATATACATTTTATTGATGTCATCTTAGATCACAGCACTCTTTCTAACCTATCAGGGAGAAAAATCATCGGGTTTATGTGGTTCACAAAGATGGGGATCTCCGGACACCCCCCACCCTCTTCCCTCCCCTCTCCTCCTTCCCTTCCCTCTCACATCTCCCTTTGGCCCCTTTCCGGCCCTAGAGCCATGGGTGGAAACACGATCCATCTCCACCGATTGATTTCCTTATCCTGGGCTGAGACTCTGACCACACCTCCCCTCAAACCCCCCCAGATCTCGAAAAAGGGGGGTGGGCCGGGAGTGCATCAGTGATCCACATGTTCAAACTCTCTGCCCCCCTTGACCCCACTAATTCCCCCTTCATTTCTGTTACCCTTCACGCTAACCCCAACCTATTTTTGCTTGAAACCTTTTCCCCTTTCCTCTTATGTTTCTGCTCATTCTGGTTGAGCTCTGACTATCTAATCCCACTTTCTTTCCACCTGTTTCTATTCAGGGTAATTCTTAAATTTTATCTTTGTTTTAAAGGCTTCCTAGCGACTCTGTGCGATTTTTGCTAAAGTATATATTCCTTCTGTATTAATATTTCTTCTTCTGCCCATCCTGGGATAACCGGAGTTTGTAAGTCCAATTTATTACAGAATTCTTGTAGATCTTCTGGAAACCTTAATCTCATTGATCTTCTGTCCTTCTGAACTATTAAACATGTCGGAAAACCCCAACTATATGTAATATTCTTTGTTCACATTTGTTCAAGTAAGGGTTTGAGGAGTCTTCGCCTGGCCAGTGTTTCTGGTGCTAGGTCTGTAAAAACTAGAAGGTCCACTCCATCATATTTTAGTAGTGGTCGCCCTCAAATTATTTCCGCAAATTTGTGCTTTTTCTTCGGGGTAAGTCTACTGCTATCTTTTTAGGTTGTCTGATCCTGTGAACTCTTTCTATCTTAAGGCCATCCTCTGCTAGAATTCTCCAGGAGAGGGTTAAATATCTTGTTTATTATTTTTCTTAGGTCTTCTCCTCTTTCTTCTGGTAAGGTACGGATCCTTAAATTCTTTCTTCTGTTTTGGTTCTCCTTATCCTCTAGTTGGTATAACATTCTCCTCTGCTCTAATTTCATATCCTTAACTTGTTCTTTTAGTTATATTACTTCTTGAGCTTGCTTGTCCATTTTTTTCTTCTGTCTTCTCTACCCGTGTCAGTAACTGACCTAAATCGGCCATAATGTGAAGATTTCTGTTTTAATAGCGTTTTATAATCTTATGAATATGTCTGTCATTTCCAGTTTTGTTGTTTGTTTTTTTTCCACTTTCTGTGCTTATATCGTCTTTGGAATGGTCTGAGATCTTTCCTTTCTTTTTCCCAGGGTCTTTTTCCTATCTTTATTTCCTTGTTGCTGTTTATCTGATCCTGGACTCTTTGGGCTCCCGTCCTTTGTCAGATATTTCTTGATCGTACTTGTGTTGGCATTTTTCTTTTGGAGTTTTTGGTTTGTTGCCTTTTATAGTTCTGCCTCTCATTGTGTTTTTTTTTTATTTTTCGTTTCCCCGGGTTGATTTTCAACTTGATGTACTTTCCACACCTTCCTGAGGGCTAAATACTTCTATGATCTTGAATGTAAATAAAGAGTTTCAGAGCCGTACATATAGTAATTCATGGAACCCTTCTTTATCACTAATCTCATTGATTAGGCCCCCCCCTTTTTTTTATCCGACTAAATAGTTGCTTATAACACAGTTCAATAGGGAGGTATATAATGTTATTCCGGGAATACCTTTCTCTAAACCCTTTTTAGGCTGTTTACAGGCCGCTCAAAATCCATACCAGACCCTTATCCGAGCACGCAACCTGGCAGGCCGCAGGAAAAGAGGGGGACGAGAGCGGCCCCCCCTCCCTCCTGAACCATACCAGGCCACATGCCCTCAACATTGGGAGGGTGCTTTGGGGGTCTGTGACCCTTCAAAGCACCATGTCCCCATGTTGATGGGGACAAGGGCCTCACCCCCACAACCCTGGCCATTGGTTGTGGGGGTCTGCGGGTGGGGGGCTTATCGGAATCTGGAAGCCCCTTTTAACAAGGGGACCCCCAGATCCTGGCCCCCCTGTGTGAAATAGTAAGGGGGTACAAAAGTACCCCTACCTCTTCACCAAAAAAGTGACAAAAATTTTAAAAATGACAGGAGACGGTCTTTGACAATTCCTTTATTAAAATCTTCTTTCTTCTGGTCTTCCTTCTTCCTTTCTTCATCCTTCGGTTTCTTCATCTTCTTCTTCCATCTTCTACCATCTTATTACATCTTCTTCTTCCATCTTCTTCTTCCTCCGATCCGCTTCTTCTTGCTCTGGTCTTCTCGTCCGGCATCTTCTTCCACGGCGTCGGTGTCTCTTCTTGGGCCGCTCCGTGCAATGGGAGGCTCCCGCTGTGTGAGGCTTCGTTGAGTCTGACAGGTCTTTTATAACGGAGGGCGGGGCCACCTGGTGACCCCGCCCCCCTCTGACATCATGGGGAAAGCCATAGGGAAGTCCCCATGACGTCCTTGTGCGTCAGAGGGGGGCGGGGTCAGAGGGGGGCGTTATAAAAGAGCTGTCAGACGCATCGAAGCCTCACACAGCGGGAGCCTCCCATTGCGCGGAGCGGCCCAAGAAGAGACACCGACGCCGTGGAAGAAGATGCCGGACGAGAAGACCAGAGCAAGAAGAAGCGGATCGGAGGAAGAAGAAGATGGAAGAAGAAGATGAAGAAACCGAAGGATGAAGAAAGGAAGACCAGAAGAAAGAAGAACATTTTTGTCACTTTTTTGGTGAAATGATAGGGGTATTTTTGTACCCCCTTACCATTACCATTACCATTTACCATTTTACCCTTACCATTTCACACACACATTTTTTGTTAAAGGGGGCTTCCAGATTCCGATAAGCCCCCCGCCCGCAGACCCCCTCAACCAATGGCCAGGGTTGTGGGGACGAGGCCCTTGTCCCCATCAACATGGGGACATGGTGCTTTGAGGGGTCACAGACCCCCAAAGCACCCTCCCAATGTTGAGGGCATGTGGCCTGGTACGGTTCAGGAGGGAGGGGGGCCGCTCTCGTCCCCTCTCTTTTCCTGCAGCCTGCCAGGTTGCGTGCTCAGATAAGGGTCTGGTATGGATTTTGAGGGGGACCCCACGCCATTTTTTTTGGACGGGGTTCCCCTTAAAATCCATCCCAGACCTGAAGGGTCTGGGATGGATATTCAGGGGGACCCCTACGTCATTTTTTTTTAAATTTGAGGCGGGGTTCCCCTTAATATCCATAGCAGACCTGAAGGGCCTGGTATATGAATTTGGGGGAAACCCCCCGCTTTTTTTTTTTTTATCAATTACTTTTTTTTAATCAATGACTTTCAATGAATGACTGTTCTCTGTGTTACGGGAGCCGGCAATTCATTAGCCGCGAGTGATTTTAAATAGCTTTTTTTCCTGACACTTTGTGCAGGGACAGTTCTAAGCACGGAAACATGCGCCCCTTCACAGGCATACTATACACACCCCCCAGGTATGAAATTTAAAGGAATATTACACTTTTATTGTTTCACATTAAGCATTATTAAAATCACTGCTCCTGAAAAAACAGCCGTTTAAAAAAAAAAATAATTTGCATTGATACATGTCCCCTGGGGCAGGACCCAGGTCCCCAAACACTTTTTATGACAATAACATGCATATTAGCCTTTAAAATGAGCACTTTTGAATTCGAACGTTCGCGTCCATTGTAATTAATAGGGTTCGAATGTTCGCGCAAACTTTAGGTCCATTCTCAGGTTCTGGTGTGAACCGAACCCGGGGGTGTTCGGCTCATCCCTACTCCTCAGCTCACATCCCTCTTAGGCATGTGGTGGGGAGGCTAGCTATGCAACCAGGGGCCTGCTGGACGGACCTCACTCCCGGAACCAGATTTAACTTACAGGGCGGAGGATGGAATGGCCACGCCTATATATCTATACCACAAAGAGACCCGCTTTCGGGGTCCTTCTGGGCCCAACCACCCCCCCACCCATAGCAGGCACTGGGTGCAAACCCTCCTAAGTCCGGGGATCAGTGGGGCCTGTCCAGCAGAAAGGCCTCTCCCAGGCTGCCCAACTGTTATTACCAGTGTGCCTAGTCTTGTCTGTGCATCCCTAACCATATCTTTTTCCTGATTACAGCAAGTGCCTGCTTTCACGCGAGGGCCGTACCCTGACCCTGGCGTCTGGGGGGCAGGGCGCGGAGACTCTGTGCCTGCTTTACTGGCTGATGCATGCAACATAAGCGGGGTCCTCCTCGGTGCACCGGCAGTGGGCAACCACAGATGCTAGACCCTCTTACTCGCTACACGAGCACCAGTTGTCTAGAAGAACGGCTCACATACTGTTGTTAACATGGATCTCATGTTGGCTCTCATACATTGTTATTTTTTAGATGGTTCTCATTGCTCTCTTCCTGTGCATCTCCTACAATGATGTTTCTTTTGTTTACACTCTTCTGTTGTACCATTGCTTGGTCTCAAGCAATTCTTACCGCTCTAGCCTCCCCCGATTAGGGCGGCCCCCCGCTTGGGCACCGACGGTGCCAACCGGGGGTCCTTCGAGTAATTAATTTGAAGACTAGTTTTTCCCCTCCCCCTCTCCCCTTCCCCCTCTACCCCCCTTCTTCCCCCCCTTAACCCCCCCTTCCTCTTTGGGTGGTGGTGCCCCTCGGTGAGATCCCGGCAAGGGGTCACCACCCTCTCCATCTTGCACTAAGTGGTAGCCCCTCTGCCAAAGGGAACCATGGGTCTCCTGAAGGTCACCTCACTCAATGTACGTGGCCTTAACGTGCCAGAGAAGCGCTCTCAGCTCTTAACTGACCTGCGCAAAGGCAGGACCCAAATTGCCTTTTTACAGGAAACGCACTTCCATGGTAAACGTATTCCTAAATTGACGAATGGGGCGTTCCCAACGGCATACCACAGCACATCACCCATCTCCAAGTCCAAGGGGGTCAGCATCCTCCTGGCAAAATCGGTACTGTGGACATTTGAGGCGCAGCGGGTAGACCCCCAGGGCCGCTTCCTCCTCGTAAAAGGGAGGGTGTTAGACGAACGAGTCACCTTCGCCAATGTCTACTTCCCCAACGTAGACCACCCGCAATTTCTTCGGAAGTTGCTACCTCAGTTATTGAAATTTTCAGAGGGAATGGTCATCTTTGGGGGGGACCTCAACTTCACAATGGATCCTCTACTGGATGCCTCATGCGGCGCCTCTCATCTCTCCTACGCATGCCTCAAACGAATGAAAGCGGACCTCCAGGCCTTGCGCCTGATAGACCCCTGGCGACTGCAGCATCCTCAGGACCGAGACTACTCTTTTTTCTCAAGCCCATCACTCCTATTTGAGATTGGACTGTCTGTTGGTGTCGCATAAAGACTTATCTAGGGTGGTGTCATATCCATGTGCCATTGATGTCATATCCTTCTCGGGATAATGCGCCGATACATCTTACTCTTCAGTTGGGCCCCACGACCCGGACCCCTCCCTCGTGGAGACTGAACGAGGCTCTGCTGCAATCATAGGAGACCCGCTCAGAGGTGCTGGCCACACTGCAGGAGTATTTTTCTATTAATACAGCCTCAGTTGCCAACCCCCTGACAGTATGGGAGGCCCACAAGGCAGTTGTAAGGGTTACCGTAATTAAAATAGGGGCCCGCCTAAAACGGGAAAGAACACGACGTTCAGACGAACTCCTTGCCCAGATCCGTACCTTAGAGAGTGCTCATAAAGCCAGTCTCGCACGGGCTACTCACCAGGAACTTTTCAAAGCGAAGAAGAACTTCGCTCGATTTTATTCCTTAAAACTAAACAGAAACTGGCATGTACGATGTACGAATTCTCCAATAAACCCGGCACGTTGTTGGCCAGAGCATTGCAAGGTCCCCGCACCAAATCATATATCTCCCACATTCTGACGTCATCGGGCCTGAAAGTGACTGCATCATCAGACATGGCTGCGGAGTTCCAGTCATTTTATGAATCTACAATTTAGACAGGCCACAGTCGAATGACCCCAACTCCCCTGGCGGATTCACCCCACGGTCATACGTAGCCACTTCCGGCATGCCCTCCCTCCCGATTGCGGTTCAGGAGGAATTGGAGGAACCTATTACAACGGCAGAATTGGGGGTAGCATTGGCCAATTCGAAACCAAAAAAAGCCCCCTGCCCAGATGGCTTTACCCCAACATACTATAAGGCTTTCTTTGAGACGCTTTCTCAGCCTTTGGTATCGGCCCTCAACTCAATTACAGAGGGTAACTCTTTCCCGATAGACACCCTGAGGGCATATATATCCCTTATTCCAAAGGAGGGGAAGGACCCATTGAGGTGCGGGAGCTACCAGCCGATAGCTCTCTTAAACACCAACCTTAAATTGTTCGTCAAGATATTGGCTAACAGGATTCTCTTACATATTCCAAGCCTGATTCACAGGGACCAGGATAACACCATCAGGGTGATAAATCTAATTCATGCGGGCCAAGTCATCAGGGCGACCTCTTCTCCTGCTGTCAACCGACACGGAGAAGGCGGTTGACCGTGTAGATTGGTCCTTTATATAGGCCACCCTAGAGCACATAGGACTACATTCCTCGATGCTTTGTTGGATCCTGTCCCTCTACTCCCAACCTACAGCTGCAGTCAAAGTCAACGAGACTAGGTCCAGCTACTTTAATATCCATAACGGTACGCGACAGGGCTGCCCCCTATCTCCGCTGATCTTCATACTCTCCCTGGAGCCCCTCTTATGCAGAATAAGGGCGAATCCAAGTATCACCGGTTATCACAAATCCTCTGGGTCGCACAAGGTGGCCACCTTTGCGGATGACCTAATTTTTTTTCCTAACAGACCCACTTACTTCGCTCCCTAACCCTACAGGAGTACGGGGCCCTTTCTCTGTTCCAAATCAATTTATCTAAGTCCTCCCTCCTTAATGTGACAGTGGACAAAGGCATCATCCGTCGTTTGCGTTCTGAATACTAACTACGCTGGGCGACCAACACTATTCCCTACCTGGGTGTTGACATCAGTTCAGATCCCTCAGATTTGTATCAGGCAAACTTCGCCCCACTTCTTCTGCATCTCAAAACAGATCTCCACCACTGGCACTCACTTACCTTAACGTGGTTCGGACGATGCAATGCCATTAAGATGACCGCCCTGCCTAGGGTATTATACTTCCTACAAGCCCTTCCCATCCGTCTTCCACCTCTATTCTTTAAGCGAATCGACTCGATGTTCCGCGACTTTGTTTGGTCGCTTTGAAAACCACGTATTAGATTACAACTCCTCCACATGGCTAAGCACAGAGGAGGAGTCAGACTCCCAGATATAAAGGCCTATTACAGGGCGGCCCAACTTACGAGAGTGGTCGACTGGCACTGCCACGCAGAGGCTAAACAGTGGGTGGCGATGGAGTTGGAGGACTCTGACGACATGGCCAAGAGCTGGCCCTGGATTACAACCCCTCTACCAAGGGACCTCTCTGACCACCCCACGCTAGGCAGCACCTTACAGGTGGCTAGGGATGCCTTTCGACACTCCTCAGTATCCCCAATGCCTTCTCCCATGATACCGATCTTGGGTAATCCGGATTTCCCACCCGGCCAAACAAATCCTGCATTCGGGCATCTTGCTGCGAAGGAGCGACTTCACCTTCACGACTTTCTGGGCCAGGACGGCCAGCTTACAACAGTAGCTGGGATGTCTGCTGCTGACCCCCCGTTGGACTTTTGGAGTGGTCTCCAACTACGTAATTTTCTGCGCAAGTGCGCGGGGGTGTCCTCTCACAGAACTGGAGCAAATTTGCCGCTGCAGAGAACCGATCCGGCACTGTCTGTCTCTAATCTACTCCTCTCTGATCTCACCGGCTGAAGGATTCATTCCCCCCTTCCTCTCTAAATGGGAGGACGATTTAGGAATCCAACTCAATGACTCACAAAGGGAGAAGATCCTACACTTTGCACAGAAGTCATCCATTGCCACCAGAGTCCAAGAGACCTGTTATAAACTCATGACCCGATGGTACAGAGTGCCCACCACTCTGCATCGCTTCTTCCTGCAGGTCTCCAGTCTTTGCTGGCGATGTGGTCTGGCGGAGGGAACGATGCTCCACATTTTCTGGGACTGCCCCAAAATTAAACCCTATTGGCAGGATGTGACGTGCACGATAGAGCACCTGACTGGTGCGGTCTTGGAGGGGGATCCCGGTGCCTGCCTGCTGCATCTCTCTAAGCGACCCATTAAGAAATACAAAGCTTCCCTTACCATTCAGCTATTAAATGCTGCCAAGGCATGCATTCCCTTGTGCTGGAGATCGGAGATTCCACCATCAAAGACTATGTGGTATGCGAAGGTGAACAAACTAAGAAACATGGAAGATCTCACTGCCACCTTGTACGACAGAGAGGAGGCCTTTTGGGAGACTTGGCGACCATGGAACCACTACATCTACACTGAAGCGTACCTCCGTGAGGTTGCACTTCCTGATTAGTCCCTGAGGCCCAATTTACTGCCGAGTCAAGTGGGCACCACCATCCTCATCCTTATCCTCTCCCACTGCCTTTTCTTTTTTCCTCCCTCGCTACCCCCCTTACACCTCCCCCCCCTTACCTACCTGCCTTTTCCCTTAACTTTCTCCTAGTCATGGGCCGGTTTAGTTAGATAATATGAATATCCTAAGTACATCACCCGCCTGTTGCGCCACATGGCTGGGTCCTGCTGGTTGGGAGATGACTCTCCCAGACAGCCGGAATAGTTTTTCTCAGTATGGCGCAGTAGTCACACTAGACAAAATAGGTTATTTTGGGAACAGTTTGGAAGCCCCCACCCCCCGGTATAGTGCACAGTTAGTTAAGATATACAACCATAACGTTACAGATATCCTATCTGCACAACCGGGGAAGAGATATGTGACAAAGCTGATATAACCTATAACCCTTTCGGTTACGCGTTACTGTTTTTTATTATAAACATTGTCATTTTATTTCTATGACTGTTATATTGTATCATCTTGAAAATAAAGGAATTACAAAAAAAAAAGACATGGGGAGGCAAAAAAAGAAGGAAAGAGCAGCGACACTGATAAAAGCACACCAAGGGTGCAAGGCTTTGTGTACTTTAGGCGGTTTGCCTTATATGGGCTTCTGGGGTTCTCCCCTCTACTCAGGCTCCACATATATTATGGCTCAGCGCTCACTGTTCTCTCCTCTCTCTCAATCACTGGCATGCAGGCCGGTGTTGTATCATTAGCCGTCCCCCATCACGAAGTGTCCGCTGTGTACTGCGCATGCGCAGTACACAGGACACCCTGATTCCGAAAATTGCCGAGGATGAACGGCGCCTGCGCCGTGAGTCCACTTTCAAGCCCCACCATCCAAGTGGACATAGAGTTAGAATATAAAAGAGCCGAGCGCAGCGAGGCTGTGCCTGAAGCGCGGCGAGCGAAGCGAGCCCGCGAGGGGCCCTCTAAGTTTGACTAACCCTATGTCCGCTTGGATGGTGGGGGCTTCACCTCCACTCACGGCGCAGGCGCCGGTCATCTTCCGTCAATTTCCGAAAATGTTCATGCTCCGCACTGCGCATGCGCTGCGCATGCGCAGTACACTTCGGACTCCTAGTAACAGCCGGACACTTCGTGATAGAACCACTCAGCACTCAGCACGCTTTCCCGCTGATACAACAGCGGTGCAGTAGTTTTCTGCCACGAGACGACATCCAGCATAAGGGGGGGTCAGCAGGATCCAGCAAAGGTCAGGACCGTCCAAGGTGGGGGCCCCGCAACCTTTTTACACCACGGTTCTCCCATCAATCTTCCTCGGATCACCTTCTCACCCTCCCTCTCGTAGCCATGTTCAGGCCCCGCCCCCCGCTGAGGAGCGTCACATCACGTCCTCACAGGTGCTGCTTACCCCAGTTATAATGACAAAGTATACCTTCATGGCGCTTACCTTCACCTGCCTACACAAACGCTACAGATTGACAACTATAATTGTGCACCCCTTTAAAATGAGTGTTATATCCCACATCCTGCTACCTGGACTGGTGGGCACAACACTTAGGCGTGTATTTATGTGATTGTGATTTTCACAAAAAAAAAATTACTGGTGATAAATCAGTCAACTTCATTTAAAATTCATGCATCTGGCAGATTCACTTACAGTGAATGTTTGCGGATTGCCATAATCACTGCTTTATAAATATGGCCTTCAAAGTTGTTATTGCTGCAAAAGGTGATTCTAAATATTTTAATGTGCTTGGATTTCTTTGTACAGCAAAACCTATTTTAATTTTAATACTTTTGCAATAATAATATTTGATCTTAACTGAAGTAAAATGTTAAAACAATCTTGGCACATTTTACTTTTTCACTCTGTATAAAAGCTTAGTATATCAAATGTTAAAAATCACAAGGGAAAAATTTCAGGTGTCAATAACCCCTGGAAATTTTGCTTCTTTGATGAAATCAAGTCATAATAACATGTGATAACAACATGTGATATCTCTTGATATGCTATATTAAGCAGGTAATTCATAATACTGCAATCATAAACACTGAATCTGCAGTATTAATTTGGGTACTGAAGATGAATTTTGAATGCCATTTGTCGTTATATTCTTGGGGTTAAAGTATAATTATTTACATTGTAGCATTAAGTGGACACAAGAAAAGTAAAGACAACATTTTAGTGTTTCTTAATAAATCATTTTAGCAACACCAATTTGCAAATGAAATGCTAACACATGTCTGCTTGATAAAATGTATAGTTTTTTATATATTTACTGTTTTATTTTTACAGATCTGCATTTAACGATGTATCTCCAAAATATTCTGCTGTGCTTGATTGCGTCCCTTGTCTTATCCACATGCAATCGGGTCTATGTTCATCCGTTCAACCTATTTGCGTACAACAAAGGTGAATGTGAACATATACAAACACAAAATGACACAATTGAAAAAACTTTCCTGCCAATCTCTATTGAAACAGAGATCACATCTGAAGAAAAAAATTGGAAAGTCAAAACATACCCGGAAAAATATCATTTTGGTTACCTTGAAAGCTTTCTGACTTCACTTATTAATGATTTGGGTCTTCGAGCCTTTGAGGCTTTGAAAGGAATACATACAAGTAACAATATCCTTCTACCCTCAACAAATTTTTATTGGTCAATGGTGTCCTTTTATCTTGGTGCTTCTGGAGAAACTGCTATGAGTTTGCAGAGTCTTCTAGGGTTTGAACATCCATCTGGAAGCACAAGCTGCACTTCTCAAGTAAATGGTTCAAAAATAATATCAAAATTACAAACCATTGACAGTGCTCTCTTTTCTAAAAATGGCAGCATTTCAGTGTGGAAAACAGTCTCCATTTTTGTCTCTCCAGGGGTCCCTTTGTCTGAAAACTTTATTCATGACTTGGGACCATCTGCTGATCATTTGTATACAAGAGCTGTAAACTTCACAAATTCAACAACAGCAGTACGTTTAATCAATGAGTTTTTGGATACTCATCTACCCAAAAAAACTAAATCTGGACTGACATCGTTTGATGAAGCATCTAATGTTATGTACATTAGCCATGTTTATTACAAAGGTAGGTAAATCTGTTTCCAAGTTCAGAATAATTAAGACGGATGTTAGCATGGTCAGCACACTGTAAGAATGATAATCAAATGTTGTAACAGTTTATCAATATACATGTATATGAAGAAAACCATTAAAGTGCACATAACCAATGACTTCCTCAACAGACTAGCTACATTTAATACTAGAGCAAACTGTTTGGGTAGAAAGGACTATGCTACTCATACCAACAGATCACATATTTGGTATTTCTCAGAAAATATCAGATTTCCTTCCACTGATATTTTGGCTGTTCAGTCACTGACCAGAGGAGGAGCTATTAGGAGGATGCTGCATACCACAGGAGAAGCTGCTAAAGTCGCTGGGGACCGAGGAGTGAGAGGTCTGAGGCTCGACAGGTCGAGCAGAGTGGGAGCTGAGGAGGCAGGGGACAGGGGCAGAGACACTAACAGGAAGAGCTGCATACCGCGGGGACAGGTGTGCAGTGGGACCAGGGACACACTGACAGATAAGTGTAGGGATAGGAACTGAGGATCAGCCCACAGGAGAATGTGGATGACTTGGGATAACTTGGAGTACTGCATATTGACTCTGGGTACTTGTTATTGACTTGGAGTCATGGCTCCTTCACCGCTCCAAAGCACTCGGGCTTTCACACTGGAGAGACAGGAGTGGGTCTTTAAAGGCGCTATTTTTAGCGCTGTAGCGCCTGTAAAGCCCCTTAGTGTGAAAGGGGTCTAATCCATATAACTAACCTGTTTAGACCAGAGTCTAAAGGCTCAAATAAGGTATTGTTATCTCCACATACATACAAACAGCTCCAAAGCAGGTGCCATATAAGTGCATCAATGCTTCAGCAAAATTAGCAGTATAGATATAACTGATGAATAACCATGACCTAAAGATGGAAAAAAGAGCGGGGCCCCCATAAGTTGGTAATGTAACAATCAAACAAATTAAAAATAAATCCTCAGAGAGGTTACTGGAGTTACCTATGCACTCCATAAAACTTCTCCAACCCTTTTCCTCTCTCTGACCACCACCTTATTTGTTTCTCTCTCTCTCCCTGTCTTCTACCACCCCTCCCTCCAATTGCCTAACTATCACCCGTAGAAACCTTTGCCGCTTCAAACCATCTCTCCTATATTCTGCTACTGACCACCTCTATGACAAAATCTCACCCGTCCTGCCCCAACCAAGCCACTTTCATCTACAATACATCCCTGTCCTCCACCCTGGACAAGCTCGCTCCCCTCACTATACACAGAATTAGGCCTCGACCCCTACAACGCTGGCAAACAGATGACACCAGAATTCTCAAAAAAATGTAGTCTTGCTCTTGAGTGTCTGTGGCACAAGACTAATGCCGCGTACACACGGTCGGAATTCTCGTCGGAAAAAGCTCTGATGGTTTTCCCGCCGGAATTCCGACGGAATTTCGCTTAAACTGTCTTGCCTACACACGGTCACACCAAATTCCGACGGTCAATAACACCACGCCTTAAAAAACGTTCGACTGCACTATAAAAGGGAAGTTTAATGCTTCTGAGCATGCGTCAAATTGTTTCCGAGCATGCGTTGGAATTTTGCGTGTCGGAATTGCATACACACGATCGGAAAATCTGATAGAAAGGTTTTCCGTCGGAAAAATTAAGAACAGGTTCTCAATCCAAAGTCCGTCGGAAATTCCGACAGAAAAAGACAGATGGGCATACACACGGTCGGAAAATCCGATGAAAAGCTTCGGACTGTTTCCATCGGAAATTCCGACCATGTGTACGTGGCATAAGTCTCTCAAAGATTTCAACCAATACAAATCTTCCCTCCAAAAATACTATTCTTTCCTCCACACTGCCAAGCAAGCCTATTTTACCACTCTCATTAACACCTTCTCATCCAGTCCTCTTCAACTTTTCTCTACATTCAACTCTCTACTTCGTCCAGAACCGCCTCCACCCACTGACTCACTCGCTGCCCAGGAGATTGCTAATCACTTCAAAAACAAGATTGATACAATTCGTGATGAAATCTTCACTCTACAAATATTTTTTTTTAAAAGGACAGTGTAAAAATAAAAAATAAAAGGCAAAAAACATGAGAAAAAAAAAGCGCCCCATCTCCCCGAGCTTGTGTGCAGAAGTGAACGCATACGTAAGTTGCACCCTCATATGAAAACGATGTTCTAACCACACATGAGGTATCGCCGCGATCATTAGAGCGAGAGCAATAATTGAGAGCAATAATTCTATCTCTAGACCTCCTCTGTAACTCAAAACTGGTAACCTGTAGACATTGTAATTTTCGCCAATGGAGAATTTAAGTGCCAAAGTTTGTCCACGAGCGGGTGCAATTTTGAAGCGTGACATGTTGGGTATCAATTTACTCGGCATAACATTATATTTCACAATATAGAAAATAATTGGGCTAACTTTACGGTTGTCTTATTTTTTAACTAAAAAAATTGTAAATTTTCGAAAAGAAATGCGCTTGTAAGACCTCTGCGCAAATACGGTGTGACAAAGTATTACAATGACCGACATTTTATTCTCTAGGGTGTCTGAAAAAATATATATGTAATGTTTGGGGGTTCTAAGTAATTTTCTAGCAAAAATAAATAATATTTAACTTAAAATCTTAATCTTAACTTAAACAAGTGTCAAGAGGCTCAGTCCTTAAGTGGTTAATGATGCGTAAAGTGCAACAATAAAAATTAATAAATCATTAAATATAGTACCTGGGGTGCCCCCTTAGTCTGCTTGTAAAGTGGTGCATCTGTAGCATGTATAGAACATGCTGCAGCTAAAATAACATTTCTAAAGAAAAAAACTTTGAAATTACATTTAAATTGCCAGCAATACAATACCATTGCTGGCAATAGAAACATTTTAAAAACGGCATGGGCCCCCCCCCCCCCAAATCCATATCCGACCCTTATCCGAGCATGCAGCCTGGCAGGCCAGGAAAGAGGCAGGGACGAGCAAGCATCTCCCCCCTCCTGAACCATACCAGGCCACATGCCCTTACATGAGGGGGTGGGTGCTTTGGGGCACCTTGTCCCCATGCTGATGGGACCTAATCCCCACAACCCTGGGCTGTGGTTGTAGGGGTTTGTGGGCAGAGGGCTTATCGGAATTTGAAGTGGGTCCCAAGATTTGCCCCCCCCCCCCCCATGTGAATGAGTACATAGTACCCCTACCCATTCACTAGAAAAGTGTCAAAAAGTTATAAAAACACAGACAGTTTTTGACAATTCCTTTATTAAAAAATAAAAAATAAACAGTCTCTAATGTTAATCACGATGTCCACCGCCGGACCCAAAAAAGAAAACAAAAAAATCACTCCACTGTCAACTAAGGCAAACCGACAAATTTTATTTTATATTTATTATTTTTATTTTTCATTCTTATTTTTTTCTTTATTTACAATTAGTTTTTACCTACCTTTATTTTTCTGCATAGGTTAACCGCTTCCCGACCGGCCACTGCATATATACGTCAGCAGAATGGCACGGGCAGGCAGAATCACGTACCTGTACGTGATCGTGCATGTGCCTGCCCGTGGGTCGCGCGTGCGCCGCTAGCGGCGCGCTCGCGACCCGGTCGGGAGCTCCGTGACCCCGGCCGCGGGACCAGCGCACCCGATCGCCGCTGGTATCCCGCGATCGGGTTACGGAGCGGAAGAACGGGGAGAGGTCTATGTAAACAAACCTCTCCCCGCGCTTCCTACACTGACTGTCAGTGATCGGCGGTTCCCTGTCATCGGGAACGCCGATCAATGACGTCAGACGTACAGCCACGCCCCCCTACAGTAAACACAACACAACACGTCACACTGACTCCTCCCCGCCCCCTTGTGGTTAACCCCCTAACTACAACTGTCATTTACATAGGAATCAGTGCTATTTAAATAGCACTGATTTCTGTATAAATGACAAATGTCCCAAAAATGTGTCAAAAATGTCCGATGTGTCCGCCAAAATGTCGCAGTCACAATAAAAATCGCTGATCGCCGCCATTACTAATAAAAAAAAAAAATATTAATAAAAATGCTATAAAACTATCCCCTATTTTGTAAACGCTATAACTTTTGCGCAAACTAATCAATAATCGCTAATTGCGATTTTTTTTTACCAAAAATATGTAGAAGAATACGTATCGGCCTAAACTGAGGAAAAAAAATGTTTTTTTATATATTTTTTGGGGATATTTATTATAGCAAAAAGTAAAAAATATTGAATTTTTTTCAAAATTGTCGCTCTATTTTTGTTTATAGCGCAAAAAATAAAAACCGCAGGGGCGATCAAATACCACCAAAAGAAAGCTCTATTTGTGGGAAAAAAAGGACGCCAATTTTGTTTTGGAGCCACGTCGCATGACCGCGCAATTGTTAGTTAAAGCAACGCAGTGCCGAATTGCAAAAAGGGGCCTGGTCCTTTGGCTGCCAATTGGTCCGGGGCTGAAGTGGTTAATATCATTATTAGGACTGCACTCTTGTAAGTTATTTATCATTGTGCATTTTTCATTTTCAAGCATGCAGCGCCTGTACGGCTTTTGGCGTTCTTTCTAAGTTTGCCATCTATTATTAAAATATTTTTCTATTAGGTGATTTTACAATTCTGCCACTAGATGGCAGGGTTCTTTTCTATTTATATTTTTTGGCTTTTACTACTTCCTTGTTCTTATTGTTTGAATGGGGGGCCAACAGTTAAAATGGCGGTGCCGCCTTGCATCTATTACCATACAAATCCAGCGGCCAGTAGTTAAGATGGAGCATTGGGATTATATAAATGGCATGTGTGATGACCAATCCCCAGACAATGGCCTGTAGTGACGAAATGTTTAGGGTGAAGCCTGCGACGGTGATGTCATCATGTTTTTTCCTCTCAGGAGGTTTATGGACAAACAAACCAGGAAGTGAAGCAAAGCCTGTGGAGACGCTGCGGTTCTTATAACAAGGCATGCTGCTGTATTGGAACTGGTGGACTCCCTGTCAGCAACAGGGAGTCAAACGGGCATAGAAAAGCTCCAAACGGCCAGCAGACTCGACGTTCCAGGGTAGACAGATGGACTCTGTGGAACTACTCGCAACTTCACAGACCCGATATAGATGGTCAAAGTGTGGATGACTTGAATGGAACCTGGACCAACATGGATGAGACGGGAACTTCCTGATAGCCACTCGACGGATGGAATGAAACAAACCAGTAGTGGACCCCCACTGATGGTGCAGCGAAGGCTCTCCTAGGATACTCTCCAAAAATATTTCAAACCATATAATGGAAACAAGAGGAAAAAAAACAAGGAGAGGACTCCAATGGTGTAGATCAATCAGGCAGGTTTTTATTGATAAAAAACAATAAAGAACAAAAAATGTTAAAAGTGATCACGTTTAAAAAGCAGTGTGGGAATGAGTATGACCTCGTCCGACGCGTTTCGTCTATAGTAGACTTCAACTGGGGCATATATCTGTTCCCCCACACTGCACATATATATATATATATATATATATATATATATATATATATATATATATATATATATATATATATATATATATATAAATACCCAAAGCACTTACAAGCCAATCAAAAGGCTGACACATAATTAGAGTTCTACACCCTCTGATAGGACGAACACTAACCATGTGATAAGAGGTGTTAACCTGCTCAGTGCGAATAGCCAATCAAATATAAATAGAACTAGATGGGACCAGGTGAGTGGTGGAACCCACACCTCCCCAAAACCAAACCCCTATAGGTCCAAATAAGCACATGTTAGACATGGCGCCAAAAAAGACTAATTAAAAGACTAATCACAACCAATGGACTAAACACATAGTCCTCGTCAAATCAGAGGTGGTAAAACCTAAATGTATTGGGCGAATCAGCAAATCTGTACATTGTCAGTCATAAAATGGCAGTAGTTGTAAATGCCCAATACCATTACACATTATACATATCCAATTACAAATATATATAAATATATCTGGCGTCTAATGGTGTAGAGCAGCGCCATTGATGTCGCGCATCACGTCCTCAATCATGTGATGACACCAAAGGAGATTCCTCCGATCATGTGACGCATCGGGTGTGACAGCGAGGCGGCGCCATTCGCGCCGCACATAGCGTCACAACCACAGTGCCCATTCCCACCAATCGGAGGGAGGATTCCTCTGATCATGTGACAAGTCACATGACCGGGAAACCCCGAGCGTCTACATTGAAATCCCGTCCGTGCGCGGTGACGTCACATACCAACAGTGACAGCCACAACGCACTGGAGGAAAGTCCATGAGATGTTAAGTCTGAGCGGTGGGACCGCTACTCTAAATATAGCTCTGAAAAGCAAACATCTCCACCAAGCTCCGGAGAGATGTAAAATAAGGGCCAATATTAGTAAATCGAAAAATGTAAAAATATAAAAAGAACAACAATAAAAAGATTTATATATTCCCTCAGAAGTCACTGGATAATTTCAACAGCGACATCTAGTGATAGGAGGTCATAATGACTATCCACAATAGACCTATAACGAGACCCTGGAGGATAATAGGCGAGGACGCCATCTTGTGTATAGAAAACACACTGCATTAAAACCTTTAATATGAAAAACATATTATTGAGAGAATAACTAAAATAAAAATATATAATAAAAAACCTCCCTGAAGATGTATATATAATTCCTCTTGTTACATCTCATGTTTCACCATAAATGTGAAACATATAAGATGTATATGTAAGGACTGAAGCAATCATGAACTAAAATATGTATATGAAGTAAGGATAAACTGGACAAATTCGATTTATGACAAATTAATAAATGAATTTATGTCCCACTCGACATTCAAACCGAATGGCGAGTAGGTGCGAAGTTCGTATATCCAATACGTTTCTAGGCGGGAAACACCGCGCACACGGGATTCTCCTCTCCAATGTGGGACAAATTGGTCAATGATCAAATATTGCGTTCCCTTTGGGTCACGATCATGACTTTCTAAATAGTGGCGGGAACACTATGGTTGGTTTTACCACCTTTGATGTTATTAATATGTTCGTTCACCCGGATGGAAAACTTCCTTATTGTGCGCCCAACATATTGCCTCTTACAAGGACAAGTTATGAGATAGACAATATATTGAGTCGCACAAGTGGTAAACCGCTGCATGGAATAAATCCGTGAAGTGGTTGATGACTGAAAAGTTTCACTCTTTCTTCTGCCGCTGGTGTTGTGCAAACACACATTGCACTTCCGTCAGGGAAAGCAACCCTTACACTGAAAGAAAAAGGAAACTCTTTTGGGGGGATCAATAAAATTGGGGGCAATCTGACCCTGAATTGATCTTGCACCCCTAAATATGACACCGGCTCTCTCTGGTAACGCAGGGCCTAGAACTTTGTCATTCTGGAGTACTCCCCAATGTTTTTTTAAAATCTCTTTAATCTGCATAGATTGTACAGAGAAAGTGGTAAAAAAGGACCACTTGAACTTAGTATCAGTGGTCCTCTTGGGTTGTATCTCAAGCAAAGTACCACGATCCAACTGTTGAATGCGGTCAATTTCTCCATCAAGGTCTTCCGACTTGTAGCCCTTCTCTATAAACCGCTGTTTCAATACAGCGGCCTGCCTAAAGAAGTCATCTACCCTAGTACAATTCCTCCGTAAACGGAGGAATTGACTGCGTGGTACAGATCGAAGCCACTGAGAGTGGTGACAACTATCGACCGGAATATAACCATTCCGGTCGGTGGGTTTAAAGTATGTGGCAAACTCCAAATTATGGTCAACAACCTAGATCTCCAGATCCAGGAAGCTGACCAAAGTGGAGCTGGCCTCATGGCTGAGACGAATACCCCTATTGTTGGAATTAAGCAGGGATATAAAGTCATCCAATGATTCGCGGCTACCCCTCCATAGGAGGAGGATGTCATCTATGTACCTCGCCCAGAAAACTAATTCTGGTCTATTGAGGGCATAGACAACATCCTCCTCCCATTTGGCCATGAACAAGTTCGCAAGGCTGGGTGCAAACTTGGCACCCATAGCAACTCCGCGGGTTTGCAGGTAGAACTTGTTCTGGAACCAAAAATAATTGTGTCGTGCCGCGAACCTCAGCAGATCCATGATGAAATTGCGCTGTATTAAAGGTATCAAGGCATTCTGAGACAAATAATACTCTACTGCCTCAAAACCTAGGTCATGTGGGATACACGTATAAAGTGCAGCCACATCGGCCGTCACCAATAGCATGTCAACTAGATAGGTAACCAATTCCAACTTTCTGATGGTGTCGCCGGTGTCCTTCAAATAAGAAGGCACCAGCTTGACAAGGGGTTGGAGATAGAAATCAACATATTTCCCTATCCTTGCCGTGACGGAATCAATCCCGCTGACTATTGGTCGTCCTGGAGGGTGGACGGGATTTTTGTGGATCTTGGGAAGGTAGTAGATTGTAGGGATCTGTGGTACTACAGGTATCAAAAAGCTTTTCTCTTTTTTGTCTAGAATCCCCAATGAAAAACCTTCATCGACAAGTGCAGTCAAATCCCTCTTAAAAAGAAAGGTGGGATCATTATGAATAGGAGTATATGTGTCAGTATCACCCAAAATAGTGTCCATTTCCTTTATGTAGTCTTCCTTGTTAAGAACAACTATGCCTCCACCCTTGTCCGCAGGCCGGACAATTAAGTTCTTTCATTCACATAGTTGCTTCAGTCCTGTTTTTACATGAAAATTGGTGTGTACCTTCTTATTGGGTAGTCTTTCTAGGTCCTGTAGAACAAGACTGCGAAAAACCTGTAAAGAGGGGGCCATCACACCAGGGGGGGTTGAACAACGAAGGGTTCGATAGTCCTGAGTGAACCTATCGGGTACTATAGATGTATTATTGAAAGGTGTGGTGAGAGAGTGTCTTTGTATATTAAGTTTACGGATGAACTTTTGAATGTCAATGAATGTAGAGAACTTGTTCAAGGTCCTTGGAGGGACATATTTTAAACCTTTGTCTAGAACAAGTTTTTTCTCATCCGTTAAACTGGCAGTACTCAAATTAAAAATGCCAGAACTGGTCAGGTTCTTTTTCTTTTGGCTTTGGACCCGCCAACCGCCTCGGGTCCCTCGTTTCCTTTTGGGTTTCCAGGGTATTCCTGTGTGAACCCGGGAAAACCCGAAGGATGGGGACGTCCATCAACATTTTGATTATACCCATATGTGGAACAGGGGTAGGACTCCTTATACCCCTCCATATACCCATACGGATCTTGGTGGGCATCACCCCTTCTGTTATCTTGAACAGGAAATGAACGTGGAATTTGGCGAGTGGGGGTTCTATAGTTATTCTCATGATAGCCATAATGGTAATCGTCACGCTGGCCATACCAACCAGTAGAACGTCCTCTCGGGCTATTATAATGATGAGAATCCCTATATTGACCCTGATGAGCCCCTCTACTTCTATTAGTGGGGCCCCTGCCTCTAGAATTTAAGGGTGGGTATCCATTCTGATTTTGTGGCTTACCACGGGGTTCAGGGCCCCTGGAGGGTGCTCTTTTAACAGATTGGGATGTAGGAGGCAGTCGTGTAGGCCCTTCTTTGTAATTGGGGTCGTACGTCAAGCTCCTGTCTGAAATGGGGATGTCAGGCTGTGTGACCTCCATTTCTGGATTCAAATAGGCAGAAGTGATTTTCTTCTGCCAATTAAAAACTGTTTTGGTTTTATAATCCGTAACATCCCTATTATATTTTTTCTTTTTTTTTTTTTTTTGTTTTTTTGTCCTTTGGTCTCTCTCTTCTTTCTCTAGATGGCTCTTTAGACTAGTAGAAAGAGAGATGTACTCAGAGGACATTTTGTGTGGACCAAGTTTTTCTCTGAGATCTTTGATCTCTTTATCAATACAGGTGAGTTTGAGTTGCTTTCTTTCTATCAAAAATGCAAGGAGCTGGATACCCACTTTGTTGAAATAACCAAACCAAGTATCGGTATCCATATCCCCCTGCTGGGGGGAAACATCCCACCTCAAACCTCTGGGAACCATCTTTTCCTTAACGTATTGCTCTAGAAAAGCTGTGTCTGAATCTCCGTAGTCATGAGATTTTTAAGTCTCATGAACATAGCGCTGATCTCAGTCTCAGATCCGGTAGAAGAAAAAAACCACATCAGTGTTTAGTAACCTGGAGGTTCGATATTCAAAAATGTCCATATCGCTAGAGACGTGTGAGTAGCAGCTATACTAAAAAGTGGTCAAGTGCAATGTTGTGAATGGAAAAAATGATGGCGCTAAACTCAAAAAACAATCAAAAACATAAATGAAGCAGCTGCGCTAGAATGTGACAAAAATTCAATATACAGTGTGAAGGAAAGTGCAGCGCTAAAATATGTGAACGGTTGTGATACCCATTGAACTAAAAAATTCAAAATAAAAAGAACAATACAATGTACTCCTTGAAATATTAGAAAACACAAATATAATGTGTGTAAAAAGTAAGAATAAACAAAGTGTCCCGAGGTGATAAGATGAAGATGGCGTCAAGCCAGGATGATCTTAGACTGAATCCTCTGGTACACACATTTAGGACAGATGGAAATGGATGTGCGCTTACCGGAACTGGTGGACTCCCTGTCAGCAACAGGGAGTCAAACGGGCATAGAAAAGCTCCAAACGGCCAGCAGACTCGACGTTCCAGGGTAGACAGATGGACTCTGTGGAACTACTCGCAACCTCACAGACCCGATATAATGGTCAAAGTGTTGATGACTTGAATAGAACCTGGACCAACATGGATGAGACGGGAACTTCCTGATAGCCACTCGACGGATGGAATAAAACGAACCAGTAGTGGACCCCCACTGATGGTGCAGCGAAGGCTCTCCTAGGATACTCTCCAAAAATATTCTCCAAAAATATTTTAGAGTAGCGGTCCCACCGCTCAGACTTAACATCTCATGGACTTTCCTCCAGTGCGTTGTGGCTGTCACTGTTGGTATGTGACGTCACCGCGCACGGACGGGATTTCAATGTAGACGCTCGGGGTTTCCCGGTCATGTGACTTGTCACATGATCAGAGGAATCCTCCCTCCCTCCATCCCCATTTCAGACAGGAGATTGACGTACGACCCCAATTACAAAGAAGGGCCTACACGACTGCCTCCTACATCCCAATCTCTGGACGTCCCCATCCTTCGGGTTTTCCCGGGTTCACACAGGAATACCCTGGAAATCCAAAAGGAAACGAGGGACCCGAGGCGGTTGGCAGGTCCAAAGCCAAAAGAAAAAGAACCTGACCAGTTCTGGCATTTTTAATTTGAGTACTGCCAGTTTAACGGATGAGGAAAAACTTGTTCTAGACAAAGGTTTAAAATATGTCCCTCCAAGGACCTTGAACAAGTTCTCTACATTCAGTGACATTCAAAAGTTCATCCGTAAACTTAATATACAAAGACACTTTCTCACCACACCTTTCAATAATACATCTATAGTACCCGATGGTCAGGTTCACTCAGGACTATCGAACCCCTCGTTGTTCAACCACCCTGGTGTAATGGCCCCCTCTTTACAGGTTTTTCGCAGTCTTGTTCTACAGGACCTAGAAAGACTACCCAATAAGAAGGTACACACCAATTTTCATGTAAAAACAGGACTGAAGCAACTATGTGAACGAAAGAACTTAATTGTCCGGCCTGCGGACAAGGGCGGAGGCATAGTTGTTCTTAACAAGGAAGACTACATAAAGGAAATGGACACTATTTTGGGTGATACTGACACATATACTCCCATTCATAATGATCCCACCTTTCTTTTTAAGAGGGATTTGACTGCACTTGTCGATGAAGGTTTTTCATTAGGGATTCTAGACAAAAAAGAGAAAAGCTTTTTGATACCTGTAGTACCACAGATCCCTACAATCTACTACCTTCCCAAGATCCACAAAAATCCCGTCCACCCTCCAGGACGACCAATATTCAGCGGGATTGATTCCGTCACGGCAAGGATAGGGAAATATGTCGATTTCTATCTCCAACCCCTTGTCAAGCTGGTGCCTTCTTATTTGAAGGACACCGGCGACACCATCAGAAAGTTGGAATTGGTTACCTATCTAGATGACATGCTATTGGTGACGGCCGATGTGGCTGCACTTTATACGTGTATCCCACATGACCTAGGTTTTGAGGCATTAGAGTATTATTATTTCAAGTGGTCCTTTTTTACCACTTTCTCTGTACAATCTATGCAGATTAAAGAGATTTTAAAAAAACATTGGGGAGTACTCCAGAATGACAAAGTTCTAGGCCCTGCGTTACCAGAGAGAGCTGGTGCCATATTTAGGGGTGCAAGATCAATTCAGGGTCAGATTGCCCCCAATGTTATTGATCCCCCCAAAAGAGTTTCCTTTTTCTTTCAGTGTAAGGGTTACTTTCCCTGACGGAAGTGCAATGTGTGTTTGCACAACACCAGCGGCAGAAGAAAGAGTGAAACCTTTCAGTCATCAACCACTTCACGGATTTATTCCATGCAGCGGTTTACCACTTGTGCGACTCAATATATTGTCTATCTCATAACTTGTCCTTGTAAGAGGCAATATGTTGGGCGCACAATAAGGACGTTTTCCATCCGGGTGAACGAACATATTAATAACATCAAAGGTGGTAAAACCAACCATAGTGTTCCCCGCCACTATTTAGAAAGTCATGATCGTGACCCGAAGGGAACGCAATTTTTGATCATTGACCAATTTGTCCCACATTGGAGAGGAGAATCCCATGTGCGCGGTGTTTCCCGCCTGGAAACGTATTGGATGTACGAACTTCGCACCTACTCGCCATTCGGTTTGAATGTCGAGTGGGACATAAATTCATTTATTAATTTGTCATAAATCGAATTTGTCCAGTTTATCCTTACTTCATATACATATTTTAGTTCATGATTGCTTCAGTCCTTACATATACATCTTATATGTTTCACATTTATGGTGAAACATGAGATGTAACAAGAGGAATTATATATACATCTTCAGGGAGGTTTTTTATTATATATTTTTATTTTAGTTATTCTCTCAATAATATGTTTTTCATATTAAAGGTTTTAATGCAGTGTGTTTTCTATACACAAGAGGGCGTCCTCGCCTATTATCCTCCAGGTTCTCGTTATAGGTCTATTGTGGATAGTCATTATGACCTCCTATCACTGGATGTCGCTGTTGAAATTATCCAGTGACTTCTGAGGGAATATATAAATCTTTTTATTGTTGTTCTTTTTATATTTTTACATTTTACGATTTACTAATATTGGCCCTTATTTTACATCTCTCCGGAGCTTGGTAGAGATGTTTGCTTTTCAGAGCTATATTTAGAGTAGCGGTCCCACCGCTCAGATTTAACATCTCATGGACTTTCCTCCAGTGCGTTGTGGCTATCACTGTTGGTATGTGACGTCACCGCGCACGGACGGGATTTTAATGTAGACACTCTGGGTTTCCCGGTCATGTGACTTGTCACATGATCGGAGGAATCCTCCCTCCGATTGGTGGTAATGGGCACTGTGGTTGTGACGCGATGTGCGGCGCGAATGGCGCCGCCTCGCTGTCACCCCCGATGCGTCACATGATCGGAGGAATCTCCTTTGGTGTCATCACATGATTGAGGACGTGATGCGCGGCGTCAATGGCGCCGTTCTACTACTACACCATTAGACGCCAGATGGGTCATGTATTTATATATATTTGTAATTGGATATGTATAATGTGTAATGGTATTGGGCATTTACAACTACTGCCATTTTATGACTGACAATGTACAGATTTGCTGATTCGCCCAATACATTTAGGTTTTACCACCTCTGATTTGACGAGGACTATGTGTTTAGTCCATTGGTTGTGATTAGTCTTTTAATTAGTCTTTTTTGGCGCCATGTCTAACATGTGCTTATTTGGACCTATAGGGGTTTGGTTTTGGGGAGGTGTGGGTTCCACCACTCACCTGGTCCCATCTAGTCCTATTTATATTTGATTGGCTATTCGCACTGAGCAGGTTAACACCTCTTATCACATGGTTAGTGTTCGTCCTATCAGAGGGTGTAGAACTCTAATTATGTGTCAGCCTTTTGATTGGCTTGTAAGTACTTTGGGTATTTATATATATATATGTGCAGTGTGGGGGAACAGGTATATGCCCCAGTTGAAGTCTACTATAGACGAAACACGTCGGACGAGGTTATACTCATTCCCACACTGCTTTTTAAACGTGATCACTTTTAACATTTTTTGTTTTTATTGGTAAAAACCTGCCTGATTGATCTACACCATTGGAGTCCTCTCCTTGTTTTTTTCCTCGTTTCCATTATATGGTTTGAAATATTTTTGGAGAGTATCCTAGGAGAGCCTTCGCTGCACCATCAGTGGGGGTCCACTACTGGTTCGTTTTATTCCATCCGTCGAATGGCTATCAGGAAGTTCCCGTCTCATCCATGTTGGTCCAGGTTCCATTCAAGTCATCCACACTTTGACCATCTATATCGGGTCTGTGAGATTGCGAGTAGTTCCACAGAGTCCATCTGTATACCCTGGAACGTCGAGTCTGCTTGCCGTTTGGAGCTTTTCTATGCCCGTTTGACTCCCTGTTGCTGACAGGGAGTCCACCAGTTCCGGTAAGCGCACATCCATTTCCATCTGTCCTAAATGTGTGTACCAGAGGATTCAGTCTAAGATCATCCTGGCTTGATGCCATCTTCATCTTATCACCTCGGGACACTTTGTTTATTCTTACTTTTTACACACATTATATTTGTGTTTTCTAATATTTCAAGGAGTACATTGTATTGTTCTTTTTATTTTGAATTTTTTAGTTCAATGGGTATCACAACCGTTCACATATTTTAGCGCTGCACTTTCCTTCACACTGTATATTGAATTTTTGTCACATTCTAGCGCAGCTGCTTCATTTATGTTTTTGATTGTTTTTTGAGTTTAGCGCCATAATTTTTTCCATTCACATGCTGCTGTATTGCTTATGAACGAGTCTTACTAGCAAAGCTGCAAGTAGCACTGTCAGGTGTTCTAGGTGCATAAATTACACACATAAATTCCTGCCAACCTATCACATTGTTGAAGGCCCTTCATATTTCTAACACATAGCATGTACTGTACATACCAATTACAAACCAAAATACATTCTGCTGAGCAAAGGGTAAAGAAAAGATTACCTGCGGTTTTAGTAGTGCAGTGGTCCACAGAGGAGAGCATCTGTCCATACAGCAAGAACGTGGACAGCGACAGCAATACAGGCAGCAAGCAGGAATAGTCAGTACAGGTAGAGATGTTGTCAGCACAGCCAAAGCATTGGTCCAGATAGCAGGCAGGGATGTGGTCAGCAGCAGCAAAAGGATCAAAGGATCGTCCATGCAGCAGGCAGGAATACTGTTCATAGTTAGTACATGCAGCAGGCAGAGGTATGGTCAGCACAGCCAGAGTATATGTCCAGGGAGCAGGCAGGACCATCAAGCTTAGGGCATCAGTCAGGAAAGAATGGGGACAGGGGTAGAGGCTTCTCCCACCCAAATCGCTTTGAAGCCTCCGGACAACCAGACCCTGTTCTGGGAACACAGAAAACCAAAAACTGGTTTTCTGAACTTAGAACACTATTCTGGAGCCCCTTGAATATGTGAGACCCCTGTGTAGCAGGGTGAAAGATCAGTCCAAGGGGCAGGCAAAAACATGGTCAACAGGCCGAGGTCAGTGCAGGTAGAAGGCAGAAATAGACGGTAGGCAGAGGCATAGTCGATACAGTCCAGGGTCAGTTCACATGAAAGGCAGAAACATGGCGGATAAACAATGCAAACGGTAGGCAGAGGCACAGTCGATAAACAGGCCAGGGTCAGTTCACATGGAAAACAATGATATGATTGGTTAAGGCAAGGAAATATTCAGGACAGAAATTGAAAACGGGGAAATGGCAGTATTAGAAATATGGGCTAATAGTTTTCGAGAGTGTGATATCGCTTGAAGCATTCTCCGATGCAAAGGCCAGGTTGGGAGGGACAGTCGGGACAATGGAAGCTGGTGTCTTTCCTAATTCCTTTTTTGGTGCACACCTGACATTTTTTTTGGCGTCGTCTTCCAGAACCTGATGGTGGAATATGGTCCGGAAAATGGCGCTCACGTCTGCTGACACAATTGCAGCGAATGCTTTCTGGGGGGGATACTTGTTGGTAGATCAGAGCAGTGACAATGTCTTCAATAAACTTTATGAAGGTGGTGGGTGTTTCCGTTGATTTTTGGTAGATGATGAAAGAATTTAAAAGGGCCAAATGAAAAAAGTAAATTGTGACTTCTTTGTACCAGGATTTTCGTGTTGAAAGATAGGGCTGCAACATTTGAACATTTAAATCCACCCCCCCCCCCCCCCCATGAATTTATTGTACAGGAAGGCTTGCGAACGGGACTGCGTCTTCTGCGAAATTCCACCGAGGTGTCACTGTGGATGGTGGACATGATATACACATCTTTCCTATTCCTTCACTTCACAGCCAACACTTACTTGTTCCTCAAGCTTGTCGATTCCCCCCTTTGAATGGTTGTGGTGACAAAATGAGGTGGGAAGCCCTTTCGGTTTTTCCTTGTTGTACCACAGGTCCTTTTTTAGGTATGAAGGCGGAGAAGGGGCAAACTGGTGTAATAGTTGTCCATGTAAATATGATACCCCTTTTGGAGGAGTGGGAATGCCAACTCTCAAACAATTCTTCCACTTATTGCCATGTACGATAGACACTCAGGGGGCTGGAGCTGGGAATCTTTGCCTTTGTACACGCTTAATGAGTGCACATAACCGGTGGCGCTTTCACAGAGCTTGAGTTTTAAGCCATACCTCGACCTCTTACTGGGGATATATTGCTTGATTCCCAGCTGGCCTGTGAAATGCACCAGGGATTCATCCACAGAGATATTTTTGTCCGGGACATAAAGTTCTGCAAACTTCTTGGGAAAAAAATTAATTAGGGGGCAAATTTTATATAGTTTATCAAAGTTCGAGGAAGCACATTATAATTTCGTATCGGGACCTGGACATGGGCGATTAAAAAATTGGCATATGGTGGATGGGTTTGGTCGACCAATACTTATACATTTCATTTTTTTGTAAGCCCTATGTTAAGCGTTGGGCCTAAAAACAATTTAAGCTCACTGTTAGGGGTCTCCATTCAAAATGGCAGGCATAGCTGGAGCTGGGGTTGGTTGGAATGAATTGTTGGGCAAAAAGATTTGTTTGGTCCACGATGCCTTGAACTAATTCGTCAGGGAAAAAAAAAAAATATTCCATTTGGGAAAAACCTGCAGTGTTGACCTGCACACCTGGTTGTGTTGTAAAAGGGGGGATTCGTGGCTGACCCTGCGGTAGAAGGCAGCCACAATGGGTTTGCCAAGGCATCTGGAAGCTTGGTTTAGGCCCCAATTCTTTGGCGTGCACTTGTACTGGGCCTTTCCTCCTGGGGTCTAGCAGTGCTTGTACTGGGCCTCTCCTCCTGGGTTCTACCGCCATTGGCACTGCTGGCAGCTTCCTGGTGTTCAGAACATCTTCTTTTTGGACAGACTGCTTCCTCCTCTGATTCAGATCCTGATGTGCTCTTCGAGGGCTCATATTCGGAACCAGAATCTGAATCAGAACTGAGTGGTGAGAGCTCCCCGTTGCTCTCATCGGTCAGACTGAGTATTTGGTATGCCTCTTCTGGGGTGTACACCTTTCTGGACATATTGGCTGTATGTACTCAGTGGTGGCACGTACTCTGGTGGCAGGTACTCTGGTGGCAGGTGGTGAGGTGGTGGGTACTCTGGTGAGGTGGTGGGTACTCCTGATGGACAGGTACTAGATGGACAGGTACTCCTGATGGACAGGCCCTCTTTATTTAGGGGGGCAATCTGGGCACAGTAGTTCATATATAGGGTACTGTAATATGTAACTCACTGTTAGCTGATCTCCTCCTCACACTGGATTGGTGTGTGAAGAGGAGAACCCAGCAACAGCGGTTACACGCTGTTTTGTTTACATTTAGTGACCGGTTGTGATTGGACACAGCCGGGATTTTATTGGCTCTTTACCCTGTATCCAAGGGAAAAGCCTCAGCCCCAATCGCCATGCTGCACGCCCCAGGGCACGCCGCTACACAAGCAGCTCTGCATAGTGACCAATCACAGCCAGTCATGCTGCTCCGGAAGCTCTGCCACCGCCGCTCCCTTACCCCCATCGGGGAACGGCTGTGTCGCCGGATCCCCGTTCGCTGCTCTGTGGGCCCCCCGGGGGCCCGCAGTAGCGGCGGAAAGCCGAGGACGTCATATGTCGCCCACCCAGGATGGGAGATTGCATCTGTGGGCGTCATTTGACTATGGCTGGGTATTGAAGTGGTTAACAATCAGTTATTCACTGCACCCTGATTGGTCAAAGCTTTGCCCAATCAGGGCACAGAATGCACTGAGCAGCACGCAGTGCATTGCATGTTGTTCGGCAGGGCGAACACCCTGCAAATTCGGGTGTTAGCTGAATGGGAGAACAGGCGATGTTTGGGCCGAACTTTTTACTCAGCCCAAACCGTTCACCCAGCTCTAATCTGCAGTTGCCATGGATGCTTACAATGTAATCAGTGATTATACCAATTGGATCGTTTGACAATTTGATTGAGATTACAAGCAAATGTGACAGTTATCATTCATGGCATGTCCTGAAAGTAATTGTTCTTAGAACCTGTTAAATCAGTGGGTTTAGTTCCGCTTAAAGAAGAACTGAACCCATCAATTTACACTTAAAAAAAAAAAAAACGTACATTCCTGGCATACTAACTGTCAAATTTGCTTGTGTTTTCCAACCATACTGTCAAACCATCAAATGGCTGAAATCATAACTGATTACATGTGCAGCACCAGGGCAATTGTAGATCAAACAGAGGCTAAGATAGCAGCCTCTTTGGCTGAAAAGGATAGGATGGTTTAGTTCAGCTTTATTTACGGTCTGTTAAAATGGAACAAATTATAGAGCAAAATAAATACATTTTATCTACAGTAACACTACACATTTTAAAACTAACATTGGTCATACCAGAAAAAAAATCTTTATCTACATATTTTTGTCTATAGAGTATATACAAAATTTTATAATTTTTGCATGACAGTAAGGCCAAAAGAAAGCCTAGTTCATGACAAAAATCTAATACTGTGTTATCTTAAAGTGTTACTAAACCCAGTAATCTGAAAATAGTTCACCTGCAACTCAACCACCCCCCCCCCCCCCCCCCACAATGCCCACAGCTTATAAATCTTCTTTTTACATTAGAATACTCCCACTATATACCTTTTTTTGGATGATCTGTATGCCACAGTTACATGATAAACTGCACAGTTTCTCCAGTGCTGAGAGTTCAGGTAGGAGGAGATTTCCATTACAGCCTGTATACACGCCCACATGTGTGATATCAATATAAAATGTTCTCTCCAGCATAAAAGACACAACTGAGCATATGCAGGTTTGGCTACCCTGCCTGGGCTTTCCCCAGATAGACAGTGCGGGAGGGGGGGGGATCTGTGCATACAGGATAAAACAGCATTTTTACACAATGAAGAGGATTAACCCCATTAAGGTCCACAGCGAGTATAACAAGCATGCTATGCTGCATATACAGACTGATTTTACTGTTGTGGGTTTAGTAACACTTTAATGATAAAGGTATTGCTGAATAAATAGGCCCACAGCAGAGATGTAAAAACTGCTTAGGTCAATAAAAGTAGATAATACAGCTGAACTATTATTGTCTAAATACATGAATCGTGTATTCTTAGTTGAATCTTTGTGTTGCATAACAGCGCAATTGTCAGTTAAAATAACGCATTGCGTATTGCAAAACATTGCCTGGTTATGAAGGGGGGTAAATCTTCTGGAGGCCAAGTGGTTAAAGTGTTAGGCTACATACACATGGGCAGGCAGGAATATATAGTTTTCTAAATTCAAAGGTGGATAAGCACCACAGCAACATGCAGTGCTATGGTGGCATACAAACTCGCAGATTAACTTCAGACAGTTTGTGTGCAGCTAGAAATTCCACAAACTCCAACCCTGGGTGCACAGGGTCAGATTAGAGTCAGTCAGAGGTTCTGTTCATATGTAATCACTGCAGTGTTTACATTCCTGACAGCAGTGGCTCTGGACATTGATTTGTACAGAGTACAAATTTCACAGCCTCCACTGACAGCTGCTGCTGGTTCCCTGTGCAGCCATTTGGCCTAATTCCAATCACAGTTAGATGGTTAGATCCTGTGTCTAATTTTTGTTGGTGTCTGACACTACTGAAGAGATTCTCCCTCATTCCTCTTCAGAAGAAAATGGTAGCTGGGATAAGACAGGGCAGAGATAGCAAAACAAATCTGACAGATTGTTTGTCTTCTCTATAATGTTCAAAAATGTGTATATATTGCTGTTGTGTTCATGTTAGAACATTTTCACTTTACATCTCAATTGTATAGTCACTGAGACAAGAAGTCTTGGAAACAAATATGTATGAATACTTGGACATGGGTGGGTTCACATCCTTTCCAATACTATTCACAATTTAAATTAAATATATATATATATATAAAGAATTTGGCTGGAATTAACATTTAAACTATGTATAAATAAAATACCAGTAATTACTATTCATTTTGTTTTTTTCATATTTTATTCAAGGTAAAGTGACTAAGTCTTTCTTAATTCCGGAGCTTCAGCAATTTTGGATTGAGCCAGACAGGCAAATCTCAGTCCCCATGATTTCAGCATCAGGAATATTTCAGTTCAAAGATGACAGCATTAAAAATCAATTGGTTCTAAAGATTTATCTTGGTGAAAATGATTTCCTGTTGCTTATCCTACCAACTAATGGAAATACCATTGAGAACATAGAATCTTCCATCACAAGCTATAACTGGCAGACTTTAAATTGGCTAAAGGGTTTATCAAACAGGTAAACTTCAGCGGTTTCAGCAGTCTTGTGGTATACATAATTGCATCTATAAAACAACCTTCTTTTTCTTTTTATTTACAGATACATTCATTTAACCATACCAAAGCTTGAAATAGAATGTTCATATGATGCCAAAGACCTTCTTACTTATATGAAACTGTCCAGCCTGCTGCAAAAGACTGCACATTTTGGCAAACTGAGTAATGAACAAATAAACATTGGAAAGGTAATCTACTATATAATTTTGCTATTTATCCCTAAAAACTTTTTTGAACTGTCAACTTGTCAGAATGGTTATTGCACTGATCCGGCCCTTTTAGTTACACTGTATGGAATAGCCAATGAAAGGAGATAGGCACACCTGGGATGCATAGGCAAACAGCCAGCTTATGGTTGGGCATAGCTCCACTGAACAAGTCAGACCATGGGATCCACCCCTACAGTGCACAGTTTAGGTGAGCTGCAGGTGACAGGAATAGGTCACTTGATTAAAGTACAGATGGTTAGGATACAAGCCAAAGGTCAGGGCAGACATGGATAGCCAGGAACCTTCCAGAGGTCAGGACAGGCAGCAAGGAAATCACAAGACTCTGTTTTAAAGTAGCCATGACATACAGAAAAATAATCTTACCTCTGCCCATTAGCAATGGCATAGAAGAGATTTGTAGTATATGCAAAAGAGATACTAGATCTCCTTTTGTTAGATTGTCAATGTCCAAGATTGTAAGTGACTGTCTAAATTATCTACAAACTAGGTTACAGTTTCTGTAATTTACACAGCTTTTTGTTTATGACTTATTTTATAATTTCTTGAGGTACTAAAATGGCAGCGCAGTACAACCCCCCCCCCCCCCCCCCCCAAATGATCCCATTTTGGAAAGTAGACACCCCAAGGAATTTGCTGAGAGGCTTGTTGAGCACATTGAATATTTATTTTTTATAAGCGATAAAAAAATGACAAAAAATATATACACAAAGTTGTCACTGAAATTATATCTTGCTCAAACATGCCATGGGCATATATGAATTTGGACCCCAAAATACATTTGGCTGCTTCTCCTATCGCAGTATGGCCATGAAATGCCCAGATAGCACAAAACTCACCATGCCTCTTGGCAAATACCTTGGGGTGTCTACTTTCCAAAATGGGGTCATTTGGTGGGGGGGGGGGGGGTGCTATCTTGACATTTCAGGGCCTCCGAAAACTGTGATAGGTAGTGAGGAGTAAAAACACAATTTTACGCCCTTAGAAAGCCTGAAGGTGGTTCTTGGTTTTCGGGGTCCTGTATGCGGCTAGACTGCCAAAAAGAGAGAGGGAGAAGTAGTAGAATGTATTATGGAGTGTAATTTTGCATATGCCTATGGCATGTTTGAGCAATATATCATTTAGTGACAACTTTGTGAGGAAAAAAAATGTATTGTCATTTTCCCTGAAACTTGTGGCAAAATATAAAATATTCCATGGACTCAACATGCCTCTCAGCAAATAGCTTGAGATAAACAAAAAACACAATTAAGGGGTTAATATGGCACACTCAGGATGTAGCTCAATACTTATAATATAAAAAAAGCATATAATAGGAAGGAGAGTGGCAGGTAGTGGGGAGGTGGGGAAAATGGATGGTATATGTTAGTGTATTAAATCAAGTTCAAACAATAGTCCATGTGCTGGTACTGAGATGCTTAGCATATAAAAGGCGGTCAGTCCATAAAAGCAAGAAGAAGCTCTGGAACAAGAGAAAAAGAGAAAAAGACAGCGCCCTCTAAGTGCAGCATATGTTAAAAAGCATTTATTGCAAATAGATCAAAAAAACACTCACAAATGAGCTGTTAGTTCAGGCATGTATAAGATAGCTAGGTTCATCCGTTTTTCTCCCGAGTGCTGTGGGTCTCATGAGCTCGTGGAGGGGGTCCTGTGTCCTTGTCTCATGGCTCTCCAGTGGTGCTATGTGTACCCAGCACTTCCGGGTGGCTGAAGTGCAGACGGTGGATGCTCTGTGATACTCCGCTGTGACGTGATGTAAATACTTCCGGGAAGGGGGTCAGGTGGGCGGCGCTTCGGAGCATGCGTGCTCCCTTATTAGGCTATGTCAGTGGCCATCTTTGTTAAGGGAAAATATACCCTAAGTGAGGGGAGGGGTAGGATGATGATAAGGGAAAGGGTGGGACTGGGAAAATTAGATAATGACGTGCATGGGTAACCATGGAAACAGGAATCTTGCGGTGGCGGTGTATTAGAGTGTCTGGGAGAGAACTTTACTCTGTGTATATATATATATATATATATATGGGAATAACGGCGTATGGGCACAATTTAATTATTAAATGTATATTCCTATATTCATTACTATTATGGCTGGGGGATTGGTGACATAATTACAAACGAACTGTAGTATTAAATGACGTATTAGTAAAAGGAAGAAAGACAATTAAGTTAAATTAGAAATATCGCTATAGGGCAGCTTATAATATTATATATTAAAACGTAAGTTGTTAACTATATACTTACAGCCATTATATAGGACCGACCAATAAGATCAAGAAATCTATATAAATAAATAAAAAATGGCATTTATAGAATGGACTACTATCATGATCAAATTAAATTGCAAATAGGATTTGAGATGAGGATACAGATAAAATGACTAATAATAATAATAGAATTAAACTGACACTCACAAATTAAATTGTTGTATTCATCCAGACAAATGTGGCAGGAGGGATTTGGACGGGTATACATGCATACATGCATATATGCAAATGCATATACATATAAGCAGGTATATGTGGGATAAAGGATATTGATATATGCATACAGATACACGTACCCATACATACATGCCCACCCACGGAGCACACACGCATATATACATGCATCTGCGCCAACGGAACCTGAATATTAGTTGCTAGGAATGTATTTATACGTAAAATTAAAAATTAAAATTTTGAGGATTTAGAATTTGAAAGTAGAACAATGGATTCATATAGTAGTTTTGGGCAAATACCAACAGGATGAAGAGCTGGGGAGTGGGAGGGGAGGGGCAATACCAACAGGATGAAGGGGTGATGGGTGGGAGGGGAGGGGATGTATAGGTAAATTAAAATAAGAGGATGAGATGGAAACTTAGGGGCAGGGGTAAAGTAGAAAAAAGAGAGGGGGGGAAGAAATGGAGGGGCACCGGGGTGCAAAAGTGACATAGGATAAAAAGAAACATATGATAATAATAAGAACATGCACATATAAATATATGTATACATACATATAAAAAGATGATATACATGTATATGGATGGGGACTATATACGTATATATCCACACACATATGCGTAAGGTATCGCACACGCGTGTACGTGTACGAGCACGCACATACACGGAACATAAGGATATATAGAATAAATAAATAAATAAAATGGGGTCATTTGGGGAGGGGTTTTGAACTGTCCTGGTATTTTATGCACAACATTAGAAGCTTATGCCACACATCACCCACTCGTCTAACCGCTAGAAGACAAAGCCCTTTGACACTTTTTGTTTACGTGAAAAAATAGAATTTTTTTGCTAGAAAATTACTTTGAACCCCCAAACATTATATATATATTTTTTAAAGCAAAGGCCCTACAGATTGAAATGGTGGGTGTTGCAATTTTTTTTTACACAGTATTTGCGCAGAGATTTTTGAAACACAATTTTTTGGGGAAAAAAAACACTTTTTTGAAATTGAATGCACTAAAACAGACTATATTGCCCAAATGTTTGATAAAATATAAAAGATAATCTTATGCTGAGTACATAGATACCAAACACGACATGCTTTAAAATTGCACACAACCGTGCAGTGGCGATAAACTACCAGTGTTGGTCATCTTACTTTAAAAAAGTAATTAGTTAAGTTACAAATTACTTCTCCCAAAAAGTAATTGCATTAGTAACTCAGTTACTACATTGGAAAAGTAATTAGTTATGCAGCAAAGTAACTGACTTTTTTTTTAAATATTCTATATGTGTAACTATGGGGCGGGTCTAGTATTACTGTAACCAAGGGGCGCATTTATTATTATTGTTATATATCGTGTAACCAAGGGGCTGCTCTATTATTACTCTAACCAAGGGGCAGATCTGTTATAGCGTGTAAGCAAGGGGCGGGTTTATTATTATTATTTGGTGTAAGGGGCGGATGGCTACAGAAGAGGGCGAATGTTAAATTAATGGGCAGAGCTCGATATATAACAATAATAATAAATGCGTCCCTTGGTTACAGTAATACTAGACCCGCCCCTTAGTTACACGCTAGACGCCCCTTGCAGAGTAGCACGAGCATCGGGAGCGTGCGGCATTGCCTCGTACAATTACATGTTAACTGCACCTGCGCGGTGTAGAGTTCACTCGGAGCTGTTTAGGTTCAGCAATTTTCGGAAGCTCCGTAGTCTTTCGTACTGCGCAAGCCCTGCGCCTGCGTAGTACAGGGGGTCCTTATCCGGCGGGGGAACTTTTTCGGCAGGACACCGGAATTACACTACTGCCATCAAGTGGCGGTAGATGTAATTGGGGTAACTAAGCCAAAGTAATGGGAACTGAGTTACCATGAGGGGAAAAGTAATCAGTTAGATTACTCGTTACCCTCTAAAGTAACTGAGTTAGGTAACTCAGTTTATTTTAACTCAGTTACTTACATCACTGTACACTACATACATTTTTAAAAGCCTTTACAGGTTACCACTTTAGATTTGCAGAGGAGGTCTACTGCTAAAATGATTGCCCTTGATCAGACATTCGCAGTGATACCTCACATGCATGGTGCAATTGCTGTTTCTACACAAGACCGATGCTTGCTTTCACCTTTGTGTGTGGGCATAGGGGGATAGGGGTGCTTTTTTTTAATTTATGTTGCTTATTTATTTTAATTTTCCACTGTTCCTTTCATTTTTTTTTTTTTATAATTTTTATTGTTATCACAGGGAATGTAAATATCCCCTATGATGGAAAGAGGTAGTGACAGGTACTCTTTTATTAGATCTCTCCTCTACCCTCAAAACATCTGACCACACCAAGATCACACAAATTGCTTTCCCAATTTCCCAATGGTGCTGTTTATATCCGGGGAAACCAAAGTCATGAAATGCTTGTAGCTTCCGGGTTTCTTAGGCCATAGAGATGATTGGAGCCATTCTGGTCTTTGATCAGCTCTATGGTCAGCTGGCGGAACCACTGGCTGCATTCTCAGGTTCCCTGTGGGACAGGAGAGGCCGATAAAACCATGGAAGACGGCGGGAGGGGGGACATTCCCTCCCACTACTTGTAAAAGCAGTCTAGTGGCTAAATAGCCACTAGGATTGATTTTACATGAAAGCCGACAGCTGGCTGAAAAGAATGATACCAAGATGATACCTAAACCTGCAAGCATCATCTGGTATAACCACTCAAAGTCCAGCAACATACATTGCTGGTCCTTGTTGGGCATATATTGTAATGTTCTTTTTTATGCAGCCTGTGGGCTGAATGAAAAAAAAATTGCTTGGTGGGTATGCCCACCATTAGAATTACACCCTGTATCCACCCACTTCTAATGATGGGCATACATGCACTGTTTTTTTTTTAACTGTGGTGGTGAAATCACCTCCTACAGCACTGGAGTCGCTGATTTACGTATTGTGAGAGCAAACACTGTTGCTGTCAAGATTAATTAATCAGTGCTGCAGCTGAATGGCGTACCTGAAAATAAAATACTGGTTAACAATAAAACACAGTAAACAGTAAAGTATAAAAAAATTACATACCTGAAAAGCAAACATGATAAAACATAGTAACAATGAAACATTGGGGGAGAGGCCATTCGTACGACCAGAGAGGTGGGGGGACCCATACTGATCGTTCGGAGGGCTGGAAGCCTAGTGCCTATGAATACTGGGACCCACAACCACCCCCTTGGTACCACACAGAGTCAGGATGGGATTATCATATCCCCTTACAAAATTCCTTCTACCCTCTTGGAGAGCAGGACATTCCCAGTATTGACCCTCCTTTCGAGTATCCCTCCGAACAAAGGTTGGCACCGAATCTTGGTGCCACGAGTAGGACTTTGGGCAGGCCCTTGGGACCTCAGGCCCCACAGACACCTGGCCTGCGAGACAGTTGGGGTTTTCACAAACCCGTACAAGGACAAAAAAGGTTGGGAGAAAGAGAAGAGGAACTAGAGGGGGGAGGCGGATTAGAGCAACTCAAAAGACCTCGGATGTAGTGGGACAGGGTATTTTTAACCTCAGTTCGAAAACCTTGTCCCAATCTGAAAAGTGCCTACTTGATAAAGGCCTTAAATTTGCCCCCCCCAAACGTCTGGATAAGTTCCAGACGTTTATGGACATACACATTTTTATAAGGAAACTTAATATAAAAAGATATATGTCCGGAACCCCCCAAATTAGTCAGGACACAGTTAGTGAGTTTACACACTCCGGTTTAAGGAATGCTTCTCTTTTTAATCCCCCAGGCACATTAGCACCACCCCTTCGAGTGTTTAGGGACGTGCTCCTTAGGGACTTAGATGCCATGGAAGTGAAGAGAGCGAAGCTGAATAAAACCCTAAAAGAAGGCTTGGAATCACTCTGCCAGAACAAAGATCTGGTGGTGAGACCTGCGGATAAAGGGGGTGGGATTGTGGTCCTGGATAAGACTGATTACATGGCCGAAATGTCTAGAATAATTGGAGACACCAATACCTACACCCCTTTAGCCTGTGACCCCAAGTTGAAATATACTAGGGCACTTGAATCCTTGGTTGCCGAGGGCTTTTATGAAGGGATACTTACCGCCAAAGAAAGGCTGTTTCTTATCCCGAAAGCCCCTCGAACACCGACGATCTATTATCTCCCGAAAGTACATAAGGACCCTATCTGCCCCCCGGGGCGCCCCATTGTGAGTGGTATCGATTCCATTACGTCCCGGGTGGGCAGATATATTGACTTCTACTTACAGCCCCTAGTGCGATCCATGCCTTCTTACGTGAGAGATTCTAGACATATTATCACTCTTCTGTCCAGTAAGTCGCCCACCAGTGGGATGTGGATGGCAACTATAGATGTAACGTCCCTGTACACCATCATCCCTCACGATTTAGGCTTTGACGATGTACAAGCCTATCTTGATAGGGACTCTGGCCTCCCCCAAAAACAGGTGAAGTTTCTAATGTCACTCTTGAAGTTTGCAGCAGCATCCAATTACTTTTGGTTTGATGGCAACTTCTACAGACAGGACACCGGAGTAGCCATGGGTGCCAAATATGCCCCCAGTTTGGCAAACTTGTTTATGGCCAAATGGGAGGAGGATGTCATCTATTCCCAAAATATACCCCAAGTTGCCCTTTGGGCCAGGTATATAGATGACATCCTCCTCCTATGGGATGGCCAATATGGGGATTTGGAAAAATTCATGAATGACCTCAATGTCAACCAAAGAGGAATCATTCTCAAGTTTGAGGCGAGTCAGTTGGATGTCCACTACCTCGATTTGAACATCAGCATTAGGAATAGTGCCTTTACCACTTCCACCTTTTTTAAAGCAACTGACAGAAATTCCTACATCCCAGTTGGGAGCTGTCACCACAACTCCTGGTTAAAGGCAATCCCCAAGAGCCAATTCTTGAGACTTCGGAGGAACTGCTCTGACCATCAGCAGTTCCTCACACAGGCCGAGGTCCTGGTTAGTCGGTTTGTTGAAAAGGGCTATCCAGAGGGTGACCTCCGGGAAACACTCAAAGTTGTAAGTGCCAAGAATAGAGGAGAATTGTTGATGGAGAAGGCCCCTGGGAATACATCTGGGACCGTTCCAGTTGTACCATTTATTACAACTTACTCCATACAACATAATAATATTAAACAACTAATCAAGAAACATTGGCACATTATCACTAATGATACCATTCTTGGCAGTATCTTACCATCAGAACCAAGGGTTATTTTTAGGGGTGCACAGTCCTTACAGGGTCAAGTGGCTCCAAATGTTCTTAATCCTCCAGTGAGAAGTAAGGTTTTTTTTGACCATCTAAGTGGATTTTATCAATGCAAACGATGCAGAGTTTGTCGTTTCAACTCTAATCCATCTAGAAGGATCACCTCTGTCCTATCCACAGCCACACAGAGGACATTCACGATTAAACCGTGTATTACTTGTGCCTCCACTGGAGTTGTCTACTTATTGCAATGCCCTTGTGGCTTGCAGTACGTAGGCCGCACTAAACGTCCGCTACAAGTGCGCCTAAATGAACACATTACAAACATCATCTCAGGTTTCAAGAATCATTCGGTCTCTAATCATTACCGTCTAGTACATAATAGGGACCCTTCCAATACACTTTTTCTGGGTATTGATAAACACAAGCCTAACTGGAGAGGTGATCTTTTGGTTAGAGAAATCTCCAAATTGGAGATGGCCTGGATTCATCGATTAAAAACATATGTCCCTTATGGAATGAATATTGAGACAGACGTTAACGCCTTTATCAATAATGCCTGAGTCTTTGTAATTCATTCAAAGAAATCTGTATGTTCAAATTACATATTCAAAATAAGACAATGTAAACACTGTTCAATTCATCATCCTTGTTGAACAGATGTAAGTTTGTTGTATATGCCCACTTTAGTTCGGGGATTAAGATCATGCTTTCCCCCCTCCCCCTCCTCTCCCTTCTTTCCCTTCCCTGTGAATTGGTGTTTTTTCAATAAATAAATACAAACTTCCTGTGATTAGGAACAATGTCTGTATTTTCCAACTTCCTGTTTTTTTCAGCCATTTAGACAAATTTATTCCTATTACTGCCACCTTTTTTCTGTAACAGGATTCGGGGTTCCCCCTCTCTTCCTTTCTTCAACATATGGTTGTTGTAGTTGTGTAAGGATGGGCCCCAATATGTTAATATACTAGCATTTATGTCATGAGATCTGGATCCCCGAGATATGGTGCCACTTTTTATTGATTAATGACTATATGTACAGTAGTAAGTTCTATGTTTGGTATCAACGGACTCTCCCTCCTTCCGATTCTGTGGAAGTCTTGGTATGTAGGGATGGGTTCTATTATTACTCGACACTCCCCTCCCCCCTTCTTTTCACCTACACTTATTTTTTCATATATATTCATATTTAAACAATTTATCACGCTATCACACATATTTTATTTATGGTTTTAGCTGCTATTATACCTATCCAACATCTAGTCTATAGACGTTGGGGTACACTCCTAATCACTTCGGGTGTAAAGAATTCCCTCTGGTTTGGTTTGGTTTGGTTTTTGTCTATCAGAGAGAATTTTTATTTGATGAATATTGGGGATGCGGTCACAAACACTCCTAGTTATTTTTCACACTGTTTCGTAACATATTAGTTCAAATCGATCACCAATATTTTTCCTAAGTTCATAGTATATGTTTAAACACTCACCCTCACAGGCTACATATAACTGCAACTTCATATTTATATTTCACATTTTTACATTTCACGTCCTTACATTCCTGGTTTTTCATACCAAACAACTGAGCAATTGACTGCTTTCAGTTGTGACTAGGAATAATATGACACTAATACACTGTCTCCTTGTAAATCTGACACTTATGGGCATCCTTTCCCTTAGTAAAGATGGAGTTTCCTCCGCTTCCTTGCCTCCCAAAACGAGGCTTTGCGCTATATAACGAGATGACTCACTGCACGGCCCTATCCCCATTGAAAACGTCTTGTATGACGAAACGCATCTGGGAGGGCGTGCAGTGACGTCATCGCGTTTAGCGTCTCTGGAAGGAGGAAGGGTTCGTTGTCGATGCCGGCCGGCGTCTGTATCTATCCATTTGGAGCCTGTTTATGCTCTTTTAATTTCATTTTAATGTGAGTACCTTTTCAATAATAAACTACTCATTACTTTTAAAAACAATATTATACTATGGTCTGCCCTCCTTTTCCTCTGGTAACATTTGGATGCACCGCCGAGTGCTACTTCCCGGATTAGATTTCCACACTGGGTCTGGTCGGAAGTCTTTGGTCCGCTGTGAGTGGCAGGCTCTGGGATATCGTTTGTCTGGCTTTCGTCCTTTTCTTGGAAGTCGGGATTCCTATATGGGCTTAGTCTGATTGGCTTTATTTTGCCAACCATCTGGTAAGAAGATTTTATACTGGTGGCGGCACTTTCGTGTGGTGTGGAGCACAGCGGTGTGACAAGAGTTTAAAACCTGTAGTTCCCGGTCTTTAAGAATAGGAATTCATATCCTCAGGATGATATTCAGCTTGTGAACTGTTTTTATTTACAGGTTTATCCTTATGCTGTTTAGTGTGTGACTACAGTATAGGACTGCTCCGTCACATTGTGCTATTGCTAACCATCTAGTCATTTATTGCATTAATATCTCCAGATACCAATGATTACAATAAGAATTTGTGTTCATATGCATCTTCATACACCTTCACCTACTGGTCCCGTATCAGTAGTTCCCATTTGGATTGTCATTATCACCCTACGGGATATTTAGCTATTTTACCTGGCGCAGTTTTTTCTTTTTCCAACAATGAAACATTGCAGTTAAAAAACAAAGTAAAAAGAAAACGACGATTTTTGGCTTTTTTATTTTACATGCTTTTATTTTTTTTACACTTTTATTTGTAACTGTAACGGTTCCAGGTTCGGGTCTCTCAAAATACGATGGCATCTTTGGAGACCCCGTGAAAGTGTACCCTAGACTGTGCCATGCTGTACCCTACGCTAATACTCTGCTAGTGTGTGGTAGCATTCGAAACATTCACCAATGCAAAGACCAGGTTGGCCAGGACAGGAGGGACAGTAATAGCAGGTGTCACACCTATATCTGTGCTTGCTACAGACACGACATCTTCTTTGGGGTGATCGTTCGGTAGGGGTACCAGGGAGGACATACGGAAAATGCCTCTCATGCAGCCGGCTCACTGCATTTGGATCGGGAAGTTGGGCCACAGCACCGTCTGGAAACAGAAGGGCTGTGATGATCCCTTCCTGGAATTTAAAGGATCCAGTTCATCCTGACGCTTTGTATAGCACATAAGCGTTCAGCAGAGCCAATTGGAATAAGTATACAGACACTTTTTTGTACCAGCGTCTGACCGTAAGGGCAATTAAGTTTGGTGCCATCAGCTGGTCATTGAGGTCCACCCCTTCCATATTAAGGTTGTAGTCGTGGACACAGAGGGGTTTCTCCACAACAACAGTTGCCGTTGAAATTTGGACTGTCGTATCTGTGTAAAGGGAGGACAGAACGAAAACATTCTGATTATCCCTCCACTTCACTGCAAGCAAATTATTACTTCTCAAGCAGGCTCTCTCCCCAGTCTAAGTCGGGACTCTACAAGCCGCTGGGGTAAGCCCCAGCGATTAGATCGCACGGTGCCACATGCGCCAATACCATGGTCAAACAAGTGACTAAAAAGTGGCATAATTGTCCACGGGCAAGTGGTACCCCTTTCCGAATAAGGGTGACACCAAGTCTCAAACAATCTTGCCAGTGCTCCCTATGTAGTCTGGGGAGTTCTCGGGCTCCACGTGACTTTCTTTTCCCTTGTAAACCATAAAACTATATGTATAGCCTGTTGCAGTGTTGCCAACCCCCGAAGTGAAATTCACTGGCAGGATGCCAAAATTTACAAACGGCAAAAAAAATTTACTGGCAAAAACAATGAAATTTACTGGCAGAACCACATTTTTTTACTGACACTGCAGAAAAGTACCTAAAATTACAGTTTTCAGTGCCAAACAGTGCAAATATCAATATTTAAACTATAAGCATATAGCTAGTGCTATTAGCAATGTGTTTAAGTTAAACAAACATAAAAAAATATATTTCTCCATTGACATGAAGTTCAGGTTACTATAACCCAGCCAGCACAGAGTTCCCCCTTATCAGAGTCTGCAGGATCCCCCCTTACAGTCATGCTGCAGATCATGATCTAAGAGGGAGCTCTGATATAAGGTGGTTTCTGGTCACCAGAGCCCCTCTCTACATCAGAGTCCACTAAAGGGGAACACCATAAACTGTGATGTGGGGGGGCACTCTGGTGACCAGAGACCACTTTCCATAGAGTAAATACACTAAGGTAAGGGGAGGTCACTAATATAGAGGGAGAGCTTTATATCAGTGCCCCTTACATCATTTTTTTCACTCCCCCCTTACATCAGCAACCCCCCTCAGACTGGCCTGGCAATGCTGTCACAGGTGCACTGTGCAGGGCTCAGTCAGGTGGCTCCAGCTTGGTGGCTCTGGTTTTATCCTATAGTCTCCTCTCCATAGTCCACACATGTCTGACTTCTCCCACAGACGCACAGCAGATGCATTAGTGTTTGGCAAAATGCATGGTACTACAGTACGTGATTCTTAAAAAGGAGCAGGCACCTTTTTGCATGTTTCTTGGCATAAGGCAGCCCATTGAAATTAATGGGTTGCCCTAAACACGACGCACAGTATTGTGCAAGAAGAGCATGTACTCAGTCACAACTCCTGGTGTGAATGGAACCTTAATGCCGCGTACTTTCTGGCCGGACTATGCGGTGGACTTAATCCACTAGACAATCCTCCGGACTTGCCCACACACGACCGGACTTCTCCGGCGGACTAGGTACGGCGGACAATCCGTCAGACTTTTGGCGGATGTCTGCCGGACTTTTGAAATGAACAGACTTGCCCACACACGGAGTAAAGTCCGTTCATTTTGAATGTGACTCCAGGTAGACGGGACTAGCGAAGGAAGTCAATGCCGCCGCCTCAATCGGCGAGATTGACACCTTGCTAGCCCAGTTGCCCGGTATGGATTTAAAAGGGAACCCTTACGCTGAAAAAAATGGGTCCCCCCATAATACATATCAGACCCTTATCCAAGCACGCAGCCCGGCCGGTCAAGAAAGGGGGTGGGGACGAGCGAGCACCCCCCCCCCTCCTGAGCCGTACACGCTTTCTCCTTCGTCGCCGCCGCCGTCCGGGGGTCTTCTTCCGACTTAGAGAGTCTTGTCCCGCTCTTCGTTTGTTCTGCCGGGCCTCCGCTATCTTCTTGCAGCTCTTTTACTAGCGCTGGCCTGGTCTTCTGCTTCGTCGCTGTTGTTGCCGCCGCCGCCTTCTTCTTCTTCTACTTTCTTCTCTCGATGTTGACACAACGCTGTCTCCGCTTGTAATGGCCAGGACGTGTTTCGCGGCCACTCATATAGGGACAAGGGGCGGGGTCACCGGTTCATGTCACATGGTGACCCGCTCCTTATGATGTCCCAGTCGCAGCATCCCCGGGGACTGTGACATCATAAGGGGGGGAGCCAACGCTAGTAAAAGAGCTGCAAGAAAATAGCGGAGGCCCGGCAGAACAAACGGAGCTGTCTAATAAAGTAATTAAAAAACCTGTGTTGTGTTTTTTTATGTACACTTTTTTTCCCCAGGTGAATGGGTAGGGGTACATGGTACCCCATACTCATTCACATAGGGGTTGGGGGGCAGAATCTGGGGGCCGCCTCATTAAAGGGGGCTCCTGGATTCTGATAAGCCCCCCACCCACAGACCCCGACAACCAACGACCAGGGTTGTCGGGAAGAGGCCCTTGTCCTCATAAACATGGGGACAAGGTGCTTTGGGGAAGGGGGGCCCTGCGGCCCCCCTAATCCCAGAATCTGGGGGCCGCCTCATTAAAGGGGGCTCCTGGATTCTGATAAGCCCCCCACCCACAGACCCCGACAACCAACGACCAGGGTTGTCGGGAAGAGGCCCTTGTCCTCATCAACATGGGGACAAGGTGCTTTGGGATTAGGGGGGCCGCAGGGCCCCCCTTCCCCAAAGCACCCCACCATGTTGAGGGCACGCGGCCTGGTACGGCTCAGGAAGGGGGGCATGCTCTCTTGTCCCCACTGGGCTGCGTGCTTGGATAAGGGTCTGATATGGATTTTGGGGGGGACCCCCACGCCGTTTTTTCCGCATAAGGGTTCCCCTTTAAATCTATACCGGGCGGCGGGGCTAGCAAGGTGTCAATCTCGGCAGCGGCATTGACTTCCTTCGCTAGTCCCATCTACCTGGAGTCACGTTCAAAATGAACGGACTTTACTCCGTGTGTGGGCAAGTCCGTTCATTTCAAAAGTCCCGCGGACTAGCACACAGACGGCCGGATTGTCCACCGGACTGCTGAGTCCGGCGGACAATTTTGAGTCAAAACTTCTTTCTAAGTCCGCCAGACTTTTGGGAAGAAAAAGTCTGCCGGAGCCCACACACAGGCGGATTGTCCGGCGTAAGCCGATCGTGTGTACGCGGCATAAGACTTTTTCATACTATGTGGGGTGAATGACAGGTTTCTTCACACCATGCTAATTACAGCAAGTGCTCAAACCAATAAAACAGCGCTGGCAAACAAAAATTGTGAAAAAATAATAAATGATCCCACAAAATTGACAAACATCAATAATGTGTGTGAAGTGGTTACATGTCTGACACAAACCAATCCCATAAAAAATAAACTAGCATCAAATAATATGTGTGATAAATTATTACATAAGTGACATGATTGAATAATAACCATAAAATTATTTCATAGATACCAAAATTGAATAAGTGATCAATGTGGTAAGAAAATATAAAAAAAAAAAAAAAAAAAAAAAAAAAAGAATGTGAGTAAGTCCAGTTATTGTCCCAAAAAAACAAGAACCAAAATAAATGTACATATGAGCTCCTTCTTGGAATAGACTCACTGGGCTAGCAGACAGACAGAGCAGCAAAGCAGAGGGCAGATATGCAGACAAACTGTGGTTCGGCAAGTAGGCACAAAAGCAGAGCTGAATAAACAAGCCAGTGGGATGAGAGGATCCAGGGAGCGATGCATGCACACAAGGCACAGTGATGTTCTTGGAGATATTGTACCGATAATAGAAGAGAGCAAATTTTAAAGTGTTGTAGAAGGATTTTTAAAATGCGCGCTCTGCGCTACTTACAGGATGCATAAAGGAAGGCAAACTTCTCAGATACTTCCGCGGTTGCAGCTGGTTTAGCGTGCGCTCCACGGGAACAGGAAGTGGCGTCAGTGGTTAGATCCTTGGCCGGAAATTACGTCAACGCGTTTCGCCCCTCCTCCAGGGCGTCATCAAAAGACATCACTTCCGGCCAAAGGGATGTGATATTTATACTAGATGGAGAGCAGAAAACCCCTCCTTTTACCAGGTGTAGCTAGATGGAGATCAGAAAACCCCTCCTTTTAACAGGTGGAGCTAAACGCCAAAACATGATCAGAGGGGATAAGATCACTTATTGTCCTGCATGATCATCATATGAGTTTGCATAAAGCCTTTAATAAGCTGGCGATAAAAAAAAGGGGGGGTAAACCCCGACAATTACAATGTACAGTAAAAACAAATAACACATAGTGTATACAATATACAATATGCCGTAAATAAGCAAAATTGTTAAAAAATATATATATAAAATGTAATTAGAATTACATATATATAAGAACATAATCCCAGGATTAGGAATTTGAACTTGCAGTATAATATATTATCCCTTAAAAACTTATTTTAAAATGAAAATTGAAATTAAAGTAATTGATTTGTCCCAAAAGTTTGGAAATCCCTCTCCCGGACATTAACTGAAAAAATAATTAAAAATAAATAATATAAAAAAATATATAAATAAAATAAAATAAAATTAAAATAAAATTAAATTAAATTTAAAAATAAAAAATAAAATAAAAATGAAATGAAAATAAAAATAAAATTAAATTAAAAAAATATAAAAAAAAAATTAAAATAAAAATAGAAATAGAAATGAAAATAAAATTAAAATGAAAAAGAAAGTAAAAAATAATAATAAGAAAAATAAAATTAAAATAAAATATAAAAATAAAAATCTAAATAAAAATAAAAAAATTATATATAAATAAAAAAATATAAATAAAAAATAAAAAACAAAAAACAAAACAAAACTGAAATGCCCAGAAATAGGGAGGGACCAAACTACCAGTTGGACAAAAAGCAATTTAAATCCAAATCAATATTGATACCCAAAGGACTTAAAGTCCGCAGTCTATGGATCCATTGTGTCTCGTTCTGGGAAATTGAACGTTTTAGGTTAGAACCTCTCCAGTGCTGTTCCACCTTGTCAATTCCACAGAACGTCAAGACACTAGGATCTCGATCATGGAACATTCTGAAATGGTTGGAGAGGCTGTGGTGTTTGTATCCTTTCCTAATTCTGTTAACATGCTCCCTCAACCTCACCCCCAGTGGTCTAGTGGTTCTCCCCACATATTGGAGCCCACAGGGGCAGGCAAGCAAATATGTCACGTGCGTGGTCCCACACGTGATAAACTTTTTGATCTCATAAGACTTTCCAGTAGAAAAAGAGCTAAACTGCATGATTTTTCTTTTCCTGAATTTTGATGTTCTACACATCATGCATCTCCCACAGCTGTAAAAACCTGTCTGATCCAAAAAGGTGAACAATTTTTTTGGGGGGTTCACAACATTATGTGCCAATTGCAGTCTCAGGGTGGGAGGCTTGGTGTAAATAAAATTAGGCCGACTGGGTAATATCGATTTTAGCTCTTTGTCTTCCATTAAAAGAGGCCAGTGTTTTTTTATAATTTTCTCAAATTCTTTATACTGGCGATTATATCCAGTTAAAAAAGCTGTGCCAAAATCTTGTTGCTTTTTAGGGTTCTTCCTAAATAAATCATCTCTATTCATTTCTCCAATATCCTCTTTAATCCGCTTGAGATCTTCCAGATTGTATCCTTTATCTTGAAACCGCTCTAGGATCAGGTTCGCCTGTGAGTTGTAATCTTCTTTCTTGTTACAATTTCTCCTGACCCTGAGCATTTGGCTTTTAGGAATTCCGCCTAGCCACCTGGGATGGTGGCAACTGGTAAGTGGAATGTATCCATTCCTATCTACATCTTTAAAAAATGTGCGTGTGAACAATTTATTTCCTTCCTTAAAGATTGTCAGATCCAAGAAATTTATCTCCTTGTCACTAAAAACTTCTGAGAAGGAAATGCCAAACGGATTAATACTTTTTGTGTTTTCTTTTTCTCGTTCAATATTGCACACGTCTATTCCAGCGCCGTTTCTTTGTTTATATAATTACAGCAAGGGCATGAAGAAAACAGTAGTTTTCTATGTACCCCATTCACACAATTCTGGTATCATGTGCCATGCAGTACACATGTTGTGTTTTTTCTGCAGCGCATCTGATGGCACCGGAATACATTGCAACGCACTGCTGTGAAGAGACCACGAATGAAGTGTAAATTTGTCTCACTTCAATGAAGTAAAAAAAAAAGAAGTAAAGTTACAATGTGCTGAAACAGTGCACTAGCCTGCATGCTAAAATAGATAATTTTATTTTGCGTCTAGTGTGAATGGGCCCTGTTCACACCTGTACGATTTAATGCGTCAAAGAGGATTGCTATTATTTTCTATGGGGTCCAGTCACACCTGAGTGCTATGCTACTGTGGGTTGGGAACAGAAAACAAGCCCCCACCCTATAGCAACCTCTACTATATTTAACTTTTATAGGGACAAAAAAAATGCAGAATAATGCACAAAAAAAGCAAAATGCAGAAGCAAAAGGAGTGAACTAGACAATTGCCTGCTATTTAATAAACTTTGCAGTAGGATGCTAAGGTAAATTATGGGTTCCATGCTCAGAAAATACTGCTCTTATGTGCATTCTGCACTGATGGTTTTTAGTGCCCTGAGCCAATTTCTATGGTCGTGCCATCATATTGCTATTGACCTAGACCCTCCATGATGTTTTTTTTTTTTTTATTAAATATATATGGTTGTAGTTCACTTCAGAAAAATTACTGAACAATAGACAGTTGCTTAGGCTGTGAACAGATATATTCATGATTTTGTAATAAATCTCACTATTATAAGGGTGGTGGATGTTGTTCAGCCAGAAGCAAAACCATATGGTCAGCAGAGCTACTAATAAAATCCAGCAAACAATGCGAAAAAGTCAGAAAGTTCTCTATTTACCTTGATTACAGCTTTCCCTATTTCACTGCAGGCAGTTACAGTAGTGTACAGGTTCTTCACTGGCATGTGAGGCGGCTCCATAGGGCTGGGGGCGGTGTTGGCGCAAAAATGCGCTTAGATAATTGGCTGCGTGGTGGGTGGGCTGGCTGTCGCTAACTCGCTGGGAAGAGGCTGTGCGTGCAGGAGACTCGGCGGCATCTCAAGATCGGATCTTCTCTGGGATTTCCGGAATCGCGCATGCGCATTTCTGTCCCAAGCCGATCGCCGCCATTTTTACTGGTACTTTTCCCTTACTACGGGCTTTCACGGGCACCTGAAAAATGCCTTGTTTTTACGGGCTGCCCATAAATATACAGGCGGTTGGCAACATTGGCCTGTTGCCCTGTCACAGAGCTTATACATCTTGACCCCATATCTGGCACGCTTGCTGGGAAGAAACTATTTGAAAGACAAGCGGCCAGAAAATTTAATCAGGGACTCATCAATGCAGACAACTTGATCGGGAGTAAACAAGGCTGTAAACTGTTGGTTGAAGTGGTTTACGAGGGGCTGAATTTTGTGGAGCCAATCGTATTCAGGGTCACCCCGAGGACGACAGTTCATTGTCTTTAAAATGCATGAAATGCAAAAGCTGCTCGTATCCAGCCCTGGTCATGGATGCAGAAAACACAGGCATATGGTAATTTGGGTCAGTGGACCAATATGACCGCAACTCACTTTCTTTAATTATGCCCATGAGAAGGAATAGGCCCAGGAAGGTTTCCGTAATAGGTTTCCAATCTCTGGCAAGGGTCAACTGGGGATTAGCGGCGATGAATTGACCAGCATACAAATTGCTTTGGTCCACAATAGATCTATAGAGATCTTCCGTGAAAAACAGCGAATAAAAATCAAGTGATGTAAAATCAACTGTTTCCACCCGAATTCCAGGTTGGCCAGTGAATGGGGGAAGTACGGGTGCTGCAGAAGTGGTGGGATCCCAATTAGGATTGGCGAATGCAGCAGGAAGGGCACTATGGGCTCAACGGGCCTGTGTTTGTATTGGTGACTACGGGACACTACTTGTGCTAGCCACCGCACCAGCTTGAACTTCACCTATGGGACTCGCCACGTCACCACGTGATACTGCAGTGCTGGATGTACAACCAGGGTGTACTAGGCCGCTGGTGCTTGCCAGTTCACCAGAAAGATCAACGGCACTAGTACTGGCTCTCTGCTCCATACGAGAGCCCTGTGGTTCTTGCACCTCAACAACAGAAAAAGAATGTGATCAGGTATGCCTGATAGGGTTGCCACCTATACAGTTTTCTCCCAGACAGTCCAGTTTTTGAATGATGTGTTCGGGTTTACTTCTGTCCCAGACCCGGACACATCATTCACACGGACTGCACTGAGAGTGACATGTCTCCCCTCTCCCTGACAGAAGCTTGGTTCAGCAGAGCAGAGCAGAGTGTCAGTGTATCAAAGCTCCTCCCCTCCTCCTCCTTCTCCGTTCTGTACACACACGAGGAGGAGGGGGAGCAGGGACACGCTGATATCAGGTCTGTAGAAAGTTTTTATTATGCTCTGTAGATGGAGGAGGGAGGGGGAGAGAGCTCCTGGAAAGCAGGACAAGGTAGAAAATATGTGGAGTGATCGAGGGGTTAGGAGGATATGTGCTGGTGGGGGGGGGGGCTTTGGTGGGGGGAAGATACAGTGCCTTGAAAAAGTATTCATACCCCTTGACATTTTACACATTTTGTCATATTACAACCCAAAACATAAATGTTTTTTGGGGAATTTTATGTGATAGACCAACACAAAGTGGCACAAAATTGTGAAGTAGAAGGAAAATTATAAATGGTTTTCAATTTTTTGAAAAGTGTGGCGTGCATGTGTATTCAGCCCCCTTTACTCTGATACCCCTAACTAAAATCTAGTGGAACCAATTGCCTTCAGAAGCCTTCAGAAGTCACCTAATTAGTAAATAGAGTCCACCTGTGTGTAATTTAATCTCAGTATAAATACAGCTGTTATGTGAAGCCCTCAGAGGTTTGTTAGAGAACCTTAGTGAACAAAAAACATCATGAAGGCCAAGGAACACACTAGACAGGTCAGGGATAAAGTTGTGAAGATGTTTAAACCAGGTTTAGTATATAAAATAATGGAGGAGGAAGTCAGGTGCCTATTGTTGACTTCCGGTTTTCAGCCGAGACCGGAAGTTCCTCCATCTTGAGCGGTTTCAAGCAAACTACTATGTAAGTGGATATGTTTTATTAAAATTATTGTTATTATACTACACATTGGAGCGCCTTTTTTTCTCTTATCCCTTACCCCTTATGCTGACCTCAATTGGGAGTGATATCTTCCCCCTGGAGTGACGTTTGGAAGTGTTATGGGGATCGGAATGAGAGGCAGGAGAGCACATAGGAATCCATAGGAAGGCGAGGTTTGCCAGGTTAAACACCAGGATTACCATCCAGAGGTCCTTTTGCTTTACTAGGCCTGTTGGGGCCATTACTAGAGGTGGGAGGCTGGGGGAAACGGTGGGGTGCACCCCTGAAAACACCGCAGAGCACGTTTTTTTCATCTGCACGGAAATTACACAGAACTTTATATTATTTAAGTTATCTGGAACTTTTTGCTTCACACTTACTAAGAAGTTTATTATCAATACGTACTGGGTGATATTATTACCTCTTTGTTATAAAAATGAGAGTAATATCCGCGCTTAGGAAATGGAACTGCTGCCCCCCTAAAAACTACACCTAGGTGCAGTCAGGAAATATAAAAACACAGTGGGAAGGGGTGTTGGCGCTGTTCTAAAATAAATAGTAGAATGGTAATAGTAATAGTAGAAAAGGGAGATAAAATAGTGAAGAAATTATGGGATATTGAGTCCCAACCTGGAGTTGAAAAGTGCAAATGCAAGGAAATCAAGGAGGCGATGGAGAAATACTGGCGGTGATTATCACAGTATGTAAAAAGTACTTGATAGGTATAATATTCAAAAATAAGATAGAATAAAGTGCACGTGCAGAAGTAAATACAACTGTAAACTGGTTGTATAGAAATAAAGAAGATATGGCATGAACTAAAACAAATAAATGGCACAAATTCTGTATATGCACATTATATGTTAAACAGTGAAATCAAGTGAGATAAAATTTATAAGAGGCACAAAACCAATATAATCAGGCCGTCACGTCGCCCAATTAGTGTGGGTAAATAAATAAATATATATATGTAAAAATATCACAAGCTAAAAAATTAATTATATGCGTGTTGCATAGTAAAAAATAATAATATCAGTGTCGCTGGTTTTACATAGTAAAAAATAATAATATCATCAGTGTCGCTGGTTAGAGAATAAATAAAAATGAAACTGTATATTATTAGCAAGTGTGTGAGTAAAATTATATAAAATTCAAGGAAGTGGAAGTCCTCCGTGTGTCAGATCCGGAATACAGGAGCAAATGTAAAAATAAATGAGGACCATAATGTAATGTCACATTATAGGCTCAGACGACGTCCTATGACGAAACGCGTAAGGCGGGTCTTACTTGGTACGCAATACGTCACTTCCGGCGCGGCTCTCTTCCGGTTTGGTGCATTTCTCGGCCGTGGAACGCACGCCAACTCACGGAAGAGAGGCCCTACACACGCCGCTCTTCATGTATGGGCTTGTTAGCCCTTTTTCCCTAATTGTAGACCACTTTAGTGGTATCTTTATAGCATATTCCTAAATAAACATACCGCTTATACAAAACGGTGTCACCCTATGAGTTTGTCCCTTCCCCACATCACTTTTACTCATACCCTGCTGAGACCACCTGGAGGACTGAAGGATAAGGATCCAGCTGACAGGAGCCCCCGGATAAAGGACACCCCCCAGCCCAGCTGACAGAGGCCTGCTTGGACCACTACTTTTACGCCCATTACCCCTGCAGGGGTTGGGTGCTCTGGTGAGTGCAATTACTTAAGGGGCACGGTCGGAGAGAGGGGAACACTGGACCTTTACAAACTTCCTCCATCATTTGCCAAGATTGATGTGTATCTCCCAAATTTTCACTGTAGTGATACTGGATAGACTGTCCTCATTTATTTTTACATTTGCTCCTGTATTCCGGATCTGACACACGGAGGACTTCCACTTCCTTGAATTTTATATAATTTTACTCACACACTTGCTAATAATATACAGTTTCATTTTTATTTATTCTCTAACCAGCGACACTGATGATATTATTATTTTTTACTATGTAAAACCAGCGACACTGATATTATTATTTTTTACTATGCAACACGCATATAATTAATTTTTTAGCTTGTGATATTTTTACATATATATATTTATTTATTTACCCACACTAATTGGGCGACGTGACGGCCTGATTATATTGGTTTTGTGCCTCTTATAAATTTTATCTCACTTGATTTCACTGTTTAACATATAATGTGCATATACAGAATTTGTGCCATTTATTTGTTTTAGTTCATGCCATATCTTCTTTATTTCTATACAACCAGTTTACAGTTGTATTTACTTCTGCACGTGCACTTTATTCTATCTTATTTTTGAATATTATACCTATCAAGTACTTTTTACATACTGTGATAATCACCGCCAGTATTTCTCCATCGCCTCCTTGATTTCCTTGCATTTGCACTTTTCAACTCCAGGTTGGGACTCAATATCCCATAATTTCTTCACTATTTTATCTCCCTTTTCTACTATTACTATTACCATTCTACTATTTATTTTAGAACAGTGCCAACACCCCTTCCCACTGTGTTTTTATTATTACCTCTTTGTTGCTTCTGTGTAAATCTTCACTACAAGCTGGGACTTGTAGTGCACCACGTGATTTATCTTCCTTTTTCCCTTAGGAGTCCATTTACTACTTTCTGGTATTTTTTACTCATTTCTCCTTGGTGATTTAACCCATTTCAGCCATTTTGCTGCATTTTGGAATTGGATGCACTTTTATTTGCATTCATCTCTATACACATTTAGACCCCAGTTTGGTCTTTATCCTTGTTTGGATCACTTTGATTTATTTTTCCTTAGCGATCTAGCTACTTTGCTGCATTTTTTGATCATTGATGCACTTTTATTCTTATAGTTATTTCTTTGCACTTTTAGACCTAATTTTGGTCTTTTATTTTCACGCTTTGGCACTTTGCACTGTGCACTCTAGATTTTATTGGTCCACAGAAGGCATTTTCCTTCTTACTGATTATAGACCTCACATTTTATTATCGCTATATATATTATATTTTTATTTGGAATATCTTTTATCATCATTAATTTTATCTCAGCACGTTCGTATCAGTCGTATTGGTCACATTATTGCACTTATTCACCACTTCATTATTTTATCGGTATTTTATGTATTTACGAGGTTTGCATTTTATAAGTAAATTTGATAGCACATTACCATAAGGTTACCCATCACTTGGAAAATACGTCCCATAGGAGATTTTATAGTTAATTTATTTAGGGGGTGAACATTATGGACTCATTTAATATTTTAATATGTTATTGTATGTTTTTGCTCTGCACTGCTTTTTTACTTTTGTAACCAGAACTAGACTAGTGTTCCTGAAAGGTATGTCCTGTTTCAGCCCCTCTTTCTTATGCTCGAGCTGGACTTTGGTGATCAATGGAAAAACTCCCTGACCGGTCGGGTAATCAAGACACCATACACAGTGTGTGGATGATCAAGAATACAACGGTTTATTTCCAGATTTACAGAATATATGCAATAATCAAAAAAGGGGTTGCATAGTTCCGCCCCATGAACAACCAATCACATTCAAGCATTTTGTTATACAATCAATATTGATGTGCAAGATATTCATAATATTTCTGCCTTCAGACTCACCGTCACAATTCTAAGAATGTTCCACACAATATGTGTTCTTGACAATGTTCTCAGCATTTTTGGTAAACTTTCACACGTTAGCGTGAGAAAGGGAAATACTAGCGTGAGAAAAAAATCTTCTACAGAAAAACATCTTTGTACAATATTATGTAATCTTAAAGGGTAACTCTACATTTCCTTACAATCCCTCCTTTGATCATGGGAGACTCATGTCTCCCCTTGATCACTCACTGTACCACTTATGTTCTGTGTAGAACATGGTCATGGCTGTTTCAGACCCATCAACTGTGTTTTTTTTTATTTTGCTACCTTATTTATCAGACAGAACACCAATTTTATTGTCACATAGATGGCATTCTTTCTTGCCTTTGTTTAATTACTTTTTGTTCAAACAACACTTTTCTAAGTTCCTCATTAAGTAATCCTACGTCTATTGCTGTGGCATTCATCCATGAATCCATTAACATCCCAAATTCATCTACCCTTGTGAGGGCATTGTACGTGCCCATCCCACCTAAGGATGCAAAGACTTTGTCCCACCAAGTGGTTACTTCCCTCTTGTGCCTGCCAAATTCAAGGTGACCGTGGGCGGGTATCATGGACACGGGAGTGTCCACCCCTGAGGTCCCCATTAGAGGGATCATTTTCACAAGAGTACATCATGCTGAAGTTTTTCTGTCCATAGGGTAAGGGACGATGGTGTGGCACCATAGCCCACAACAGACCATCCATCCTTGGGGAACATGAGGGGCTTGAACAACTTTGGGGGGGCTCAGCCTTGACCTTAATCCCACTAAACACATCCAATCCCCCAAAGACGGAATGCTCTCCTCACTCTGTCCCATCCAGGGGCTGTCCATGTGTGTGCTGTTTATCCATTCAGTAACCTGTGGATTATTGAGTCCCCTTACACATTTACTTATGTCACATCCCCCATCCCGCATGAGGAGGAACTTAGCCAACACCCAAAGAATAAGAGTAAGAATACAGTGGTGGTCATTACAATTGAAAGAAGGAAAACTGTCCAGGTGGTGCATTTTCCTGGCTTACGGGGAAAGCTTATGGCAAGAATGGTTCAGGCGGCCAAGGGGTTTTGTGGGAGGGGACAGGGGGTAATAGTGGCTGAGTCTCTTCTTTTCCGACTCCTTCATCTGTGGGCTCTTTTTCAACCTTGATGCATGGATCCATTGCAGGCTCTGATCGGTCAGTACTGCTGTCCTGGAGACCTTGAGGATTTCTGTGGAAAGAGGAGGAAAGGTGACAGCAACCTTATTATAAGTTTAAGCAAGGCTACTTACCAGATAATTCACGTGCTCTTCCTGTAAGGAATACAAATTCGATTCCTCGCCTATTTTAGGGGCTCTTTGGGCGGCATGTCTACGATCGCACAAAGATATTTGATATACCTATAATCCCCTCCTTGTTTGACCACAGGCCATCCGGGTTGCATGTCAAACCATTTAGTTCCCAACAGGTAATGTCGGACAATTGAGCCTTTTTCTGAAGTAATGTGGCTAGGGCTGGAAAGTTATGCTCTACTGGGATTTCAACTGACAGGAGTCTAAGTAATGCATGCAATAGTCGGACTGCAGGTGTTGTTTCAGAACAATATTTGACGTGCGTGTTTAGGAGGATGATCTCATAGCCACTGGAGCATTGTGCCGTCATGTGCTGTGTAGAAATGTTTTGTAAAAGATGCACTACAGTATGTGTTGTATACAAAGTAGTTTCAGTTCCTAAAGTAATTTTGGAAGCTTCTTTTTCTGCCACTGCTTGTAGACAAGTTGGCATTCCTTGTACTTGAACAGGGAGTTTTTTGGATAGTTAAGCCACAGGTCGGTAGTTGGTGCCGTGTGCTTGGGCCAGAACGGCAGCCAGCGCAGGACCCTGGACTATGCAATAAAGCACAAAGGATTTCTTATGATCTGGTATACCGAGTGCTGGGGCACTGGCCAAAGACTATAATAAGGCGTGGAAGGCTTGTGTCATTTCCTCAGTGTACACCACCTGCTTGGGGGCAGTTGCTGCAGCAGAGGGGCGCAAGATTGAATCATAAAAGGAACAATCTGGGATCCATTGCCTGCAGTAGACAATAGAGCCAAGAAAAGAAAGGAGCCTTATCTTTGGGTGGGCCGAGAGAGGTCAGAGTCTTGACACTTTCAGGGGACACTTGCCTGGTCCCGCCTGAGATAATACATCCTAGGTATTCCACCCTCTCCCTGCACCACTGGATCTCTTTGCAAGACGCCAAGTGGCCCTTAAGAGATAAGTGAGTCATCAGGCTTTCAGCGTCTTCTGCACACTGTGCCCTGCTCTCACTACATAACAGTAGGTCATCTACATATTGCAGGAGAACTGATCCCTGTGGGGGCGCCCAGTCATCCAGGGTTATTTTTAACACCATGGAAAATGCTGCAGGACTGTCCACAAATCCCTGAGGAAGACGGGCCCAAGTCCATTGGCCTGAGCCCCAGGCAAAGGCAAAGATCCTTTGGAAATCCTTGTGAACATCAATGATAAAGAAAGCATTGGACAAGTCTAGTACCATATATATCGTGGAGGAAGCAGGAATGTTTATAAAAACTCCTGTGATGTCTGAGACTAAGGGTGGAAGTGGTTGAATACATTTGTTCACCCCCCTTAAATACTGAACTAATCTCCACTCCACACTGGCTTTCTTTATTGGGTTAATGGGGGTATTCAAGGGGCTGATAGTGGGCTTTAGGATGTCTTTCTGTATGTATGTGGTGATCTGTGGTCCTATACCCTATACTTTGTCAGCATGAAGGTGGTATTGTTTCTGAAAGAAAAGTATGGTGTTAGGTTTGAAAGTCGGGACATAGGGAGTACATTTGACATGCCCTACGTCTGTTTTGAACTTTGCCCATATTGGGTGAGTCTCTAAAGGTGCCGGTATGGTCATAAAGAAAAATGTCAATTCTTTTCTTTTTGGCATGGTCAAGTCACATGTTGCTGATTTAGCAGTCATTCCCCCCTGTAGGTCAAATTTAATGCTTACCCCTTAAACGCAGATACCCCTCTGAATCTTCCATGTTTGAGTCATGGGGTTGGACAGGGGCAGAAGCCAATGTCAGTTTCTGAGGGGACTTTTCTAAGGGTGAGCTGATTTTCTATATTCCTTCAATGCTTTAGACCATATTTTGTAACATTTAGTTATATATTCTTTATCATAAGAAAACAGTGGATAATTATACTGTTTATGTTGCCCACACATTTTTGTGACCTCCTCCCATTCCTCTGCAGAGCAAGGTCCGCACCTGTTCAGTCCCGAAATTTGTAGAGCATATGTGCTAGTTAATGTTTTTCCAAAAGGGCTCAGTATAATATTTTCCATAGTTCCCAGACACGAAATCTAAAGGAGTGGGCTCATCCAGCTTACCTTCCGAACCTCCCTTTCCCGGCAGATTTACCATGGTTTAATTCTTATACTTTATTTTATATTGCAACTCTATTTATACACATCAGTTGCAGAACATACAGTCAATGACTTAGGACAAACCACAAATCTTTCACCAGTTCTAAGTTCAATAGCACTCCTGACACCTTTAACGGTTAAACATTCTTGAAATTTAAAAGTTTTATTCTTGGCAAAATGCCAAAAAACACTCCCTTTGGCCAGAGGTTCCCCTGATCATAAGCAAGCTTTGTACGTTATTACTTTCCTTATTCTTATAACCAAACAATTTTTATTTATATTTCAAATTTCTTGGCAAAGTGCCAACATGTTTAAACAGTACTTTCAATTGCTGTAATACTAATGCCGCAAACGATTCCCCACTATCTATTACGGTTGGTGAGATATTAGCATTTGAACCCTTGTTGGCAAAACGCCAAAATATCCAAAATTTGCGCCCGACTTCCCCTGCACAAGGGATGTCAGTGGCAAAATTATTCACATAGCATGTTTTGATCAAAAGTTAGCCTCACCAATCCATATATTACCCTAGAAAAATTTTATAACATCCCTGATGTCACAATGTATCAAAGACCTGGGACAGACCTGATAAGATTCCCCCCTTTTGTGAATAATACTTATTACTCCCCTCACTGTCAGATCCTCCTGGAACACAAAACTATTATGTATATTAAACCTTAAAGTCTGTTTCCATGGTTTTCCTTCGTGGAACCAAGGACCCTTTCCCACTTTGTGGTAATAACCTCCAGGAATACTAGCAACCAAATAAGTACTTGATCCCTCATACACAAATAATAGACCTGTTAAACGCTCTGGGCAGCATCCTTCCAAAAAACACTCAGGACAAAGTTCCTGACATTAAATAATATAATTTAGAGGTTTCCAATGATCAGTCCTTCTGGTTGAAAACAAGGTTTTCAATCCCTTTTATATCATTGCCTGGGATCCTGGCCAAACTGTCTCTCAGGCAAGTTAATTCTTATGCCTTGAGATCTATAATGTGACGGGGTATAACATACATTGACAGAGTAAGCTGTTCAAAAATACGTTTCACAAAAGTAATGTTAAAGAAAGCTTACCTGTTCAAATGAACCCCACTTCTGGTAACCATCTCTGAAAGGTATAAATTTGTGAAGGCCTAGTGTGCATTAACACGGCCTGTACCCCAGAGAGAAGCTTAAACAGATAGACATAGAGAGTATATGCATATAAACAAGAAGTAAATTTTATTTAGGGCAATAGGCCCAAAGGTAAAGGGTAGGTGGGTAAATAGGCATACAGTTTTACAAAGAATCAAAAAATATATACATGGAAACGTATGTAACCATAATCATGTACATAGGATGCAAAAATTGCACAACAACTTGCGATAATATCAGGGTCTTTCAGGAAAATGCCGACATGTTTCGGACGGACGTCCTTTTTCAAGGCAATAACAATTCCTGTATTTGCTCAATAGTACTGTATGAGACAGAGTAAGGTCATTAGTATACAACATTTTGTATTGATAAATGTAGAGCCTGTAATTAAGCCACTCAATGATAATGGTACTCACTTGCAAAGCATTGAAGAGAAGGGCCCAAATAGCCCGGTGGTCTTGGGGTACAGAAGTATGGTCTCAATGTATTCACAAAGTATAGATTGGTCTTATGCTGTTAAAAGCAAAACGGCTGCTAGGCATTTGATAGGCTGCAAGATCTCCAAGCCATGCACCAATGGGTTGCAATGGCTCTATATGCCTGGGCCAAGGTAGTATATGGCTAGGGGGTGAAATAAAGTAAATAGGGTAGTATTAGTGTCACTTGAAGGTCAAAAAGTATATCATGCGGGGTAAATGGCATGAGGTAAAGCAAGTAATGTTACCTGATGGATGGAAGTCCTGTAGTAAGGTACAGCAGAGCGCCGGCAGGAAAGTGTGATAACTAGTCCCGCCATTGTTCAGGTTTATATATATATGGGGATTGATATCAGCTGAGCGGGCCGTGGGATGGGTACGCTGAGCTGTAGTATAATTGGGGCCAGGTGAGGGGATGGTGGCTCAGAGGCCATGGAGTATTTCCCCCAATGAGATCTCAGAAGCGGCGGCGCCGCGCGTCGTCACGCCCGGGGGGGCGGGGCCTCGTGCGGCGTCGGAGCGTCACCGACGCGGGCAGACTAACCCCTCCCCGCTTGCTGGAACGCAAGCGAAGGGCGCATGTGATGGAGACGTGCGCCTCAATGGGTATGTGCGGCGCATGCGCAGTGGGAAGTCCGCGCATGCGCACATTGTCTTACCCGCGCCGGGCAGCCTGGATAGATCAAATGGAAGCAAGAAAAACCGGGTATGAGCGTAAGAAGATGAAAATAATTATCACAGTATTGTTGCCCTGCAATAGATTTAGTGCAGGGAAGTATTGGTATGTTAGCAAGTGAGTCACAGTACCATAGAAATGGATGGGGCACCCCCTAATGGACAGAGACAGACAGTGCATTAAAATAGCAAATACAACAATATTCACATATCTTTGAAAATAGTAAAGAAAATATATTTGCATTGAATCGATTTAAATGGCTATAAATCAAACAATACAAACAATGCAGTGGGGCTAGTATGCTATATAAGCATGTTTTTTAGATCATTGAACAAGTGCGTTTTTAATGGGTGTAAAAATAAAACACAGTTACTGTCATGTGAATGAATTATTGATAAGGTAAAGGTAGGGTCCCAAAGTGAAAATACTCAAGGAGGCCTATCTTGATTTGCAAAAGGGTTAAAGATCGAGTTCACATACCCCTGATTCAAAACCTTCAAGGTAAGGCTTGAAGTTGAATGCCTCGTTGAGGCCTGGGGGGGGATGTGGCATTGAGATGGAAAATCCATTTGAGCTCGCTTTGAAGTAAAGATTTATTATAATCACCCCCTCGATTGGGTGGGGGGATATGGTCAAGTGCTCTAAATGTGATCTGGGGAGTTGAGTCCTGGTGGACAATTGCACAGTGTCGCCCTAAGGGGAGATCAGGGTCTTTTTGGTTGATACTTAGGGTATGTCGGTAAATGCGTTTCCAGAAAGGCAGTTTGGTTTTCCCAACATAAAAACACCCACACTCGCATTCTAATAAATATACAATGCCTACTGAGCGGCAGTTGACAAAATGTTGGGGGAAAAAGGGTTGTCCATTAGGTAGAGTATTGGATCTATTGGATTTGGATAGATACCTACAGTATTTGCATTTCCCACATGGGAATGTCCCTTTGGTTTGTTTATGTAAATAGCTAGCTGGAGTATATTCGCTTCTAATTAGTTTATCACGCAGAGAGGGAGCTCGTCTATAGGTCAGTAAAGGGTGTGTCGGTACAAATGGAGACAATGAATGGTCTGTGGTTAGAATATGCCAATGTTTCTCTAAAATCTGGGTGATTGAGGAATGTTGTTCACAGAAATTAGTGATAATTCTCAAAGGGGTATTTGTGGCCTTAGGTTTGGAGGAAAAGAGTAGAGAGGTGCGTGTTTTGGATTTCGCTTTTTTGTAAGCGATTTTCAAAATTGTATGTGGGTATCCTCGTTCGAGCAGCCTGTTTCGTAAAACAGAGGCCTCGTTTTCAAAGGAGGCCTCGGTTGAGCAATTGCGGCGGGCTCGGAGGTATTGGGCATATGGGATAGAATTGAGGAGGGGTTCAGGATGAAAGCTAGAGGCAGCCAAGATAGTGTTGCCTGCAGTGGGTTTGCGGTATAGGTGACTTTGGATATGACCTTCCAAGTCTTTCATGAGGGTAAGGTCTAAAAAACAAATAGAAGTTGGACTATATGTCATGGTGAATCTCAAATTTAATTGATTAGAGGTATTGAGGTAAGTCAAAAAGTCTTGTAAAATTTGACTGGGTCCCTGCCAGACAATAAGGATATCATCGATATATCGACGAAAGGTAACAATGTGTTTGGTATACATATTGGCAGAGGGGTCTGCAAATAAAAGACGTTCCCACTCCCCCAAGTACAGATTGGCGTAGGCCGGTGCGCAACAAGTGCCCATGGCCACGCCCTGTACTTGGAGGTAGTGGGAACCATCAAAAGAAAAAAAGTTATTGTTGAGAATGAAGTTGAGAGCATTAATAATAAATGTAGAGAGATCTGTGGGGTATAGGGAGGTAGTGGTAAGTATATGTCGAATGGCCGAGAGTCCTAAGGAATGGGGGATCGAGCTGTATAATGCCTCGACGTCGATCGCGACAAGAAGGGTGTCGGGACCGATGGTCAAGGAGGACAGACCTTGTAGAAGATGGGTAGTGTCTCGTATATAAGAGGGGAGTTGAGTAACTAAGGGTTGCAATAATTTATCAATATATCTACTAAGGTTGTCTGTAAGAGAGCCTCTTCCGGAAACTATAGGCCTGCCTGGTGGTCTGGGTAGGTTTTTATGCACCTTGGGTAGTGCATAAAACGTAGCTGTACGTGGAAATTTAGTTCTAACATAGTCACTAGTATGTTTGTCCAATACCCCTTGAGTAGTGGCAGAGTCTATAAGTGTGTATAGTTGTTGTTGTGCTAAGGCGATAAAAGATATGGGGATCTTTTTGTACCATTCCTTGTTTTGTAGGATATCATGGCACATTTGAATATAATCTGTTCTGTCAAGTATAACTATATTTCCGCCTTTGTCGGCGGGTTTTATTATTATTGTAGAATTGGTTTTTAGATTTTGGAGGGCGAGGTATTGATTGTATGAGAAATTTCTTGCCTTGGATCGGTTGGGATGAGTTTTTAGGTTGCGAATATCCCGTGTCACTGCCTGCAAAAATAGTGCGGCTCGTGGGTTGGTGCTAGGGGGTGGGTAGAAACTAGATTTCTTTTTTATGGTTATTTTGGGAGGTGGACGTGGTGGGGTAGAAAGATCATCCTCAGTGCTGGCTAAGAGAGTGTCAAGATCTAAAGTATCTATTAGATTGGGGTTGTCACTTTCCTCCAAAAGTTCAGTTAACTGTTGGAGGGCAGTGGTCTCCGCTGCAGAGTGTGGAAGAGAATCTGGAAAAGGATTGGGTGTATACATGCTATGTAGTAAAAGTTTCCGAACAAATAAATGGATGTCTTTGATGACAGTGAATTTGTCTATGTGAGATACAGGACAAAAAGTGAGTCCCCTTTCAAGGACTGAGATTTCATGCTTAGTGAGTGGGTGTTTAGAAAGGTTAATGATGTTACAAGAAGACGAAATTATCTGGGTGTTCTTTTCGGTTGGTGAGAGTTGTTGTGTTGAATTCTTTGTGATGCTCGCATTAGATCTAAAAAATCAGGGTGTTGGGAGGAAGAGGGTAAAGAATGTGATCTGGAGGTCTTTGAGGACGAGGAGGCGACCGACGGATCTCTGGCCGGTGAGTCGTCGGTCGGTCCCTCGGGATCGGAGACCTCGTCACTGGAAAGGTTGGGTGTGCGACCTCTTTTGGGGTTACGTGGACCCCGTGTGGGATTGGGTTTGGGTGCAACATGTGAAATATCTGTGTTACGGTCGGCAGTGGACCTGGGAGGCATTGGTTTGGAGGCGAAGCGTGCTGAGGCTGGTGGGCGTACATCACGGTTGGCCTCGTTCCATTTGTAGGCTCTTTCCTCTTGGAATGCTTTTTTGTCGCGGAAGAATTTTTTGTCCTTCTGCGTCAAAATGTCATGGTTAAATTTGTCAAAACATTTTTTAAGTTGGAGGTCCAACGTTTTGTATAGTGGATGATCCAAAAATTGTGTGAGTTGGGTATTTATTGATGCGAGTTTGGCATCAAGGACGGACATTTGTGTCTCATATTGTTGTATCAAAAGTTTCATTAAATCAATGGAACATTGCTTGAGGACACCTTCCCAGGCCTGTTTAAAGTCTGGGGGAATGTCCTGAAACGTAGGGAAGATTTGGACCCTGAGGCCAAAAGGGTTAATACCGTGAGCAATATAGTCCTTAAAGGACTTGATGTGCCAGAAGAGAGAGGCTTTCTTCTGGACAGTATGTGTAAGATTGAGAAAAACAAATCGCAGTTGGGATTCAATGAATTCATTGGATTGAAATTGTTGTAGGGTGCTAGTCATGCGGGTCTCCCAATCCTCACCAAGGAAGATTGCCATGATGGTTGAAAGGGGGATAGGGGGGGGGTGCTCACAACACCAGGTTAAGAGTAATAATAAGATGATTCATAAAGCACCAAAAAAGGTCAGTACTAGTATTTAAACTGAAGTATATATAAAGACATAGGTATATTAGAGGTAAATAATGCCTACAATTGCTTGCTCAGATAGGGGATTTTTATGGGGTAACCATAGATAAATCAAGGTAAAATATTTGGTGAGCAAGTAATTGGTGGCAGATGGGTCTATCGCTTCTCACATATGAAAAATATAAATTTGTGAAGGCCTAGTGTGCATTAACACGGCCTGTACCCCAGAGAGAAGCTTAAACAGATAGACATAGAGAGTATATGCATATAAACAAGAAGTAAATTTTATTTATTTATTTATTTATTATTATTTATTAAATTGTTATTGCCTTGAAAAAGGACGTCCGTCCGAAACATGTCGGCATTTTCCTGAAAGACCCTGATATTATCGCAAGTTGTCATGTACATGATTATGGTTACATACGTTTCCATGTATATATTTTTGGATTCTTTGTAAAACTGTATGCCTATTTACCCACCTACCCTTTACCTTTGGGCCTATTGCCCTAAATAAAATTTACTTCTTGTTTATATGCATATACTCTCTATGTCTATCTGTTTAAGCTTCTCTCTGGGGTACAGGCCGTGTTAATGCACACTAGGCCTTCACAAATTTATATTTTTCATATGTGAGAAGCGATAGACCCATCTGCCACCAATTACTTGCTCACCAAATATTTTACCTTGATTTATCTATGGTTACCCCATAAAAATCCCCTATCTGAGCAAGCAATTGTAGGCATTATTTACCTCTAATATACCTATGTCTTTATATATACTTCAGTTTAAATACTAGTACTGACCTTTTTTGGTGCTTTATGAATCATCTTATTATTACTCTTAACCTGGTGTTGTGAGCACCCCCCCTATCCCCCTTTCAACCATCATGGCAATCTTCCTTGGTGAGGATTGGGAGACCCGCATGACTAGCACCCTACAACAATTTCAATCCAATGAATTCATTGAATCCCAACTGCGATTTGTTTTTCTCAATCTTACACATACTGTCCAGAAGAAAGCCTCTCTCTTCTGGCACATCAAGTCCTTTAAGGACTATATTGCTCACGGTATTAACCCTTTTGGCCTCAGGCTCCAAATCTTCCCTACGTTTCAGGACATTCCCCCAGACTTTAAACAGGCCTGGGAGGGTGTCCTCAAGCAATGTTCCATTGATTTAATGAAACTTTTGATACAACAATATGAGACACAAATGTCCGTCCTTGATGCCAAACTCGCATCAATAAATACCCAACTCACACAATTTTTGGATCATCCACTATACAAAACGTTGGACCTCCAACTTAAAAATTTTTTGACAAATTTAACCATGACATTTTGACGCAGAAGGACAAAAAATTCTTCCGCGACAAAAAAGCATTCCAAGAGGAAAGAGCCTACAAATGGAACGAGGCCAACCGTGATGTACGCCCACCAGCCTCAGCACGCTTCGCCTCCAAACCAATGCCTCCCAGGTCCACTGCCGACCGTAACACAGATATTTCACATGTTGCACCCAAACCCAATCCCACACGGGGTCCACGTAACCCCAAAAGAGGTCGCACACCCAACCTTTCCAGTGACGAGGTCTCCGATCCCGAGGGACCGACCGACGACTCACCGGCCAGAGATCCGTCGGTCGCCTCCTCGTCCTCAAAGACCTCCAGATCACATTCTTTACCCTCTTCCTCCCAACACCCTGATTTTTTAGATCTAATGCGAGCATCACAAAGAATTCAACACAACAACTCTCACCAACCGAAAAGAACACCCAGATAATTTAGTCTTCTTGTAACATCATTAACCTTTCTAAACACCCACTCACTAAGCATGAAATCTCAGTCCTTGAAAAGGGACTCACTTTTTGTCCTGTATCTCACATAGACAAATTCACTGTCATCAAAGACATCCATTTATTTGTTCGGAAACTTTTACTACATAGCATGTATACACCCAATCCTTTTCCAGATTCTCTTCCACACTCTGCAGTGGAGACCACTGCCCTCCAACAGTTAACTGAACTTTTGGAGGAAAGTGACAACCCCAATCTAATAGATACTTTAGATCTTGACACTCTCTTAGCCAGCACTGAGGATGATCTTTCTACCCCACCACGTCCACCTCCCAAAATAACCATAAAAAAGAAATCTAGTTTCTACCCACCCCCTAGCACCAACCCACGAGCCGCACTATTTTTGCAGGCAGTGACACGGGAAATTCGCAACCTAAAAACTCATCCCAACCGATCCAAGGCAAGAAATTTCTCATACAATCAATACCTCGCCCTCCAAAATCTAAAAACCAATTCTACAATAATAATAAAACCCGCCGACAAAGGCGGAAATATAGTTATACTTGACAGAACAGATTATATTCAGATGTGCCATGATATCCTACAAAACAAGGAATGGTACAAAAAGATCCCCATATCTTTTATCGCCTTAGCACAACAACAACTATACACACTTATAGACTCTGCCACTACTCAAGGGGTATTGGACAAACATACTAGTGACTATGTTAGAACTAAATTTCCACGTACAGCTACGTTTTATGCACTACCCAAGGTGCATAAAAACCTACCCAGACCACCAGGCAGGCCTATAGTTTCCGGAAGAGGCTCTCTTACAGACAACCTTAGTAGATATATTGATAAATTATTGCAACCCTTAGTTACTCAACTCCCCTCTTATATACAAGACACTACCCATCTTCTACAAGGTCTGTCCTCCTTGACCATCGGTCCCGACACCCTTCTTGTCGCGATCGACATCGAGGCATTATACAGCTCGATCCCCCATTCCTTAGGACTCTCGGCCATTCGACATATACTTACCACTACCTCCCTATACCCCACAGATCTCTCTACATTTATTATTAATGCTCTCAACTTCATTCTCAACAATAACTTTTTTTCTTTTGATGGTTCCCACTACCTCCAAGTACAGGGCGTGGCCATGGGCACTTGTTGCGCACCGGCCTACGCCAATCTGTACTTGGGGGAGTGGGAACGTCTTTTATTTGCAGACCCCTCTGCCAATATGTATACCAAACACATTGTTACCTTTCGTCGATATATCGATGATATCCTTATTGTCTGGCAGGGACCCAGTCAAATTTTACAAGACTTTTTGACTTACCTCAATACCTCTAATCAATTAAATTTGAGATTCACCATGACATATAGTCCAACTTCTATTTGTTTTTTAGACCTTACCCTCATGAAAGACTTGGAAGGTCATATCCAAAGTCACCTATACCGCAAACCCACTGCAGGCAACACTATCTTGGCTGCCTCTAGCTTTCATCCTGAACCCCTCCTCAATTCTATCCCATATGCCCAATACCTCCGAGCCTGCCGCAATTGCTCAACCGAGGCCTCCTTTGAAAACGAGGCCTCTGTTTTACGAAACAGGCTGCTCGAACGAGGATACCCACATACAATTTTGAAAATCGCTTACAAAAAAGCGAAATCCAAAACACGCACCTCTCTACTCTTTTCCTCCAAACCTAAGGCCACAAATACCCCTTTGAGAATTATCACTAATTTCTGTGAACAACATTCCTCAATCACCCAGATTTTAGAGAAACATTGGCATATTCTAACCACAGACCATTCATTGTCTCCATTTGTACCGACACACCCTTTACTCACCTATAGACGAGCTCCCTCTCTGCGTGATAAACTAATTAGAAGCGAATATATTCCAGCTAGCTATTTACATAAACAAACCAAAGGGACATTCCCATGTGGGAAATGCAAATACTGTAGGTATCTATCCAAATCCAATAGATCCAATACTCTACCTAATGGACAACCCTTTTTCCCCCAACATTTTGTCAACTGCCGCTCAGTCGGCATTGTATATTTATTAGAATGCGAGTGTGGGTGTTTTTATGTTGGGAAAACCAAACTGCCTTTCTGGAAACGCATTTACCGACATACCCTAAGTATCAACCAAAAAGACCCTGATCTCCCCTTAGGGCGACACTGTGCAATTGTCCACCAGGACTCAACTCCCCAGATCACATTTAGAGCACTTGACCATATCCCCCCACCCAATCGAGGGGGTGATTATAATAAATCTTTACTTCAAAGCGAGCTCAAATGGATTTTCCATCTCAATGCCACATCCCCCCCCCAGGCCTCAACGAGGCATTCAACTTCAAGCCTTACCTTGAAGGTTTTGAATCAGGGGTATGTGAACTCGATCTTTAACCCTTTTGCAAATCAAGATAGGCCTCCTTGAGTATTTTCACTTTGGGACCCTACCTTTACCTTATCAATAATTCATTCACATGACAGTAACTGTGTTTTATTTTTACACCCATTAAAAACGCACTTGTTCAATGATCTAAAAAACATGCTTATATAGCATACTAGCCCCACTGCATTGTTTGTATTGTTTGATTTATAGCCATTTAAATCGATTCAATGCAAATATATTTTCTTTACTATTTTCAAAGATATGTGAATATTGTTGTATTTGCTATTTTAATGCACTGTCGGTCTCTGTCCATTAGGGGGTGCCCCATCCATTTCTATGGTACTGTGACTCACTTGCTAACATACCAATACTTCCCTGCACTAAATCTATTGCAGGGCAACAATACTGTGATAATTATTTTCATCTTCTTACGCTCATACCCGGTTTTTCTTGCTTCCATTTGATCTATCCAGGCTGCCCGGCGCGGGTAAGACAATGTGCGCATGCGCAGACTTCCCACTGCGCATGCGCCACACATACCCATTGAGGCGCACGTCTCCATCACATGCGCCCTTCGCTTGCGTTCCAGCAAGCGGGGAGGGGTTAGTCTGCCCACGTCGGTGACGCTCCGACGCCGCACGAGGCCCCGCCCCCCCGGGCGTGACGACGCGCGGCGCCGCCGCTTCTGAGATCTCATTGGGGGAAATACTCCATGGCCTCTGAGCCACCATCCCCTCACCTGGCCCCAATTATACTACAGCTCAGCGTACCCATCCCACGGCCCGCTCAGCTGATATCAATCCCCATATATATATAAACCTGAACAATGGCGGGACTAGTTATCACACTTTCCTGCCGGCGCTCTGCTGTACCTTACTACAGGACTTCCATCCATCAGGTAACATTACTTGCTTTACCTCATGCCATTTACCCCGCATGATATACTTTTTGACCTTCAAGTGACACTAATACTACCCTATTTACTTTATTTCACCCCCTAGCCATATACTACCTTGGCCCAGGCATATAGAGCCATTGCAACCCATTGGTGCATGGCTTGGAGATCTTGCAGCCTATCAAATGCCTAGCAGCCGTTTTGCTTTTAACAGCATAAGACCAATCTATACTTTGTGAATACATTGAGACCATACTTCTGTACCCCAAGACCACCGGGCTATTTGGGCCCTTCTCTTCAATGCTTTGCAAGTGAGTATCATTATCATTGAGTGGCTTAATTACAGGCTCTACATTTATCAATACAAAATGTTGTATACTAATGACCTTACTCTGTCTCATACAGTACTATTGAGCAAATACAGGAATTGTTATTGCCTTGAAAAAGGACGTCCGTCCGAAACATGTCGGCATTTTCCTGAAAGACCCTGATATTATCGCAAGTTGTTGTGCAATTTTTGCATCCTATGTACATGATTATGGTTACATACGTTTCCATGTATATATTTTTTGATTCTTTGTAAAACTGTATGCCTATTTACCCACCTACCCTTTACCTTTGGGCCTATTGCCCTAAATAAAATTTACTTCTTGTTTATATGCATATACTCTCTATGTCTATCTGTTTAAGCTTCTCTCTGGGGTACAGGCCGTGTTAATGCACACTAGGCCTTCACAAATTTATATTTTTCATATGTGAGAAGCGATAGACCCATCTGCCACCAATTACTTGCTCACCAAATATTTTATCTCTGAAAGGTATGTCCTGTTCAGCCCCTCTTTCTTATGCTCGAGCTGGACTTTGGTGATCAATGGAAAAACTCTGACCGGTCGGGTAATCAAGACACCATACACAGTGTGTGGATGATCAAGAATACAACGGTTTATTTCCAGCTTTACAGAATATATGCAATAATCAAAAAAGGGGTTGCATAGGGGGAACGCCCCATGAACAACCAATCACATTCAAGCATTTTGTTATACAATCAATATTGATCTGCAAGATATTCATAATATTTCTGCCTTCAGACTCAACGTCACAATTCTAAGAATGTTCCACACAATATATGTCCTTGACAATGTTCTCAGCACTTTTGGTAAACTTTCACACGTTAGCGTGAGAAAGGGAAAAACTAGCGTGAGAAAAACATCTTCTACAGAAACAGAAAAATATCTTTGTACAATATTATTAAATCTTAAAGGGTAACTCTACATTTCCTAATGCGGCGTACACACGGTCGGAATTTCCGATGGAAACAGTCCGATGGGAGCTTTTCATCAGATTTTCCGACCGTGTGTATGGTCAACGGGCTTTTTCTGTCGGAATTTCCGACGGACTTTGAATTGAGAACCTGTTCTCAATTTTTCTGACGGAAAACCTTTCTATCGGATTTTCCTATCGTGTGTAGGCAATTCCGACACGCAAAATTACGACGCATGCTCGGAAACAATTCGACGCATGCTCGGACGCATTAAACTTCCCTTTTATAGTGCTGTCGAACGTGTGTTATGCCGCTGTGTTATTGACCGTCGGAATTTGGTGTGATCGTGTGTAGGCAACACAGCTTTTTTTCTGACGAGAATTCCGATCGTGTGTACGCGGCATTACAGTTCCCATTGGAGGATTTATTCTCTACTCCTGTTCAGGTGACAACTCAAAATTTGGGATTTCTTTTCACTCTCACTGAAACACAAATAGAGAAGTTAAATCTCCCTAGAGGGTGCACAGACAATAATAAAAACTTTACAGTTTTCTAATTGTAGCGCCCACCACATTTAGGTGGGTGCTAAATAGGTTTAAATAGGTAAGTGTTAGGTAAATTTAATCAGGGCCTTACATTTTTTAGGCCTGGTTGTTTGTTTGGGAGAGGGGAGTGACAGAATAGAGGGGCTGTGGCTACCTACACTCTGACCCAGAGAGATCCCCCTTTACCTTCCATTGGAAATGTTCTGGAAGGGAGGCGGACTTGGGACTGGAGTGCAGGCAGCTTGTATGGAGAGCTATAGGGAGAGCTCTGGACCAATCATTAACCACTTTCAGACCGGACCATTTGCTGGCTTAAGACCAGACCACTTTTTGCGATTCGGCACTGCGTCGCTTTAACTGACAATTGTGTGGACGTGCGACGTGGCTCCCAAACAAAATGCATGTCCTTTTTTTCCCCACAATTAGAGCTTTCTTTTGGTGGTATTTGATCACCCCTGTGTTTTAATTTGTTGTCCTATAAACAAAAAAAGAGCGAAAATTTTGAAAAAAACGCATTATTTTTTACTTTTTGCTATAATAAATAAAAATATATAAAAAAAACATTTTATTTCCTCAGTTTAGGCCGATACGTATTCTTCTACATATTTTTGGTAAAAAAAAACACAGTAAGCGATTATTGATTGGTTTGCGCAAAAGTTATAGCGTTTACAAAATAGAGGATAGTTTTATGGCATTTTTATTAATATTTTTTTTTTACTAGTAATGGCGATCAGCGATTTTTATTGTGACTGCGACATTATGGCGGACACATTGGACATTTTTGGGACCATTGTCATTTATACAGCAAGCAGTCCTATGCAAATGCACTGATTCCTGTGTAAATGACACTGGCAGTGAAGGGGTTAACCAGGGGGTGGCAGTGTAGGAGTTAAGTGTGTCCTAGGGGCGTGTTGCTAACTGTGGGGGCGTGGCTGTGTTTTAGAGATCACTGATCTCTGCTCCAATCACAGGGTGCAGAGATCAGTGTCACTGATCACTGTCACTGATGCTGTTTACATTGGCATCTCCCCGTTCTTCCTCCCCGTGAGACGATCGCGGATATCCCTGTGAGACGATCGCGGGTATCTCTGCGGCGATCGAGTCTGCGGGACCTGCGGACTCCCTGGGGTTCCCGACCGGCGCACGCACGCGATGGCACGACGGCAATTTTAAAGGGACGTACCTGTACACCCTTATGCCTGTCCATGCCATTCTGCCGACGTACATCGTCGTGCGCCGGTCAGGAACCGGTTAATTTGTGTTGGCAGGGGCAGGACTCGCATATAAGCTGGGGGGGTCACATGCTTCCTGGGAAGAGATGGGAGGAGTCAGAAGCAGAGAAGGAGGAAAGATGTAGCGAACATGGAGCTAGCTTGAAGGCCTATGGGTTCAGAGACCCCAGTGCTGGATAGCAAGAACGGGCTTGAAGGCCTGAGGGTTCAGAGACCTCAGTGCTGGTTCGAATCCCAACCACGACACTACCTGCCTTTAGTTTGCATGTTCTCCCTGCGCCTGCGTGGGTTTCCTCTGGGTACTCCAGTTTCCTCCCACACTCCAAAGACATGCTGGTAGGTTAATTGGCTCTGTCCAAAATTGGCCCTAGTATATAAATGGGGACCTTGGATTGAGGGTATGGACTGATGTGAGTGTGTGATGTACAGGGTTAGGGACAATTGTAGACACGCACCCACACTCACTCAGGTTGAACTGGATGGACTGGTGTCTTTATTCAACCTTACTAACTATGTAATGAAATCTGAAGGAGCAGACCGGGCATGTACCTGACCATGTGGAGGAGGAAGTAGATGAAGAGGATGGAGGAAACTGGGATCGACCTTCTGTGGCATACATGGACTGTCGATGGGAGAGAGCAAAGGGAGTGCAACCCAGCAGTGCTTATCCATCAAGGACACTTTCCTGAACTGACGCTGGGAGGATTGCAGGAGTCAAGATAGGCAGGTGAGGCCTGGGGCTTCTAGCATCCACAACCCACAGTGTCTTTCAGAGGGACATTGGTCAGTTCACCAAAGGAAAAGACATGGGGACAGAATCAGGCAACTCATATTCTCTAACTGATATGCAAGCAATAAAATTTTTCTAAAGTTATCATGGATTTTCTGCTGTTTATGGAATTCATGCAGGGGTGGAGAAATGGAACCAGTTACCAGAAAGGTATGAACACACCCAGCAGCTCCCAAGGGAGTAGTGCGCTACATAATCTTCAGTTAAACTTTAATTAAAAATGTAATTAAACTTTAATTATAAAACTGGGAATTTTAACTTACCAGTAAATTCCATATTTTGGAGTATAGTACAGGTCAGGAAGTCATATGCCGCTACCTTCAGATCATTGGACACTGGTGAAATCTTTGCTGGGAACACCCCCCAGTGCACTCTCATGTAACTCCACCTACTCTGTGGGACTTTAGTTTTGTAGTATAGAGGGAGGAGAAACAGAGGACAGAGGGGAGGGAACCGTGTCCTATACTGTATTTCAAGATTCATGGAATTTACTAATAAGTCTAAAATTCCCATTATCTTTTTGTACAGTACAGAACACATGACAAGAAGTCAGAGACCATATGATGTCCCAATGCAATAAACTGAGAGGTGGCCAACAACATAGCATCTTTTCTCAGATCCTGCACTTTCGGGTTTTGGGTGTGAGTGTGCGCTCCTGGCGGCTCACTTTCGCTATGAATCTACACAGTGGGAGCTGATCAGCGGGTCCCGTGAACCTGATGTCCATTGGCACCAGCTGATCATACTGTACACAGGCAGAATGGTGATCTGCCTATGTAAACAAGGCAGATTGCCGTTCTGTCAATACAGAAGGCATGGATCCTATGTTCCTGTAAAGCAGGAACACTGATCCATGCCTTCCACTAGTAAAAGCACCTACCCCACTACACTGAAACACCAGCTAGGCACACAGTAACCCTTTGATTGCCCCTGATGTTAACCCCTACCCAGCCAGTGTCATTAGTATAATGACAGTACATATTTTTAGCACTGATCTATGTATTGGTGTCACTGGTTCCCAAAAAAGTGTCAAAAGTGTCAGTTAGGTGTCCGATTTGTCTGCAGCAATAACACAGTCCCTCTATAAGTCACTGAACACTGCCATTACTAGTAAACAATAAATAAATAAAAATTCCATAAATATATCCCATAGTTTGTAGACGCAATAACTTTTGCGGAAACCAATCAATATACACTTATTGGGATTTTTTTTACCAACAATATGTTGCAGAATACATATTGGCTTAAATTGATGAAGAAATTTGATTTTATTTTTATTGAATATATTTTAGAGCAGAAAGTAGAAAATAATGTTTTTTCAAAATTGTCAGTCGTTTTTTGTTTATAGTGCAAAAAATAAAAACTGGTTATCAGTTTTTTTAAGAGGTTATCAAATACCACCAAAAGAAAGCTCTATTTATGGGGAAAAAAGGTCACACATTTTATTTGGGTAGAGTGTTGCACGACCACGTAATTGTCAGTTAAAACATAAAACTTCCAGAGCATAAGTGGATATTATTTAGTTTGTGTGAAAGTAAAAAAAAATAATTACAAAAAGGCAGGGAAGTGACTCATTCACTTACATACAGTAGTTGCATAAAAAACATCCAGTTTAACCTGTGGTGTGTGACCATTCTCCACGAAGAAGAGAGCCAAGAAAGTGGGTAAGTTGTTGCATCCGCCACGGATCCAGTGGTGGATTAAACATTGACTCTATTTCCGCCCTGGTCTTCAGCCTGGATTCTTCAAGGTCTTCGCCTAGGCGGAATTTACCTTGTCTCAAAGTTTGTTTAAAACAGCTGTCTATATGGCCTGGGGGGAATTCCGGATTTCCCACTATTGGATAAATTTGGGTAATTTCCCCTTCTGTCTTAGAGAAGAGGTGGCTTTGTTGCGCCACTCTCAAAGTTGTCCCTATAAGGGGGTCATGTTGTAGGGTACCAAGTAATCTTAATCTTAACCATGGGACACATTGAAGTGGAATCTGGGTACAAGATTGTTCAATCGCTACCCAGGCTTTCTGTCCCCCATTTCTACACCAATCTAGTACCCTAGCAAGGTGCACTGCCTGATAATATTGGGTCTGGAAAAGCCATACCTCCCTGGGTTTTAGGCATAGCCAGGAGCTGGTAGGATAGACGTGGATGCTTTTTTGCCCAGATAAATCTAATAAAAACACTAGATAGTGATTTCAGAAAAGACCCCGGAATGGCTATTGGTAGAGTCTGAAAAAGATACAATAGCCTTGAAAAGATGTTCATTTTAAGAATAGCATTCCTACCCATCCATGTGAAGGGACCTCTATTCCATCTCTCCAAGTCAGAAGAAAGTTCCTGCATGGTCGGTGGAAAATTAGCTAGAATTTTTTTTTCTACTGAGGGAGTCAATTTGATCCCTAGGTATGTCAGGTGGGAGACTACCCATGGAAAAGAGAATGAAGATTGAAGAGCTTGGGGGCAGCGTAATATTGAGCAATTCTGATTTTTGGATATTGATTTTAAAGTGCAGTATATCGATTAAACTCACTTAATAAATTTGGCAACTTGGTTTCTGGAGATGTAATAAAAACAGTATATCGTCCGCAAAAGCCATTGTTTTATGGTTCCGACTTACCTATTAAGAAACCCTGAATATCAGTACTTCCTCGGACATATCGCAGGAATGGTTCTAAGGTTAGGATAAAGATCAATGGGGATAGAGGACATCCTGTGCCGTTACTCAAATAAAAATATGGGGAGGTCACCTCAATAATTCTAACAGCTGCAGATGGCACCGAGTATATCGGCTCTATCCATTTACTAAACGACTTCCCTACACCAATATGGGTTAACGTCTCCTTCAAGAATGTCCAATCCACCCTATGAAAAGCCTTTTCTGCGTCGGAGGATAACAAACATAAGGGTATTTTGTGAAGATGAGCCAAATGAATAATATTTAGGTCTCAAGTAGTATTATCCTTCGCCTCCTTAGTAGGCATAAACCTGGCTTGGTCAGGGTGGTTGACATCTTGAAGGTGAGGTTGTAGTCTTGATGCTAATATACAAGTAAAACAATTTAAATCTACGTTTAGGGAAATGGGTCGATAATTCATACAGTGGGCATGGTCCTTACCTTCCTTAGGGATCACTGTAATATGTGCCCTTAGGGTGTATATCGGTATAGGCCGATCTTCCAAAAGCAAGCAAAATCTGGGTGCTAAAATTGGAGCAAAGGCCTTATAGTAAGCTAGTGTATACCCGTCTGGCCCCGGGGCTTTATGAGGCTTAAGCATCTTAATCGCCCTCATATATTCATCAGATAAGATTGGAACATTCATTGATTCGGAAGCGTCGTCGGGTATTGACGGTAGGCCCGAGGAGAAAAGATATTCCCAAATTAATTGTCGCTTTTGTACCAACTGGTCAGTAGATATATTCATTGATAAGTTTTAAAGGGATAGATAATACTCATGAAAGACCTCTGCAACTTCCCTAGATATAAAGTTATGTTTCCCTCTATCAGAATCGATATATGGAACATAATTTCTCTGAGAGATTTCCCTAAGTGAATGGGCCAGCAGTTTACCCAATATATTACCATGTTCATACTGTATATTTCTGGCCTTAAGCGTCTGAATTTTAGTGTCGTGCCCAAGCAAAGCAACCAAAGACCATGGAATCGTCCCAGAAAGCAGGATGCTCAGCCCCCCCCCCCTCGTCTTAGAATCAGGGGCTGTACTATGAAATACAAATGGGTAACGATCATTCTGAAATTTTGGTATCTTCCCTAATTGAAAATGGGTTTCTTGTATAAATGCGACTTGTGTCATACGACAAAATTCACGTAGAACCGTTGTACAATTCTCTGGTATATTCAACCCATTAACAATCAAAGATAAACAGCGTATATTGGTCATAGTGAGATCTATGGTCAGGAACTTGTGCACCAGCAGAGGGGCAACAGAGAAAAAAAAAGAGAAACGCAGCAATTAACTAAAGTGGCTCTCTATTAGTCCTCTGCTAGATAAGTCCAGGAAGGGAGAGCACCAGGAGGCAAAACCTATGTAGGGGGGAGTGTAGATGCGACGCCAGTGGAGGGGTCATTACCAAAGTATCAATCCTCTATAATAAATAACAGAAATTATGAAATATTTAAACATATAGCATCATATCCAACAAAGACCAAAGGTTAAGTTACCCTAATATCTCTTATTTATACAATAGGAGGAGAAAATAGGAAGAAAAAAAAGGGGGGGACCCCTATTCATGAATACATCAAAATATAGCTCATATAACTCATATTAACACATGTATAAATGTGTATATATAACCTATCAGCATTATCCCGCAAACTGGAGCCCCAAGAAAGACTCAGTTCATGAACCCAACCCCAGGGTCTCCAGTCATAGCTACCAATAGATTGAGATTGCTATAACTCACAATAACTTAGTTTCCACTGACCTCACTGGAAATATTAGCTTGACACGGATCCATCTTCAGGCTCCAGGCTACCAAAACTTAAATAAAGTATGGATATCTGGACTTAACCATATCCTATATTATATGCCTATTTTTTTTCTCTATACATTTATATCGTATATCATGTATATCATATAACCTATTTCTATCTTTATTAACTCTCACACTCAACCATCTAGTAAGTCCAGTATATCCAATATCCAGTTCATCACAAGAACCCCCCCCCCCCCCTCAAACCCCCCCCAAAAATAAAAAACATTGGGATAGCCTCAAAAATTATCTTATTTTTGGCCCCACTACTGCCAGATACAGCAGGGGTTATTCACAGAGGGGCCCCTTCACTGCAAAACAAAGTTGCCCCAATGTAATTAACCCTCCAGTCAGGACTTCCTTTTTCCACAACTTAGTTGGTTATTAACCTTGCTGCAAGTGTAATGTATGTCATCACAATACCTGCGGCAAGAAAAAGACAGATCATTTTAAATCTATTGTTACCAACCAAACATATTCTATGATGCATTTTCTCACTTGTGCTACTAAGAATATTGTTTATTTGATAACCTGCCCATGTGGGAAACAATATATGGGAAGGACCATTCGTCATTTTTCTGTGAGGATGAATGAACACATCGCCAATACTAAAAGGGACTTGACCAATCACAGCATTCCTAAACACTATTTACGCTTTTACAATGGCGACCCTAGAGGCACACAATTTTTGATCATTAACAAATATGTGCCCCCTTGAAGAGGCGGTTCAAATAAAAGGGGAGTTTCAAGACCTGAAACATTCTGGATTTTCCACTCTCTGTTCTGAATAAATGTAGAGTGGGATATCAATGCCTTTATTAATATTAATAGGGCTTAGCGTTTCTATCTTTTTACCTGCATGTGCTGCCATAGATTTTTCCATGACCAGATGGGCTGTACGTGTAATATTTACAAGATTCATATTATAAGTAACTTACACTTTTTGTGCTGACATTTAGACTATGCCAGGTATTTGACCATGTGATAAGATACCCAGGGGGTGTAATTTAGATTTTTTAATATACATTTTTATATAATTTTTTATATACAGTATATATATTTTATTAAATATTTTTGCATTTAACATTTTTTAATTTTACATTTTTTGAGATACAGCATAGGTAGGGAGAGCTATCCCATTTTATTTACATAACATTTAAGACATATGTGTAGTTAATGTTATTATCGTTCTGGGTCCCTTTAAGACATTTTTGCTGTGATGACGACGCAGAATGTACTTTAGGGAGACATGTTATCCATTCACTATACATTGGTTTTCCCCGTATACTTATGTGTGTACTTAAACTTCATATAACAAAGGCTTGGGATGTTTGTCCCCTGTTAATTCTATGTGAGAGAGGAGGTTCACTGGTCCTTGTCTATGGGACATACTGATGCCTGTTGAAATGAAAACGAGGCTTGGTACGCATGCCTCTATGTCGTTCTGGTGAGTTTGTTAGCTGGCGGGGATGATGCGGGGCGCACTTCCCTCTTTAAGCAAGGCTTTAAGCTCCTGCTTTTGTGTCATCATGGCTGGCCTTTCGGAAGCGGCCACACTCAGGAGATGGAATCAAAGCGAGGCTTGACACGCATGCTTCTGCGCTATTTTGGCCAGCCCATCGGAAGTAGACAAGCTCACATATTGACTACACAGGTAACCCCCTAAGGTGGTGGATAATGGTCAATGTGGTGATCTGTATATTAGGTCTGTGGCTGCTAGTTAATATCATGGGAGCACTGTCTAACTTATGATAGGGACTCTCTACCCCATATAAGCTGACTTTATATGTATATTTGTATGCACTTAAATTTTTTGCATTTAGCACTTGTACTGTGACATACTGAAGCAAAGCATGATCCCCTCCCTTCAGAAACTGGGCCGCAGGGCAGTATTCCAACATAATGACCCCAAACACACCTCCAAGACGACCACTGCCTTGCTAAAGAAGCTGAGGGTAAAGGTTATGGATGTCTCCAAACCTAAACACTATTGAGCATCTGTGGGGCATCCTCAAATAGAAGGTGGAGCAGTGCAAGGTCTCTAACATCCACCAGCTTCGTGATGTCATCATGGAGGAGAGGAAGAGGACTCCAGTGGCAACCTGTGAATCTCTGGTGAACTCCATGCCCAAGAGGGTTAAGGCAATGCTGGAAAAAAATGGTCGCCACACAAAATATTGACACTTTGGGCCCAATTTGACATTTTCACTTAGGGGTGTACTCACTTTTGTTGCCAGCGGTTTAGACATTAATGGTTGTGTGTCGAGTTATTTTGAGGGGACAGCAAAATTACACTTTTATACAAGCTGTACACTCACTACTATACATTGTAGCAAAGTGTAATTTCTTCAGTGTTGTGACAAGATAGAATGAAATATTTACAAAAATGTGAGGGGTGTACTCACTTTTGTGAGATACTGTGTATATATATATATATATATATATATATATATATATATATATATATATATATATATATATATATATATATATACACACACGACATATATGGCGTTGTATGGTGGATTGGTTTTTAATTGCACATTGTGTGTAATTTGTCTAGTATGGTACCATTGTATTTGTTATATATGATTTTCTACTTTTGACATTAATAAATACTATTTTAATTGATCCAACAAGTTCATTTTCACAGGGATGGTTGAGCTCAATTCAGGTTTTTCATATACCATTTTGCCGAGAGCTCCCATTCCTATTAGTGTGTCTGTCTTTTTGAAGCAGACATCGTGGGTGTTAATTATATGGATACAGGTGTCGGTGTCTGGAGGACCCAACTCCTCTCTAGTATGAGTATCAAATTTGGAGACTCACAGCGTGGTATTCTATATACTGTTTATCAAATTAACAATTACCTATCTTCCACACTTTTTTTTATAAAATATAAAAATAAAAAATATGAATAAAACATCTGCAATGATTTTGTAGTATACCACAGATGTAGAGTTTCCAAATTGTTACAATCAGATCAAACTCACTGCAGTAGGGCTAAGCACATCTAATGCTTACCTTCATTTTATAGGAACTGTGTAATGTAATGTTCTTCTTACATGGTAATGAAATGTTTAATCAATAACAGGGATCAAATACTTTGTTTTTTCATTTACAGATACTCAACATAGTGCATTTTGAACTGGAGGACAGTGGTGAAAATGAAGCCAATTGTATACCAGAGAAAAATAAAGGCCAGGAGCCTCTAGAAGTAAATGTCAACAAACCCTTCATTCTTGTCTTTTTTGAAGGGACCACAAAGGCGTTGATACTACTTGGAAGAATTGTAAATCCACTTAACATCATTTAATATTTGTTATGTATGGGTTAAAAGACAAATTTGATGACCATTTTTGTTATTCATATCAATTTTTTTTTTTTAAATTAAGGCATATCTACACCCAAAAATAAATATGTAATATATTGCACCATGCAAGTTTTAAAATGTGGTGGCTGTATTAGTATTCTTTTACTTTTTTTAACCTGGTAAGCCTGTGAATAAAACCCTTTGGAGGGAGCAGTGGTTGCCACCCAGGCTGGATTTCAATAATGTTTGCCTTTGTACATACATGGGGATTAGAGTTACCTCCTGCTACCCAGCTAACAGGAAGTGACAAGGACACTGCATTTTGGAAAGATCAACAGGTATTTTTCTGTACTTTCCGAAAAGTGAAAACGAATGTACACCACATCTAAGGATTAGTAAGGTGTAAGAAATTACATTTTTCTTCTTGGGTAAGTTATACTTTATGTAGTTTTAGTCATTAATCAAACAACCTACTTTTTGTAAAAAAGATGTGTAACTAAAATAGTATTTTCTAGACCTAAACAGGAAAACTGTGCTTAAATACATTTCTGGCTGGAGAATTATGAAAAATAACGAAAACATTGGGTAGCGGTGAGCAATTATCTATATTTTAAACAGTGTAACCTGTAAGAAAAAATGGGCATTAAAAAAATAAATGTGGATAAAGGGAGTACATGAAACATATCAAATGAGTTGCTGGATGTCTGAGAATCATTGGCACCACATCCCTTAATTAATGAAGTTATAGCAATATAAGAGAAGTGTGGGATTTTAAAAAAGGTGCCAAAAAACACAACATAGATATAACAAATATCAAAATTTTATTGAAACCATTTAAAAAATCACCATAATGTCATCTTACAATATCCATACGATAACGGAAAAATGCTGCAAATTCCAGCTCTCTATGTGTTTCGCCATACGATGGCTTCATCAGGAGATTTTTTACAGGTACTGCATATATGATCACTAAGAATTAAAAATAGTGTATTTAGACAAACATATAAATTAAAACGAAACATAATTTTAATGATACATTACTAATACAGAAAAAAATGTATATATCTTACATATGTACAGTGGCTTCGCTATGGGGGTGAGGGGGGTGTGCCCCGCACCAGGTGACACCCGCCAGAGGGGTGACACCGGGGCCACCACTACACAGTGCACTATATTGCTTGCAGCGGAGCGGTGCGAGCAGGGCACCCAGCAGTGCGGGGGAGGCTGCTTTAATGCTCCCCAGTTAGGTTAAGCTGTCACTCTGGGATCTCCAATATCTCCCGAGGCAGCTGGAATGGGTGGGTCAGAACTCGGGGGTGTGGCTGCCTCCTCCACTCCTCCCACAGACTCCTTCACTCTGGCTGATCCTGCAGCTAAAGAAAGAGAAAGAGGTGAGGACACAGCAGCCCCGCCTGGGTGTCTTTATCTGCAGGCATATTGTAAGTTACTGCACATTGTCACTACATAGAGTCCTAGCTTGCTTTATACCACCCCAACCCGCCACTATACCACCCTAACCTGCCACTATACCAGCCTAACCTGCTCTATATCACGCCAATCTGCCACTATACCACCCTATTCTGCCACTATACCACCCTAACCTGCCCTATACCACCCTATACTACCCTAACCTGCCACTATAACACCCTACCCTACCACACCAGGTGACGCACTGCATATATATAAGCTTATACATTATCCCAGGGTATCCCTTACCTTAATACTGATGAATATCTTAAAAACCAATAAGATTGTGCTCCAAAATCACAGGGGCAGATAGAAACAGATAATTGGTGAAACCACAGAGGAAGGCATATTGATACCAGAAAAAGCCTGTCTGAAAGGGAGATTCAATATAAATACACCTTACAGTGGTGTGAAAAAGTGTTTGCCCCCTTCCTCATTTCCTGTTCCTTTGCATGTTTGTCACACTTAAGTGTTTCGGAACATCAAACCAATTTAAACAATAGTCAAGGACAACACAAGAAAACACAAAATGCAATTTGTAAATGAAGGTGTTTATTATTAAAGGTGAAAAAAAATCCAAACCATCATGGCCCTGTGTGAAAAAGTGATTGCCCCCTAAACCTAATAACTGGTTGGGCCACCCTTAGCAGCAACAACTGCAACCAAGCGTTTGCGATAACGTGCAATGAGGCTTTTACAGCGTCCTGGAGGAATTTTGGCCCACTCATCTTTGCAGAATTGTCCTAATTCAGTTACATTAGAGGGTTTGAGCATGAACGGCCTTTTTAAGGTCATACCACAACATCTCAATAGGATTCAGGTCAGGACTTTGGCTAGGCCACTCCAAAGTCTTCATTTTGTTTTTCTTCAGCCATTCGGTGGTGGACTTGCTGGTGTGTTTAGGATCATTGTCCTGCTGCAGAACCCAAGTTCGTTTCAGCTTGAGTACACGAACAGATGGTCGGACATTCTCCTTCAGGATCTCTTGGTAGACAGCAGAATTCATAGTTCCTTTTATCACGGCAAGTCTTCCAGGTCCTGAAGCAGCAAAACAGCCCCAGACCATCACACTACCACCACCATATTTTACTGTTGGTATAATGTTCTTTTTCTGAAATGCAGTGTTCCTTCTATGCCAGATATACTTGGACACACACCTTCCAAAGAGTTCCACTTTTGTCTCATCGGTCCACAGAATGTTGTCCCAAAAGTCTTGGGGATCATCAAGATGTGTTGTGGAGAAATTGAGACGAGCTTTGATGTTCTTTTTGCTCAGCAGTGGTTTTCTCCTTGGAACTCTGCCATGCAGGCCATTTTTGCCCAGTCTTTTCCTGATGGTGGAGGCATGAACGCTGACCTTAACTGAGGCAAGTGAGGCCTGCAGTTCCTTGGACGTTGTTGTGGGGTCTTTTGTGACCTCTTGGATGAGTCGTCGCTGCGCTCTTGGGGTAATTTTGGGCGGCCGGCCACTCCTGGGAAGGTTCACCACTTTTCCATGTCTTCGCCATTTGTGGATAATGGCTCTCACTGTGGTTCACTGGATTCCCAAAGCTTTGGAAATGGCTTTATAACCCTTTCCAGACTGATAGATTTCAATTACTTTCTTTCTCAATTGTTCCTGAATTTCTTTGGGTCTCGGCATGATGTGTAGCTTTTAAGGATCTTCTGGTGGACCTTACTGTGTCAAGCAGCTCCTATTTAAGTGATGCCTTGATTGTGAACAGGTGTGGCAATAATCAGGCCTGGGTGTGGCTAGAGAAACTGAACTCAGGTGTGGACAACCACAGTTATAGTATGTTTTAACAAGGGGGGCAATCACTTTTTCACACAGGGCCATGATGGTTTGGATTTTTTTTCACCTTTAATAACAAACACCTTCATTTACAAATTGCATTTTGTGTTTACTTGTGTTGTCCTTGACTATTGTTTAAATTGGTTTGATGTTCCGAAACACTTAAGTGTGACAAACATGCAAAGGAACAGGAAATGAGGAAGGGGGCGAACACTTTTTCACACCACTGTATAATAACTTAAATATAGATTGACCTGATATTACTAAATAGATTTATTACCCACCAATATGACCAACAATGATGGGTCCCTAAATAGACCAATTTTCAAAGCTAACACAGGGAACATGCAAGTTATACTGACCAGACATGAGTACTTGGATTGAATATTTGCACATACAATTAAATTTAGCATATTTGTCTATTATCTCAAAGCCCAACTCCATGAAAATGAAAAAAAAAATCACTCCACCAGTAAGGGCTCCTCTGCACTGCATGGGTTAATTGCTCATGCAGTCTAGGGGCAGAGGATTAAAGAGAAAATACTTATCTTAATCCTCGCTCCAGCAAGGTCCCTCCAATGGTCAGACTGGTCCCCCACAGCCCTTCTGTAAATTGTGACCTGCTCCAGTCACAATCAAGCCTCCAAAATGTACAATACAGGGTTAATATCCTTGCATCGTATGTGATGACACAGAGGATGAGCCTACAGTTCAGAGCTGCCCGGCAGAGGAGAAGAGTGCTGAACCCGACTAGAGCAGGGAGACAGGTAAGTAATACTAAATAATAATAAGAATTGTGCTAATATAAAATTCATATATACACGAATGAATGAATAAAGTGCCAAAGTGCACTTTATTCATTCATGTATATATGAATTTTATATTTATCAATGCAATTCTTATTATTTATTATTGTTGGTGTTTGTAATGCACACCAAATTGCTGCTTTGATCACAATACTTATTTAGGGTTATATTGTTATTTATTAGCACAGTTTTTTTTCACATTACTTATAGATAAGTAATACTGCCTGTTCTGGAACTCCCTAGACATAACAAGCAAATAATCCAAATAAAAAAATTGATATTTTTTCGTGGAGTTGGGCTTTAATGGCTTCTGTAATCCTTTTTTTAACTTGTTTTTAATGACCATCATATTTAAAGTAGTTCTACAGTAAAAGCATCCTTCTACCAATGTTAACATTAAAGAGTAATTGGGGGGGGGGGTAACTCTTTGTATGGTCAGTGCAGTGTGTATATATATTTTATATATATATATATATATATATATATATATATATATATATATATATATATATATATATATATATATATATATATAAGCACTATTTATTCTTTCATCATCGTGATATGAATAATCTGATTGTAGCCATATTATTTTACCAACTATACAGTCGAGTACTGTAAACGGTAGTTTATTTGTACTAAGAATAGGATTTTTGTGCTTACTTTAATCCTTTTTACGAAGCACATTAAAGAGCTGACACCTGCTTTCTGACCACTGAGTTATAGCTTCCTCTTCAGGAGTAGGACACTAGGCAAAAAAACACATGGCCTAGGGGTGGTTCCTGTTAGTGGCCAAACCCTCCAACTCCGCTGTAGGCAGCTCAGTTATTCAGGAGGCAGTACACAGAGAACAAATGGTCATAGGCAAAGGACAACCAGAGCGGGGAGCTCCATGCTCTTCAATGAACTCTAAAAGAAAAAAAAGGATTTTACAAGCTCCATGGGCAGGGCCCTCCTATTCCTTCTGTATTAAACTGTATTGTACTTGTACAGACTCCCTTTATATTGTAAAGCCCTGCACAAACTGTTCTTTAGATTGTAAGCTCCATAAGCAGGACCCTCCTATTGCTTCTGTATTGAACTGTAATTGTACTGTCTCCTTTTATATTGTAAAGTGCTGAGCAAACTGTTGGCTCTAGATAAATCCTGTATTATAATACTAATAATAATTTCACAGTTCCGGTCATCAAAAGGCACAACGAGATCTGATCTCTGACCATTGGGATGTTCCAAAGCAGTGACAACCAATGGGTGAGGAAATGAAACAACTCCCCCAAGGCAAAAAAGAACCATTATTTACATAAAAACTTGCGCTATGGCACACCCAATCAAGCAGCTGTAGCTAGTCAATAGATGATCCACTAATGCATTAATACAAATACAGCGCTATGAGCATATATATATATATATATATATATATACATATATATATACATATATATATATATATATATATATATATATATATATATATATATATATATATATATATATATATATATATATATATATATATATATATATATACATACACACACACACACACACACACACATACATACACACATACATACACACATACACCTTTTCTGTAAAAAGAAAGTGTAGTGTACTTTAACCAGATGCTGACTGCCCCACATACATTTACTGTGGCAGGACGGCCGCTCTGGGCAGAATCACGTACATGTACGTAATTCTGCACTTCTGGGTCTGGGGCGTGCATGCGCGCCGTCGACAACCTGCTCCCGCGGGAGCCAATCAGCAGGTCCGGTGGACACAATGTTTGCTAGGGCAGCCCGATCATTTGGAAAACAGGAAGAACGGCAATCTGCATATGTAAACAAGGCAGATCGTCGTTTGATGAGAAGGGGAGGTAGAGATCCTGTGTTTTGCCAAGCAGAAACATGGATGTCTGCCTTCCCACAGTAGAAGCACTGTTGGTAAGCACTCCCTAGGAACACATTTAACCCTTTGATTGCCCCTGATGTTAACCTCTTCCATTCCAGTGTCCTTAGTATAGTGACAATGCATATGCTTTAGTGTCACTGGTCCCCAAAAAAGTGTCAAAAGTGTCAGTTAGGTGTCTAATTTGTCCGCCACTATATGGCAGTTGCTGATATTGCTGATTTCCGCCATTACTAGTAAAAATAAATAAATAAAAATTCTAAAAATATATTCTATAGTTTGTAGACAATATAACTTTTGTGCAAACCAGTCAATATACAGTTGTGCTCATAAGTTTACATACCCTGGCAGAATTGATGATTTCTTGGCCATTTTTTAGAGAATAAGAATGATAACACAAACATTTTTCACTCATGGTTAGTGTTTGGCTGAAGCCATTTATTATCAATCAACTGTGTTTACTCTTTATAAATCATAATGACAACAGAAATTACCCAAATAACCCTGATCAAAAGTTTACATACCCTGGTGATTTTGGCCTGATAACATGCACACAAGTTGACACAAAGGGGTTTTAATGGCTATTAAAGGTAACCATCCTCACCTCTGATCTGTTTGCTTGTAATTCGTTGTAGTATATTATATCTAATATATATATGTGTATGCATATATATATATATATATATATATATATATATATATATATATATATACACACATGCATACACATATATATATTAGATATAATCACTACATTCGTGTGTGTGTATAAAAGGTCAATACGTTTCTGGAGTCCTGACATACCCTTGCATCTTTCATCCAGTGCTGCACTGACGTTTCTGGATTCTGAGTCATGGCGAAAGCAAAAGAATCAAAGGATCTGCGGCAAAAGATAGTTGAACTGTAAAAAACAGGAAAGGGATATAAAAAGATTTCTAGAATCGTACATCACGGGACACAGAGCCATAGTAATTACTATGTGGGTTATAGTCCACCTTCAGGAGCTGGACATTGGCACACCCTAATCAGGAAGTTGCCTCCCTATATAACCCCTCCCATACCGGGAGTATCTCAGTTTAATCGCCAGTGTCTAAGGTGTTGGTCACGAGTGAAGATGTGCTGTGCTAAGCTCCACTGAGAGCAATACTTGCTGGGGCTAGCTGTGCAGCCGGATCCATTCAAATTGTCTTTTAAGCCGAATTGAATGGTACCCGGGCCTCGTGTCCGAAGAAATTAGGTTTTACCTGTAACGCTTCTCTTTTTAGAGACCTGGACCCCGGAATCCAGTACTTTGGCATTTTAAGCCATAAAGTTTTTACTGGCAGGGTGCTATTACAGGTCTAGGATTGTGGGTTCCCTGAGGGTCCCCGGTTCCTGAAGGTTTGTTACTAGAACCCACCGTGAAGGGTGAGGATTGGGTCTGTTGGTTTTACCACAGAAAACCCTGAGGTGGGAAAGGTAAGTAGAGTTTTCTATGGAATTTAAAAATTCTCTTATGAAATGTCTCCTTAAAAAAAAAAAAAAAAGTAAATGTTGTCATGCCTAAGTGTCACCACTGGGGACTGTATAGAGCACTTACCTTCTCATGATCACACTGTGTCACAGAAGCAGCAGATTTTTTTCCTCTGACGAGCAGCTCAGACCTCCGGTAAGTTGGAGGGTTTTGCTTCCACCAGACACCCCCCACCTGGGCTGAACTCTCCTCCTCTTCACGAGGCTGAGCATAGGGAGAACTAAAAAACGTTTGACAATGCCGTTTTCTTTCGCCGCCCCCTACACGGCGGCGGCTTCCAGGTCTCCTCCACGCCATCCCTCCCTTACTCACAAGCCGATCTCGTCGGATTTGAGGCCCACCCTTGCGCGGAAAAACTCTTTTTTTTAAAGAGAAAAGAGGGGGGGCACGATGCGACGGAGGCTTAGCGCGGCATTGGCATCCTTCAATGCGGGAGTGTGTGTGTTTTTTTTTTTTTTTTTAAAACTCCATTTGTGCCGGCTGCAAAATTGGCAGAGGGACATAAGTGCAAAGTGGAGCATGAAAGAGGTTGGTGACACAGGCATTTCTTATTTGACACATTTACTATTCGCATCAGGCTGAACATTAATAGCAGCAGCTGTGGCTGGACTATTGCTCAAGCAGTGGATGCGATTTCTTCTGGTATTACCTCTGCTTTGTGCATCGGGCTAAGGTCAGAAGGGGGGGTTGAAACACCATCAAAAAAAGAGCTAAAAGGGTCTCCCTCAAGCTCTGGAAAGCCTACTCATCTCTACAAATGGCATCCTCCCCTGAGAGGGGGTGACTGGTCAGAGTGAGCATCGGGTCCATGAAATGCTTGCAACTGTTTTCAACACTGCAGCCCCTGTTTATTTTACTAAAAATATATTTTTTCCTCAGCCATGATAGGTTAAAAAAAAAGTTTAGCGACTTTAATCGCATCCCAGTGTGGGTCAAAGTGTGACAGGTTCTCTTCCATTACCCAGGACCCTCAAACTGAGGAACTAGGGGCAGGAGCAGATGAATTCCCTCAGGGGACTATGGTGAAGCTGATGACTCCTTCTGAGGTGTCAAATACGGATTTCTTGCTGAATGGTCCGCTCCACATTTATGTACCCTTAACTGAGTGTTTGGGTTCGCTAAAGCCTCCTCAAACTGTGCATGCCTTTTCCTGTCCATTCTTTATTGGAAAAGCTTTTTTTTGTATCTTAGAGGATCACCCAGATTCCTCCTAAAAAGTTTTCAAACTTTATCCTATGGTGGAGAAAATTCACTAAGTATGGTATACCGGCAATTAACGCTGCTATATCCTCTGTGAATAAGAGTTTGACTTGTTCGGCAGACAATGCTCAAATGCTTAGGGAAAAAAAAATATATATTTCTCTGGCAGAATGAGTGTCTCAGCCTGCGCTGACAGTAATTGTTTAATCGTTGAGAGACCAGTTTAAATAGGTGTTTAAGGTTATCCTGCTCAGCAGGGCCAGGATCTGGCAGCTTTATGTTTGCAATAGTTGCTATGAGAGATTCTATCCTTCAGGCCTTGCGCCCTTCGCTAAGCACCATGCAAGAAGCTCCTGGCTAGTCTTCCTTTTTGCAGTGAAACAGCTATTTGGGGATGTTTTGGATAATACATCCAAAGAAATTCTAGTGGAAAAAAGTTCCCCTTTTTGCCATTTAAGAAAAGGAGTAAATGTATTTTCGTTTCAAAGCTCCTACTCCTGTGCCAGGGGCATCAGCCTCCAGGCAGTCATGACAGCTTCCCCTGTCAGGTTCAAAAGGTAATCCTCAGGGTAACCCCAGGGACAAAAGAGGTCTTGGGGGAGGAAACCTACAAGATACTGAAGCCTCCTTATGAGGAGGCACCCCCACTTGCTCGATAGTGCGAATTCTTCTGCAGTTATCAAGGATCTGTCAGGAAGAGCGTAAAGACGAATGGGGGGCTTCCTCAATAGCTCCAAGGTAAAAACTGGAGTTCCAAGAGTTCCCATCTCCTCGTTTTCTCAGATCAAACATTCCTAAGGATCCAGAGAAAAGGAAGTCTTTTTCCATCTTTTGGCAAAAAGTGATCATGGTGGCTCCCATGTAAGAGCAGAGGTTGGGGTTTGGTTAAATCCAAATGAACATTCTGGATCTCAAAAATCTAAATTCAATTCCTGAATACGTATAACCACTCTTTTTTTCGCATGGAGTCAATCCAATCAGTTATCTCCATCCTACAAGGAGGATAACTTCTGGCATCAATTGACATCAAAGATGCATACCTACATATGCCTATTTCCTCGCTCACTAGTAAAATCTACTTTTCAAGGTGGAAAATCTTAATTTTTAGTGTGTAGCTCTGCTTTCCGGTCAGCGCCATAAAGGAACTGATTTAGGTGGTCGAAGCAAGATGAATTCTTCTATTCAACTTTGCATGAGGTTATTGGGAAATATGGTGGCTTCATTCGAGGCCGTACCTTATGCTCAGTTTCATTTGAGATTGCTGCAAAACAGTATCCTATTGGCTTGGAACAAAGGGTTCAAGCTCTAGATTCCCAATGTGTCTGACTCCAAAGCCTACAGCCACATCCCCCTAAAGGCACCCAATCTCGTCTGATCTTGGAGGCTAAGCAGGGTCGGGCCTGGTTAGTACACGGATGGGAGACCACCTGGAAATACCAGGTGCTGTAGGCTGGGTGCGCAGGAGCCTCAGTTTATGGTTAATGTCCAAAAATCTGCAAAGGGGAAAATCCTTCCTTCAGTTACCTGGAAAGTGGTAACAACATATGCCAACTTTTTATTTTTTTGGGTTGGGGTGCAGCCCTGGCAGAAGCAACTATCCAAGAGAAGTGGCCCAGATCAGAAATGGCCTTGCCCATTATCATTCTACAAATTCAGGCAGAGCACTTGTTCCTGAGGGCCTGAACGTTCAATTTATGGTATTGTCCTACCAGGATCCAATCCGACAATGCCATAGCAATGGCTTGTATTAAATCACCAAGGGGGGCACAAGAAGTTGTGCAGCCCAGAGAAAAGGTGAATCATATCCTATCTTGGGCTATCTTGGGCAAGTACTTTGCCTATCGGCAGTCTTCATTCTAGGAATAGAAAATTGGCAGGCGGATTACTTGAGTCGCCAGCAGTTGTTCCCGGGAGAATGGTTCCTTCACCCTGATATCTTCCTGTCAATATGTCAAAGATGAGGGATCCCAGACATAGATCTGTTTACATCCAGGTTCAACAAAGAAATCAACAACTGTGTCAAAAACAAAGGATCCGCTAGCATGCGGAACAGATGCCTTGCTATTCCCGTGGAATCGGTTCTCACTGATTTATGCATTCCCTCCTATTCTTCCTGTGTCCACAACTTCTTTGCAGGATCAAGCAGGAAGGGAAGTCGATGTTTCTTGTGGCCCCCAGCGGGGCCCAGGAAATATTGGTATGCAGAGATCATAAAGGTGGCAGTAGGGGACCCATGGACCCTAACGCCACGGCCAGACCTTCTCTCGCAAGGTCCGGTATTCCATCCTACTTTACAAAATGCTAAATTTAACAGTTTGGCTACTGAGACCCACACTCTGAAGAAACGTGGGCTGTCAGGTTCAGTCGTTTCTACCTTGGTTAATGCAAGGGAGCCGGCCTCCATAATAATATAATATTATGGAGTCTGGGAAGCATATGTCTCCTGGTGTGAAACCAGGGGATGCCACCCCCCAGGAAATAGATCAAAGGTAGAATCCTTGACTTTCTGCAGATGGGGTGAGAAATAAAACTAGCCTTGAGTGCTTTCTAAGGACAGGTCTCGGCCTTATCGGTATTATTTCAACGACCACTTGCTTCGCATTCTTTGGTTCGTAACTTTATTGAGGGGGTAACATGGCTTAATCTCCAGTTAGGTCACCCCTGAACCCTTGGGACTTGAATATAGTTTTGTCATCATTACAAAACAGGCTTTTTTTTTTTGGGCCGATAAAACCCTTGGTCCTTGGTCCCTTGGTCCTTTTTGATAAGGAAACAAATTTTTCCTGGTAACCATATCTGCTGCAAGAAGGGTATCAGAATTGGCTGCTTTTTCTCGTAAAGAGCCATATTATTATTGTTCACAAGGATAAGGTAGTATTGCGTCCTCATCCTAACTTTTTACCAAAGGTAGTATCAGGTTTTTATCTAAACCAGGATATTGTTCTATCTTCATTTTTTTCCAGAACCCTGTTCTATGGAAGAAAAATCACTATATTCTATTGATGTGGTGAAAGCAGTCTACTTAAAGGCAAACAATGTAATGTCCTGCGAGCCACCACTTGCTATAAGCCCAAAATAGGGTCTCCCAAATAACACTATAATTTTGAATCAGCAGCTAGCGTTGCACATGTTTCACAAATCATGCAAAGACCATCCAATATTCTAAAGTATGCTGCGCTTTCAAACTTAAAATCCAGACAGTGCATCAGGGCGCCACTCTAAAATAGCATAAAAAACAAGCTGTAGCGGCTGATATCAGGGTGGTATGCTGATCGTCCTTAGTGGGTGCACTGACTAGCATACCATCCTGTCCAATTCCCCTACACGTGTCGATACAAGGGGTTCATTCGTATCTTCCTCAGGGGGTAATTTGATTGAACGATGAAGCTGTCATTTAATATAGGGTGTCCGTGGCCATTTTGTTGTAGACCAGGGACACTCTAGTGTTGAATTAGTGCAGTTCAATAGAAAAAACGTCTAAGAATCCAATAGATGGATACAAAAACTGGCCTCTAAGGTTTAATATAACTCCATGATGCCTGTGATCTATAGTGGCCTGAATAGAACAAACAGCGCTGCAAATTATATATATATATATATATATATATATATATATATATATATATATATATATATATATATATATATATATATATAGTCCAGAATGCAGCGCTTAGTAGTATTATAGTTAATTCTTTGCAGAAAAACTGTAAATTTTATGTGATAATGAGAAAGAAAAAAACTTCCACCACTTCCAGATTGTGTAGAAAGAAGCACACGTCACCCAAGTGAGTCAGATCTGCTTACCAGAAGTCAGATATAGGTGAGCATCAAACAATCTACTTTCCAACTTGAAGTATGGATAGAATCTGAGAAACGACCAAGCGTCACGGGTGTCACTCTCCAACAGTATGGTCTCAAAATGGGTCCGGGGTAAGACAGTCGGATAAACTTCCAAGTCACCGTAATCGAGTAATATCACATGTCATGCAAAGCAAGGAGCAGAGCAAAAGCACATAGTGAAGCCCGTACAGGTAAAATAAAGATTTTTATTGTAGTACACTTACATCAATGAAGTCATAATACGGCATTGGGTGTAATAAAATTTTCCACGTTCAGTAGCATGCTTGCATCAGCCAGCCTGACATGTTTCATCCAAGTCGGATATCATCAGAGGCATAGCTATGTGATGCAAGCATGCTCTATAAATAATGAACCCAGTGGAGAAGTCAGGTGCTGCATCACTTCTCATGACACAGCAACTGTCTGCAAGGTATGTCAGTAGTGGTTAAGTACACTTGCACATCAAAATGTCATTAAGAAAACAAGATTACCATTGTATTAGAGTGGAGCACATAATGGGGATAATTGCACATCAAAATGATTTTAAAACATTGAACGAACTTAATTTGGGGATGGCTATTTATCACACAGTGCTTAGATGAATGTAGTATAGGCCGGAAATTAGGGCTGTCCAGGGACCGCCTCCGGAGGGAGGATAAGAAACCTGAAGGCGATCCCTTAGACTAACATAGTAAACATCATTGATGACCACTTCCGGAAAGAGGAGCAGAAAACCGGAAGTGTGTTGTATTGGTGCCGACTTCTGGTGCTGACTTCCGGCCTGTGGGGCCTCCTGTGGAGCGCGGCGCCCGGCCGTTATTCACAGTATTCCCAGACCACTGGCTTGCTGTGGAGCGCGGTGCTTGGCGGTGCGTTCCGCCGGCCGTCTCCGATCCCACAGCGCGTAGTGCGCATGCGTCCTGTGGAGCGCGGCGCACGGCGGTGCGTTCCGCCGGCCGTCCCCGCTCCCACAGTGTGCAGTGCGCATGCGTCATGTGGAGCGCATCGCTCGACGATGCGTTCCAATGACCACTTCCGGTTTTCTGCTCCTCTTTCTGGAAGTGGTCATCAATGATGTTTACTATGTTAGTCTAAGGGATCGCCTTCAGGTTTCTTATCCTCCCTCCGGAGGCGGTCCCTGGACAGCCCTAATTTCCGGCCTATACTACATTCATCTAAGCACTGTGTGATAAATAGCCATCCCCAAATTAAGTTCGTTCAATGTTTTAAAATCATTTTGATGTGCAATTATCCCCATTATGTGCTCCACTCTAATACAATGGTAATCTTGTTTTCTTAATGACATTTTGATGTGCAAGTGTACTTAACCACTACTGACATACCTTGCAGACAGTTGCTGTGTCATGAGAAGTGATGCAGCACCTGACTTCTCCACTGGGTTCATTATTTATAGAGCATGCTTGCATCACATAGCTATGCCTCTGATGATATCCGACTTGGATGAAACATGTCAGGCTGGCTGATGCAAGCATGCTACTGAACGTGGAAAATTTTATTACACCCAATGCCATATTATGACTTCATTAATGTAAGTGTACTACAATAAAAATCTTTATTTTACCTGTACGGGCTTCACTATGTGCTTTTGCTCTGCTCCTTGCTTTGCATGACATGTGATATTACTCGATTACGGTGACTTGGAAGTTTATCCGACTGTCTTACCCCGGACCCATTTTGAGAACATACTGTTGGAGAGTGACACCCGTGACGCTTGGTCGTTTCTCGGATTCTATCCATACTTCAAGTTGGAAAGTAGATTGTTTGATGCTCACCTATATCTGACTTCTGGTAAGCAGATCTGACTCACTTGGGTGACGTGTGCTTCTTTCTACACAATCTGGAATTGGTGGAAGTTTTTCCTTTCTCATTATCGCATAATATTTACAGTTTTTCTGCAAAGAATTAACTATAATACTACTAAGCGCTGCATACTGGACTATATTTACTGAGTTTGATGATCAACAAACTGTGCTGGCTGCTACTCCTTTGCTATATTCATTTATATTCTTTTTTTTTTACTGTTTTTAGCGCTGATACCCACCCATATATATATATATACACACACACACCCAGGACATATACATTAGGTATCCAGAAGTTTGTTCGGAAACTGAATATAAAGAAATATTATGCCCAGAACCCGATAGAGAAAGCAGCAACTGGTAAAAGTTTCACCCAATTAAGAAACAATTCAGTATTCAACCTGCACATACCAAATAATAAATATATAGATCTTTTTAAGAAGTTGGTTACCACTGATCTAGAACAACACCCGGTCAAGAAAATATATGAGCAGAAAGATATAAGGAAGAAGAAAGAAAAGACGTTGTTATCCGCCCAGCTGATAAAGGAGGAATTATCCTTAGAACAATATAACAATGAGATGGATAAGATTCTAGGAGATAGAAGTACCTATCAAATACTGAAATTGGATCCCTCCAAAGTGTTTAAACAAGAGCTGAAATCGATTATAGCTTATGGCACCGAAAAGGATCTTCTAAGCAAACACGAGGAGAAGTATCTGGTCCCTACTGTTAGCAAGATCCCAGTCATATATTACACCCCCAAAATACACAAGGACAAAACCAATCCCCCGGGTAGACCTATTGTGAGCGGGATTGATTCCCTGACATCTCGACTAGGTGAATATATAGACATCCATCTTCAACCCTTGGTAAAGGAGACACACGTGTATCTTAAAGATACGAAGCATACGCTACAGCTATTAAATGAGTCTACATCTAATGAGAATAAGGTAATGGCTACAGGCGATGTGGCATCCCTATACACCAATATAGACCATCAAGGTGCCATTAGGGCTGTTAAGTGGGCCTTAAAAAACAATGATGGAATAGGAAAGAAACTACCGAGATTTATGCGCAAATGTTTAAGTTTCTGCCTGGAGCATAACTTTTTTTGGTACCAGAACACATTTTATTTGCAGATCAAAGGTGTCGCAATGGGAGCCAAGTTTGCCCCTAGCGTTGCCAATTTACACATGGCCAAATGGGAATCCGAGGGTATTCTACATAATAGAGATCCTAACATTATACTATACAGACGTTTTATCGATGATCTCTTGATTATATGGAAAGGTGATGAGGAACCTCTAATGGAGACACTCCAGACCATGAATAATAATGATCAGAATATTAATCTAACGTGGCAGGTTAGTAAAGATGTGGTGCATTTTTTTGGATCTAGAAATCCGGAGAAAACCACAAGGTATAGAGACTAGAACATACTTTACTTTAAAGCGACAGACAGCAACTCGTACATCCCCACCATGAGCTACCACTTTAAACCATGGTGGATAACATCCCAAGAGGCCAGTACATGAGAATAAAGAAAAATTGTACACAAGAAGCTGATTTTGAAGCACAATCAGAAATGTTAACTAAGATGTTCAAACAAAGGTTATCGGGAGGATTTCTTGGTAAAAGAGAAAAATAAAATTAAAGACAAAAATAGAGGCGATTTACTGAAGGATAACACTAACAACAAGGCTCTAAATAATGATACGGGTACATGCATTGTTCTGGATTACAACCTACAGAATAAGGAGGTGGAGAGAATCGTTCATAAATACTGGAATGTTTTAAAACAGGACACTCAACTTAAAGGGTCTATATCTGAAACACCAAAGATAGTATATAAGAGGGCACCCAATTTGCGTGACATACTGGTGCATAATGTGGTAGAACCCCCTCCCCCAAACCCAAAATGTTTTGGGATATAAAGGGTTTCCACGGCTGTGGACGTTGCTACAGGTGCATTAGGGTGCCTCAAAACACCAAGAAAGTAAAAGAATTCACAAATCCACAAAACGGTCAACAATACACTATCAGGGATTTAATCTCATGTGACACGGTTGGAGTAGTCTATGCAGTAAAATGCCCATGCAATTTTATCTATGTTGGTAGAACAATAAGGACATTGAAAGAACGCTTAGAAAAACACATAAGGAACATCAATAAGGGGTTTGACAAACATTTTCTATCCATCCATTTTAGGGACGTAAACAATAAAAATACAGATGGCATGCAATTTTGGACCCAAGCGACACTGGAGAGGCTCAAATTATATAAGGGAAATCAGCAAGAGAGAATCATGGTGGATACACCAGTTATGTTCACTTGCGCCTGGAGGGTTGAACAAGTAATTTGACCTAAAATGTTTTTTTAAGTAACTATTGATTGCATACACCTTGACGACATATAGAACAGGGTATGCACTTATTTTAAGGAGTATTTTTAAGGAGTTTTTTTTAGGGGGTCCCAACTGCAGAATTAGCAAGGGGTATTATAATAGTGTAAGTAATTCCCATATACATACATTTTATATATATTTTATATTTTTTATATTTTTCATATCTTATTCCATACCTGCTTATTTTACATACACATCTTTAGTCTTTATTTATTTTATTGTAAACTTTAACCATTTGCACTGATTAGTGGATAGTGGCTATTAGTGGATATAAAACGCCAGATATATGCGTTTATACACATATATGGAAAGGAGTACATTTCTTATATATCTGAATAGTTCACATTCAGACTTTATAAATATGTCCTATATTGATCGCATTCGTTGATTTTTCTCCATATTTAAACTGCTATTACCTCCCAATCCAATTTAAATAATATGCAGCGCGAGTTTGTTGAATATATATTCTAGGCATAATTATATTGAGTAAAACATTTAAATTCATGTGTTTAATGATGCATGTATAGCAGAACGGCTGATTATCACATGGGTTTACTGATCAGTCATAGCGTCCGTCCTGGGTGTGTGTGTGTGTATATATATATCAGACCTCAAAAAATCCACTCGCCTGCTCGCATTTTGCGAGTGGATTTTGAGGTCTCGTGAGTGTAGGAGAGCCGCTGCCTGTCTGATTAGAGCGGCAGGGGAACATAACAGCTTTCGTTTCAATAGCTGTTTGTTCCCCGCCGCGCGCCGTCATATACAGCCCCTCCCCCTTGTCCGGGGAACTTTAATAGACAGATAGACAGATCACCTGACCCAGGATTGGACGGGTGATCTGTCTATCAAAGTGACTTGGACAAGGGGGAGGGGCTGTATATGACGGCGCGCGGCGGGGAACAAACAGCTATTGAAACGAAAGCTGTTATGTTCCTCTGCCACTCTAATCAGACAGGCAGCGGCGGCGGCTCTCCTCCCCTGCACAGGTAGGCTGCATTGGGGACACAAGCTGCACTGAGGGACACAGGGGACACAGGCTGCACTGGGGGGGGGGGACACAGGCTGCACTGGGGGGGGACACAGGCTGCACTGGGGGGGGGACACAGGCTGCACTGGGGGGGGGACACAGGCTGCACTGGGGGGGGGAACACAGGCTGCACTGGGGGGGGGGGGGGGACACAGGCTGCACTGGGGGGGACACATGCTGCACTGGGGGGACACGGGCGGCACATGCTGCACTGGGGGGGGGGGTCACATGCTGCACTGGGGAGGGGGTCACATGCTGCACTGGGGAGGGTCACATGCGGCACTGGGGGGGGGGGACACATGCGGCACTGGGGGGGGGGACACATGCGGCACTGGGGGGGGGGGGGACACATGCGGCACTGGGGGGGGGGGGGGGGGGACACATGCGGCACTGGGGGGACACATGCGGCACTGGGGGGGGGGTCACATGCTGCACTGGAGACACAGGCTGCACTGGGGGGGGGGAGACACAGGCTGGCTGCATTGGTGGACAACGTTGTTGTTAATATTTATAACTTAATTTTGCATAAATAATTTAAGTATCATTTCATGAGATAATTTATGAGGGCGTGTTTAGGGGCGGGATTAGGGGCAGGGCAGGGTAGGGGTTGGGCGGGGCAACTGGTGGCGCGTAACCCTTGAGGCCTGGCTAGTAGCTCAGGACTTGAAATTTTGAGCCCTGTATATATATATATATATATATATATATATATATATATATATATAGTGAGGGGTTAGCTCGGCAGCGGGTGTGTGTGACCCCCTGGATGGGTTCACAACACAAAATCAGGCACAGCAGACAGCGATGTAGGTGAAAAAACAAAGGTGCAGTTTATTTATGCTACATGCAGTGAAAAATATAGCAGCCAAACAAAAAGAAACATGAAAAGAAATCCTGGTCAGCTTGACCTCTAACTACACATGTAGATACCCTGTCTATCAACTGAGTGCAGCCTTGTGCTGCACCAGTCCCTATCTCTGTTGTAGAGGTTTGCCACACAGGCATTAACTCACCGCACAGAACAGAAGTCACACTCCCCAGTCTATACAAACACAAAACTGGTTCCAGGATGGAGCATCTCCCTAAGCATGCTGGGGTTTTTTGTAGAGGTCTTAATGAGCCCACTTACTTCAGCTGGGCTCATTAACTCTTCCCCTTTAGTGGTATAAGTCTGCATAAAGCCTGAATCTAGGGCATACATATTTTCCATCCTGGATACAACCAGGTGATTTTACCTGCCTGCTGCCACATACCCCCCCCCCCCCCCTCTTGTTTCAACCTTGGGGTTGTAACACAAGCAGTCAGACATGCATGTATGCGAGACAAAGCATCCACATTCCCCATTTTAACACCAGGGCGATGCTTAACTGTAAAGTTGAATTCCTGTAGGGCCAGGAACCGCCTATTTACCCTTCTATTGGTCTCCTTGTTTTGAGCCATCCACTTCAAAGGAGCGTGATCAGTCACCAGGTCAAAGTGCCTACCTAGCAGATAGTACCGAAGGGAATCTAGAGCCCATTTTACCGCTAAACATTCCTTCTCAATCGTGGCGTAATTTACCTCATGGGACTTCAACTTCCTGCTGAGGTAAATGACTGGGTGCTCTTCCCCATTCCAGACCTGGGATAACACTGCTCCTAGCCCAACATCTGATGCATCAGTTTGTACAATAAAGTCCTTAGAGAAGTCTGGTGAGTACAACACTGGCTGGCTACATAAGGCTGTTTTTAAGGACTGAAATGCTTCTTCAGCCTCTGGGGACCATTTAACCATGACAGACTCTTTCCCTTTTGTCAGGTTGGTGAGGGGCACAGCCTGAGAAGCAAAATGAGGAATGAATCGCCGATAATAGCCAGCGATTCCCAGAAAGGCTTGTACCTGTTTCTTGCTGTTGGGACGTGGCCAACTCTGTATGGCCTCGACTTTATTGACTTGGGGTTTTATCACCCCCCTCCCAATAGTGTACCCAAGATATTTGGCCTCCTCCTGTCCAATGGTACACTTCTTTGGATTGGCTGTAAACCCAGCTTCCCGGATAGCGTCTAGGACTGCTTGCACTTTGGCAAATGTGAGACCTAGTCTGTGCTATGGATAATCACATCATCCAGGTAAGCTGCAGCATATTTCTGATGGGGCCTCAGAATCTTATCCATTTTCCGCTGGAATGTTGCCGGTGCATTCTGTAACCCAAACGGCATTCTCTTATATTGGAATGCCCCATCTGGGGTTACAAACGCAGTTTTCTCCTTGGCCGACTCGGCCAGGGGAATTTGCCAATACCCTTTGGTGAGATCAAGAGTTGTCATGCATCGGGCTGTTCCCAGCCGGTCAATCAACTCATCTATACGCGGCATGGGGTAGGTGTCAAATTTTGTAACTTTATTCAATTGTCGAAAATCGTTACAAAACCGCCAGCTCCCATCAGGTTTGGGCACTAGTACGATAGGACTGGACCAGTCACTCTGGGACTCTTCTATCACACCCAATTCCAGCATCCTTTGAACCTCCCCACGTATTGCCTCCCGTCGGGCCTCTGGTATTCTATAAGGTTTTAGTTTTACCCTTTCTCCTGGCGGGGTGATAATGTCATGCTCTACGCCAGATGTTTGTCCCGGCAGCTCAGAGAAAATCTCTTTGTTGCGAAGTACAAACTCTTTAACCTCCTGTTGTTGGGGTTTCGATAAGGTGACTGCTATCCCAACCTCAGGAACTAAGCAATCAGACTGGGCTTGTGATAAAGTCTCTGCGACGAGGGATTCCCTATCCCTCCAGGCTTTCAGCAGATTGACGTGATAGACCTGTTCTGGCTTTCGCCTTCCTGGCTGTCTGACCCTGTAGTTCACCTCACTAATTTTTTCAATTATTTCATATGGACCTTGCCATTTGGCCAGAAATTTGCTTTCAACCGTAGGGACTAGCACCAAGACCCTATCCCCCGGGGAAAAAGTACGGGTCTTGGCCCCACGGTTGTACACTCTCTGCTGTGCCAACTGCGCTTGGGCCAAATGCTCCTTTACGATTGGCATTACCTGTGCAATTCTATCTTGCATCAGGGCGACATGCTCAAATACACTCCTGTGGGGAGAACTCTCATTTTCCCAAGTTTCCTTGGCGATATCCAGCAGCCCTCTTGGGTGTCTCCCATAGAGCAACTCGAAGGGTGAGAAACCCGTAGAGGATTGGGGTACCTCCCTAATGGCAAACATCAGATAAGGTATTAGACAGTCCCAATTCTTTCCATCTCTATCCACCACCTTCTTTAACATTTGTTTTAGGGTTTTGTTGAATCTTTCAACCAACCCATCTGTTTGGGGGTGATACACAGATGTACGCAATTGTGTTACTTTAAACAACTTGCATAGTTCTTTCATAACCCGGGACATAAAGGGTGTACCTTGGTCCGTAAGCAGTTCCTTACAAATACCCACGCGGCTAAAAACAAGAGATAGCTCTTTGGCTATGGTTTTGGCTGAGGTATTTCGAAGAGGAATTGCTTCCGGATAATGGGTGGCATAGTCCAATATAACCAAAATGTACTGATGCCCCTTAGCGGACTTCATTATCGGACCTACCAAATCCATTGCGATCCTCTCAAAGGGGACCTCAATGATAGGAAGAGGTACCAGCGGGTTACGGAAATGTGGCATAGGTGCCGACTTCTGACACACAGGGCAGGAGGAACAATAATTTTCTGTTTCCTTCATGACCCCAGGCCAATAGAATCTCTGCAATACCCTCTCTCTGGTTTTCTCGGTCCCCAGATGACCCCCCAGAATGTGCCCATGGGCCAATTCTAACACCAACTTCCTGTAAGGTTTGGGCACCACAAGTTGCTCAATGGTTTCTTCTGCCCTTTGAGTCACTCGATACAGCAGGTCCCTTTCCATAGTGAAGTACGGGTAAGTGCAAGTCTTATCTGGGTTCACTAACTCGCCATCTATTTTTACCACATTTTCCCGTGCCTTTATTAGGGTGGGGTCTTTTAACTGTTCTGTGGCAAAATTTTCCCTGTGAACCTCAAGATCCGAAAACTCCACAGATGGCATGTTTTCATCTGAGGATGTTGGCTCCTCCCCACTTTCTCGAGTTTCCCCCGCCAATACTGACAAGGGAAATTCGGGAGAGTCCTCACCACTCTCAGAGGAATTCTGGTCATTTTCCTGGTCTATAGGGGCACCAGTGGGGGGCTCAGGACAATCCCAGAGTTCCCAGAACTTTGGAAAATCCCTTCCCACAATGGCATCATGTGGTAAGTGAGACACTAACCCCACCTGATGAGAGAGGTTACCTTTGGGGGTCTCAAAAAACACTGAAGTTACCGGATACTCTCGGGTGTCCCCATGCACACAAATAACAGCCACCTTGTTATTCCCAGAGACCTCTGTAGTAACTAATTCAGCTTTTATCAATGTTACCAGGCTACCTGAATCCAGCAACACATCAACATTTCTACCATTAATACACATTTTACATAAATGTTTCTCAGGTCCCCGAATGGCAGTGCATGCAACTGTCGCAAACAGCGACTGACGTCTCTCCCTTATAAAGTCACATTGCATAGGCTCATCCACAACTGGGCAATTGGCTGCAATATGTCCCTCTTGCCGGCAGCGGTAGCAAATAATCCTTGTCGCTGCCTCTTGCAGCCTGGGCTTCCCGGGCTGCTCCCGCCAGACCTTAGGTAGAACTCCCACCCTCTCACTCTCTCCACCCTCACCCCTTGGAGTCATCTTACCCGCCACTGGGGATGATCTGGTCTTAGGGTGGAAAGTCCGTGAGTCCCTGGAAGAGGTGGTCAGGTTCTCTGTAGCCAAGTACCTCTCAACCAGATCCACAAGCTTATCTGCATTTTCTGGGTCTCCATGGCTTACCCACTTTTGGATGGCAGTAGGAAGAGCTCTCAGGAAACGATCCATAACAACACGTTCCACAATGTTTGGTGCGGTCAAAGTCTCTGGCTGCAGCCACTTCCTGCTCAGGTGAATGAGATCATACATTTGAGACCTGGGGGGTTTTCCAACCTGAAAAGTCCAGTTATGCACACGCTGAGACCGGACGGCCAGGGTGACACCCAGCCGTGCCAATATTTCTGTTTTTAGCACCACATAGTCTTTTGCTTGGTCAGGCTCTAGGTCATAATAAGCTTTCTGCGATTCCCCAGTTAACAGAGGGGCCACCAGTCCAGCCCACTGCTCTTTAGGCCACTTTTCCCTTTCAGCAGTCCTTTCAAATGTGGTCAAAAACACCTCCGGATCATCCTCTCCAGTCATTTTTGTCAGTAAACGGCTCACACCAAAGGATGCGGTATTAGTGTAACCACTTGCCTCATTGGTCTGCGGACGTTGCTGTATTAATGTCTCTATTTGTTGTTGAAAACTCTGCTCTTGCTTCTGCAACAGGTCTATGAAGCGGGCTTCAGATTGCTGCTGGGCTTGTTGCTGAGCTTCCAGACTCTGCTGGTGAGCTTTCTGCTGAGCTTCCAGACTCTGCTGCAAAGTTGCATTTGTCTGCTGCTGGGCTGCAGGGCTCCTTTGTAAACCTGCATTTGTCTGCTGCTTATTTGCATTTGCTAGAGCCAGCTGTCTCAGTATCTCCTCCATGCTGGCCTTAAAAAAAAACTGCCCCTGCTTCTCCACCAACTGTGAGGGGTTAGCTCGGCAGCGGGTGTGTGTGACCCCCTGGATGGGTTCACAACACAAAATCAGGCACAGCAGACAGCGATGTAGGTGAAAAAACAAAGGTGCAGTTTATTTATGCTACATGCAGTGAAAAATATAGCAGCCAAACAAAAAGAAACATGAAAAGAAATCCTGGTCAGCTTGACCTCTAACTACACATGTAGATACCCTGTCTATCAACTGAGTGCAGCCTTGTGCTGCACCAGTCCCTATCTCTGTTGTAAGGGTTTGCCACACAGGCATTAACTCACCGCACAGAACAGAAGTCACACTCCCCAGTCTATACAAACACAAAACTGGTTCCAGGATGGAGCATCTCCCTAAGCACGCTGGGGTTTTTTGTAGAGGTCTTAATGAGCCCACTTACTTCAGCTGGGCTCATTTACTCTTCCCCTTTAGTGGTATAAGTCTGCATAAAGCCTGAATCTAGGGCATACATATTTTCCATCCTGGATACAACCAGGTGATTTTACCTGCCTGCTGCCACAATATATAATATATATATATATACACACACACACCCAGGACGGACGCTATGACTGATGAGTAAACCCATACGATAATGGGCACAGTGGCTGCGTTTGATGGGCACAGTGGCTGCGTTTGATGGGCACAGTGGCTGCGTTTGATGGGCACAGTGGCTGCGTTTTAATGGGCACAGTGGCTGCGTTTTAATGGGCACAGTGGCTGCGTTTTGGTACAGTGGCTGCTTTTGATGGGCTTTTTCAGTTTATTTGCGCCCCCCCCCAAAAAAATTTTGAGCACCAGCTGACACTGTTAAACACATGAATTTAAATGTTTTACTCAATATAATTATGCCTAGAATATATATTCAACAAACTCACGCTGCATATTATTTAAATATATACATTTATTTGCAGCGCTGTTTGTTTTATTCAGGCCACTATAGATCACAGGCATCACGGAGTTATATTAAACCTTAGAGGCCAGTTTTTGTATCCATCTATTGTATTCTTAGACGTTTTTTCCATTGAACTGCACTAATTCAACACTAGAGTGTCCCTGGTCTACAACAAAATGGGCACGGACACCCTATATTAAATGACAGCTTTATCGTCCAATCAAATTACCCCCTGAGGAAGATACAAATTAACCCCTTGTATCGACACGCGCAGGGGAAGGGGACAGGACGGAATGCTAGTCAGTGCACCCACTAAGGATGATCAGCATACCACCCGGATATCAGCCGCTACAGCTTGTTTTTTTAATGCCATTTTAGAGTGGCGCCCTGACGCGCCATGCAAATGTGAGTACCCTGCAAGGGATTTTTTACTGTGTTGATAATAAAAGTTTTAATATTCTACACTATCAAGTCTTCCTTTTCTATTGGTATTACTGAGGCACAAGAGGGACTCCATTACCATATTGAAGCACAAAGCACCACAGGAATCCGGATTTACCACTGAACCATTTACAGGTTCCAATGCGTGTATTGACCAAGCCTAATCAGCAAGGTCACACGCTCTAAGGTGAGCGGCCATTACCTGGGGGGAACACCTGAGTGCACCTTAATATTGGATTGATATCACAGCAACCACTGAATCGCATGGATTACATTGGAGCACTTTTGAACTTTATTTGATTGCACAGCACATTGTAGCACTTTTTTCTCACACATATATATATATATATATATATATATATATATATATATATATATATATATTTATTTTTTTATAAGGATTTTTATAGTTTGGTTCACCATTATATTGGTTTAAAGATTTTAGTGATTGCTTTTTTCTTACCATATGGACGTTTTATCATATCCTGCATGAAAGCACTTTATTTGGAATATCGGGTAAACATGTGACGCAACGCCATTTCCGGTTGGAGCGGCAGTGAGGGGAGGGACGCAAACAACCAACACGGCGATTCCAAGGTCCCTACACACACGGCTGGAGAGGCTCAGTGCCGGCCTGAGGGCACAGGCATATGTGAGTGTAAAATTCTTTGTTTTTATTGTTTGGTAATAAATTTATTTTTGACATATTACACTATGGGAGCATTTGATTTTCCTTGAGAGCGGAGGCTACCCAGATTACACAGCTTGGACTTCACAAGTAAACAGATGAGAGTGACCAAAGCAAGGAGTGGTTATCCGGCTAACTAAACCAAAGGTTCAAAACTCCCCTGGTTCTGGTGAGTGGCCATTTTTTAGTGGTGGTGGTGGATTCACAGTTGGGGTGGCTTTTACAAGCACCAGAATACATAGTCACAAGCGGTGTCACCAGTGGGAACAACAATTTCTTGGCACATAAAGTGAAAGTGGTGTTGAATTTTTTTTTCGCTTTAGAACGCTTGCGGACTTTATATCATTTGTTGGCACATAGGAATTGTGGCAATTTATTATTATTTTATTAGTTTTGTCCTTCAGGATTGTTTCACAGAAACGGGTTTATTGTTTTGTTTACACAAAATAAGGATATATGCCTATGGGCAGGACACAATAAATGATTTAATGGTACATTAAGGGTATTTAAAATAGGGGTATAATCAAATTCAAATTATATATTTATATAATTTTTATTTTATTTTATGTTTGTTTGATATCACTAGCACTATAAGAGGTTTACACTGTTAACTAGGGGGGATACAGATAGATAAAGGGTGATAGTATCACCTCTTGTGGTGTAAATAGTTGTATTTACATCAATTTGAGTATTTATATCTTTTATTTTTATCCCAGTTTTAATTTTTTCGGAATTCAATACATTATTTGATATAGGTGGATATAAGATGAAATTAAAGTGATTGGCGCGACTCTCTTTTGCATACTAACTAGAATTATAGACATTATGCAATTAGCACTATTGTTTTTAGATTGCAGCCTATCGCATATGCAAGTTGGTATAAAATATTTGGCGCTGGTACCTTTACGTACACTTATTTGGAATAGTGTATGTATTTTAGCTCGTTATCACTTTATTGCTGTTGTTATATAGCACATTTTTCGTTTCACTATTTGGATCTTAAGTTTGAAAGCGCAGCGTACTTTAGAATATTGGATAGTCTACTTAAAGGCAACTGCTCAGATTCGGAAAACGGATGTTTTGTTTGTGTTGCCTGAAGGTCCTAAAAGAGGACAGGCAGCATTGAAATCTACTATTATAAATAGAGTCGACAAGTAATCGTTCAAGCTTATGGTTTAAAGAGGTATTTTCTACCCTCTCAAATCAAAACGCACTCCTCTAGGGCTGTTAGTGCTTCGCTGGCAGTGCATCACCAAGCCTCCATGGCTTAAATCTGCAAGGCCGCAACTTGGTCTTCAATCCATACATTTACCAGATGCTATCAGGTGGATGTAAAAAGACAGGAGGATGTCGCCTTTGGACGCAGTGTACTGCAGGCAGCAGTATAAGTTCTCTAATCTTATGGTGCCCTACTTTTGTTGTGTCTCCCTCCCCTCAGTTGGCATTGCTATTTACTAATGGCTCTGTGTTCCGTGATGTACGATTAAAGAAAATAGGATTTTTATAACAGCTTACCTGTAAAATCCTTTTCTTTTGAAGTACATCACGGGACACAGCGGTCCCGCCCCTCTTTCTAGTATACACATGGATTGATTTGCTACAAAACTGAGATACTCCCGGTATGGGAGGGGTTATATAGGGAGGCAACTTCCTGTTTAGGGTGTGCCAGTGTCCAGCACCTGGAGGTGGACTATAACCCATATAGTAATTACTATGGCTCTGTGTCCCGTGATGCACTTCAAAAGAAAAGGATTTTACAGGTAAGCTGTTATAAAAATCCTATTATCCAAAGAATTGAGAATGCCAATCAGCAGTGTTCACACTCTAATCAAGAAGTGGAAAGTTAGGGGTTCTGTTAAAACCAAACCACGGTCAGATAGACCAACTAAAATTTTAGCCACAACTGCCAGGAAAATTATTTGGGCTGCAAAGAAAAACCCACAAATAACTTCAAGTAAAATACAGGATTCGAAAATAATAATAATTTAACTTTTTTTTTAATTATTTATTTATCGTCCCCTCTTCACTATCACTCTTAGAGGGGAAGAAGAGAGAGGAAATAGGGAAAGAGAGGCGCAGGGGGAGCCAAATCTTCAGACGGATGTACATAAGAAGAGAATAGATTTTTGCATATTAATACAAAGGATGAAAATGATATGTAATGTGAAAGAAAATGTATAATAAAGATTGAATTATTAAAAAAAAGGAAATACAGGACTCTCTGAAAACATGTGGTGTGGCTGTTTCAAGATGCACCACAAGGAGGCATGGGCTACATGGTTGAGTCGTTAGAAGAAATCCATTACTATGCAAATGCCACAAAGTATCCCACTTACAATACGCCAAACAGCACAGAGACGAGCCTCAAACATTCTGGCACTAAGTCATTTGGAGTGATAAGACCAAATTTTAGCTTTTTGGCCACAACCATAAACGCTACATTTGGAGAGGAGTCAACAAGGCCTAAGGTGAAAGGTACACCATGCCTACTGTGAAACACGGAGGTGTGTCGCTGATGTTTGGGGATGTGTGGGCTACAAAGGCACAGGAAATTTGGTCAAATTTGATGTCAAGATGAATGCGGTATGTTATCAAAAAATACTGGAGATCATTTGTATTCAGCCAGGAAGCTGCAAATGGGACGTACTTGGACATTCCAACATGACAATGATCCAAAACACAAGACCAAGTCGACCTGTCATTGGCTACAGCAGAATAAAGTTAAGGTTCTGGAGTGGCCATCTCAGTCTTCTTAACTCAATATCATTAAGCAACTCTGGGGAGATCTCAAACGTGCAGTTCATGCAAGACAGCCCAATAATTTACAGGAACTGGAGGCTTTTTGCCAAGAGGAATTTGCAGCTTTACCATCTGAGAAGATAAAGAGCCTCATCCACAAATACCACAAAAGACTTTAAGCTGTCATTGATGTTAAAGGGGCAATACACGGTATTAAGAACTGGGGTATGTGAACTTTTGATCAGGGTCATTTGGGTAGTTTCTGATGTCATTGTGATTTAAAAAGAGTAAACACAGTTGATTGATAATAAATGGCTTCAGCCAAACACTAATCATAAGTGAAAGAAAAGTTTGTGTTATCATTCATATTCTCTGAAAAATGGCCAAGAAATCATAAATTCTGCCAGGGTATGTAAACTTATGAGCACAACAGTATGCTTATTGGGATTTTTTTTTTACTAAAAATAGGTAGTAGAATACATATTGGCCTAAATTGATGAAGAAATTAGATTTTTTTTTAAATGTATCGGGTATGTTTTATAGCAAAAAGTAAAAAATATTGTTTATGGTACAAAAAATAAAAATATAAAATACCACCAAAAGCAAGCTCTATTTGTTGGCAAAAAAGGGACATATATTTTATTTGGGTACAGCATCGCATGACCGCGCAATTGTCAGTTAAAATAGCAGTGCTATTTCGCAAAAATTAGCCTGGTCATGAAGGGGGGTAAACCTTCCCGAGCTAGAGTGGTTAAACGATACAATAAACAACATGTGCAATATAAAACAAAGTGTAATGTGCTAAAACAAAACAACTATTCATATATAGAGATTTCCACCATCCCTCATCAATTTCACTATTGTTTAAATCTTCTTCCTCCACATGCAAGCATCAATAAAGTGTCTAGTGCTAAAAAGTGCTCTGTGTCCTTATTTGTGCAATTGTTCAAATGTGGAGGTTTCCACCATCTCTCCTCAATCAACATCCACTGGTGAATCTTATGCCGCGTACACACGATCAGACTTAGTCCCGCGGACAATCCGCTGGACTTTCCAGCGAAGGTCCGCCGGACTTTCCGAACGAACAGACTTGCCCACACACGACCAAACTTTTCAGCGGCAACATCGACCAGAAGACCGGGCCAGCGCTAGTAAAAGAGCTGCGGAGGCCCGGCAGAAGAAACGAAGAGCGGGACAAGACCCCCAAAGTCGGAAGAAGACCCCCAAAGTTGGAAGAAGACCCCCGGAGCTGTCTAATAAAGTACTTTAATAACCTGTGTTGTGTTTTTTCTTAACACTTTTTCCGAACGGCCAGGGTTATCGGGAAGAGGCTCTTGTCCTCATCAACATGGGGACAAGGTGCTTTGGGATGGGGGGCCGCAGGGCCCCCCTTCCCCAAAGCCCCCCCCCATGTTGAGGGCATGCGGCCTGGTATGGCGCAGGAGGGGGGCGCTCGCTCGTCCCCACCCCCTTTCCTGACCGGCCGTGCTGCATGCTCGGATAAGGGTCTTCTATGGATTTTGGGGGGATCCCCACGCCATTTTTTCGGCGTGGGGATTCCCCTTTAAATGCATACTAGATGACAGGGCTAGCAAGGTGTCAATCTCGCTGATCGAGACAGCGACATTGACTTCCTTCGCTAGTCCCTTCTACCTGGAGTCACGTTCAAAATGAACAGACTTTACTCCGTGTGTGGGCAAGTTCGTTTATTTCAAAAGTCCCACGGACTAGCACACAGAAGGCCGGTAATTTTGAGTCAAGACTTCTTTCCCAGTCCGCCGGACTTTAGGGAAGAAAAAGTCCGCCGGAGCCCACACATGGTCGGATTGTACGGCGGACTCTGGTCCGCCGGATAGTCCGATCGTGTGTACGCGGCATTACACTTACATGAGCAAGATTCAAGCACGTTGAGCGCTTTGTTTTATATTGCACAAGTTGTTTATTATATAATTTAAAGCACACTGCACTTTATTTTTACAAAAAAGGTATATTTTAAAAAGGTATAAAAGATACACAAAGCATCCATAGCGCTGAATTTGTATTAACTCAGAAAAAGAACCATGCAAATTGAGAGACGCATGCGCTTCTACTAAAATGAACTTCCCCCATATGAGAGGTCCCCCTGGTTAAGTAACAATTAAGGGCCAATTTTAGATAAGTGGCTTTAGGGTCTGAAGGATTCATCTGGGAATCTTGGACTAGCCAGACTTCAAACCAGAACAATTGGCTGCAAGAACACTGTAATTTGACAGGCAAATGAGGAACCCATGTTTTAGATAAGATAAAATGCCCAAAAGAAAGGAGTGAGGCTTTAGACCTCAACATCAATCTATCCCTGCGTAGGCTCATTGAGATCATTAAAAACAAGGTCCACAGCTTATAAAACACACCTTGAAAAAGGTACTGGCTACCAGGAGGCAACCCGGGAGTGTCAAGGTGAAAGGAAAAACATGCTTCATAGGTTTAAAGGAGTAGGAGGCGCAAAAAAAACAAATGCAAATTCAACAAAGTCACAGGAGGGATGACAGGAGTAACTACAAAGGAGACCCCTATGCAAAAATCTTTGCCAAGGAACAAAAAGAAGAAGAAGCTCTAGAAGGAATACAAGCACACAATCACTGATGAAACTCTAAATGGTGATACATGACATGAGTTCAAGGGAGAATTTGCAGGGAAATAGCGAACATTTTTGCAACCGGAAAGAATGCCGTCACATGCAGTGGTAGAACTCCACGGAAAGTAGTGTCAGATGTTTATACAGAAATATTACCAGTATTATATTTATTGAAATATGCAAAAATCTATTGTTTAGGAGATTGTCACATTTTTCCACAAATCAACCAAATAATTCAAATTTGTTTATCCATGCTAGTCTGAAGACAAAAGGGGAATATAGTGGTGTGCTAAAATGTATATATTTTTTAACTAAAAATTCTGTGCAAACTAATATCAAATATAATTGGTGATAATACAAAAAATATATAACTTCAAATATATGGGTGATACAGATGATGCGAAATTCTAACACAAGCTCTTGTTACAAAATACCATGTCTCAACACTTTGTGACGGCTTATTAAATAGCTTTACGTGGCTTTTCAGACTATGAAAACAAACTAAGTGTTGATTCTCAAAACAAAGAGCTTCAAGCTTAAACCTCCTTTACAGTATATGGACAATTTTGTTAACCACATACAAACTTGGTAATTTAACCAAAACTCATTTTAAAATGAAGATAAATATTAGAATGAATCTATGGTTCAACACATACAATAACTAATCCAATTATAAGGGTCCTTTCACACGGGGCGGATCCGTAATGATCCGCCCCGTGAAGATCCGCTGCTCAGCGGGGATCGCACAGCTGTTCCCTGCTGAGCCGACTGATGACAGGGCGGTCCCTGCACACTGTGCAGGGACCGTCCTGTCAGTTCTCCGCTCTCCTCTATGGGGGATCGGATGAACACGGACCGTCTGTCCGTGTTCATCCGATCCGCTCTGCAGACGGATGAAAAAATAGGGTTTTCCTCCGTCTGCAGAATCGGACAATTGCGGATGAGGACAATAGCGGGTGTCCGCTGACACCCGCTACCCTATAGACATGCATGTATGTCCGTTTTTCATCCAAAAACGGATGGATGAAAAACGGACATACGGTCCGCATGTGTGAAAGGGGTCTAAGACTTGGAAGTCAGTTTTGTTGAGATATAACAAGATGTGTATCTCTTTGTTTAAAAGGGAATCAAATTCATACTGCAGTTAGAATTCAACTCATTCCAAAACTGACACTACCAACATTGAGTGGGTTAGCTAAGCATAGGCTCAAACAACTTCAATTACCAAAAAGGTAAAAATATATATTAATAATTTACCAGAGATTTAAGAAATTTGTTGTTTTGAGAGGTATCAACTGGATGTCCCCAAAGGACTTCTCTACCATTTCTACATTTCTCCACCTGCTCTCTCTCCTTCTGTTGTTTACATCTCACTCTCGATTGCCCTCACCGTATGTGTAAACCCTCTATATTCCCTCTAGAATGTGGGTGTGGAAATGCCTTTCATGTCATGAGTGACGTCAAACACACGTCATTTCCTGCCCAAAATCTATAGGGACAATATCGAACCTTTGTGCATAACTTCCACTAGGGAGAGTATAGGATGTTATTTTACATGTCAAGAATCAATCTCCATATAACCCTTAACTTAGGCTTAACGGAAAACTATAAAACATCCAGAGCTGTCAAACTTATGTCAGACTCTCCAGACTTTCATCTCTACCCATAAGATATATGAGTTTGAGGAAATATACTCCACACAATTACTTAACTCTCACATATTTTGGGAGTTTTACAAGTATAGTTTCTATACTTTAGAACTTTCCATAGCCTTACAAACATGTTATATTCATTGTTACTATATCCATGATAAATATTCAACGATGGATAATGAATAAATATATATACCGTATATTTATCGGTGTGTAACACGCACTTTTTTCCCCTTAAAATCAGGGGAAAATCATGGGTGCGTGTTATACGCTGATTTCCGCCGATCCCCTGCTGATTGTGAGTGGAGGAGCGAGCGCCACTGATATACAAATTGAAAGGTGGAGCTGCGCTACATTAAATTTAAAAACTGATGTGTATCACACATTAGATATATCGTGTACAAAACACTAAATGGTGATTATTGGAAATATAAAAGTGCACAAACACATAAACAATAAATGCATATATAACTAATGTCAACAATGAGTGATTATACTGACATTAAATAAGTGAAAGTGACTCAAAATACCATTTGAGATGTAAGTTAGAAATCACCACACCTGATTATACAGCATATGACATTTGATTGAGAAAACAGCCATATAAAGATTTCAAAACCAAATGGAATAAAAGTCTCAGTGTCCCAAATTAGGAATAAATTGAAAAAAATGTAAAATAAAAAAAAAAAATAAACAAAGTGTTGTAGTAGTGATGATTCCACAGTCTTCTATGGTCAACATGAACAGTGAATCCACAGCACACTAAAGGGTGAAAGGACCGCCACCAAAGGAACACACTGCCTGCTTACCAGAACTGAGTGGTCCCTTATTACAGGGGACCTCTCTGTGCGGATGGCTCTTAACCCCAGCCAGGGAGACAACTGGACTTGGTCTTGGGTTCCTTCAGGTACAAACGAACTCTCTCACTCTCTCATATACCGCTACCAACAGCCAAGGAATATCGCCCACTTAGATATATCTCAGGTCAGGATCTCACAATGCAAACCGATACCGAAGGGAATAAAGCGATCACATAGCGTAAAATCCTTATAACTTTTATTATAATAAAATGACAAATGAACACTTACAAAATGTCGAGTAAAAAAAGCAGTAAAGCGAGCCGGCCGGTCTGGCTAAGCGGCCCGTGTATCCGGGACTTCAACGTGTTACGGTGGCGTCAGGACGCCGCTCCTCCTCCCTACGTCATTTCGTCACTCAAAGGACATCACGGGGCACGGGCGGTGTCCTGACACTATAAATACAGCAGCAAGCAAACCAAGCCTCGGTCTGAATCCCGGACTATGAGACAGCAAGTGCCATCTTAGTTATGGCCAAACCTAACGATCACATGTTGGTTGTAAGGGAAAAGATATTTATAAATTCTCCCGGATTGGTTATATAATCTAATCGAAGCACCATCTTAATCTTGGTCAAACCTCTCGGTCCAATGCCAACACAAAAAAGGAAAAATTATATGTGCTCGTAAAATATTTCTGTGGTCTAACTGGAACTAAAACTAGAAATGTACAGATTTTGTCAAACATTTGCATGTAGTCATTTAGAATAAATACAACAGATGTCTGCTTAGTAGGAAATACCTATATATTAAAACAAAATGCCATATCGAAAAAGTGCATTATGCACTCGCCTGATAATGTTAAATACAATGGATTTACTGAAAAAGTCCAACTTTGGTATTAGGCCAAATTATAATTGGTCTGAATGTATTAAATAGCGTTGGGCTTATAAAGGGATGGACTCTCCGGGTTAGCCGAAATGGTTATCCCGATGTATCATTAGGGTCAACGGGTCCCCCAACACGAAAAAATTATTTTAAAAATAAATTTAAAATATATTTAAAAGAAAAAAATCTTTTTTCTTTAAATCTTATATATATCAAGCCAATGTGAAGGCACAAATTAGTATCATGCCCACATACGGCTAAAGAGATGTGCGTATATAACAATAGTGCATTATGTTGACATGCACTACATAGACATGCACAGTATCACAAAGGTTATTTTGCTTACTGAAATAGCAGAATGGTGGTGTCATACTGTTATCTGGTCTGTATAGGAAGAAACCTGAGGGGATGGTGATTAAGTATAATCCCAATATAACCCATTAGATCTCCAACACATATAAAACTATCAACACAAAAATCTTCACCTCTACTTAATGACTACATAAGATGTGTTACCAATAGTGTAAATGGCAGAAATAACTGTGTATACTCCCTCAACTTGCATGGGTACAATCGGGGACGGCCCCAAAAGCTTTTCTGGGAAGTTGGTAGAAGCACACTGAGTGCGATCAGAGTCCCCCTTCTTCTTAGTACTCGTGACACTCTAGCAGTGACCCTAGGCGGTGTTGCCAGACTTCTTTGAATTGGGCTAGTCAGACAAACCTTTTCAGGAGTATTCCGATAGGACCTAACTGTGGTCCTGGGTGATGGTAAAGTATTGACCCTCTGCGCCCGATTCCCTGACCCCGGTGTTGGGTTGCTTGACTGTTGGTATGGCCTGGGTGTTTGGGCCACCCTCATCTTCTGTGGCCTTATCCCGGCCCCTTTCTTATTTTGTTTCCTGGAGCTCTGCTTTTCAGAGGGATTCACAGTTGGCTCCTTCACTGAGACCCCCGGGAGTTTTCCACTGGTTGATCTTTCAATAATGAACAACTCAACATTTACTTCCTTCTTTGGACACTGTACCTTAAAGTGCCCGGGATCACCGCACTTGTAGCACTTTCGAATACCCGTCCGCTCAGTCTGGCGCTGGGCTTTTGCTTCCACTTGTAACAAGACTTGCTGCAACTGCTCCTGTGGTTGGACTCTATTCTCTGTTAGATTAACCGGAATCACCCTCGGGGTGGACTGCACAATAGGACTCTTAGGGTGTTCCCCCACTTAAACTCCTCATCACTCTCTTCCACATTGCCTTCTACATGTAGCGATTGTGCAGCAATCTTCTCACTCCTCTGACCAGTCCTTACGGTGAATCGAGCCTCTTGGTCTTTCTCATCTAAAATAGCCTCCTCTTCTCTTACCATCCCCATCAGCTCTGGGTAACAAAGGGCCTCTTTGGTGCCTTTTAGGCGTAACCTGAGGACAATAGGATGGTTTGGCCTAGATTCGGACCACGTCCGGTCAAACCGGACTTTGTCCGCCTCTCTGGGATCCACGCCCTTCTTCAAGATGATCTGGTGTAGGATCTGGTCTATGCGTACAATGTATGCCGACAACTTCTCGCCTTTTCTCTGTTGAGTATGCTCAAATTTATACATCAGATTAGATAACTTCTCCACCCTTCCATAAACAGCATAAAGAGCTTCAATGTAATCCCTGGCTTCACAATCCGGCTTTTCCCTCCTAAAGCTTCTGATTACATCTGCTGCTGGGCTCAACAGGCTCTCACTAATTCGCTGTCTTCCCACTGATCTCTATACATTCCAGTCTTCTAAGGCTTGCATAGCCTGATCCATCCAACTCAAAATTCTTCCTCCCAATCGGGCCTAGGAATAGGACCTGAGAAGGTTGTCAGCTTCCGATATCTCTCATTGGTAGATGTCTGGTGGCTTTGTATCAGACTATCCACTAGGCGGCTCATGTCCAGGTAGAATGATGCAGGTGGCATCCTGGTCCCAGGGCTTCCCCCACTGGCACCGTGGGTATTTGGACTTTCCCCTATTGAGTTTCTTGCTATGGGACTCTCTGGTGGCGGCCCGGTACTTTTTCTTCCTCTGACCCCTGCACTGGGATCACCTGACCATCTAGACCTTCTGCTAGACTCACCACTCCCTCTTTGAATTCTGACGGAATTTACTCTTTCTATTCTAGAGGGGCATAAGTGAAATCCTCCTGCACATCATGTTTCAGGTCCAAGAGGTAGGGCCCCTGTACTGGCACCACTTTCTTCATCAACTGCCATACCTCTTTGTCAAACCATTGGTCTCCAGGTAACCTCAAGACTTTTTTTCCAACTGGCTCCTATACTCTTGGCTCCATTGGGTACCCGTTTCTGATTCCATGACCTCTTCTATTCTAGACTGTAGGAGCAACAACAAGCACTCCAGCGCTTACATCGAGAAGATACAGTCATCAAACCCTCAGACAAGGGGGGCAATATAGTAAATCCTAACTCACCAACAATATCAAACTATGTGCTTCAATATTTTGAGAAACACTGAATGGTATAAGCCGGTCACGTCTGAAGCTATATCTCAGTTTCAACTGGAATATAAATTATGAATATACATGATGCCTTGATTGTCAAACAAACTTATTAATAACTAAATGTGCCTTTCCCAAGAGAGGCTATATTCTACGCGATTCCCAAAATACATAAAAATAGAGACATCCCTCCAGGAAGACCCATAGTTACGGGAATAGGTTCTATAACCGAAAATGCAAGCAGATTTGTAGACTTTTTTCTTATGCCCCATGTTATTGGACTTCCGTCCTATGTAAGAGACACATCTGATCTACTCAAGCGTGTCGACGGATTGTCAATCCCTCCAGATGCTCTTTTGGTCACAATTGATGTTGAGGACTTATACTCAAGTATACATCACAAACTAGGCCTGAAAATGGCTAAGAAGTTTCTAATGGAACAAGATAATCGACAATGGGAGTTTCATTCCTTTGTCCTCAAACTTCTGTCCTATATTTTGAAACACAATTGATTTTCCTTTCTCAGCTCCCACTACCCCCAGGTGCAGGGCGGTGCCATGGGCACTTGCTGTGCACCGGCATACGCCAATCTGTACCCGGGGGGGTGGGAGCGCAAGATTTTTTCTGATGAGAGTTTTAGTCAATACCTGAACCAAGCAATTTGCTGGTTCAGGTATACTGATGATATACTTATGATCTGGATAGGGACTATTGCTGCATTGGAAGAATTTATTAAACAACTAAATATCAACAGCTTTAATCTTAAATGTACTTTTGAATGGCATAAGGACAATATATCCTTCTTGGACCTAACAATATATAGAGATGTATCAAACAATTTAGCCACCAAACTATATTGTAAAAGCACAGCTGGCAATACCTTACTCCATGCGGGAAGTGGACAGCCTACATCACTGGTCCACACAGGTATGCACAGTATATGCATTTAAAACGGAACTGTACGCATGAAGCACAATTTAAAATTCAGGCAGCTGAGCTACGTACACGTTTGCGACAACAGGGTTACAGTAAAAGTCTACTCAGAAAAGCTTATAACAAAGCCTTAAATAGGGACAGAACATTCCTACTCTATTCTAAAAGCAAAATTAATTCTGACCAACATACTAGGAAATGTATTACATGTAGTACTAGGTTTCACTTACCTAATGGAGAGAAATTTAGCCCACGTTTCTATGCCACCTGTAATACTCTGGGAGTTATCTACCTAATGATGTGTAAATGTGGGGCTTTTTATGTCGGCAAGATGATATGCCCTTTGAAAAAACGCATATATGATCATACCTATTATTCCCAGTTTGCCAAAATGCTCACTCCGGTGAGCCGCCACTTGGGCCTATACCACAGACACCACGATGGTCCAGTTTGTGGTATTAGAGGTTTTTCCTCAGGACCCACATGGCGGCAACTGGGACAAGCGTATTCTACAAAAAAAGACCTACTGGACTGAGAGATTGGAGGTGACCAGCCCGCTGGCAATCAATGAGGTGCTATCATATCGGCCCTTCTTGTGAGGGACCGGTATGGTACTGCATACGATTCCCAGGTATCGTCCAGTATACTATATACAATTTAGAAACCAAGATATCGAAGGATATCAGTGTAGATCAGGATTTGATGCATTGAGGGGGATTTAATTGTTTGATGTGTTAGGTCTCTAGCTATGATGCCATTTAACATACATTGCAGGTAGATTGCAGAAAACTTTTTTTTTTCCAATAGCATTGTTGCCAGGATTTTAAGCATAATAGCAGATTTGAATTTGAACCATATTTGTACATGCAGAATTAAGTTATAAAGCAGGAACTCAGTATACCTGCAAGTTTTCTCCAAAATATCACACTAGAGCTGACTAATCCTCAGAAGTGTTAATATGTATAGCATGTTTACCATGTATTTATGACAATTAATGTGGTCTCTTTTCTCATTCCAATATTGCAAATAAGGGCACTGGTGCAGGCATACATATGACCACTGGAGCATGCGGCCGCCCTAGCCGCGGACATCATGCGCCTCTCGCCCAACTCTCATAATTGAGAGGGGAGGAGCATGGCATCTGTCTATCTGCGGCAACCATGGAGACACCGACGTCTCCATTGTACGTCTGCGAGTTGTCCTTCGGGGGATGTGCACTGAAATGACTATTGTTGTCCGGTGCCGGTCCGAGGTGACATCAGACGCCGGTCTGGCGCCACTCGGATGGGGTGCATAAGAGCGCGGTGAGACCTCTGATCCCCAGGCGCTCTGTGGGATGGGGGGTCCCACGATTCCCCACAGACACATGTATCGCTACCCCTGGAGTCAGGACTAAAAACAAATTAATCCCTTGGCAGGTATGCTGTTTTTGGAAATTAGCTTGGCGGTCTAATATAGCAGGGGCCGCCAACCCCGGTCCCCTACCGGGCCGTGGCCCTCCTGCAGCCGGCCCGCGGGTGCGGGCGGCCGGTAAGAGAAATGCTGGACTGTCGGCATGAGAGCGCTGAGTGGATGGAAGAAGCGAGCGGGCGGGAAAGCAGAGATGATATCATCTCCCTCCGCCCCCCCCCCGCAATACCGCTCCTCCGCCTTCAAAGCCAGTGAGTGCTCTGTCTCAGTGTTGGAGGTGCGGCGAGGAGCAGAGAGATGACATGGCTGCAGCATGAGGAGGGAGACACCCTGCTACATCCAGAGGGGCGATCCCACAGAGATGTGACGTCATCAGTTACAGGTGAGCTGTGTGGGAGTACAGGTGAGGTGTGCTGGGACTTGTAGTTCACCCCCTCAGCTGTCTGCCTGACATACCACAAGGGGCGCATCTGGTGACAGGCAACGTGGCAGGTGACATGGCAAGTGACATTCCACATATGGTGGCAGGCAGCGTGGCAAGTGACATTCCACATCTGGTGGCAGGCAGCGTGGCAGGTGGCAATCCACATCTTGTGGCAGTAAGCGTAGCAGGTGGCATGGCAAGTGACATTCTGCATCTTGTGGCAGGCAACGTGGCAAGTGACATTCCACATCTGGTGACAGGCAACGTGGCAGGTGGCAATCCACATCTTGTGGCAGTAAGTGTGGCAGGTGATGTGGCAAGTGACATTCTGCATCTGGTGGCAGGCAACAGTGGCAAGTGACACACTCAGTGCTTCCACTTATTCTACATCGCTTCAATCACCCTGAAACCATATCAAGCATGGTGCCGTGATGATTGAAGCGCTAACACCAGCCATTGCCCGCAAAAAATCGTGACCCAACTGTAATATAGGATTTATCTGGAAAATTTTCCACTCCCACATTCAACTAATTATCTACTCCCTATATCTATGCTTCTAGGACAACCATCCTTATTGCAACTATCAATGCCCATGGTGGTGTGAGTTGACCTGCATGGGCATACGAATAGGCAATGAGCTTTGCAGTTTTATCCTCTTATATACAAGCATTTTTTAATTACTTTTACTGTAAACAATACTCTTCATGCTTAAGCTTAATAGCCTAATATACTTTGTGGCAGGTAGATATAGGTAAAAATACAATGTATTATAATGACAAACCATTTCAGGCAGTATAATATATAAAAAATTCTAAATAGTACATGTCTTTTTATATACAGTACAGTGTCTCTGGCTACGTATTGTGCCCAACAGGCCTGGTATGAAAACCAGACTACAATATATACGTGAGTATGGAACTGTTTGTTGATGCCAATATGTTAGGATATTTCCAAATTCAAAATAGGGTTAATCTAATCAACTGGTGCATCTTATAAATGTATTTACCAGATGCACCCAGTGTCTCAAACTGCACCTTGTTTGCCGTCCTTATATGTCTGAGGTTTAATCCCGTGGTCATCCTCTCGTATATCCACCGCAAGAGGCCTTATGGTCTGTAGAAGTGTCCCATCAACAGGGGTGAGCGCTGAGACCTTTCATAAACACCAAGGGGGTTATTTACGAAAGGCAAATCCACTTTGCAAGGCAAGTGCACTTGGAAGTGCAGTCGCTCTAAATCTAAGGGGTAGATCTGAAATGAGGGGAATCTCTGCTGATTTTATCATCCAATCATGTGCAAGCTGAAATTCTGTTTTTTATTTTCCTTGCATGTCCCCATCGGATCTACAGCGACTTTACTTCCAAGTACACTTTTAGTGCACTTTCAAGTGCACTTGCAGTACAAAGTGGATTTTCCTTTAGTAAATAACCCCCAAAGTGTGGTGAGTTCATATGACACACATCTATAGTCATGCACGTGTAACATATATCACAATGTTGCATAGTTACATAGTTAGTTAGGTTGAAAAAAGACACAAGTCCATCCAGTTCAACCACAAATAATAAAAAAAAAAAAATATATATATATATATATATATATATATATATATATATATATATATATATATATATATATCATACAATCCCATATACCCCATTCTATACCCACAGTTGATCCAGAGGAAGGCAAAAAAAAAACAGCAGAGCATGCTCCAATTTGCTAAAGCAGGGGAAAAAATTCCTTCCTGATCCCCCGAGAGGCAATCGGATTTTCCCTGGATCAACTTTACCTATAAATGTCAGTACCCAGTTATATTATGTACATTTAGGAAAGCATCCAGGCCTTTCTTAAAGCAATCTACTGAACTGGCCAGAACCACCTCTGCAGGGAGTCTATTCCACATTTTCACAGCTCTTACTGTGAAGAAACCTTTCCGTATTTGGAGATGAAATCTCTTTTCCTCTAGACGTAAAGAGTGCCCCCTTGTCCTCTTTGTTGACCGTAAAGTGAATAACTCAACACCAAGTTCACTATATGGACCCCTTATATATTTATACATGTTGATCATATCCCCCCTTAATCTCCTCCTCTCCTATGTATATATATTGTTTGATTTTAAATATGTGTATTCTATTAATGAATCATTTTTTTGATTCGAGATGTAGAAGAATTCCTGAAGAAGCAATATATTGTTCGGTTGCAAAACATGTCGAGCATTTTTTATTTCTTCAAGGACCCTTGAAGGACAAGGACAATGAATGCCAGATCCCAGTGCTGGCTTTCCGACATAAATCATTATAACCCCACAGGAAGTACATAGTACATAGTGGCTCAGGTTCTTTGGGGTTGATCAATGGGTTCCTATGTTTATGTAATATTTAATGTGTTTTAATAAGTGCACTGTATATGTAGTTATTTCATTTCAACTATTAAAATTTGTTATATTTTTCTATACGTGCCTTTAAAGTCCATTTTTCCTTACTCTTCAAATTCTTTGTAGGTTAGGATGGTTTTGGGGGTCCAAGACTTGTGATGATAGGAGAGACTCGCCTTTGAGTAGAAGTGCTTCCTCCCCAGTAACTTTTCATTACTGTATTAAGGGATTCAATAAACAGGCATACACCATTGAAAGGCATGCATAAAATATGCCTTTTACAAGCAGGTTCAGCAGTCTAATGCCCCATACACACGCTCGGATTTTCCGATGACTATTTCCGTCGGATCATTTCCGTCGGAATTTGTCCGAAGCTGGTGTTGCGTACACACGGTCGGACAACGTTGTCGGAATTTCCGGGCTTCAAGAACGCCGTGACTTAAGCCGTGTTCCACGAGACTATAAAAGGGAAGTTCAGCACCACGTCCGGCACCCGTTGGGCTCCTTCTGCTGATTCCGTGTTTATCGCGTGTTAGTAGAAGTTTGGTTACATTCGATTCGTGCTTTTCAGTTTTCAGACTCAGATCGTTACTGCCGTGTGTATCTGTTTATCGGTGCGTGTAGTCAGTTCGCATTTGTTGGTCATTGCGGCCTATATCTTGATATAGGACGCTTTGATTTTCACTGCTTATTGTCTGCTCGTTTCTGGTATTCATTTCGTTCTTTCAGGCCTTGCTGTTTATTGGTGCTTTCTGTTTGTCCGTTCTTACCAGCCGACCATTTGTGAGCTATGTTTCGTGTACGTACTCGTCGTAGAGTTCATGCTGTGCAGGGGCTTGGTGTCGGGCTTTTAGCTTTGACCCAAGACCAGTCCATGAACAGGGCGAGGAGGAGTTCATGGACCAAGAATTGGTTGTTTCAGCGTGACCAATTCTCGCACATGCCTTTGCTTCGTGGGATCCGGGAGAATAATCCTGATGATTTCAGGAACTTTCTCAGGATGACGGACCCCGTTTTTCACCGTCTGTTGGCTTTGCTGACCCCTTTTATCAGCAGGCAGGATACCTGCATGAGGCAAGCCATCACTCGGGAGCAGAGGCTTGTTGCCACGTTGAGGTACTTGGCGACAGGGAGAAGCCTTCAGGATCTGAAGTTCTCCACAGGTATCTCTCTCCAGGCTCTGGGAATCATTATTCCAGAGACCTGTTCTGCTATCATCCAGGTCCTGCAGGAGGACTATATTAAGGTAACATTTCTCCTTTACTATATCCTTCTATGTATGCTCTGTTTGCTAATGTCTTGTATTTTTGACCTCCTTCCCTAATTACCATGATTGCAATATGCTCTAATATGCTGTGCCCCTTTTGTCCTTCATGCATTTTTGCCTTCACTTACCTCCCCAGCATGCTCTTCTGGCCCAATATACACCTATGGCCTAGTCACTTAAGCAATGTATTTTGTCTGATCCATAGTATTGGTTTCCCCCAAACACCCCCTAAAATATGCACAAATGTTTTCTGTGTGTTTTACTTTTTTTCTTTGTTTGGTGTGTCAAACTCATTAGGAACCCCCCTCCCCCAACTGCTCGGTCAGATGATACCAATACTTTATCTGCTGGCTTTGCCAAGCTCAATACACACTATATACCTACCTCTTTATAGTGGTCATATTTAGGGATGAATTCAGCAAAGCATGTAGTGCAAGGGGCTGGCTCAATACTTTCACATGTTTTTTGGGGGGGTTTTTTTGTTTTTTCCTCATATTATTAGCTTAAGGTAATTGCAGAATGTCAAATTCGAATGTGCTTCCCTTTATGTATTTTTTTTTTTTTTTTTTGGGATTAGGAATCTTCTTTTATCTTTCCGGTGGGCTGCCAATAGTGTTAAGTAAGGAGGGTCTGGCCAAACTATCACACATTATTGAGCCATTCGGCTCTCAATGAAGTGGAGAGGGTTACCTGTCCAATCCCCCCCCCAAACCCCTAGTTTTTGTCAATGGCCCATCAGAAGTGGGGGGAGTGATGGGGGGGTGAGTAATCTGCTAAGGGGACCTTGGAATTTGGTTTGCAAATACTTATTAAAATTTTAGTCTGATCTTCTTCCAAAATGTTTGTGTCTAATCTGCTTGCAATGTTTATGTGCAAACTGACTAATTTTTTTTCTTGTTTGACTCCACAGTTTCCTTCAACGCCACAGGAATGGCAGACTGTGGCCTCCCACTTTGACAGCCGACTTTCCTAACTGCGGAGGTGCAATTGATGGGAAACACGTCCGCATCATCCCACCCCCAACTCGGGGTCGTACTATTATAATTACAAGGGGTTTAATAGTATAGTGATGTTGGCAGTGGTGTCGGTGACATACGAGTTTTTGTATGTGGACGTGGGGAAGAATGGCCGGATCTCGGATGGTGGTGCCATTGCGCACACAGAGTTCAACTGGCGTCTCCAGAATGGCAGTCTGTGCTTGCCACCTCCAGAAGAGAATGCAGAAGGACTCCCCTTCGTCTTTGTCACGGATGAAGCGTTTGTGTTGTCAAGCCATCTGATGCGGCCCTTCCCGATGAGGAACCTCACCCCGGACCAGAGGGTCTTCAATTACTGGCTGTCCAGAGCCCGCAGAGTGGTGGAGAACGCCTTTGGGATCATGGCCAGCCGCTTCTGCCTCTTTTTGACACCTATCAACATGGCGGAATATAAACTGAACCACATTGTGCGTTCCTGCTGCATATTGCACAACTTCTTGAAGTGACATAGCACCAACTATGTTGTGTCTGTTGGCCCTAATGCAGACATGCCACCAAATGACAACCTCACAGCCCTTCAAGCTGCACGTCCTGGCTTGCCCCCCCTAAATGCCCGCGAAGTCCGCGAGAGGTATATGGAGTACTATGGAGTAATACATTTATTTTGGAACCTGAACTAAGATTTCTTTTCATTTACTGCTTGTGTTTCTTGTAGGTGTGTTCTAGCTTATTTTTTGTTTTCTTTTTGGGCCTTTATCTTCAACAGTGGGAATGTACTTTCTTGGCGAGAGGAGGTTACAGTCTCTTCTTCCTAAAAAGAATCTTCTCATGTTGTGGGTCTGATACATAATAGTTTTTCTAGGTAAGGTATGTAGTGCATAACTGACCCCAAAAATACTCCTTTTCATCACCATGACAGAAATGTGTGTATTCCTGAAAATGGTGTGATAGGTGGTTTATTACAAAGCACTGTGGGTGTCATTTCCAAAAGACAAATCCACTATGCACTACAAGTGCACTGCAAAAGTGCACCGGAAACTGCACTTGGAGTGCAAAGTGGACTACCCTTAATAAATAACATCCATTGTCACAAAATTAATTTACTTTTGACGCAAATAATGCTTTTGGGGTTTAAAATAAGGTAGCCACACATTGTTGAGATGATAAAATTTTACTTCAAACACATTCACAAGTGCCTTTCAAAAAGGCTTTTGGAAACTCAAAAGATCTTTGGTCTTTAGAACATTCTTTACTAACTTGGCGCATTTGTGTAAACCAGGCATGTAGCAAGAGCAAAGGTATTGGAGATACGGGACTGTCTAGGGTACATAGTCACAAAACGTGTTCAATAAAAGATAATTATTTTATTAACATAAAAAATAAAAGAATATATTTCAAGACTTTGTGTACAGCAGTATAGATATCATGGTTCAAAGGTTATGCATACAATCCCAATTAGAACACAGCAAATTACTATACTAAAGGCACATAAGTCATGATACTTGTCCGATTGTTCTCGACATGTTTCGCCAGATAGGCTTCTTCAGGAGAAAAGCGTAAGGTACAAGTGAATGGAAAATGTTTTTGAAGGTGTTTTCTTGTTCTAGGATATGCATATAAAACAATACATGGTTTAGTATATAGAGAAAACAAAATAATTTTTTGCAATTGTGCTGTATGAATTTATAGTGGTAATTGCGTCAAGCAGGGTCCCCGAGTGTGTGTACGACCTCTTACCTCCAATGTCAGAGAGTCTGCACATTCCCAAGATACCAAAAGAGAGTTAAGACAAATTCGCAACAGAGTGTCCTCCAGGTAGGTCCACACAGGGCTATACCAGGTAGCCAGAGCCAGGAAAAGTGGCTGGAGAACCGTAGGGTGAGATCCTTTCGTTGCAAGATTAAATTAAAACAAAGCCTGCACAAGTACAAAGACTACTTATTGAGTATTCATATATAGTATATCACAATTAACCAAGATGCAGGAAGGTAGCTTGATCAGGCCCAATATTTTGCCAAGCTAAACCTACCTCTCTGGTAACTCATGAAGAAAGATACAAAGGAGGCTCGGGTCTGCCTTCAAATGAAGGGGTGGAAACAGGTCTATCTTAGTTTTGAATAATGTCAATAATGACAATAATGTTCTGTGGATAGAAAGAGAGAGAAGACTCCAATAAGCTTACAAAGGTCTATATTCTTTGCACTGTGCCCCCCTGGTGATTTTGATCCCCCCTACCTTGTAGTGGAGTATATAGACCACCAGGGTACCTTGTTCAGGTTGTTGTTCTGCTAATGCAGATAGCCCCATATAGGGGACATGATGCGCTGGCCAATTCCTATAAGTTAAGTATAGGTATGAGGTAAGTACAGTAAGTCTTTTAAGGGAGTGTTCAAAGAACAATCCCTCCATATTTCAAAAAAAAGGGTCTATATATTTACCTGTTATTAAGATTCCTGTCGTTTCCCGAGCCTCCCAGCTTCACCACAGTCCGACATCCAGTCAGACTGGGCTTAAGTAGTCTCCCCCCGTGGCGCCAATTGCGCGGCGTGTGACGTCATGCCACGCTGACGTCACGCGGACGTTTGGCGGGAAACGGTACAACACCAGTCCCACGCCAAAGAACCGGAAGTTTCCATAAGAGGAACACTTCCGGTTCATAGTTCAGCAATAGCCGAGTCCGAACATCCTCTGCTGACAGTGGCATTCAGCCTATGTCAGAGAGGAGTCCGTGAGGTGCCAGATGTAAATTGCCGCCGCTTCTAGCTTCCGCTCTGAGTGCATGAATGGGAATGATCCACCACCAGATTGTGGTGGCGGACAGAGCCCCGCCATGCATCCAGATGTGTCCATACGGATCTCCCAAGCCCGAGGCCATGGCCATGTGGGTCCACCCTGCGTGTAGATGTAATATGTACCTTGGAAACAAAAACTGTTGCAAATCTGTCCAGCCATATATAAAGAAAGGAAAAAAGAAGTAATTAGAGAGAAAAAGCTAAAGGGTAGAATAAAGGAGTATTGGAAAAACGTCTCATATGCACATATATTTAATACAACAAATATTCTTTTAATTATGGCATCAACATACAATAGACCAACAATGTACCCCAAAACTGGGCCATTGTGGTTCCATCTTAAGCATACGTGTACATAATCATTTCAACAATGCAAGAATATAAAGCCTATATATAGTTCTACCCCTACGCAGAGGGGGAGATTAAAGAGCAAGCACACTCTGGGTCAGGACGGGCGAATTGAACGTAACCCCCCCAAAAAAGCAAAAGCAGAGGGATCCTAACACTTCCAAATCCCGAATGTCAGACCTAAGCATGACAAAGAAGGAGGTAAAATTGTGTGGTTTGTGAACAATAGAAGAAGTCAATCAAAATAAAGTTAAAAACTCTATTTGAGAAAACCCCCCACAGATGGGGGGGGGGGTTTATTTTTTATTTCATTATAGGAAGGGTTTAAAGCTGATCCCCTCATTGAGGCCCGGATGCCGGGTCGCTTTTAACAGATAGATCCATCTGGTTTCAATTTGCAGTAGTTTCTTATCCAAATCACCCCCCCCCCCCCCGTTCTTGTTGGGGTAAGTGTTCAAGACTGTAAAAACCAACATAATCAAGATTGAATTTGTGGTATAAGCCTATATGACGACTAATAGGTGTCTCCATTTTGTGTTTGGAGAGAAGTGATACATGGTCTCTTATGCGGCAGAATAGTGGGCGTTTGGTTTTTCCCACATAAAATGCTCCACATAAGCATTTCATCAGGTATACTGATCCCACAGATTGGCAGTTTGTTCGATGTTTTGGGGTCCAAGTTTTCCCATCTGGTAAGTCTATACTTTTGCCCTCTAAGATGAAGCGACAAAATTTGCATTTGCCGCAACTATATGTTCCTGGGGCCTGTTTGATATTTTTCTGCTCATTCGTATGGTGACTATTCACAAGAGTATCACGTAATGAGCGTGATCTCTTGTATGTAATTTCTGGATACGGTTTGATGTACTTTGACATTTTCTGATCAGTAGATAGAAGGTACCAAAACTTTTTATATATATTGCGTACCTTTTTATGTTGTCGATTGTATTTAGTGATAATTCGTGTGCTTTCCTGAGTCTTCGCTCGTCTGGGTTTATACAACAGAAGCTGCCAATTTATACCTACCACCTGATTGTAAGCCTGAAGGCATGATTTACTGTATCCTCTCAAGAGGAGGCGATCATGTAAAAGGTTCGCCTCCCGCTGAAAGTCAACAAGGTGCGTGCAATTGCGCTTGATTCGCAAAAACTGACTATAGGGAATACTCCTAATCAATTTTTCAGGGTGAGAGCTACTAGCGTGCAACATACTGTTGCCTGCTGAGGCTTTTCTGTAGAGAGTGGAGCATAGAGTTCCTTTCTCATCCACATAAAGTTCCACATCTAAAAAAGTAATCCTTTTCTGATCATAGTTGAAGGTAAATTTCTGATTATATTCATTAAATTGTAGTTCATCCAGAAAAACCATTAGGTCCTCCTTGGATCCTGACCATATCATGAGGACGTCATCAATGTAACGACTCCACGATATTATCTTACCGATGGACTCAATTTTGCTCTCATCAGAGAACAGGTCTCGCTCCCACCCCCCCAGGTACAGGTTCGCATATGAGGGTGCACATTTTGCCCCCATAGCGACACCCTGCACCTGGAGGTAGTGGGAGCGTTTAAATACAAATATATTGTGCATCAAAATGAAGCCAAGTAGTTCAAACACGAACTCATTATACTTCCATGAATCAATATCTCTTTCTGTCAAGAATTCCCCTATCACCTCGACACCTTTTTTGTGAGGTATCGAGTTATAGAGAGCTTCTATGTCGATGGCCACCAGCCAGGCATTTGCGGGTATCTGTAAGCCATCTGTGCTTTTTAAAAGTTCTATGGTATCTTTAACATATGAAAATAAACATTTAACATGTGGGTACAAATACTCATCAACCAATTGACTGGCTTTTTCTGTTAAAGATCCACAGCCTGAAATTATGGGACGACCTGGTGGGGGCGTTAGGCTCTTATGTACCTTCGGTAAGGCATAAAATGTAGGGGTGGTGAATGTGGTCATATCTAAGAACTCAAAAGTTTTGGCATCTATGGTGCCATTCAGACGGGCCTTCATTATTATCCCTCTATATTTATTCATATAGTAATTTACATGTGAGGCTGGGACCATTCTGTACCATATCTTGTTTGATATTATATCCAAACACATCCTTTCATACTTCTCTATGTCCAGTATAACCAAATTCCCACCCTTATCGGATGGTTTGATTATAATGTTGCTGTTTGATTTCAGGTTATGTAACGCTTCTTTTAGGTCTTTTGGCAGGTTGGTCCGAGGTCCACCCTGCCAATTGGTAGATTCTATTTCCTTTGTGACCTGTATCACAAAGGCCCAAATGTTGGAATTGCCTTGCAGGATAGGGAAAGATTTTGGCTTGGGCTTATAAGTTTTGGGAGTGCCAAAGGTTGGCGCACAAGACCCAGAGGGGCCTGTGGGGCGCAAGCAAGGGGGAGGGAAGGTAACCCCCAACTGGACAAGAGAGGGGGGAGAGCTGGTAAAGGTCCAACCCTCTTCTTCCGGATTGCTTTCGTCCCACAGGTCCATCAGGTCCTGCAAAGCCCGTAGGTCCTCAAAAGTAATGCCCTCCATATTGGCGTTGTTCTGTTCGCCAAGTGGGGCATCAGGTAATGTTTTGTCATAAACCTTATGACCTTATACATCAGGCGACGTGCGAATAGATGGAGGTCTTTGACCAACTCAAATCTATCCGCATCTTCGTCTGGGCAAAATGTGAGACCTAATTGCAATACTTTGGCCTCATTGTCCGAGAGTGGATAAGAGGATAAGTTTATAATGTCAAATTTGTCCCGACTCTCCAAACTAGGGGGGTCGGGACCAATTATTTTAAAGGCTGATTGGATTTTTTCATTGGTGTAGTTATCGGTAAGCTACGTTTCCGATCACTGGATGTACTGGAGAAAATTGAAGCCGTTTTTACATCTATGAGGGCCTGAGTTTGATAATCCCTGTGCAGGTCCCTGTAAGGGAGGGCCCGCCACCAGGGAAATGGAATCGATATTCCTGGTGGGAGTAGTTAATGACACTAAAGAATGATTCAACTTGCTATTTGACAAGGTAGTGTTTAGGGTAGTGCTATTTTTGCTCTGTTGAGAGCGTATTTTCTTATCCTTGCTGTTTACTTTGTCCGATCGTAGTCGGCTCTGTGAGCTAGTTTCGCTATTCTTTTTCCTTTTACGAATAGCCCCCCCTTGTTGTAATTTATCTTTGCGCAAAACTATAGGTGCAAATGATGTTGAGGAGATAGATGATGTGTCTAATTCCCCAAGATCCAAGTTATGTGTTTGTAAGCCCTGATTGGAATTTCAGGCATGTAGCAAAGCAAAACATACTGAAAACAGGAACTTATAAAGTTCAACTTTGAAAAGTGAAGACAAGATCAGACATGACTATGTCCAAACTGTGTTTAATCGTGCCTTCATCACATGGGGTGTCACCCCTGGAAAAGCTAAATTTAGAACATGCACACAATTTGGGGATCAAAATGGTCAATTGATGCAAGAACACATGCCTAGAATGTCCAAATGTGCAATCTCCCATCATGGGGATCAATGTACGTGTTTTGGGGGTGCAACCCCTTCATCTCAGCCACTTTAGTAGTTAGTTAAGTGGTTGCACCCACAAAACGTTGTCATTGATCCACCATGATGGGAGCTAGCACATGTTGACACACTGTGTGCATCTTCCAAATTTGGCAAAGTTCCGACGTAAAAATTTGGGGGTTACACACCCACAAATGTGTGATAATTCGTTTGCGTGGTTTCATATTTTCCCTAAAACATCAATGATGTTCTTCATTTTTTGTTGAACATCATTGATGTTTTTCTTGATATCATCTAGATCTCGATTGCACACCATTATCCCCCCAATGAGGACGTGTGCACTTTCACTGGTAAAATGTGATTCTTGTTCCACAACATCCACATCACCTAAAAAAAATACAAAAAAAAAACGGGCTATTTTTAAGATGCAGGCATACATTGATTAGCTTACCTGTAGCTGTGGTCTCCGACACTAACCTGTTGTGGTGACAAGTTCTCCAACTTCTACAATCTCTCCTTCCTCCTCCTCCTCTGCTTCTGGTGTTGGCATTTCCCCTTCTTTGGGAGGTGTGGGGTTCCTGGTGTCCTCAGACGTCCCGAGTCTTCTCTCCCCTATGAGAATGTACAAAAGGAATACTTAGCACACCAATCTATGAGGGCAGAAATAGGAAATATGAAACATTGCTTTGAAGTGACGTACAATAGTGGTTTGTGGCCAGGTTCAAAGGACAACAACATTAATTTTGACACTTTGTAAAGGTGCAATACTTACTACCTTTTTGGTGCAAGTTTGTCAGATGGAGACACCCCTATAGTATCCACTGGAGCACATGTGTGGGACAACATAATAAAAAGGGTGTTTGGGTGTCCCAGCACTAGGGATGGGCCCGGTGTTCGATTCGAACCCATGTTCGAATCGAACATCGGGCGTTCACCCGCTCGGCGAGCCCAGAACTATTTGGGCCGCTCGCACCAAATTCGTGTGATGCGAGCGGCCCGCAATGCATTGCGCTAGTCGCAGTGCAATGCTGGCTGATGATTGGCCAAGCATGCACTGTGACCACGCATGCTTGGCCAATCACAGCGCCGGCAGCGAGGAGAGCCATAATTGGCTACAGGCAGGATGCCTGTAGCCAATTATAGCTCAGGGGCTTTAGTACACGCCCCACGGTATAAGCGGCAGCCTCGCATATTATGTTTCAGTGTCAGCGTGTTGCTGACTGCTGACAATATGTGCTCTATTTCTGGGGATTTGTGTGTGCGTGCTGTTAGAACAGCATTGCAGTATCACATCTGGGGGGTGTCTATAGGTGGCCTGTGAAGGGGTGCAGGTTTCCTGTGCTTGGAACTTTCCCTGCAAAAAGTGTCATTTTTGCAGGAAAAAAGCTATTTAAAAGCACTCGCGGCTAATGAATTGATGGCTCCTGTAACACAGAGAACTGTCATTCATTGATAAAAAACAAAAAAAAAAGCGTGGGGGTCCCCCCAAATTCAATAACCAGGCCCTTCAGGTCTGGGATGGATATTAGGGGAACCCCAGCAAAAAAAAAAATGGCGTAGGGTCCCCCTCAAAATCCATACCAGACCCTTGAGGTCTGGGATGGATTTTAAGGGGAATCCTAGCCAAAAAAAATGGCGTGGGGTCCCCCTCAAAATCCATACCAGACCCTTATCCGAGCACGCAACCTGGCAGGCCGCAGGAAAAGAGGGGGGGATGAGAGCGGCCCCCCTCCCGCCTGAACCGTACCAGGCCACATGCCCTCAACATTGGGAGGATGCTTTGGGGGTCTAAGACCCCCAAAGCACCTTGTCCCCATGTTGATGAGGACAAGGGCCTCTTCCCCACAACCCTGGCCATTGGTTGTGGGGGTCTGCGGGCGGGGGGCTTATCGGAATCTGGAAGCCCCCTTTAACAAGGGGACCACCAGATCCCGCCCCCCCCGTGTGAAATGGTAAGGGGGTAAAAAAGTACCCCTACCATTTCACCAAAAAAGTGTCAAAAATGGTAAAAATGACAGGAGACGGTCTTTGACAATTCCTTTATTAAAATCTTCTTTCTTCATCCTTCGGTTTCTTCATCTTCTCCTTCCGTCATCTTCTTCCATCTTCTTCTTCCATTTTCTTCTTCCTCCCATTCGCTTCTTCTTGCGCTGGTCTTCTCGTCCTTCTAGTCCGGCATCTTATTCCATGGCGTCGGTGTCTCTTCTTGGGCCGCTCCTCGCAATGGGAGGCTCCCGCTGTGTGAGGCTTCGCTGCGTCTGACAGGTCTTTTATAATGGAGGGCACCTGGTGACCCCGCACCCTCTGATGCACGGGGACGTCATGGGGAATTCCCTATGGCTTTCCCCATGACGTCAGAGGGGGGCGGGGTCACCAGGTGCCCTCCGTTATAAAAGACCTGTCAGACGGAGCAGAGCCTCACACAGCGGGAGCCTCCCATTGCGAGGAGCGGCCCGACAGAAGAACAGATGCCGACGCCATGGAAGAAGATGCCGGACGAGAAGGACGATAAGACCAGCGCAAGAAGAAGCGGATCGGAGGAAGAAGAAAAAATGGAAGAAGAAGATGGAAGAAGATGACGGAAGGAGAAGATGAAGAAACCGAAGGATGAAGAAAGAAGAAAGAAGATTTTAATAAAGGAATTGTCAAAGACCGTCTCCTGTCATTTTTACAATTTTTGACACTTTTTTGGTGAAATGGTAGGGGTACTTTTGTACCCCCTTACCATTTCACACAGGGGGGGGCGGGATCTGGGGGTCCCCTTGTTAAAGGGGGCTTCCAGATTCCGATAAGCCCCCCGCCCGCAGACCCCCACAACCAATGGCCAGGGTTGTGGGGAAGAGGCCCTTGTCCTCATTAACATGGGGACAAGGTGCTTTGGGGGTCTTAGACCCCCAAAGCATCCTCCCAATGTTGAGGGCATGTGGCCTGGTACGGTTCAGGCGGGAGGGGGGGCCGCTCTCGCCCCCCCTCTTTTCCTGCGGCCTGCCAGGTTGCGTGCTCAGATAAGGGTCTGGTATGGATTTTGAGGGGGACCCCACGCCATTTTTTTGGCTAGGGTTCCCCTTAAAATCCATCCCAGACCTCAAGGGTCTGGTATGGATTTTGAGGGGGACCCTACGCCATTTTTTTTTTTGGCTGGGGTTCCCCTTAATATCCATCCCAGACCTGGAGGGCTTGGTTATTGAATTTGGGGGGACCCCCACGCTTTTATTTTTTTCATTTTTTTTATTTTTTATGAATGACTTTTTTTTTATGAATGACTTTCAATGAATGACTGTTCTCTGTATTACGGGAGCCGTCAATTCACATTAGCCGCGAGTGATTTTAAATAGCTTTTTTACTTGCAAAAATGACACTTTTTGCAGAGACAGTTCTAAACACGGGAAACATGCGCCCCTTTACATGCATACTATAGACACCCCCCAGGTACGAAATTTAAAGGAATATTACACTTTTATTGTTTCAATTTAAGCATTATTAAAATCACTGCTCCTGAAAAAACGGCCGTTTTTAAAAAAAAAAATTTGCATTGATACATGTCCCCTGGGGCAGGACCCAGGTCCCCAAACACTTTTTATGACATTAACATGCATATTAGCCTTTAAAATTAGCACTTTTAATTTCGAACGTTGGCATCCATTAAAACTAATAGGGTTCTAAAGCTCGCACGGACTTTAGGTCCGTTTGCGGGTTCTGGTGCGAGCCGAATGGGGGGGTGTTCGGCTCATCCCTACCCAGCACTAGTGCTCTAGAGTCCAAATGTGTAAACAGCTACTGAGTCACCTCTCCTTTACACTGAAGAAGTTTGCATTTCATTCTTGAAAAAAGCTCTATAGACAACAAACTTCCTTTGACTAAAAACAGGCCTGAAACAATGTAGTTAACTCCAACTTCACCAAACAGCGTATTATAAGTGGCCGAACGATCGAGGTTGAGTACGATCGAATGGACACACGAACATGAAAGTGGCCATTTTCCAATGTCCAACATTGAAAAACAAAGCACATGGAGCAGTATGCAAGCAAGAAAAAAAAAGATGAACACACGACAACTACTTACTTTTTTGAAGAACTCGCTTGATCTTTCTGTACTGATCGTGCTCCCTCAGTTTCAGGTCTGACCAGCGTTTCCTCAGTTGATCCTTGGATCGTTTTAACCCAAAATTCTTTTGCAGCCTCTTCACAACTTTAGCCATGATCTTGGCCTTTCTGACATTTGGGTTGGGGTAAGGCCCATACTTCCCATCATAGTTGCTCCTCTTCAATATGTCCACCATCTCCAACGTTTCTCCAAAAGACATATTTGACGCCTTAAATTTTAGCCTCCGGGATCGGGACGTTTCTGCCTCGGGCTTTCCTCGTCCTCCTCCTCGTTGCTGGAATAGTTAGGGTGCACCTGCTGTGTCCCCGCCATGTGCTCTCCCCACTGCGCCATAAAGAGAAGGGGTGGGGAATAGACGAGAAAGATCGTCAGGGGCGGGCGGAGTTTCACGCATGCGCACTGTATATAAAACGTCACACGCGTGTGTCGTACCGACGATCTGTGAGCAGAGGGGAGAGAAAGCTCACGCACGAGACGATCGCTATAACGAAGGTACAATTTGAACTTGGTACATCACTAGCCTAGACTGCTTATACATTGAGGCTTATTTATGGAGAAGATTAGGAGAGTTTAGCCTGACATTATTTAGTGTTTTGTCTGGTTTTGTGTCTTGCAGAGAATATGGATGGCTTCAATGACGTCAGCTTCCTCCCCCTGTTCATTGATAAGTTCAGGGAGATGGCCCTTTTGTGGCAGGCCAAGCACCCACTGTACAGCAACAAACTAAAGAGACGGGCAGCGATGAAGAAACTGCTGGAATTTGTAACGCCGGTGATCCCCACGGCAACCGTTGAGAAGTTAAGAACCAAAATTGGCAGCTTGAGGAGTACGTATTTCAGGGAGCGCAATAAGGTCCTGAAGTCCCAAGCATCTGAAGCTGCAGCATATGAGGTAGGTATATGTCCCCAGGCTGTGGTACTACGAGAGGCTCCATTTTCTCAAAGACCAGGCTGATGTCAGGGAATCACTCTCGACTCTTCCTTCCACGCATTCCACCCCTGATGAGGCTTTCGAGGACCAACCTGGGCCTTCTAGTCAGGAAGATGTGGAGGAGCCCAGCTTGAGCCAGGTATAGTATTTTTCTACACTTTTTTCGTGGAAAAATGAATGATGTTCACTTAATTTAGGATCAAAAATTGCTTATTTGCTAAAGTGTTTTACATATCAATAGACAGTAGTGTTGGAGACATTTTGGGCAAGAATATAAACTGCTGGGCTGAGAATTCTATGGTTTTCAATTTGTAAACATTTTGCAACAGTCAATAGCTGAAAATTGTGTGTGTTTGATGAACCAATAACTCAAACTATGTCCCTTTTTCATACATAGGAAGACCTCAGCCAGGAAGTGGCTGTGGAATGCGGGAGCCAGGAGGTGGCTGTGGAATGTGGCAGCCAGGAGAAGGCAGGGGTAAGTGGCAGCCAAGAGGTGGGCAGGCCTAGGAGCCTATCTCGATCCCAAGTCCCTCCCCTCCGCCTTCCCTACAAAAGGCCCAGAAAGGGGGGGGTGTGGGGGAGTCAGCGCTCCAGCTGATAAGGGAGGCTTCAGTGGCACTACATGCCACACCCACCTATGAAGAGGCCTTTGCCGCCTTGGCTGCCAGAAAGCTGAAAGAGATGGAGGCGGGGCAACGCAGCATGTGCGAGGAGGTCATCCTCAAAATACTAAATAAGGGGGTGGCTGGGGAAATGACCCCAACAACACATGTTTGCCAGATGAACCATGCTCCTCCTCCTCCTCCTTCTGCCACACCTCCAGCACCACAGCCACAGCCTGGAAGGAAGCGTGGAAGGAAGACCAGAGTGTGACGACCTGGATTCAGTCTGGTCTGAGAGAAGATGGAGCCTCTCGTATGACCACAGCCTGGGGACATAGATGGCATCTGCTGCAGTTCCGGATGTCTTGGACTTCAGGACCAGATTGAACTCCCTTAAGATATGTACTCCTCAGGCCACCAATTTTTGAGTAGAAAAAATTGATGTCTGCCGTGGGGGTCAAAGGCTTTGCCAATTTCCCCAGTTTCTCCATCGCTGCCTTCCTCTTTAGTTTGTTGCTGACACCTAATAAAGGAATTTTTGATTTTCAAAAAATCCTTGCCTATGTGTTTTACTTTTCAAAAAGGACAGTTTATTTGTGAGTAGGCAGGTACATTTCACAAATCATAAAGTCAAATTAACAAGGGGCACCAACAACAAACAACCTCCTAGTGAATTTAGCCAAACAATACAAATGATAATAATGGTGTTGGGATAAGTTGAGACACACAACCCCCCCCCCCAAAAAAAGGTAATCTCGATTAAAAAACAAACCACTACAAATGACAAATCAAAAAATAAATAAACATTCTTAAGATCTGAGGAATAAAAAAATTCTAGCCAATAAATCAGGAAAAAGAATAAAGAGAGAAGTTTGGGAGAAATCAGTGTGAATATGAGCAGCTAAAAAACGTCATTCTTCTTGCATTGTAAAGAAAAAGAGAAGGCGCTGCATTAAACACATTTTAACATTGCAGCGTGACGAATGTGCTGTGTCGATTAGGAACGGTAGTTTTACCTGACCGAGCGCTTCCGTCACAGAATTTCTTCTGAGCATGCGTGGCACTTTGTCCGTCGGACTAGGCTACACACGATCGGAATTTGCGTGATCAGACTTTGTTGTCGGGAAATTTCAGATGGAGCCCACACACGGTCCAATAGGACATTTTCCGTCGGAAAATCCGACCGTGTGTATGGGGCATAAGACTTTAACCACAAAATTCTGTGCATGTGCACAGAGAGCAGTGTCACCCTAGAGACCTGACAAATTACATTCTCCAGGGCATCAACACAAAATAACAGCGTCAAAGGCATTAGCTGCAATTGTTCTAGGACAGTGATGGGGAACCTTGGCATCAGTTAACTACAGTCTGACAAATGGACATGGTCGATTGTAAGGTAGGACCCACAAGAGAAAAGAGTGTCTTCAATAACGATTGAAAGTGCCTGACGACTGAATCCTTGAAGGAGGATACATCCTCAGCAGAACAGTGAGATGCTTGTTGAGAACTGAGATGGCAGGAGAAGAACATGGCATGGAGCAGGACGGTTGAATCTGAGGAGAGCTCCGGTCAAAATGGGGCCATTAAAGAAAAATCTGCACAAAATTCATCACCCTCATTCCAGAAGCCCTGTGCATGCTGAGTTCCAAGAAGAAGCAGCACGGAGGGGCTAAGAAATCTCTAACCCACTACCTCCTATGATCACAGGAGGTATACAGCATGGCTAAATATGGTGCTTACACCCTGCCCACTACTCCTGCAGCTTCTCTTACCCAGGCTGAACAACACCCACAGAACATGGGAACCCAGGAGAACTGCGAGTACCTTCCTCTCACTAAATCAGACCTGGATATAAGCCTTTATACCATGTGCTCAAAACGTATAGCAAAGTTCCAGTCAGAACTACAGAAATCTACCAATACATTGACACAGGAGATTTCTGCACTTGGCACATGCAAAGACCTGTTGGAAAACAAGCATGACGAATTAAAGTGGAAGTAAACCCCCCTATCGTTTTCAGCCAAGGAAGCTGCCATCTTTGCCTCTGTTTAATCTTCAACTGCCACAGTGCTGCACATGTGATCCGTTATGACACCAGCCATTGGATGGTTTGACTGTTTGGTTGAGAGCACAGCCAATGTGCAGTTAGCATTCACGGCATGCCTTTTTTTTTTAGACTGTTAAATCGATGGGTTTACTTCCGCTTTAACCATAGCTTATAATTATCTTTCCAGAGAACATTAGGCTTTTTCCTCAGCTTTTGTCCAACTTCAATCACATGTAAAATATTTGGACAATAGAAACCAGAGGAATAACCTTAGAATAGGGGTACCCCAGAATCTATTACAGATTTACACTCATATACTGAAAAATTGTTTCACTCTCTTTTGACGGATTATGATCCACGTTCATTTACAGGCAATCGTATTCATCGTGCATTGAGGGCTAAACCCCCTCCGGATAAACCCCCCCCCCCCCCCCCCCCCCCCCCCCCAGGAACATAGTCCTATGCATTAAGGATTTCTTGGTTAAAGAAAAATTTATGCGTGCTGCACGCAATACCAGAAACATTCTGTTGAAAGGGGTCTCCTTACAAATATACGCAGATATATCCCAAGTCACTCTAGAAAGATGCAGGTAAATGAAGGAGATCCAATATCGTTGGGGCTTCCCCTTCAAATTGATTATCCCTCATAGTGGCTCAACTTAAGTCGCCACTACCATTCCAGAGGCTCAAGACATCCTAATTATACTTGGGCTTTTTGGATCCTGCTAACCTACCTCGTACTCCTTATCCCTGCCTGGCTCCCATCTGGGGCTCCCCATCTCCACATGATGATAGAAGAAGAGTCCATCATGAAGCAGGTCGTTCCAACACAAATTGAAAATTTGTAATCCATTTTGAAATTCCAAGAGTATCTGCAAGTTCCAAGTCAGCACTTTCTTAACAATGCTTTGTAATGGCTCATTTATTGCAAGTTGCTGACATCTACTGGCTGAAGTTGGTACTCAATCAACTAGTTCTCTGTTTTCTACCTAAAAATGTTTCTATAAGTTACAAGGTTTATTTGGACTGCCTAATTCTGCTACAGTTGTTCTACATAAAATAACTATATCTACTGCACAGTTAGAGTTTTATTTAGCTACTGTTTGGATGGCTACTCAGCCCTATGTGGCCATGTTTGCATCCCACTCAATCTCCAGTGCTAATTACATTTTTCTTATGGGACTGCTCATGCCTTTAAGGTCATCTTTTTTTTTACTTATAAGTATTAAGAATATGAGTTCAATCACATTTCAATGCCTGTAGAAAAATAGACTGAGTTTTGGATCACTAGATCGATGTTGGTATCGATGTTGGTTGGGGAACATCTTGCTTCCCAACCCCATGTTCTCTATTCGTTGTTTTCTTTTGTTTTTTAACCTCATTCATTAAGCTTTATCTTTATTGTTTTTAATTGATGATCACTATTATAACGGTACAATACAATTTCAATTTCCACTTCCAAGTGCACTTGCAGTGCAAAGTGGATTTACCTTTCGTAAATAACCCCCATAGTGTCTACAAAATAGAGGAAAGATTTAGGGACATTTCATTTTTTTAATTGTTTTTACTAGTAATGGCAGCGATTTTAAGCGGGACTGCAACATTGCGGCCGCAAAATGTGACACTTTTTGGTGACCAGTGACACCAATACAGTGATTAGTGCTATAAAAATGCACTGATCACTGTATAAATGGCACTGTCAGGGAAGGGGTTAAGTGTTCCCTAGGGAGGTGTTTCTAACTGTTAGGGGGACGGACTGACAGAGTAGAGAGAGATCACTAGGAACAGATGATCTTTCTCTCTCCTCCCCTGTCAGAACAGGGATCCGCCTTGTTTACATAGGCAGATCCCCGTTCTGCCTCTCCACTGCGATCGAGGGTTCCCAGTGGACATCGAGTATATTTTGTGTATTTTGTATATATGCGTAAGGCGGTCGGCAAGTGGTTGATGCAGCCAATAGAAATATACCTCCATTGGTATGTAAACATTTTTTTACAAAAGCTTTATTGATACAAAATGTTAAACTTAATACATCCTAAAAACACAGAAAGGCTCTGGTAAGATGACCAACTGTAATGTGATACATGCTAATACACCTATACTCCAGGCCGGAAAATACATATCACGGTTGTACAATAGAATTTCTTAGACAATTCTATTAAGAAATTCTATTGTAAAACCATTATAGTTAATTATATGGTTATACAGGTGCATCACATAAAATTAGAATATCATCAAAAAGTTAATTTATTTCAATAATTAAATTCAAAAAGTGAAACTCATATTTTATATAGATGTGTTACACACAGAGTGATATATTTCAAGCATTTATTTCTTTCAATTTTGATGATTATGGCTTACAGCTAGTGAAAACCCAAAATGCAGTATCTCAGAAAATTTGAATATTACATAAGACCATAAGGCTGATGGAAAAGTATGTCCATGTACAGTATAGTATGCACTCAGTACTTGGTCGCGGTTCCTTTTGCATGAATTACTGCATCAATGCAGCGTGGCATGGAGGTGATCAGCCTGTGGCCCAGTTTTCTTTGATAGGGGCTTTCAGCTCATCTGCATTGTTGGGTCTGGTGTCTCTCATTTTCTGCTTGACAATACCCCACAGATTATCTATGGGGTTTAGGTCAGGCGAGTTTTCTGGCCAATCAAGCACAGTGATACCATGATCATTAACCACTTCAGAACAGGGCTTTTATACACCCTTCCTTCCCAGACCAATTTTTAGCTTTCAGCGCTCTCACATTTTGAATGACAATTACTCAGTCATGCTACACTGTACCACAAACTGAGCTTTCTTTTGGTGGTATGTAATCACTGCTGTGTTTTTTATTTTTTGCAATACAAGCAAAAAAAGAGAGAAATTGTTGAAAAAAAACACACACTTTTTTTTAGGTTCTATTGTAGAATTTTGAAAATAAGTAATTTTTCTTCATAAATGTGGGCCAAAATGTATACTGCTACATATCTTTAGTAAAAAATAACCCAAATTAGTGTATATTATTTGGTCTCTGTGAGAGTTATAGAGTCTTCAAGCTATGGTGCAAATCATTGAAAAATTATCACATCTGATCACACCTGATGCACTGAAGGCATATCTCATTTCTTGAGACCCTAACAAGCCAGGAAAGTATAAATACCCCCCAAGTTACCCCTTTTTGGAAAGTAGACATTCCAATGTATTCAGTAAGAGGCATGGTGAGTTTTTTTAAGTTGTAATTCTTTCCCACAATTCTTGGGAAAATTATATTTTTTTATTTTTTTGCACAAAATTGTCATAACAAGTTATTTCTCTCACACGTCACATGCATACTTGCAATGACACCCCAAAATACATTCTGCTACTCCTGAGTATGGCGATACCACATGTGTGAGACTTTTACATAGCCTGGCCACATACAGAGGCCCAACATCCAAGTAGCACCGTCAGGCGTTCTACCAGCATAAATTACACATCTCATTTGATGACAACCTATCACACTTTTGAAGGCCCTGGAGGACCAGGTCAATGAAAACGCCCACAAAATGACCCCATTTTGGAAAGCGAACACCCCAACGTATAATCTATGAGGCATAATGAGTCTTTTAAATGGTTAATTTTTTTCCAGAAGTTTTTGGAATCTCTGGAAAAAAATGAAAACGCATTTTTTTTAAAAATAAAATTGTCCATTTATAAGATATTTATAACACATAGCATGTACATAGCAAACATGACACCCCAAAATACATCTTGCTACTCCTCCTGAGTATGGCGATACCAAATGTGTGAGACACAGCCTGGCCACATACAGAGGCCCAACATTGAAATAGCACCGTCAGGCGTTCTACATGCATAAATTACACATCTCATTTCTCAACCACCTATTACAGTTTTGAAGACCCTGGAGCACCAGGACAATGTAAACGCCCACAAAATGACCCCATTTTGGAAAGCCAACACCCCAAAGTATAATCAGGCATAATGAGTCTTTTGAACGGTTCATTTTTTTTCCAGAAGTTTTTGGAAGCTGTGGGAAAAAAATGAAAACACATTTTTTTTATACAAAGTTATGCATTTAGAAGATATTTCCAACACATAGCATGTACATAGCAAAAATGACACCCCAAAATGCATTCTGCTACTTCTCCCGATTATGGCGATACCACATGTGTGAGACTTTTACGCAGCCTGGTCACATACAGAGGCCCAACATCCAAGTAGCACTGTCAGGTGTTCTAGGAGCCTAAATTACACACAAATTCCTGCCAACCTATCACATTGTTGAAGGCCCTTCATATTTCTAACACATAGCATGTACTGTACATACCAATTACAAACCAAAATACATTCTGCTGAGCAAAGGGTAAAGAAAAGATTACCTGCGGTTTTAGTAGTGCAGTAGTCCACAGAGGAGAGCATCGGTCTAGGCAGCAGGCAGGAACGTGGACAGCGACAGCAAAACAGGCAGCAGGCAGAAATAGTCAGTACAGGTAGAGATGTTGTCAGCACAGCCAAAGCATTGGTCCAGATAGCAAGCAGGGATGTGGTCAGCAGCAGCAAAAGGATCAAAGGATCGTCCATGCAGCAGACAGGAATACTGTCCATAGTTAGTACATGCAGCAGGCAGAGGTATGGTCAGCACAGCCAGAGTATTTGTTCAGGGAGCAGGCAGGACCATCAAGCTTAGGGCATCGGTCAGGAAAGAATGGGGACAGGGGTAGAGGCTTCTCCCACCCAAATCGCTTTGAAGCCTCCAGACAACCGGACCCTGTTCTGGGAACACAGAAAACCAAATACTGGTTTTCTGAACTCCGAACACTATTCTGGAGCCCCTCACATATGTGAGACCCCTGTGTAGCAGGGTAAAAGATCAGTCCAAGGGGCAGGCAAAAACATGGTCAACAGGCCGAGGTCAGTGCAGGTAAAAGGCAGAAATAGACGGTAGACAGAGGCTTAGTCGATACAGTCCAGGGTCAGTTCACGTGAAAGGCAGAAACATGGCGGATAAACAATGCAGACGGTAGGCAGAGACATAGTCGAGAAACAGGCCAGGGTCAGTTCACATGGAAGACAATGATATGGTTGGTTGAGGCAGGGAAAAATTTATAAACGGGTAGAAAAAATCTGCGCTTGGTAAGACTCAATATAAAAACCAGCAGCTGAACACCATAACCCAGATACTGGGCACAATAACTATAAAGAAAAGAAAAAGTGCTTAAACTATAAATAATAATGTTGAAGAGATTACATTAATTAAAGTGCAAAAGTGCAAACCAGAAATAAGTGACAATCTATGCACAAATATAATGACATATATGTACAACACCAAATTAATAAAAATGTTTGATAAGAAAAGATATCACTGAAAAAAATCTAATAAATCAATCATAAAGTTCATGTGTAGAAGAAAAATATATATAAAAAATATTTAAATGTCCATATATATTCCAAAATCAAAAAGGATTTTTTAAATGTGTATACATAAAAAATTGAATAGTTGAAACTTGATTGCTTAATTCGTTGTGTTTGACCACGTGGAACCCGTCACCTCTAAACACCACTAAAAGATGGAGGCTTACCAGATCCCCGATGACCCCCCTGCTAGGGGAGGTCAAACAGCACGAGTTGGATCACAGATCCCACCATAGACGTCCAGATGCCAGAGATTGTCCCGATCTCCCAGATGTCTCCTTATCATCAGACTCAGATGGCCACTCACGGCAAACTTCCAAAAGGTGTATCACCAAAAACCATGTAAAATATAAGAAGTGCTCCAAATCGTGTGATATGGTTTCAGCAAAGGGTTTATTAGAGCCTGATGCTCAAGCACAAAAGACTACAACAAGTAACGGAAAGTACAGGTAACGTTATAAAATACAAAATTGCTAGCAGATAAAAAAACTCCTCACTGTGGGCGTGGCTACCCGACAATCGTTTCGTCAAAGGTCTAATGTCATCAGGGGTACGCCCACACCCTTGCACCAAATAATTTTATAGTCTTTTGGCAAGGAAAAGAGCTCTGTCATAGGCTGAAACGAACGCCCTATCAAGGGCTAAAGTGCGATACCCTGGAAGAGCTACACACTCAGACAACAGGGGTCAGTTTGCTGGAATAAAAAAATGGCCATATAATGATATAGGCCAAACGGAATACATGTGTAATTATATTCTGCCCTCTAGTGGTTATGAATAATAATTAATGAAAGTAAATGCTAAAAATAAAACTAATGAAGCAAAAAATAAAAGATGCCGCCATCTATTGGTTGCAAATAATAACTGCAGTTAAAATTAATATTTCAATTTAAAAAAAATATATAGACTTGCTACTTGTCATTGCCAATAGTCTACCCATATAACAATGTACCACAATATTGACCCAAAAGGACAACATATATTCCATAACAAACAAATGTGTAAAGAAACTCATTCCTTCAGTACAATCTTACTCATGGTGGAAAAAGGTTTGTTATTTTTTATTATTTATTATATTCCTAGGCCTAGTGCCCACTGACATTCAGTGCACATCAACAGCTGGATGGGTCAGGGAGGGGGACATCAATCATTATTAACCGCTTCCCGACCGCCCACTGCATATATACGTCAGCAGAATGGCACGGGCAGGCAGAATCACGTACCTGTACGTGATCGTGCATGTGCCTGCCTGTGGGTCGCGCGCGCGCCGCTAGCGGCGCGCTCGCGACCCGGTCGGGAGCTCCGTGACCCCGGCCGCGGGACCAGCGGACCCGATCGCCGCTGGTGTCCCGCGATCGGGTTACGGAGCTGAAGAATGGGGAGAGGTTTGTGTAAACAAACCTCTCCCCGCGCTTCCTACACTGACTGTCAGTGATCGGTGGTTCCCTGTCATCGGGAACGCCGATCAATGACGTCACACGTACAGCCACGCCCCCCTACAGTAAAATGAACACAACACGTCACACTGACTCCTCCCCGCCCCCTAGTGGTTAACCCCTTCACTACAACTGTCATTTACATAGGAATCATTGCTATTTAAATAGCACTGATTTCTATATAAATGACAAATGTCCCAAAAATGTGTCAAAAATGTCCGATGTGTCCGCCATAATGTCGCAGTCACAATAAAAATCGCTGATCGCCGCCATTACTAGTAAAAAAAAAAAATATTAATAAAAATGCTATAAAACTATCCCCTATTTTGTAAACGCTATAACTTTTGCGCAAACCAATCAATAATCGCTAATTGCGATTTTTTTTACCAAAAATATGTAGAAGAATACGTATCGGCCGAAACTGAGGAAAAAAATTTTTTTTTTATATATTTTTGGGGGATATTTATTATAGCAAAAAGTAAAAAATATTGCATTTTTTTCAAAATTGGCGCTCTATTTTTGTTTATAGCGCAAAAAATAAAAACCGCAGGGGCGATCAAATACCACCAAAAGAAAGCTCTATTTGTGGGAAAAAAAGGACGCCAATTTTGTTTGGGAGCCACGTCGCACGACCGCGCAATTGTCAGTTAAAACGACGCAGTGCCGAATCGCAAAAAGGGGCCTGGTCCTTTGGCTGCCAATTGGTCCGGGGCTGAAGTGGTTAATAAAACAGTTGATGTCCCACTCCACATTGAGACCCCCAGGGACATGCGTGCCTAATTTAAATATCCAACTAGTCTCGGCTTGCGAGATAGTACGCTTCCCATTACTTCCACGCCAATGAGGAACATACCTCTCAATGGCTAAAAAGGTAGTACCTCTTGGATCACGTTTATGTTTCAAGTCATAATGTTTACTAACATTGTGCTTGTCAAAGCCCTTGCAAATGTTTGTTATATGTTCACCTAAACGTATATGCAACATACGAACTGTGCGTCCCACATACTCCAAGCCGGCACCTGAGGAGATACACAACGCACTTAGTAGAACATGTAATAAATGTTCGGATGGGATAAGTGAGTCCCATTCCACTTGAGGTAAACTCTGTGAATCTCCTCCCCTGCTGTGTATTCAACTTGCAGGCTCTGCACTTACCACAGGGTAAGTACCACACCTTTTAAATCACCAAAAAAGGTAGGCTTTTTTGGGGGGTCAGGGACATTAGGAGCGATCGTATTCCTTAAATTCGTGGCACCTCTCCTCTAAAAATAACATTCGGTCTCTCCGACAACAGAGGGCCCAGGACACGGTCATTCCTTATTACTGGCCAATGTTTCTTTATAATCCTCTTGATGGCCCAATGCTGACTAGAGAAGGTTGTAATAAAAGCTAAACCATAATTCTCAGTGCTTTCAACTCTAGGGGGCTTATCGGCCAGTAACAGTAATTATGCTGGTAATCTGAGGTTCCACTGTATGTGTTTTAAATGAATAAGCTGAACACACTCCAGTACGAGTGCATAGTGAACAGACATAATGTATAAACAAGTGTTAGCTCCATAGTCATAATAATAATATAAATAATAACAAATCTCGGCATTGCCTTGACGTTCAGGTATGACGTTGGCGAGGACCCGCCCTCCACCGGGAGTACATATACAGCTGGAGTTAGCTGGCACATCACAGCCCACGCTCTTACCATTAAGATAGGTCACTATTCACAGCACCTTTATATCACCAGGTAATTCGGAGCGAACACATGTTTATACATTTTGTCTGTTCACTATGCACTCGTACTGGAGTGTGTTCAGCTTATTCATCTAAAACACATATTTACATTTATATCAATGCTTCACCCCACATAGTCTCTTTATAGGCACACAATCAACAATGCACATCACTTTTACACACTCACACGACCATCCCTGTGTTGGTACACAGGTGGTTCACTCATTTTAAACACCTTGCTATTTAATCATTATATTTTTCATATTCACTGTATTCATTGATTAACTTTTTCACTTTAATATACCCCATCATTACGTAACACTAGGGGGCGCTGCAGGGGTTAATATGTTCCCTATGTGAGTGATTCTAACTGTAGGGGGAGGGGACTGACTGGGGGAGGGGACCGATCGGTGTCCCTATGTACAAGGGACACACCATCGTTCTCCTCTCCTCTGACAGGATGTGGATCGGTGTGTTTACACACACCGATCCACGTCCTGCTCAGTTACCGGGCAATCGCGGGTGCCTGGCGGACATCGCGGCCGCCGGGCTTGCGCATCGGGTCCCCGGCGACGTGGCGCGCCCCCTAGTGGCCAAAAAGCAAGCAACGTCATATGACGGCGGCCCGCCACAAGAGCTCAATTGACGGCGGGCGGTCAGCAACAGGTTAAGTTTTTGGGTCACATTACATATTGTAAGCTGATTTATTCGGTCTTGTTATGGCCCCATAAATATTTTGTCTCTTAATGTACAAGGATTTAATATCCCACAAAAACGTACGAAAGCTATGAGCTCCTTTTCAGTCAAGAAGGCACACATAATCTGTTTACAGGAAACCCACTTTATTGATAAAAATGAACCTAAATTTCTTTCATCCTCATACCCACAATTCTTTACTGCCTCCACCAAGGTCAAACAACGTGGAACTCTTATTGGGTTTCACCGATCCATGCCATTCACCCTTGTCACACAACTTAAAGATCCTGAAGGGAGATATCTACTGCTTACTGGTTATATATCAGATATTGCTATCACCATAGTATCATACTATGCCCTGAATAAAAAAAAACAGAATCATTTTTATCCCATCTTTTCCAAGTGGTTGAAGCACACAATTTGGTACTGTAATCCTATGTGGAGACTCGAATACAACTGTATTTCCCTTTTTAGATAAATCTCCCTCAGTCCAACAAACTTAACCTTCAACAGTTGCTCTCTAGACATCATTTAATAGATACTTGGCGTGAATCCAATCCAACCAGTAGACGCTTCACACACTACTCTTATCCACACAAATCCTTTTTTCTGCATTGACCATATTTTTGTCCCCTCAAGTATGACTCCTGAAATTTTGTCCTCTAAAATTATCCCACTTACTTGGTCAGACCATTGTGCTATATACACTATTATAGCTTCTATAATACCTAGATCACATGACACAACCTGGTATATAAACGACTCTACTTTAGCAAATCCTCAACACTGTCTTGAGATAGAGAAGGAGATAAATGACTACCTTTCTTTTGATACAGGCGATGTTTCTGACCTCACTTTGTGGGAAGCGCATAAAGTGGTAATTCGTGGCAGATTGATTCAACAGGCAACAAAGCTCAAAAAAGAACGCAAACTTATGCTTGCTAAGCTAGAAGCTAACTTTACCTCTTGTCATGATATGTTTCAATCATCCCCGAATGCCACTAATAATGCTAAATTTGATAAAGCCTGTTTAGATCTATTTCTAACAGATTCTGCAGACAAACTCTTACGTAAGCGTCAACATATCCAATACCTTAAAGCTAATATACCAGATTCCCTCTTAGCTAGAAGCTTGAAATCAATACATAAAATTAGGTCCTCCATAAGACTAAAGACGTCCCGAGACTCCTATACTAGTAATCCGGCCAAGATAGTTGAAATGTTTCGTTCCAACTTAGCTAAAATATATTCCACCGCATCAGACTTCAACCAGGCTAACGCCCATCAATTTTTCTCCAATATTAAATTACCTAACATGAACAATGAACAACGTGAGAGACTTGAACGCCCTATTACTATTAATGAAGTTCAGACTGCTATAAAAGATCTGAAATTGCATAAAAGGCCTGGCCCTGATGGTTATTCGGCATCATATTATAAAAACTTTGGGCATATTTTATCTCCAATTCTAACCAGAACATTTAACTCTCTTTTGTCAGGTCATTCATTTCAATCTGAATCATTATCCTATATTATTGTTATGATACCTAAACCGCACACAGATTTGTCCTCTTGGTCCAATTACCGTCCCGTTTCTCTCCTTAATTTGGATATTAAATTACTAGCCAAAATCCTAGCATCCCATTTGAATAATTTTATAAGCCACTTGATACATTGAGATCAAACAGGTTTTACTCCTAAGAGGCAAGCAGGAGATAATATCAGAAGAGAACTTTTACTAATCCAAGCTGCCAAATCTAGACGGATCCCCACTTGTCTTTTATCACTAGATATCAGAAAGGCATTTGAATCGGTCACATGGCCTTATATGCAATTTACTCTTCAAAAATTGGGTTTTGGTGATAATTTCCTGACTTGGGTCTCTTCCCTGTACAATAACCCCAGAGCGTATATAAAATACGCGGGATATAAATCTGCAATGATTGATATCAGAAGAGGCACAAGACAGGGTTGCCCCTTATCCCCATTACTTTTCGCCCTGCTCATAGAACCGTTAGCTCAATCAATCAGATCTAACCCCGACATCAAAGGTATTGAACTAGGTGGACATCACCATAAGCTTTGTCTTTATGCAGACGATATACTTATTTTTCTATCTCACCCCCACATCTCTGCTCCAAACCTTCTTCGTACATTAGATACATTTTCACATATTTCCGGTCTCTTTGTAAATCACACTAAATCAAATGCGCTGAACATTTCTATAAAACAGTCTGATCTTCTACTAGCTCAATCTTCTTTACCGTTTAATTGTGTTAACCGTCAAATACCATATTTAGGTGTACATCTTACACCCTCACTCTCATATCTTTATGCAGCCAACTATTTGCCTTTTCTGAAACAGGTTACAAGCCTATTAAAACAATGGTCATCATTACCATTATCATGGTTTGGACGCATAAATGCGATAAAAATGTCTATTGTACCAAAATTTTTATATTTGTATAGAGTACTTCCAATTTCTGTACCATCATATTTTTTAAGGCTCACACAGAATGTCATTTATTTGGAATAATATTAAGCCCCATATCCCGAAATCTACTCTATACCTTAGCAAATCTAAAGGGGGCCTGGGGCTACCAAATTTTGCCTCCTACTACTACGCAGCTCAATTATCGATATTACCCAAGTACCATTCAACAGAAGATATTCCCTTATGGGTTGTTATTGAAGCTATAGATAGTGACCCCATCTCGGTAGCCAACCTACTATGGATTCAACCTAAAGATAGATCCAATTTGTCTAACCCTATCACAAAACACTCATTGGCTGTCTGGGACAAATTTGGTAGCCCCTATAAATTCCTATCGGCACATAATCCACTTCTTTCCTTTCTAGGGAACCCAGCTTTTTATCCTGCCTGGAAATTTCCAAAATCTTTTTCAGCTTGGTCATCTGTTAACTTGACGAGACTATGTAAATTGTTATCCACGGATGGCATTCAAACGTTTCCTAGCTTATGTACTACTTATGGACTTCAGAATAACGAGATATTCCGTTACCTGCAAATTAAGAACTTCTATATGCCTTTCATTAGGTCAGATGTAACATCTAGTCTCATTTCGAACACATCTGTTTGAGTGATCCACATGTTAAAGGTTTCATTTCATATATGTATCAAACTCTTATCACTACTCCTACTGAAGTATTCCCACCATATACTGTTAAATGGGCACAAGATATGGGTCGTACATTTGACAACAATGACTGGTCTAACATTTGGTTAGCTACTAAATCATCATCTCCTAATTGTTACGCCTTAGAAACCAACTTCAAAGTTCTGGCACCTATATAGCAAAATTCTCTCCTTCCTATCCCAATAATTGTTTTAGAGGATGCTCCTCCCCTGGTACTCATCTACACATATGGTGGGATTGTCCAGTGGCGCAATAATTTTGGAATAATATTTTCGCAATAGCCTCCAAAGCATTAGATACCCATGTTGCGCCGGATCCAGCTATTGCGCTCTTAAATCTTAAACCAGACATACTCACCCGTGTACAATTCAAATTGCTTATACATATTTGCACGGCGGCCAAACAAACCATAGCCAAGGCTTGGAAAACAAAAACTTTAATAGTGGCAGAGGCCAAACACAGATTAAATAAAGCTCTAATTTTTGCTAAAATGACAGCTATTGAAGACAATACCATTAACACATTTCGTATGATTTGGCAACCCTGGGTTACTCATTTCTTTCCTTCTGACTTTGACCAGTCACTGTTGTTACCATATTAAAATCCTTGTGTCTTTTTTCTGTAACATTTTCATATGATAAGTACCGGGTCACCACCTCGAGAGACTCTGCTTCTTTTCTTCTCTCTTCCCTTTCTTCCTTTTCTTTTCTTCTTCCTTTCTCATAAATTTTTACTCACATGTCTCCTTTCTCCCCATTTATTGCTATGTTAAGGATAATATTGGGTTACAATACTGTTCCAAGCGTTGACTTAATTCTCCCTAGCATAGAGATTTCCTCTTATCTTGATGATTTGATCTTCATAACTTTCCCTATGGTTTTGGTCATGTTATTCTTTTGTCTACTAGGGAAAGGGTTTCATGGTTATACCATTATATTATTTGCCTTATGTTATATAATATAATATGGCGATATTACATCTCCGTTTTTGACTAGTTAGGCCTCTGCCCGCTCACAGTTTGAGCCCATTAGGGGTGGTCGGGTGTTCCTTTCTCATATAACTATGATATTATTTTTATTTCATACCTACCTTATTCTACTATTTGATCTCTATGCTTCTTAATTTTAAATTTTTCACATGTCTATCTTGTGTACTCAATAATTGATGATAAATATGTTGCTTATTTTTATTACCCATGTTATGAGACATGTTCTGTTATATTATTAAACTCAATAAAAAATATTGAACAATTCAACGATCCATGAGTGGTTGCGCGCCGCTAGCCAAGCGCCACTCCTGGCGTAAGACATAATTGTTTAGGTTTGGGCTTTTGTAGGCAAGTATGACCTAATGTAGATTCGCTGTCAGAAGGGAGGGGGAGCGGGGAAAGAAGTGAAAAAGTTAACTTATGCTTTAAAAGTAAATGTATGAAATAATTAATACTTCATAAAATAACACTAACTTTTGACTCACATTTAATTATGAGATGTTATAAGGTATCCTTTGAGAAGAGAAAACTGAGCCATTTGAGGTGGAGATAAAATTCAAATCAAGCCTATGCATAAGTTACAATAATCAGCACGTCCAGAAATGTTGATAGCTGTGGTTGAGCACATTGTCCCTTTGATCAATAGAAAGGTTTGGTGAAATGCTTTTATTTCCACATGGAGAGTCTGCCACACTTTCTATCCTGTGGTGAAAATCCTTACTCACTGTGGATTTATGGAGAGTCTGCCACACTTTCTATCCTGTGGTGAAAATCCTTACTCACTGTGGATTTATGGAGATGCAGTATTGTCACCCTGGGCTGCACTTTTATGTTTTGGACTACAGGGTGATGGCAGTGCTTAAAGAGGAGCTACAGTCTTCCTGAGTTTTTTTTTTTTTTTCAATAAAAACATGCTGAGTGGCAAGGATGTAGAATTCTCTTCCACAGGCGGTGGTCTCAGCAGTGGGCATTGATATTTTCAAGAAACTATTAGATAAGCACCTGAACGACCGCAACATACAGGGATATACAATGTAATACTGACATATAATCACACACACAGGTTGGACTTGATGGACTTTTGTCTTTTTTCAACCTCACCTACTATGTAACTATGTTTGTGATTGTTAACTAGCGCAGTTCTTATATAAGGCTTTGTTATTACTGATAAATGTTGTTACAAATCTAGAATTGCATACCAGACATGTGATTGTAGAGTGGCTAGCAGTGGCCATGTCATCTGCTGGCATTTGAAGCTGCCAGCTGTTCTCTTCCTGTATTTTGTTGCAGCTGGATACCCACCATGCATATCCGGATTCAGTGCACTGTCAAATAGACTGCCCCTATTACAATGCTCTGCCACAAAACAACATCAGTTTACAGCTCCCACTCCTGCTGCCACTGCTCGCTACCCTGTATAGTCACAACAGCAAGTTCAGATTTAAAAAATGCCTGGCATTGTGTCATTTATGGTTTTGAAATAATGCAACGCCAGATGCCCATTGACTCCTGGGATTGAAGACTCTGATATCTCAGGAGTCGACAGGAGATTACGTACCTGGCGGCAGTGACAAGGGGCCAGAAAAGGCAGGGAAATAAAAAAAAAAAATTGAAACATTAAAGACAGTGGTATTAGCTAGCAGTAGGGGCATGGGTGTTAGACTTTAAACACGAGGAGAAGCTGGCACCATGATATCACTAGGAGCCATGCACCCACAAACATGACACAGGTCATTTGAGCCATTTGAGGTGAAGGTAAATACTTCATGACAAAATGCTTGTAAAAGGTAAAACTACTTAATATCAAATAATGACTAAACCTACATGATAAAAATATATGTGATCAAAACATTTTTATGTGAATATTAACAGCTAGGGAACTAGAATATTCAGAGGGAGAAATTAACTAAATGCATACCTGATATTTACAGTGCCAGAAATTGGCCCTTCTTCAGGCATGCCACAACAGATTGGATTGACTCCATAGCTTTCAATGTTAAATGAAGACATTGGGAGCATTCTGGTCCAGGATTGGCTTGAGTGTCATTTCATTTGGAAATAGTAAACAGGTTTTAATAGAAATGTACCGGATGTGGAACAGGAACCATGGCACCCTGAGAAAATAGGCCCTGTGAAGCCAGTATCCGGCAAGGAAAATATTCTCCATATATATATATATATATATATATATATATATATATATATATATATATATATATATAAGGAATAATATATATATATATATATATATATATATATATATATTTTATATATATATATATATATATATATCCTTTTGAAAGAGAGCTTTGGCTTCCTTGCTGGGATAAGGAGATTGTGCTTTCCCTATGGTTAACCGAACCACACTCTGTGTCATCTTATGGACACAGAGGTGGCTTGGGAGCAAACCCACTTCAGTGTCCCAGTGGCAACCCTTAGAATAACTTTAGTGTATTTATTATTATTTAGAGGTCCAGGTTGCTCTCTAGGAGATCCTCACCACCCTTTAAGCGAAGCCCAAGGTGGCAGGCTTACAGGAGGCCATACTTATAGCACCCCAATTTGGAGGGAGGGACAAAACATCCATTGACATTTCCAAAAGAGAGGCTCAAATAGCATAAACTTATATAGTTATACTGCTATATATAAGTTAGTACAGAGTGACAAGCGAGTGCAGTGAAGGCTGTCAAAAAAGTACACCCCTCACATTTTTGTAAATATTTTATTATACCTTTTCATGTGACAACACTGAATAAATTACACTTTGCTACAATGTAAAGTAGTGAGTGTACAGCTTGTATAACAGTGTAAATTTGCTGTCCCCTCAAAATAACTCAACACTCAGTGGGGTCTCCCGGGGTTCTCTGCTGGGACCAATCCTTTTTAATTTGTTCATAAACTACCTGGAGGATGGGGTAAACAGTTCAATCTCTGTATTTGCGGACGATACTAAGCAATAACTTCTGCACAAGATGTGGAAACCTTGCAAAAAGATCTGAACAAATTAATGGGATTGGCAACTACATGGCAAATGAGGCTTAATGTAGAAAAAATTTAAATAATGCATTTGGGTGGCAAAAATATGAATGCAATCTATACACTGGGTGGAGAAACTTTGGGGGAATCTAGGATTGAAAAGTCCCTGGGGGTCCTAGTAGATGATAGGCTCAGCAATGGCATGCAATGCCAAGCTGCTGCTAACAAAGCAAACAGAATATTGTCATGCATTAAAAAGGGATCAACTCCAGAGATAAAACCTATAATTCTCCCGCTCTACAAGACTCTGGTCCGGCCGCACCTAGAGTATGCTGTCCAGTTCTGGGCACCAGTCCTCAGGAAGAATGTACTGGAAATAGAGAGAGCACAAAGAAGGGCAACAAATCTAAAAAAGGGTCTGGAGGATATTAGTTATGAGGAAAGGTTGCGAGCATTGAACTTATTTTATCTGGAGAAGAGACGCTTGAGAGGGCATATGATTTTAATTTCCAAATACCGTACTGGCGACCCCACAATAGGGATAAAACTTTTTCACGGAAGGGAGTTTAACAAGACACGTGGCCACTCATTAAAATTAGAAAAGAAGAGGTTTAACCTTAAAATGCGTAGATCAGGGCTCAAAATTTCAAGTCCTGAGCTACTAGCCAGGCCTCAAGGGTTACTCGCCACCAGTTGCCCCGCCCAACCCCTACCCTGCCCCGCCCCTAAACCCGCCCTCATAAATTATCTCATTAAATGACACCTTTAATGTTTTATGCAATTAAGTTATAAAATATTAACAGCTTTAATGTTAATGCAGCCTGTGTCCCCCATGTGCAGCCTGTGTGCCCCCCCATGTGCAGCCTGTCCCCCCCCCTATGTGCAGCCTGTGTCCCCCCATGTGCAGCCTGTGTCCCCCCCCATGTGCAGCATGTGTCCCCCCCCCCATGTGCAGCATGTGTCCCTCCCCCATGTGCAGCATGTGTCCCCCCCCATGTGCAGCATGTGTCCCCCCCCATGTGCAGCATGTGTCCCCCCCATGTGCAGCCTGTGTCCCCCCCCATGTGCTGCCTGTGTCCCCCCCCATGTGCAGCCTGTGTCCCCCCCATGTGCAGCCTGTGTCCCCCCCATGTGCAGCCTGTGTCCCCCCCCCATGTGCAGCCTGTGTCCCCCCCCCATGTGCAGCCTGTGTCCCCCCCCCATGTGCAGCCTGTGTCCCCCCCCATGTGCAGCCTGTGTCCCCCCCATGTGCAGCCTGTGTCCCCCCCATGTGCAGCCTGTGTCCCCCCCATGTGCAGCCTGTGCCCCCCCCCATGTGCAGCCTGTGTCCCCACCCATGTGCAGCCTGTGTCCCCCCCCCATGTGCAGCCTGTGTCCCCCCCCCATGTGCAGCCTGTGTTCCCCCCCATGTGCAGCCTGTGTCCCCCCCCATGTGCAGCCTGTGTCCCCCCCCATGTGCAGCCTGTGTCCCCCCCATGTGCAGCCTGTGTCTCCCCCCCCCCCATGGTGCTGCCTGTGTCCCCCATGTGCTGCCTACCTGTGGAGGAGAAGAGAGGAGAGCCGCCACGGGGAGATCACAGCAGGGAACATCACAGTTTTCGTTTCATAAGCTGTGGGTTCCCCTGCTGCGCGCAGTCACATAAGCCCCTCCACTTGTCCGGGGAACTTTGATACATGTTACCCGTCCTAGGATTGGACGGGTGATCTGTCTATCAAAGTCCCGGAAAAGGGGAGGAGCTTATGTGACGGCGCGCGGCGGGGGAACACACAGTTTATGAAACGAAAGCTGTGATGTTCCCTGCTGTGATCTCCCAGTGGTGGCTCTCCTCACTTCTCCTCGCCAGCCCTCAAAAATCACTCGCAAAATGCGAGTGTCATTTTTGAGGGCTGGCGTAGAGGTTTCTTTACTTTAAGAGCAGCAAGGATATGGAATTCCCTTTCACAGGCAGTGGTATCAGCAGGGAGCATCAATAGTTTTAAAAAACTATTAGATAAGCACCTGAACAACCACAACATACAGGGATATACTATGTAATACTGACATATAAATCACACACAGACTGGACTTGTGCCTTTTTTCAACCTCACCTACTATGTAACACACAGCCATTAATGTCTAAACCGCTGGAAACAAAAGTGAGTACACCCAAGTGAAAATGTCCAAATTGGGCCAAAGTGTCAATATTTTGTGTAGCCACCAATATTTCCCAGCACTGCCCTTAATCCTCTTAGGCATCGAGTTCACTAGAGCTTTACAGGTTGCCACTGGAGTCCTCTTCCACTCCTCCATGATGGAGCTGGTGGATGTTAGAGACCTTGCGCTCTTCCACCTTACATTTGAGGATGCCCCACAGATGCTCAATAGGGTTTAGGTCTGGAAACATGCTTGGCCAGTCCATCACCTTTACCCTCATCTTCTTTAGCAATGCAGTGGTCATCTTGGAAGTGTGTTTGGGGTGTTTATCATGTTGGAATACTGAACTGCGGCCCAGTCTCTGAAGTGAGGGGATAATGCTCTGCTTCAGTATGTCACATTACATGTTGCCATTCATGTTTCCCTCATAAAACTGTACCTCCTCAGTGCTGGCAGCACTCATGCAGCCCCAGACCATGACACTCCCACCAACACACTTGTCTTTGTACTCCGCATCTGGTTGCTGCCACACATGCTTAACACCATCTGAACCAAATAAATTTATCTTGGTCTCATCAGACCACAGGACATGGTTCCAGTAATCCATGTCCTTAGTCTGCTTGTCTTCAGCAAACTGTTTGCAGGCTCTCTTGTGCATCATCTTTAGAAGAGGCTTCCTTCTAGGATGACAGCCATGCAGACCAATTTAATGCAGTGTGCAGCGTATGGTCTGAGCACTGACAGACTGACCCCCCTCCCACCACTTCAACCTCTGCAGCAATGCTGGCAGCACTCATATGCCTATTTCCCAAAGACAACCTCTGGATATGATGCTGAGCATGTGCACTCAACTTCTTTAGTCGATCATGGCGAGGCCTGTTCTCAGTGGAACCTGTCCTGTTAAGACACTGTATGGTCATGGCCACTGTGCTGCAGCTCAGTTTCAGGGTCTTGGCAATCTTATATCCTAGGTCATCTTTATGTAGAGCAACAATTCATTTTTTCAGATCCTTAGAGTTCTTTGCCATGAGGTGCCATGTTGAACTTCCAGTGATCAGTATGAGAGTGAGAGCGCTAACACCAAATTTAACACACCTGCTCCCCATTCATACCTCAGACCTTGTAACACTAACGGGTCACATGACACCAGGGAGGGAAACATGGCTAAATGGGCCCAATTTGGACATTTTAAATTATGGGTGGACTAACTTTTGTTGCCAGTGGTTTAGACATTAATGGCTGTGTGTTGAGTTATTTTGAGGGGACAGCAAATTTACACCGTTTTGCAAGCTGTACACTCACTACTTTACATTGTAGCAAATTGTAATTTCTTCAGTGTTACATGAAAAGATATAATAAAATATTTACAAAAATGTTAGGGGTGTATTCACTTTTGTGAGATACTGCATATGTGTGTGGCTAACTCTTTACAGGAAAAAATCCCATTAGATAGACAATATCAAGCAATGTATATTACTTTGGTAAAATATTAAGCCAAACACTAGGAGTGTATGTGAGAAAATGTATATAAAATATACAAAAAAGAAAAGTGAACATATGACAATGATGAGAACAGTACCTGTCTCCAAAAAATATATTACCTTAAATGGTTGAATCGTTTGTGGCTGCCTGTGATGTGTAGTGAGTAGACAGACCGATTGTAAAAAGTGATATCTTGGAGTGACGAAAATTGAAAAGATACATGAATCCAAGAGAGCCTGTATGAGCATGCTCTAGGAGAGAAGGGCAAAAATTCAATAAACTGTTGACTTAGTATAGTGAAAAAATAAAGATAAAACTAAAATGAAAAATAGAAAGTAACAATTGAGAAATAAAAAATGAAGCATAAATATTTAAAATAGTATAAACCAAATCAGAAAAAAAAGGGACAGCCAGTCCCCATAAAGGCAGACCAGTCAGCTCCACTCAATCGAATGAGGGAGAAAGACTATAAGAAGAAAGTTTTAGGGATTAGTGATTTACCTTGGTGGCCAAACTGCACGCAATACACATCAGCAAGGTTGCTCAGGAGAGTATCACATGGGCCACAAAGAAGGAGCTTATATAGTCCCCCATAGGCTCAAATTGTAAGACATTAAATTGGGAATCACATGCAGGTGGTCCCTAACCCACCTGGCTGAGCACCTGGCCATTTAAGTGACCTCCCCGGTGTTCCAGATGGCAAATCCCTGGCAGCCAGCATCATTTCCGCCGCAACACGCGTGGCGTAGCTAGCATGCACAGCTCCAACTAATGATGCCATACGTACGCGCCTGCTCGCCCAACGCCCGGAAGTTATCCTGGGACGCCGCCGCCACGGAAGTACTCCCCCTCATGGCCAGTAGATACACGGCCACAAGAAGTTCACAAAAAGGGAACAGAAGGGGAAAGAATTCTCCTGGTGTCCCCTACCGTGAGCCACGTCAGAAGGGGAGGAATGAAAATCCAAGGTCGACCTGAAACAAAGAGAACAAACACATAATATAATAAAATACATACATTCATCAATTTGACATAATTTGTAAACATTATACTATTGCTTAATAGCATTCAAAAAGCTGTGTATTTAATTCTGTCTGTAAATAGCTACCAAATATTGCTATTTTATCTGTCTTATGGGATATAGGATGGTATAAGCTATCATTCTTACTAACATAATTTTCATGAAAAAACTCACTGGGTTTTTCCAGATGCAAACCCATTTAAAATGGGGGCATATGATATGGATTCATTGAGTCCCGGAGGAATCATGGCTTGTAATTAAAAATCCACCTTTGCTCATGTTGAAGCAAGGTTTTGTTTCAATCACCGCCTCGATCAGGAATGTGAACTCGAACGAGAGCGGTGAAAGCAACTTTTGGTACTCTGTTATCATAGTTAGGTTGAAAAAAGACACAAGTCCATCCAGTCCAAACACAAATAAAATAATAATAAAAAATATCATACAATCCCATATACCCCATTTTATACCCACAGTTGATCCAGAGGAAGGCAAAAAAAAAAAAACTGCAAAGCATGCTCCAATTTGCTAAAGCAGGGGAAAAAATTCCTTCCTGATCCCCCGAGAGGCAATCAGATTTTTCCCGGATCAACTTTACCTATAAATGTTGGTACCCAATTATATTGTGTACATTTAGGAAAGTATCCAGGCCTTTCTTAAAGCAATCTACTGAGCTGTCCAGAACCACCTCTGCAGGGAGTCTATTCCACATTTTCACAGCTCTTACTGAAGAAACCTTTCCGTATTTGGACATGAAATCTCTTTTCCTCTAGACGTAAAGAGTGCCCCCTTGTCCTCTTTGTTAACTGTAAAGTGAATAACTCAACACCAAGTTCACTATATGGACCCCTTATATATTTATACATGTTGATCATATCCCCCCTTAATCTCCTCTTATCAAGAGTGAATAAATTCAGTTCCTCTAATCTTTCCTCATAGCTGAGCTCCTCCATGCCTCTTATCAGTTTAGTTGCCCTTCTCTGCACTTTCTTCAGTTCCCCAATATCCTTTTTGAGAACTGGAGCCCAAAACTGAACTGCATATTCCAGATGAGGTCTTACTAATGATTTAAACAGGGGCAACATGATATTTCTCTCTCTGAAGTCCATACCTCTCTTAATACAAGAAAGGACTTTGCTCGTGTTGGAAACCGCAGCTTGGCATTGCATGCTATTATTGAGCTTATCATCTACCAAAACCCCCAGATCCTTCTCCACTATGGATCCCCCCAGTTGTACTCCCCCTAGCATGTATGATGCATGCATATTCTTAGCCCCCAAGTGCATAACTTTACATTTATCAACATTAAACCTCATCTGCCACATAGTCGCCCAATTAGACAGAGTATTGAGGTCGGCTTGTAAATTGGAGACATCCTGTAAGGACATTATTCCACTGAATAGCTTGGTGTCATCTGCAAAGACAGAAATTTTACTTTTGTTACTTTTGATCCCAGACCCAATATCATTTATAAAGATATTAAAAAGTAAGGGTCCCAGCACTGAACCTTGGGGTACACCACTGATAACCTTAGACCATTCAGAGTAAGAATCATTAACCCCTACTCTCTGAATTCTGTCTTTTAGACAGTTTTCTATCCATTTACAAACCAATATTTCCAAACCTGTAGACTTTACCTTACACATGAGCCGCGTGTGCAGAACTGTATCGAACGCTTTTGCAAAGTCCAAGTATACCACGTCCACCGCCACCCCTCTGTCCAAGGTTTTACTTACCTCCTCATAAAAAGAAATCAGGTTTGTCTGACAACTTTTTTCTTTCATGAATCCATGCTGTCTGTTGCTTAAAATATTTTTTTCCTGCAAGAACTCGTCTATGTGGTCTTTTATTAATCTCTCCAGTATCTTCCCAACTATAGAAGTTAAAGTGGATGTAAACCGAAAATTTTGTGTTGGAAAGACTAAACAAGAACTTTGACGTATTTCCAAGCATATGTACAGCATGCAAATTGGGAATAGATATCTCACAATTGGAAGATACACGTCCTCAAGCATGAATCCATGAATCCACAATGGCTCAAAAGTGATATGGTCCAGAAATATGTAGACAGAATAAAGGTGGATAAAGCACCTGGACCTGATGGCATCCACCCACGGATCCTAAAAGAATTGAGCTCTGTAATTTCAAAGCCATTGTATAGAATTTTTAGGGACTCAATGACAGGAATAGTACCACTGGATTGGCGCAGGGCCAATGTGGTGCCTATATTTAAAAAGGGAACAAAGTCTTTACCAAGTAACTATAGACCTGTTAGTTTAAAGTGGATGTAAACCCCCATTTTTTTTTTTATGTCATAATGTAGAGAATAAGATTTCCTTTCATTTGAGCCCAGTCTTGCCACACAGATTTACTCGAGGCCTGAGCAATCCTCTTATTGTTCAGTTTGAGAAATCTTGACAAAGTCTTGAACACTTTGTCAAAAACGCCCCTTGCTGTGAGTGACAGGTGATTTACATATCTCATGCACTAGCCTGAGACAGGTTATCATCATATCACTGGATGTTCTACTCTGCCCAGCTCTGACTACATACATGTCCCCTAAATCACTTGTCTGTCTATAGTCTGCTGACTGTTCACTGCATCCAGTCACTGCATCAAGAAACATCCAGTCAGAACACAGTAAAGCTGGGAGAGCTGGAGGGGAGGGGAGGGGGGATGTGAATTGTGAATTTTTTACACAGGATGTGCTTGTCTCAGGCTAGTGCATGATATGTAAATCACCTGTCACACACAGCAAGGGGGCGTTTTTGACAAAGTTTTCAAGACTTTGTCAAGATTTATCTAAAATTAGATACAATAGCTTTGAAATTACAGAGCTCAATTCTTTTAGGATCCGTGGGTGGATGTCATCAGGTCCAGGTGCTTTATCTACCTTTATTCTGTCTACATATTTCTGGACCATATCACTTTTGAGCCATTGTGGATTCATGGATTCATGCTTGAGGACCGTGTATCTTCCAATTGTGAGATATCTATTCCCAATTTGCATGCTGTACATATGCTTGGAAAGTTCTTGTTTAGTCTTTCCGACATAGAATGTGCCAAATTCACATGACATTAAATAAACTTACGCCTTTGGTTTTCCAATTGGCAAAATGTTTTGGTGTAAATATCTCACCATTTGGAAGAGGGAAAGTTTTCTTCCTATTTATGAGAGGACAGTACTAGCAGTGTCCACAAGGAAATGATACTGAAAGTGGGCAGTGCTGTCTAGCAATCTGTTTTATATTCGCTCTGAACTAACTTGTCCTTAATAGAACCCGCCCTTTTGAAAGTGATGGAAGGAGTAGGGGGTCACAAACTGTTTGACCTTCGGGTCATCGGTCAATATATACAAGGGATATGCAATTAGCGGACCTCCAGCTGTTGCAAAACTACAAGTCCCATGATGCCTCTGCTTCTGGGTGTCATGCTTGTGGCTATCAGAGTCTTGCTATGCCTCATGGGATTTGAAGTTCTGCAACAGCTGGAGGTCCGCTAATTGCATATCCCTGATATAGACCAATGCTTACTGATGATATCCCTAATTTGTGCGTGTTGTCTTGAATACTGCATAATGATTCTGGTGGCGCCCAGATTGTGATCATTTTGGGTTTCTGTTGCCCAAAAACGAATTCATGACATGATTGTTGAATCGTCTGATTGTAAGCCTTTCATAAACATGAATGACTAAATCCCCTCTCCAGCAGTCTTAACTTTAGTTTACTAGCCTCTTTAAACACTTCCAGGCTGCCCACCACACATATACCATGGCAGGGCGGCCCAGCTGCGCGTAACAACGTACCTGTACATCGTTTCGTGCATGAGATACTGTTGGTGCATGCAACCGGTTCCCGTGGACTCGATGTCCGCCGGCAACCCACAAACGCACCACAGAGAGGCAGAACGGAGATCTGCCTATGTAAACAAGGCGGATCCGCGTTCTGACAGGGGACAACATGGAGATCTGCTGTTTCAAGTAATCAGGAACAGCGATCTGTGTTGTCCCAGTGAGCCCACCCCCCACACAGCTAGAACACAGTTAATACTTTGATTGCTCCCTAATATTAATTTCTTCACTGCCAGTGTTATTTATACATTGATCAGCGCACTGATCACTGTAGTGGTATCACTGGTCCTCAAAAAGTGTCACTTAGGGTCAGATTTGTCTGCCGCAATGTCGCAGTCCGGCTAAAAATTGCAGATCGCCACCATTACCAATAAAAACAATAACAACATTTTTAAAGTCCCTAAGGCCCCTTTCACACTGAGGCATTTTTCAGGCACTACAGTGCTAAAAATAGTGCCTGTATAGCACCTGAAAAAAGCGTCTCCTTTCACTCCAGTGAGTAAGCAGGAGGGCTTTCACACTGGAGCGGTGCTCTAGCAGGACGGTAAAAAAAATCCTGCTAGCAGCATCTTTGGATCGGCGAAGCAGCGGTGTATTCACCGCTCCTACCCATTGAAATCAATGGGGCAGCGTGGCTATAACCCTTTTTTAAAACCGCCCCGCTAGCAGCCGAATAGCACTGCTAAAACTATGGTAAAGCGGCGCTAAAAATATCGCCGCTTTACTGCCGACGCCCGCACCGCCCCAGTCAGTCTTTCACACTGAGGCATTTTTCAGGCGCTACAGTGCTAAAAATAGCGCCTGTATAGCACCTGAAAAAAGCGTCTCCTTTCACTCCAGTGAGTAAGCAGGAGGGCTTTCACACTGGAGTGGTGCTCTACTCTAGCAGGACAGTAAAAAAAATCCTGCTAGCAGCATCTTTGGAGCGGCGAAGCAGCGGTGTATTCACCGCTCCTACCTATTGAAATCAATGGGGCAGCGTGGCTATAAGCCTTTTTTTAAAACCGCCCCCCTTAGCGGCCGAATAGCACTGCTAAAACTGGTAAAGCAGCGCTAAAAATATCGCCGCTTTACTGCCGACGCCCGCACTGCCCCAGTCTGAAAGGGGCCTTAATCTATCCCCTATTTTGTAGACGCTAAAACTTTTGCAGAAATGATTCGATATATGCTTATTGGGATTTTTTTTTTTAACCAAAAATATGTAGAATACATATTGGCCTAAACCAGGGGTTTCAAACTGGTGGACCTCCAACTGTTGCGAAACTAAAAAAGTCCCATCATGCCTCCTCTGCCTGTGGGAGTCATGCTTGTAACAACAGCTGGAGGACCATCAGTTGAGACCCCCGGCCTAAACTGATGAATAAAGGATTTTTTTTAAAAAAATTGGTATGTTTTATAGCAGAAAGTAAAAAAATATATATATTTTTTATATTGTCGCTCTTTTTGTGTTTATAGTGTAAAAAATAAAAACCGTGATCAAATACCACCAAAAGAAAACAATTTGTGGGAAAAAAAAGAACATCTGATTTGTTTGGGTACAACTTTGCACGACCATGCAATTGTCAGTTAAAGTGACGCAGTGCCGCGTCGCCAAAAATGGCCTGGTCATTAAGGGGGTAAATCCTTACAGGGCTGAAGTGGTTAAAGAGGATGTCGTTTGAACAATTTCTACATAAACAGCGATACTGACTGTAGGGGATTGAATTCTTAAGGGGTTTTGAATAGAAGCTGGCACAATACTGTGTTTCCAGCAGTACTTTTTTTTTTTTTTAAACAGAGTACTGCAAAGCTTACCAACAACCTCTCAATGTACTTGAACATCCAAAAAAGCAAAGCTGTTTGGATCATAGGACATTGTAAACATTAGGTTTTGATCATTTACATTCATTTGGTGAAGACATTCCAACAAAACTTCCCCTGGCCCCACCCATATAATTAGACCGTTGTCAATGTATCTGAGCCACGTTGAAATGTGGCTCGTATACTTGACAAGGCCCTCATCAGATGAGATTGAACGTTCCCACTCCCCCAGGTACAGGTTTGCATAGGATGGGGCACAACATGGCCCCATTGCCACGCCCTGTACCTGAAGGTAGTGGGAACCATCAAACAAAAAGTAGTTGTGATTGAGAATGTTCTCCAAACCCCCAAGAATGAACTCATTCAAAGCCCTGTCTTGTAGTGGTCCCTGGGATAGGACCCTCTGTATTGCTGCCAAATACTTGGAATGTGGGATGGAGCTATACAGGGCTTCTACATCAATGGTGACCAAAAAAATGTTTTCAGGACTTGTTAACTCATCAATAATTTGCAGAAAATTAATGGTATCTTTGACGAAGGAAGTCAGTGCTAGCACATGTGGTTGTGAGCGTCAATTACTCATATTTTCTGTTATACCACCATTACCGGAAACGATAGGTCTACCCCTTGGAGATGTTGGATTTTTATGAATTTTGGGCAGGCTATAGAATGTGGGTATCTTGGCATGTTATGTCCTAATGAATATATATATGTCTTGTAATGGCCCCGGATGGTTTTATTGGTATGGATTTGTTGTCTCACAATCTCTCTAGGGCTTTATTTTCATCAAAAAACAAGTTTTGAGGACCTTTTGACTGTTGTGTTATTTTAATGACATCTTTTAGAGTATGTTTTAAGAAAATTGGTATTTGGTGGGGGAAATTAGGTTGAAGGTTTTTTTTTAAAGGTGGCTATTGGGTTTTGAGTAGATTTATCAATGTCTTCAAAGAGTTTCTCTAGATCTACTTGATCATCCATGTTGCTTTCTTCTAAGAGGAGAGTCAGGTCCTGTAGGGCCTTGGATTCCCTCATAGTATATTTAGACCAATCGGTAGTATCAATGCCTATGTCTGTTTTGGCATATCTACATTGTATAAAAAATCAATAGGTGGTGTTGCGCTCCTAGGTGTGTAATAATGAATAGGCTGAAGGTGTCACTAAAAGGCAATGTATACAAGTCAAAATAAATAAATTAAATAATGACAATATATATAAGCATAAAATTATAAACACTGGTGAGGAGTGAATAAATAATCAAGTGACTGATGTGCATTAATTGCTAAATCCAATAGAGCAGTCCTATTCAAATAAAGATGATCCGGTGACAATGTGCAAAAATTGCTAAAATATCATATCACATAAAACAATAAAAGTGGTGTTCCCAATAAAATGATGACCAGAATAAAAAAATATATAAATATAGTAAATTGTATAGACAGAAAAAAATGAACAGTAAAAATATATATAAAAATAAAGTTCATAAGCACATGTGCAAAAAATATATGTGGGGGGGCGTGTCCGGACGTGAGCGGTACTGGACGTCTTTGCAGGGAGCTCCGGTTTGCAAAAGTTAATCCGCCGCCATCCGGGTGTTTACAAACCACCTAAATGCCAAAAAGCTACCTGCATACACAACCAAGTACCCCTGCAGTGCCCCAGGCCATTATTTTCCAGAGACTCGGCCGGTAACCCACAGAGGGAGACAGCAGCTGCCATCTTGCTACTCCGAGGCCTCCCAGGGAAACCATCATCAGAACGGATCTGGAGGTAAGGGACCCTAATCCATCCCCCATACCTACCCAGCGACCTACCTGGCACGGTCTGGAGGCCTCGCCGAGCTCCGGGGACGCCGCGGCCCGGTCCGGCCTAGTGCGGCCTAGTGAAGCCTGTGGATCCCCGCTGTTTCCTGTGGCTGCTCCCCCGCCGGGGGTCACCGCGGCCGGCCCGGCCTACATCGACAGTGCAGGCCACCCTTCCACACCTGCCCTAGAAGCCCTCCAGGTCCCAGCCAAGGCCAGGGGTGCTGCCAAAGACAGCAGGTGCTGTACCCCATCTGCTGCTGTCTACAACACACTGCTCTGGGCCCCCTGCACCTTGATACTCCCAATCCAACAGTCCTACTGCCTAGCCCCTGCCTGCCTGTTAGTGTGAAAGGAGAGGCTGCTAGTGAGCATTGATATCAAGGACGGGAGACCTGTGGCCAGCCTGGGACACATCTAGCTGCACCTTAGCAAAACATCTGGGCCCGGGGTGGTAGAGGAAGGGTGCATCGAGAGGAGCTCCTGTCACCCCTAACACAACAGCACCCCTCTCCGGGGGACATGGCTTAACGATGGCCGGGTGAAGACATGCCCTAAGGGAGCTCCCTGCCCGACCCGGACCATATGGGCCAAAACACAGCTTTACCAGATGTGAAAACGGCATGAACTTCCCCAAACGATACAGGACACGATCGGCGACCCGTGGGACCCACGACCGACCCTCACAGCCCAGTATTCAGCAATTTTTCAGAGGGAGCCCGAATACATCCCCTGGTGCCGTAGCCACTGCGCCCCGTGTGGCCCGCATGGACACGGACCCCTCTGAGACACAGATCTCCTCCGCTACATCCGCACCAGATCCCCTCACAGGGACACCGGCTGTGTTCCGGTCTGAGATGGCCGGCTCCGCATCAAACCAGGGACGCCTGGATGACGACCTCCGCAGCATGCTGCAAGCTTTACCTACGAGGGCGGACATTGAGGCTCTCCCCACGAGGGCGGACATTGAAGCCCTAATCCTGTGGATTGAGGAGGCCCACAGCAAGGACATACAAGAGGTGAGGACGGAGCTCCATGCCATAGAGGACCGAGTCTCATCAGGGGAAACCCAGATCACCTCGCTGGAGACTAGAGTTCAAGCTCTGGAACGCGCACAGGACACCCATACCTTAGCGGCACAGGAGATGCAGCTCCACTTGGAGGAAATGGAGGACCGCAGTCGCCACAACAACTTGCGACTGCGGGGTCTCCCAGAGGCTACAGGTCCAGAAGACTTAGCAGAGACTGTTACCGCTATCTTTCACAGGCTCCTGGGAGAACCACCTCCCTCCCTGGAAATAGACCGGGTCCACCGTACGCTGGGCCCCAGATCTACTGCCCCTGCTAGACCCCGTGATGTTCTGTGCCGTTTGCACAGATACGCACAGAAGGAAGTGCTCCTAAAGAAGGCATGGGATCATGGGGACATTGAATTTGATGGGGCACAGATTCAGATACTCCCGGATCTATCCTGGGCCACGCTACAGCGACGTGCCATGTTGAAACCAGCTCTGGAAGTTGCAAGACGCCATGGATGTACATACAGATGGGGCTATCCCCTAGCGGTCATCTTCAGCACTGATAGAAGCTCCTTTACACTGCGCACACCAGCGGACCTCCCTGCCTTCTTTACTTTCCTGGGAGCAGAACCAGTTCCGGTGCCAAACTGGCTATTAAGGCTCCCGCGTCCTACAGGCCGCTCAGGCCCATCGTCAGGCAGATTCGCCCAACCAGCCCGCTCCCAGAGGTCCCGAGGTCGGTCCCGCGCCGCATCCATATCTATCAATGGATCACGTGAGTCATAATTGCACCCTCCAATACTCACTAACTATTTTGTTCTGCACTGGCTAAAGTTTCAGCCCCCCATCAGCACTATTTTCTTGTGCCCCCCCCCCACCCATTGGGATTTTCCCCTGCCCTGTGGCCATTAGTACTACTGGCGCCAAGCAGAGGATACATGGAGCAGTGCCAGTGCCACCAGCAGTGGTTTTGACCCGGTGACCCCTCCCCCCCCCAGTGGGGAATTCTGGGCCTGACGAAGAGCCGACAGCCCACCTATGCTCCCCCGGAACACCACGGCAGCAGACACTTATAGGCAAGAGCATAGCTGTCCCATCACAATAGAACAACACACAACGAGGAGTCCACGCTTTACTTGGGCAGCCATGCCCCCATTGTCCCCCCCCCTTTTTTTTCCTTATATTCTCTGTTGTTTTTGTCTGCCTCAGAGCCCCCTTATGCTTCACCTGCAAGGACTCCACGACCATTATGCTCCCAAAGACGCCGGGAGAACAGGGACACTCCGGAATAAATGTGTGGGAGACAAGTGAGTTGCTGTTGCGGGGGGTCAGAACTACAGCTGGGGGGTGGCTGGGTGGTGGCTACATATTGTGTGATGGGGTGGGGGTTGCCCGGTTGGGGGATGGGGGCGGGGTCTCTCTTCCTCCCGCCTCCTTCCCCCCCCCCTCTGTTTCCCTCTCTCCATGGCCTGATGATGACTCCCAGAATGCGCAGAGGCTGTTACGGGGGGCCGTGGTGTTGGCCGGGGGGAGCCGCACTAACATACAAGGGGGAATGTCTGATGTTTAGAGATGTTTTTTGTTTTAGTTAGTACCGTGTTTCCCCGAAAGTAAGACAGTGTCTTACTTTCTTTTTATCCCTAAAAGCCCCACTATGTCTTACTTTCGGGGTATGTCTTATATTGGGAAAAAATTGTCAAATTTTTTGTTTTAACCAACCTGAACAGTATTGTATTCACCACAAAACAGGTTAATAAAAGGAAGTGCCAAGAATGTCTTGTTACAACATTGCATAACATGTAAAACAATGAAAAATGGTAAGAACGAACAGTGGAATACTGGAAGATAAAACAGATTTATTCCATGACAACCATGTCATCATTCTCAGGGATATCATCATAAACATCCGCCCTCTTAGGTTCCTGTGGATTTTCTTGGGACTCTCGGGACGACATTTCTTGCCGAATCATTGGCCCATATTTCTCATGGGTAGCAACGGCACTGTCCTGAAATGAGCAGGCTTTGTCCAGGTAGCCAGCTCGCAGTGCATTTGCAACGCAGGTGTTAGTGATCTTATTCCAAGAATTCTTTACCCAGCTAACAATCTCTGGCAGTCTGGGCTTCACAAAGTTCCCACGTACATTTCTCTCCATTCGGTTTTCAATGTAGTCATTGATTTCCACACGCAGATAGTCCTTGAACGGCTTGTTAATGGCGATATCGAGAGTCTGAAGATAAGCCGTCATCCCTGCAGGAATCATGATTTGGTCAATTCTCCGCTCATGAAGGAAGTTTTTCATGGTTTTGGCGCGGTGTGTGCTGGCTGCATCCCAGATCAGCATCCCTCTTTTGTTCCCGCGCATTACAAGCGGCAGCATTAAATCAAGCCACTTTCTTATAACATCTTGTGTGGCCCAGGCTTTTTCAGTTTCCAGCACATAAATGCCAGAAACCCGCTCAATCTTCTCCTTCTTGCCCTTTGCAATGAGTAGCGGTGTTGCTTTAGTGCCATCCAGACGAATCGTCAAAATGCAGGTGACACGTGCACTTTCATAAGCGGTGGAGGGAACGTACACTGAGGAGGTACCTCGTTGATCAATGGTGGTTTGAGCCGCTTGGCCCATGAACACGGCAGTTTCATCCATGGCGATCATGTTGCAAAGACTGTATTTAGAGAAGTCAATGTCATCCACAAACTTCTTGTAGGCTAATGCACGTTTAACAATCTCAGCATCTTCCAATCTAAAGAGGGTTGTGGATCTTCTCAAAGACAGGTCATTGCGTTCAAGAAAGTTATCCACCCAGTGCTGTGATGCCTTGAATTGTTCAGGAGAAATGTCAAACTGTGGCAACACTGCAAGGGCATATTCCTGAATCTGAGCCCTGGTCACCACCAATGTCTTTGCTCTCCTGTCTGCAACCCACTCAGAGACCAGGCTTTCCAGCTCTGTATACATTGGTTGCCGACCACATCCAATCTTGCGCTTTTTAGCCATTCCGCTCTCCACTTTTTCACTCAGGTTAGTGTGTTCTGCACGCCATTTTTGGACCAGTCGGTGATCCAACATTTTCTCCTTGCAGAACTGCACTACATTTTTGCCCCAAGATTCTTCAACAATTGCTTTTTTATACTCCACGGTGTAACTCTTCCTTTTACCACTGGAACCGGAAACGCTCATGTCTAGGGGCTAAAATATAAAACATATGGTATAAGCACTGCTTGTGGTTCCGTATCACAGTCTCCCATAAGGTTACAGCCCCATACAGTATCCCACACAGCGTGTTTTGTATGTTGTCCATGGTCCTGATGGACCACGGAAAACATTATTGCTGCTCCCGCGGCCTCCACATCCCTCCGCTCATCCCGCTCTAACCGTCCGCATCCCGCAGTTAAAGGGGCACTGACAGCTAAAAAACTGTAAGCCCACACAGCCCGGTATGTTGGGACTTGTAGTCCTCCTCGGCTGCACATAGCACATTGGGGCACATCGGGGCACATTATGGGGCACATAGCACATTATGGGGCAGATAGCACATCAGGGCACATCATGGGGCACATACCGTAGCAGATCAGGGCACATTATGGCACATTATGGGGGACACAGCACATCAGGGCACATTATGGGGGACACAGCACATCTGGGCACATTATGGGGCACATAGCACATCAGGGCACATTATGGGGGACACAGCACATCAGGGCACATTATGGGGGACACAGCACATCTGGGCACATTATGGGGCACATAGCACATCTGGGCACATTATGGGGCATGGGGCACATTAGGGCATCAGGGCATGGGGCACATTAGGGCATCAGGGCATGGGGCACATTAGGGCATCAGGGCATGGGGCACATTAGGGCATCAGGGCATGGGGCACATCTGGGGATCTTACTTGCGAGCAGAGTAGCGCAGGAAGCGTCTATCTGTCATATGTTTTCTCTCATGTCACGCTGCCCGCTCCCTGGCGGCCCCTCCTCTCTTCTCGTCTATCCCAGATGATGTCTCAAGCCAATGGGGATTGACGAGAAGAGAGGAGGGGCCGCCGGGGAGCGAGCAGCGCTGAGTGACATGAGAGACAACGTATGACAGATAGACGCTTCCTGCGCTACTCTGCATCTCATTCGGCTCTGGTCTCTGCAGGCAAATCCCCCGTGTTTCCCCGATAGTAAGACGTATGTCTTACTATCGGGGTACGGCTTACATTAGCTGTCCCCTCTGACACCCCCGATACGTCTTACTATCGGGGGTGTCTTACTATCGGGGAAACACGGTATGTTATGCAACCAGCCAGTGTAGTTATTTTGCAGGTAACTGTGCAACGTTATAATTTACCAAGTTGTATAAGATGTCACGACTCAAAAGACCCTGAAAGTTCTTAATCTTCAACGCACATTAGTCCTGTCCACACGGACATCAATCTATCACCCACATCTACACATGCACCTAAGGTCTGGGGCCTCTGGGAGGATATGGGAGCTCCCCGCTGGCTCACGCTGAATGCTCTCCCACTTAGGCTGACGCTTTACACCCAGGTATTCCTGGTGGGCGTTGTAACAGCACTCCGCTGAATTATAGTTATCCAGCTTAGCTGGACAGTGCTGACTGAGAGACCTTCCCTCTTGGTCGCTACCCAATACCTACAAGAGTCCTTTCTCTATCTCTCTATCTCTCTACCCTTCCACTAACACACTCTTCTACCCTCTAGTTTATCCCCCCCCCCTCCCATACTTCCCACCCCGATATGATCATGGACGTGCTTAACATTGTTACCCTCAATGCGAAGGGACTCAACATCCCTGAAAAGAGGCGAATGCTACTGAATGACATGAAACGACAGAACGCTGATATTGTTCTAATACAGGAGACACACTTTAGGGAGAACAAGTTCCCTATCTTAAAAAATAGATTTTATCCAACAGTATACCACTCCACATACTCGGAGGCCAAATCTAGAGGGGTCTCCATTCAAATATCGGCTAGAGTCCCGTGGACTCTGATTGATATAACAACAGACCCAGCGGGAAGATTTTTATTTCTTAAAGGCCTGATCGGTGACGTGAAGGTTAGCATCGCAAACCTCTATGCCCCTAACAGCCGACAAGACCTGTTTGTAAAAAGACACTTATGCCGCGTACACACGAAGGGACAATCCCGCGGGATTATCCTCTGGCGGACTTTTTGGCGCCAAAGTACGGCGGACTAAAGTTTGAAGTTTTGTTTTCAAATTATCCGCTGGACTTGGCAGTCCAGCGGATAATCCCGCCGTTAGTGGGCAAGTCCGCGGGACTTTTGAAATGAACGGACTTGCCGCTCATCGGCAAGTCCGTTCATTTAGCACGTGACTTCAGGTTACGTAGCTAGCGTAGGCAGTAAATGCCGCCGCGCTAGCTCCGTGACCTGGCATGGATTTAAAGGGACTCCCCACGCCGAAAAAAAACGGCGTGGGGGTTCCCCCCAAATCCATGTCAGACCCTCATCCGAGCACGCAGGCCAGGAAAGGGGTGGGGACGAACGAGCGCCCCCCCCCCTCCTGAGCCGTACCAGGCCACGTGCCCTCAACATGGGGGGTGCCCTGGGGAAAGGGGGGCCGTGCGGCCCCCCCACCCCAAAGCACCTTGTCCCCATGTTGATGAGGACAAGGGCCTCTTCCCGACAAACCCTGGCCGTTGGTTGTCGGGGTCTGCGGGCGGGGGCTTATCGGAATCTGGGAGCCCCCTTTAATAAGGGGCCCCCCAGATACCGGCCCCCCACCCTATGTGAATGAGTATGGGGTACGATGTACCCCTACCCATTCACCTAAGGTGTAAAATGTAAAGTAAAAAAAAACACCCACACTTTTGAAAAAATAGTTTATTGCACTGCTCCGGGGGTCTTCTCGCCGGACTCCCCCGCCATTTACCAAGCTCTTTTACCGAGCGAGGGGAGTCCGGCTACCTTCTTCGTCGTCGCCGCCGTCGTCGTCTGGGGGTCTCGATCCGCCTTCGGGGGTCTTCTTCCGTCTTGGGGGTCTTCTCGCCGGACTCCCCCGCCATTTACCAAGCTCTTTTACCGAGCGAGGGGAGTCCGGCTACCTTCTTCGTCGTCGTCGCCGCCGTCGTCGTCTGGGGGTCTCGATCCGCCTTCGGGGGTCTTCCGGGGGTCTCGATCCGCCTTCGGGGGTCTTCCGGGGGTCTCGATCCGCCTTCGGGGGTCTTCCGGGGATCTCTTCTGTTCTTGCGGCGGTCGTCGTCTTCCGCGCCGCCGGCGTCTTCTCCTTGTCCTTGTTCTTCTTCTTCTTCTTCCGATGTTGACCTGTCGCTGTCTCTGCCCGGAATGCCTGTGCCGATCTGCGCTCGGACTTATATAGGGACATGGGGGACAGGGTCACATGTTCATGTCACATGGTGACCCCGCCCCCTTGCGATGTCACAGTCCCAGCATCCTCCGGGACTGTGACAACACAAGGGGGCGGGGTCACCATGTGACATGTGCATGTGACCCTGTCCCCCATGTCCCTATATAAGTCCGAGCGCAGATCGGCACAGGCATTCCGGGCAGAGACAGCGACGGGTCAACATCGGAAGAAGAAGAACAAGAAGGACAAGAAGAAGGAGAAGGCGCCGGCGGCGCGGAAGACGACGACCGCCGCAAGAACAGAAGAGACCCCCGGAAGACCCCGAAGGCGGATCGAGACCCCCCAGACGACGGCGACGACGAAGAAGGTAGCCGGACTCCCCTCGCTCGGTAAAAGAGCTTGGTAAATGGCGGGGGAGTCCGGCGAGAAGACCCCCAAGACGGAAGAAGACCCCCGGAGCAGTGCAATAAACTATTTTTTCAAAAGTGTGGGTGTTTTTGTACTTTACATTTTACACCTTAGGTGAATGGGTAGGGGTACATCGTACCCCATACTCATTCACATAGGGTGGGGGGCCGGTATCTGGGGGCCCCCTTATTAAAGGGGGCTCCCAGATTCCGATAAGCCCCCGCCCGCAGACCCCGACAACCAACGGCCAGGGTTGTCGGGAAGAGGCCCTTGTCCTCATCAACATGGGGACAAGGTGCTTTGGGGTGGGGGGGCCGCACGGCCCCCCTTTCCCCAGGGCACCCCCCATGTTGAGGGCACGCGGCCTGGTACGGCTCAGGAGGGGGGGGGGCGCTCGTTCGTCCCCACCCCTTTCCTGGCCTGCCAGGCTGCGTGCTCGGATGAGGGTCTGACATGGATTTGGGGGGAACCCCCACGCCGTTTTTTCGGCGTGGGGATTCCCTTTAAATCCATGCCAGCTTGCGGAGCTAGCGCGGCGGCATTTACTGCCTACGCTAGCTACGTAACCTGAAGTTACGTTCGAAATGAACGGACTGCTCCGTGTGTGGGCAAGTCCGTTCGTTTTCAAAAGTCCCGCGGACTTTTGGCCGGCGGATTATCCGCTGGAGAAGTCCGTGCGTGTGTGGGCAAGTCCACACCCTCGGAAAGTCCAGCGGACCTAGCCGGAAAGTCCCGCGGGATTGTCCGCTGGACTAGGTCCGCCGGCAAAAGTCCCTACGTGTGTACGAGGCATTAGACTTACTTCAAGACTTTACAGAAGGACAACTGATTATAGGTGGGGACCTTAACATCCCCTTACTCCCTATAGAGGATACCTCCACAGGCCTATCCTCCATCCCCCGAGGCACACGGAAAGTTATCCATGAAGCCCTACATGCCACACAACTGGGGGATGTTTGGCGCCTCTTCCACCCCGGCGAACGGGATTACACTTTTTTCTCCCGACCACACCGCGGGTACTCACACATCGACTATTTTTTGATGCCACACAACCAACTTCAGGCGGTCAAAGGATCCACTATAGGGTCTATCACATGGTCAGACCATGCCCCAGTTACACTACGCTACGCTCTGACCGACTTTTACAGGGGACAAAGGAAGCCATGGAGACTCAATGAGAGCCTCCTCCAAGACCCAGAGGTACTAACGGATGTAACAAAAGAATTAACACACTATTTCCACACTAACAGTACGGAGGACTGCGACATGGGTCTAATTTGGGAGGCGCACAAGGCGGTGATCCGAGAGGTACTGATAAAGCATGGCGCACGACTTAAAAGACAGAGAACCGATCAACTATCCATGTTATTCGGCAAACTCCAAACATTAGAAGCAAAACACAAACAGACACCGACTACTTCACTAGGTAGCGAGCTGGACACAATACACACTCAGATAACCGACCTTCTCCACTTTAAAGCTAAGGTAGCGCTCCAGATTTCCCGTAAAAAAATCTACGAATCAGGTAATAAGTGTGGCAGATTACTTGCACAATCTCTGAAAGCCTCCTTCTCTCCCTCGGGGAGGCGAGTGACGCTGCCCCAACAAATTACCCAAGCATTCAAGTCCTTTTACGAGACTCTATACAACCTAAACACAGCCCAACCCTCCCCGGAGCATATAGCAGACTACATAGCCTCTTCCAACATGCCCATCTTGCCGACGGAAACACAAGACATTTTAGAGGAACCCATAACATTGTCTGAAATACAACTGGCAATAGGGAATACCAAACGAGGGAAGGCCCCGGGACCGGACGGCCTAACAATACAGTACTACAAGACTCTACTCCCATCCCTAGGAAATCACTTACTTAAACTTTTCAATGACCTTACCAAAGGGAGCAAACTCCACGACGCCACGCTACAGGCCCAAATAGCGGTGATACCCAAGGAAGGTAAAGACCCGTCTCAGTGCGGGAGCTACCGACCAATTTCCCTACTGAATACGGATCTAAAGCTGTTCACTAAAATCATAGCCTCAAGGCTGCAGTTGTACATCCCCAAGTTGATACACCAAGACCAAGTAGGCTTTGTCCCAACCAGGGAGGCAAGGGACAACACCACCAAGGTCCTGAACCTGCTTTATACTGCCACTTTAGAAAACAGGCCAAGTGTCTTTCTCAGCACAGATGCTGAGAAGGCCTTTGACCGGGTAAACTGGGCTTTCATGTCTGCCACACTACACCATATAGGGCTGGGTGGCAACATGTTGCAATGGATCTCTGCAATATACACAAAACCATCGGCCAGGGTGAGGGCTAATGGAGTAACTTCCGACCCCTTTATGATCACAAACGGGACACGACAGGGATGCCCACTCTCACCCCTCCTCTTTGCGCTGTCCCTCGAACCATTCCTATGCCACATCAGATTAAATCCCAACATAATGGGAATACCGATTAACCACACTCAATACAAAGTATCAGCCTACGCTGACGACCTGTTGTTCTCAATCTCGAACCCAACAATATCCCTCCCAAATTTGATGCAGGAATTTACAACATACGGGGCGCTCTCAAACTTGAAGATTAACTTTGCCAAGTCAGAGGCGATGGGGGTAGGGATACCGACAACGCAGCTCACACACCTCCAAGCCAGCTTTAACTTGAAGTGGACAAACAAGGCCCTGAAATACCTAGGCACATACATCCCTCACACGCTATCGAAACTGTACGAACTTAATTTCCCACCGCTACTATCGAAAATAAAATCTCTCCTGAACCAATGGCAATCTGGTATGCATTCCTGGATAGGCCGTTGCAACATCCTAAAGATGACTATCCTTCCAAAAATCCTCTATTTAATGCAGGCCCTACCCATACACATACCAACTGCTTTTTTCAAAAGGGTACAATCAGCATTCACAGAATTCGTCTGGGCAAAAAAAAGACCTAGACTCACCAACAAACTGCTTGTTCTCCCCAAAACGCATGGCGGTCTAGCCCTACCAAATATCCGAGCATATTATCAGGCTGTACACCTGGGGAGACTCATAGATTGGTGCCGCCATCAGGAAACCAAGCTATGGGCCAAGTTGGAACAATCCCAAAGTGCGATCCCTCTCCGGGGAGCACCATGGTGCTACCCAGCACTACCCACAGAGATCAAACTTCACCCACTGATTGGTAACTCAGTGCGGATCTGCACCCGGCTAATTTCGCAGACGTCCCTCTCTTCCCCGAATTCGCCCCCCTACCCTATAATAGGCAACCCCTTATTTACACTGGGTCTCTCGGACGGGAGCCTCCGGGGTCTGGGTGAGGCGGGCCTACACCAAGCTTCCCACTACAGTTCAGGTGGGCGCTGGAGAACGATGGTAGATTTTCTGGATCCTACGGGCCCGTTTCGTCTAGATTTCCTGAGGACACTCCAACTAACCCATTTCCTCAGTACGATCCCACCCCCCACAGATGACGCCCAGACGCTTACAGCCCTAGAGGAGCTCTGTACTGACACGGGTGCCCTACCACACACACTCTCACTGACCTATAACCTTTTAAACGCTCCCTCAGCAGACTTTATACCCCCGGGACTACTTAAATGGGAAAAAGAGTTAGATTGTCAATTCAATACCACCAAGAGACAACGTATTCTTAGATTCACACACAAATCCTCTATCTGTGCCAAGATCCAGGAAACAAATTACAAAATTCTCTCACGATGGTACAGGACCCCATCACTACTCCACAAGTTTTACCCAACTACATCAGACCTGTGCTGGCGCTGTCACACAGACAAAGGGACCCTGCTGCATATTTTTTGGTCATGCCCTAAACTAACACACTTCTGGAAAGTAGTGCGCGAGACCATACAACAATTTACTGATCGGTCCATCACAGATGACCCAGCGTTCTTCCTCCTACATGCCTCCAATATCCCTGATAGGAAATACAGGAAGTCAGTGATCCGCCACCTACTTGACTCAGCTAAGGCCTGCATACCACTCCAATGGAAATCGGCCCTTCCGCCGACCATTGATCTCTGGCTCCAAAAGGTGGAGGACATCAGAAAAATGGAGGTCCTTATCCTCACAGCGCAAAACAGAGAGGAGACATTCACTAAAACCTGGCAGGGATGGAATATGTTTATATACTCAGCTGAGGGTCAGGCCCTGAGAGGATCTGACACAGACACATAATATTGTGTGCAGCGGCAGCACTATGTTGAGTCATGTGGACATAGACACAAGCCCCGCAGCTACAATTCCGATCAGCACTTCATGATTGGGGGACACACACTGTTCCCCCCCCACCGCTTCCCCCACCCCTCTCCCTCAATCCCCCCTACTCGATAGTCCACCTTTCTTCTTTTTTCCCATCTGTCCTTCCTACTCTTTAACTCCACCCTCCCCCACATATTGGGGGCTGTATAAATGTAGGTACTTAGATAATTAAAAGAAAACTAGGAAGTGAGCCCATGAGACGGCAATATTTCACAACTCCACAACATGGTGTTTATTGTTCTTGTTGATACTGTTAGCAGAGACTTGATGTTGTATCACCAGTTTTGTCTTTTACTTTGTATGTTATGTGGAAAGTATGTAACCTACTGGTCCATGTGGACCCATTTCCTGATATAAATAAACAATTAAAAAAAAAAAAATATATATATATATATATATATATATGTGAGGAAAAAGTAAGTAGTGCAGCTGGAGTTCTGATCTGAAATTTTCCAGCAATGAAAGTGCAGAGTGCGGGTCTAAAGGTGCCGATTATCTTCAGTATAGTGGCACTGTGAGCAACGTGCTGTGGATCTTCGGTGCGGTTTGTCACCCGTAGGTGTACTAACTTATTACCTTACTGCTGCAAGGTAAGCAGCATTGAACAGGAAAACAGGGAGGTGGATGGTCACTCCAGGGGGATGTGGATCTCGTATACACTCTTCCTCTATTTTTCCATAGGTGTGTGTAGCCTATATGGTAATGGGTCTGGATGTCTCTTCCCAGGGTTCAAACCAGGCACCTCTCAGCATGTAACAGCCATAGTAATAAAGGAGGGGATAAGGGGCTTCTAGTGTAGTATTTCTTAGACAATTTATTTCAATAGCACAAAAGAATAAAACCCACATTTAAAATGCTGTAACAGTGTGTTGTATGGGACGAGCGGCGGGCTCGCGTCCAGGATGTCACTTCTGGTGTCCGTGTATCCAACGCGTGTCGTCACTGTCACGTGACTTCATCTGGGATCCCCGATGAAGTTATGCACATCAGTCACTTTATTATTTATTCACTCCTCACCAGTGTTTATAATGTTATGCTTATATATATTGTCATAATTTCATTTATTTATTTTGACTTGTATACATTGCCCATTAGTGACACCTTCAGCCTATTCATTATTACACACCTAGGAGCGCAACACCACCTATTGATTTTTTTATACACCTTACTCTGGGCAGCGTTTGACCTTTTCGGTGTTTGCTGCACCCTATTCGCTATTTTTTTGCATCTCCACATTAGCACGGGAATACTCCTACTCTTATTTACATCTTAACATTAGTTTACGTGCAAAAAGCTGCAAATCAGTAACCACTTCAAAGATTATGTATGAGATTAATGTTCTGTTGAGGACCCTTTTGACAGTACCTGTATTTCTGCCTGTTAATGAATGTGAGGGAAGATTAATAACATTCAATTGTTCCATTAGGTTCCTACTAGATAAAGTCCCTTCCCTCTGTTTATCTGGGGGGAGCATGCCCCCCGAATTAGGTTTAAAGCTTTTTGAGATGCTAGTTTGAAGCTACCTGATGGGTATGGGGTGTAGCTAGCATTGCTGGATGAATCAAAGTGAAAACTCACACTCTCCCGTCCGCGTACCTTAAATCTGACCCGATTGAGTTAATGAAGAGAGATGTTCAGTGGAATGAGCATTATAAGCGTAGTCGGAATCTGTATCGATGTTAAGTTTTTTAATTCCTTGTTCAAAGGAGCCACTATTGCTGCGGCTTATTTTTTGTGAGCCTCTATATGAAGATTCATGGCCTGTGGTCAGTGTAGGGGGAACTGTTGGATAGGAATGAGCCCCAAATTTGCTTACATCATGAGATGGTGGACTTCTAAATTGGTGTTGCCTTGTTGGATGTGATTTATTGCTATTCCTTCAGAAAAGGCCGTTTTGTCTCATCAGAATTTGAGCTTTTTCTGGCGAATATTCTTATTAAAGGCTGCCAAATCTTCTCTCAATTTTGTGTACAGATTGGGATATAATGCATGATTGGTGAAGGAGGTCAGAGCTGATTCTAAACTATTAATCTCCGTGTCTGAAGATACCGCCTTTTTTTCATATTCCCTGGTAAGGATGATCATAATTTCCTGGGAAAATTGCTGCAAGTTTTTGTCCCACCTTTTTTACATTCATCACCTAGAAAGATTTGTATTCGTAACAAAGGGGTTCATTTTCTCTTTTATATAACAGTCAAATGACCTAGTATGCTGAAATAGTGCTGACTTTTTTTTCCAAGAGTTTTATACAATTTTTGAAAAAGAGAAGTCATTTGTGTTTCCAATTAAAATCCTTTTGTTCATAATCAGTTTCATATCCAGACATCAGGTTAGCCCATTCTTCACCTTGAAAATTATTCATGTTGTCCAAATATGCAAAGAAAAAGCTCAGTTTTGGACAGATTGAGTTTGAGGAAATGGTGTGACATCCATACCAATATGTCACTCAGTAAATTTGTGATATGTAAGGAGATCGAGCGTCGGTCATATTGGAAGCCATGGGAGGTTATCAGCTGGCCCAGGTAAGAGATAGAGAGAATAGGAGAGGCCTAAGAACAGAGCCTTGGGGTACCCCAACCGGAAGAGGAGCGTAAGAGATAGTGAGTTGTAGGCGATACCGAAAGAGCAGAGTCATGGAGGCCAAGTACAGGGGTAACCAGTGCATGCTTGAGAGGGGAGGGAAAGATGCCGGTGGAAAGGGAGAGATTGAAGATATGTATTAGAGTGTAGGGTAGAGCAGGAAGGGGGCTGTAGTAGTTGTGAGGGTACTGGTGGTTAGGTGGGCCTCAGAAAGGCATTTGACACATTCTTCAGTGGTAACAGGTCAAAGGAGGAAACCATTGTGTGGGGTATTGGACCTGGTATGTTGGTTGGAGGAAAAAGCTGGACACTAGAGATCTCATCACAAAATTGTATTGATTTTTGAAATGACTGTCAATCTCCTGGGCAGCGAGTTAGTAGGTTGAGGCAGTGGAGGGTGTAGTAGAATAAAAAAAGTAGAAAATAATTGATGAGGATTGGAAAGGGTTTTGACGAGAGTGATGTAGTAGGTTTGTTTAGCAGCCTGGAGGCAGTAGTTGTATTGGAGAAGGAAGATTTGTAGAGGGTGAAGTCTTTCAGGGATTTAGTTTTATGCCACGCTTTCTCAAGAGCATGACTGTCTCTTGAGACTTCTGGTGTCATCGGTTTTCCAGGGTTGTGTTAGGCGAGGCCTGGTTTTGCATGTGGAGAGAGGACTGAGTGTTCAGGGAGGATGAGTGTAAGTTGTAGACAGAAGTGGCCAGGTCTGGGCAGAACAGGGGTCGATTTTGTTATAAAGGTAGTGAAGGTTTCTACGGGTAACGGTTTTCTTGTTGGAGGCATAGAAGGTTGGAGACGGGGCGAGAGTGAAACGGATAAGGTTGTGATCAGAGAGAAGAATATGGGTGTATATGGGATTGTATAATTATATTTTTTCCCTTTTATTGGTTTAACTACATGGACTTGTGTCTTTTTTTCAACCTATGTAACTAGGTAGGAGAATACAAAGTTGAGGGTGTTGCCATTGGAGGGACCAGTGGTTTGTGCCCAATGTGTTGTTTAAAAGAGGAGGTCAAGTAGTTGAGACGTTAGCATGGACTGGAATGTTAAAGTCACAGAGGATTATGGTGGGTAATTTAGAGGAGAAAAAAGTAGAATAGCCACACAAAGAAGTCATCGAGAAAGTGTGAAACTGGTCCAGGAGGCAGACAAATGACTGCAATCCTCAGAAAAACTGGAAAAAAAGGATAATTTAGCGCACTTTAAAAAGGCAGGGGTACAAAGAGAGAGGTGTAGGAAGACTCCATAGGGTGCATTGCGGAGAAAGGAGTACAACATTGCCTCCTTTTTGTCCACTAGGTCTGGGTGAGTTTAGTAGAGGCCAAAATGGGCAAGGGCAGCTGGACAGGCAGTGTAGGATTCCTGGAGGCAGGTTTCCATAACAGCGAGTAGTTGAGGGAGTTGAAAAGGAAAGGGTAAGCAGAGGGAGTGAAATAAGTGTGAGGATTGCGTTTGCTGCCAAAGAACGAAGTTAGATGGTGAAGGACCAGGGTTAGGGGGGGGGGGGGGTGGATAGCCCTCAGAAATTAGTAATAGTAGGAGGGCAAGGGAGGCGGGTGGAAGTGGAGTTTGTGTAAGTGCAAATGCCCTGGGAAATTTGAAGGTGGTGATATGTGGGTTCAGAAGGAGCAGGAGATAAGTGCAGCAATATTGAGAGGGCAGAAGTGAGGGTGGTATGTTTGGAAAATGCATTAGAAGATAATAAAAAAAAAGACATGGCAAAAGTGGAGGTTTCAGCCCTAAACCAATTGTAAAGGAGGATGGAGACAACAAGATACAGGTAGATGTTTAATCTTGGGTAAGGCACCATGAAAGTAAGTTCATATAGACAAGTATAAACAGAAATTAAAATAAGTCTTAGCCAGGCAGATTTCTCTTATAGTTATGCACAGTAGATTAGTGTTTTAAAAAAATAAAAATAAAAAAAATATGGGGTCAGTGGAAACAGCAAGGCTTTCGGTCATGAAAAATAGTTTTGCATTTCAGAGATGAGTGGAGTCAGTGGTTACTCATGGCAACAGCAAGACAAAAGGAACCCCCTCCATGTGGTGGACCTGATTTTTCCTCATCGCTCTGATCCGTTATTGACATTTTTGTACTGTCCTGGGCTTGGTGTCTCCAGCCATCTTTATTGGATGGGCTGACAAAACACCAATGCATGCATCAGTGCATAAAGTCAATTTAGCCAAGCATCAAAAGGCACACCAAGAATGTACAATGAGCTGCACATGAGTACATTCAAAAGAAACATTGCTGGTAGTGGTCCTGTATTGTTCCTGAGGATGCCAAGGATCCATTTATATTCCAAAAATATAAGGATAAGGTTTGCATATTCTATGGGACCAAAATCATACTGGAATCGCACCAAAGTAGTACATGAGCATTATACAATGCATTGATGTTAACAGGCATCGCTGAAAACAATGTGATTTCCATTGTCATGTGATTCTGTGCGAATCAAGGTGCATCTGAAATCGCACTAGCCTGAACAGAGCCTAAAAGGTTTGTTAGTTCATGTTCATACATAAAACTACAAACTACAATGTTTTATCATTTGCATATTTTATTTTAGGCATAATAAAAATGTATTTTCTTACAAAACAGTGTTAACAGTCTGTTTTATTATACAACTATAGACCTTAACAAAAATCCAAAGTTACACAAAAGCCCTAAACACATACAAATCAGATCAGATTTTTGGAAATCAACACAAGGAAAGACCAACTAAATCAAATGAAAGCTACTACAGACTTCTGTATCATATAATCTTCTAAGCATTTCATTGTTTATTTTGGATTGGTGATAAGTGCATTCAAAAATACACCACCAAACTTAAAAGTAAAACAGAGAATACTTTTATTAGGCACATATTTTATGTTATTATTGAAGCTTACCATTAAGTAATTGTTGATGTGAATTTCAGATTTTATGTGCCTCATTGTTTATATATTTATTAATGTATGACATGTAAAGATCTGCAATTACAGTGAACAAACATTCAACTGACAATCACTCTGCCTTTTTTCTTAGCAACTGCTCAGATAAAATATCTGCATATGAATTGTTGTTTTATTATGTTGGTTGATGAGCAAAGGAGAAGCAGTAAAGCAAAACTACAGGGTGGCACTGCCAAGCAAAAAATAGCCCCCATATTTAATGAGCAAATATGGCTGGCCCCATTGTACATATACAATTACAATCTATACACAGAAGCAACATTTTCCAAACATTAATACACACAATTATATTCAGATGATTTATTTTACAGTAATAGCTAAAATATCATTGATTAAATATAATAGTTGCATTGTGAGTGTTAGCCTCCATACAAGAATGCTGCACTAGCTGAATCAAATGCAAACAATTATTGGGTAGAGCCTTTTGCTACAAATGTTGGTTTATCAAATATGATGTAGAATTTAATGTGGTGAAGGAGTGCAATGTATTCCAATGTGAACTGACAGCTGCAGTCAACAGTGAACATTTGAGATTTGTCTGGGATTCAAAGCCAACCCATGAGATCATGTTGAAGCAAGGTGCTCTCTGATGAAAATACTTTCACACATAATTAGTGTGGGTTGTCTTGTTAGAAAATTGTAATAAAATATTATTCTCCTTCTTCCTCATGATCTATTAAAGATCCACCTATCGGTTTATAGCTTACCAGTATTTTTATGTACCAAGTCAGCGAAGAGTTAGGAAGGCATTTTCACTGTGAGAAATACGCTGAACAAATGGCAGCTGAAAAACATACAGACAGTTAAAGTAAATTTCTTCTTAGTCCATCCCGATATGCTCCTTGGCAGCTTGAACCAACTCTATGAGAGCTGAACAATTTACATCCTCTGGGTGAAGACCAAACTGCTGGATCTATGGAAAGAAAGTAACTGTTACATAAATAGAATGCAATGACACTACACACTGCTGTAAAACACTATGCAGATATACATGTGAACTCCTTTACCATTTTTCCTTTGATTGTAAGCTCCTTGAGGGCAGGGGCTGCTGTGAATGTAAAAAGGGTGAAAAAACTGTGCTAAGAGACTAAAAAAAAAAAAAAACTTCTATAATATGACGCAAGCTGCAATTCTCCTGTATAACAAACACAGTAAGCAAAAATCAAAAGAAATTAGAATCACACTAAAACTGTATGCAATCAATAGTTGATAATTTACATGAAACCAAAAGTCAATGTGAAGTCCACCAGTGCTCAAAAATTGGTATAGTCCATCAATTCATGGCATCTCCAACCGCTTAAAATTTTGTGCAAAATCCACCAGACAGAAGAATTCACTTCTTACCAGCTTCCTATGATCCCCATTACAGCGGAACAAAAGATCGCTTGTAGACTCACGGTGTGCACGTGCGATTATCCTCAAGCCACCTCTCATTGGCTCAGACAGGTATATGGATGGATGTGATGCATAAAAGATAAAGGCTCCATATAGTGTAAAACATTTTAGATTTATTAAAATTAAAACAAAGTATTGCACTTACAATTATCAGCGTCAGTAAAAGCCTTATGTCTGTTGCGCCGGCCAGACAGACCCGTCCGCTCGGGACACGAGATGTAAACACGAGGGGACGTCAGCACGTTGCTCCACCCTATGCGTTTCGTCAGAGATTATGTCATCCAGGGGCACGCTGCATCACCTCCCTTTAAAACATAACTAACTAGGCCTCGCTCTGAGCTGCGATTCACCAAGAGGACAAGCATGAAATTGGTCTCTTATAAGGACACATATCATGCCATCGAGCCTGGTAAAAATCATTAGTACATTTAAAACAATCATGCATATAAAAGTGCAAAAAAGGACCACTACCTATCCTAGTTTCCCAGATACTTGTTTTGTGACTTGTCAACAATAACTAGAACACAAAAAAGGATAAAAATAAATGGGATGATCATCCTTCCAACTAAAATGAACAGGAAGTATATATAATTCATTATGCTTATGTCATGGTTAGAACTTCAGCATAATGACATCTAGTGGGCAAAGACTGAATTACCATCCAATCACTAATCGATTTAAAAATTCTTGTTATAAAAACTATCGTGCCAACTTAGGAAAACCGGGAAGTGATACCAGTCTTCCCAGCAATACCGTCCGACACTATTAAAAAATCTTCAAAAATTATGATTTATAACTTCAAATCATTAGTCCTGGCCAAATCAAGGCTCAAAACCAGGTGCTTATAATAAACTACACAATTACTAATAAAGAATAAAACAAATATAAAATATAAAAAATTAGATTCATCTCTGAAAAAACAAATCAACCAGGTGTAACATTACCACCCCCCCATCCCACTTCGTTCACTATCCAATCATGCATATGCCACCCCTATATTCACTTGACAACCCATTATAGCAATACATTATTTGTAGTAGTAAATACCCATACATGGGCCGTAATGGCAATAACAAGGTCATCCTAAATATTCTATACACCACATCGGACTCAATTTACAATTTAGGTTAAGAATTACTGATAAATGCATTGACATCAGTGTCCACGTCTGTATATCCAGGCCATTTCTTGTTTGGAGATCTCTCTGAGCAGGGAGTTCCCTCTTCAATGGGGTCTATATTTATCAATCCCCACAAAGAGTGTATTTAAAGGGTCTCCATCATGCACCAAGTCATAATGTCTGGACACTGAATGTTTTTTAAAACCCTTTCTGATATTGTTGACGATGTGTTATGATGTGCTCATTCAATCTTACTTTAAGAGCCATCTTAGTTCAACCTACATACTGTAGCCCACAAGGGCACTGAATAAGATAGACCACGCCCTCTGGCGAACATGTAATGAATGGCTCTCCCTCAAAAGCCTGAGATGTACTTGTAGATACAAAACTGCAGATTTTTCTATCTTTACATTTGTTAAGTGAACAAACCTGCCATTTTTTGCAGTGATAATAGCCTGTAAGATTCTGGAAAAAACATCTGTTCTTCGGAGGATCCTGGATATTAGGGGAAATCCTGTCCCTCAATGAGGACGCTCCTTTAAAAACTACTTGTGATCTACTGGGTAAGACTGTACTTAAAATATGATCACTGCCCAATAAATGCCAGTGTTTTTGGATTTGTTTTTTAATGCTTCGATGCTGCACAGAAAACGTTGTAATAAAAAGGTAGAGACATCTTGATATCAGCTAAATTGCGGTGCTTCTCTGCCAATAGTGATGTTCTATCCACCTTGTGTGTGGATTTGATATAGTGCTAGCTAATAATCCTGGATCATATCCCTTTTCTACAAACCTACTGGAAAGGACAGCTGCTTGGCTATCAAAATCATCCACTCCCGTACAATTGCGCCTAAGGCACGTAAATTGACCCTGGGGGAGAGATCTTAACCAAGGTTCATAATGGCAGCTGTCCAGAGGATTATATGAGTTTCTATTGGTATGCGTGAATATTTCGCCCCCATTGCCACCACCCCTATCCTGGCGAAAAAATTGATGGGCGAACCAAAAATAATTGTGGGTTGCGGCATATTCTAGTAGTTCTAGTTAGCATCCAATCCTGGTGAGAAGTCCTTGCGGGGGGGGGGAGCAGAGACAGCCACCGAGGGACCCCAGAAGACCAGGTTCGGGGCTACTCTGTGCAAAACAAGCTGCACAGTGGAGGTAAGTATAACATGTTTGTTTAAAAAAAAAAAAATACCTTTACAACCCCTTTAAGTACACCAAACATGTTATTAATCTGCTATCTGGAATCACTCCTAAAAAGGGGGTTACGGCTGGTTACAGCAGATGTAACCACATTATATACTATTATTCCCCATCATTTGGGTTTAGAGGCAGTTAGGGTGTATGTGTTAGGAGAGTCAGGCCTTGTTCCATTACAATTGGAGTTTATTATTGAACTACTATAATATGCAGCAACCCACAATTTTTGGTTCGACCATCAATATTTTCGCCAGAATAGGGGTGTGGTGATGGGGGCGAATTATGCCCCAAGTCTGGCCAATTTATTTATGGGAGGACAACCACATCATCTATGCTCACAATAGACCAGAGGTGGTTTTGTGGGCAAGGTACATCGATGACGTCCTCCTATGGGATAGCAGTGAGTCTGACCTGTATAGTTTTATGGAAATACTTAACGATAACAGTAGGGGTATTAAGCTCAATTTTGAGTCTAGTTTGGAGGAAATTTATTTCCTGGATCTTAAAATCTCAGTGAAAGAGGAGAGGTTTATCACGTCTACTTTCTTCAAGCATACTGATAGAAACCTCTGGACAGCTGCCATTATGAACCTTAGCTAAGATCTGTCCCCCAGGGTCAATCTACGTGCCTTAGGCACAATTGTACGGGGGTGGATGATTTTGATAACCATGCAGCTGTCCTTTCCAGTAGGTTTGTAGAAAAGGGATATGATCCAGGATTATTAGCTAGCGCTATAAAATCCACACGCAAGGTGGATAGAACATCACTATTAGCAGAGAAGCAGCGCAATTTAGCTGATGTGAAGATGTCTCTACCTTTTATTACAACGTTTTCTGTGCAGCATTAAAAAACTAATCCAAAAACACTGGCATTTATTGGGCAGTGATCAGATTTTAGATACGGTCTTACCCAATAGACCACAAGTAGTTTTTAAAGGAGTGTCCTCATTGAGGGACAGAATTGCCCCTAATATCCAGGATCCTCCGAAGGAGAACAGATGTTTTTTTCCAGAATCTTACAGGCTATTATCACTGCAAAAAATGCCAGGTTTGTTCCCTTAACAAATGTAAAGATAGAAAAATCTGAAATTTTGTATCTACAAGTACATCTTGGGCTTTTGAGATAGAGCCATTCATTACATGTTCGTCAGAGGGCGTGGTCTATCTTATCCAGTGCCCTTGTGGGCTACAGTATATGAGTAGAACTAAGAGGGCTCTTCAAGGTTGAATGAAAACATCAACAATATCAGAAAGGGTTTTAAAAACTAATGTCCAGACATTATGACTTGGGGCATAATAGAGACCCTTCAAATACACTGTGTGGGGATTGAAAAATATAGACCCCATTGGACAGAGAGCTCCCTGGTCAGAGAGATCTCCAAACAAGAAATGGCCTGGATATACAGACTTAGGACGTATGTCCCCTTTGGCCTCAACGTGGACACTGATGTCAATGCATTTATCAGTAATTCTTAACCTAAATTGTAAATTGAGTCAGATGTGGTATATAAAATATTTAGGATGACCTTGTTATTGCCATTACGGCCCATGTATGGGTATTTAATACTACAAATGTATTGCTATAATGGGTTGTCAATTGAATACCTATTTTTTAGGGGTGGCATATGTATGATTGTATAGTGAACGAAGTGGGATGGGGGGTGGTAATGTTACACCTGGTTGATTTGTTTTTCAGAGAGGAATCTAGAATTTTTATACTTTATATTAATTTTTATTATTCTTTATTAGTAATTGTGTAGTTTATTATAATTTCTTGGTTTTGAGCCTTGATTTGCCCAGGACTAATGATTTGAAGTTATAAAATCATAATTTTTGAAGATTTTTTAATCGTGTCGAATGGTAATGCTGGGAAGACTGGGATCACGTCCCAGTTTTCCTAAATTGGCACTTTAGTTTTTATAACAAGAATTTTTAAATGAATTTGTGATTAAATGGTAGTTCATTCTTTGCCTACTAGATGTCATTATGCTGAAGTTCTAACCATGACACCAGCATAATGAATTAGATCTACTTCCTGTTCATTTTAGTTGGAAGGATGATCATCCCATTTCTTTTTCTCCTTTTTGTATTCTAGTTATTGTTGACAAGTCACAACATTTTCTGGGAAACTTAGGTAGTGGTCCTTTTTTGCACTTTTATATGCATGATTGTTTTAAACGATTGTTACCAGGCTCGATAGCATGATAAGCGACTGTATAAGAGACCAATTTCATGCTACCGCGCATGTCCACTTGAATGAATCGCCTAAATGAAATGGTGAATCGAAGCTCAGAACGATGCTTGGTTTTGTTAGTTAGGTTTTGTATAAAGGGAGGTGATGCAGCGCGCCACCCGTGCCCCTGGACGTCTGACGAAACGCATAGGGCGGAGCAAAGCGACGACGTCACCTCATGTTTACAACTTGTGTCCCGGAGGGACGGGTCTGTCTGTGTGCCGGCCGGCACAACAGACTTAAGGCTTTTACTGATGCTGATAAAGTGCAATACTTTGTTTTAATTTTAATAAATCTAAAACGTTTTACACTATATGGAGCCTTTATCTTTTGTGTATCACATCCATCCATCTACCTGTCTGAGCCAATGAGAGGTGGCTTGAGGATAATCGCACGTGCACACTGTGAGTGGGAGCCAGGCTGTGCTTAGACTACAAGCTATCTTTTGATCCTCTGTAACAGGGGATCATAGGAAGCTGGTAAGAAGTGAATTCTTCTATCTGGTGGTGGATTTAGCACACAATTTACAGCGGTTGGAGATTGCATCGCATGAATTGATGGATTATACCAAATTTTTGAGCACTGGCGGACTTCACATTGACTTTCGGTTTTATACTGCTATGAATGTACAAGATGTAAACCACTACGTATATTGTCAGCACTCTCAGCCTCCCCTCCCCCAAATCCTTTTTCTTTTTGCTGCTGTGATCCAACTTTTTGTTACGTTCATTCTACATGGTCCCACTGTATGTAGGAAAGTAGTCACCATCTCTTGCTTGCTCCCAAGGTGGACTAGGGATTACGGGATTTGTGTGTGCATAGAGCAGTGCCCAACACTAGTGTGCACTGCTAGTTCCAACAGAAGTGAGGGCAACAAAAAAAGGGTGTGAACTTGAGGACATTACAAGGCGGCAGAAAAACACAGAAGGAAAGAATTTAAAAATATAGTGCCCAGAGTGCTCAGGACCTCAGACTGGGCTGAAGGTTTACCTTCCAATAAGACAATGACCCTAAGCACACAGATAAAATAATGATCGAGTGGCTTCAAAACTCAACAGAGCCCTGACTTAAACCCAATTGAGCATCTCTGGAGAGACCTAAGAATGGCCACCAACGTTTACCATCCAACCTGACAGAACTGGAGAAGAGGATCTGCAAGGAGGAATGGCAGAGGATTCCCAAATCCAGGTGTGAAAAACTTGTGGCTGGAGGGGGATAGGTAACATCCTGCTTCATATAACTTCTTGTGCGGACACTCTCTCATACCCAACAGAGCGTATAGTGCTAGATCGACCCGGAAGTGCAAGTGTATTTGCGCTCCACTCGCAACTTCCGGTAGTTTCAAGCCTCACTTCTATTCCACCCTGGCCATAGCACTGGCCATGACGTTGCGTGCGCCGGGATTAACACCTCTGCGCACACCAACTACGTGCGCTGACGGCCGGACCCAGAAGCACCGGTGTGTGTGCGTTCCACCCGATGCTTCCGGTCACTGTCCCGGACTGGTACCTAATACTGAGGGCAGATGTCTCACGCGGACAGAGGAGGCCGGATTAGTATAAAAATGTATACTATTTACACACACACACTATATATATATATATATATATATATATATATATATATATATATATATATATATATATATATATATATATATAAAAACCTGCAAGACAAAGGCATAATGAGCTAATATGCATAGCATACTAGCTCATTATGCCTTTGTCTTGCAGGTTTTTTTTTTGTGGGTTTACAATCGCTTTAAGTAGTGGATCTGTAAAGATTTTTTTGGGGGAAAAAAGATACTGTTTAAAATTGGCATAATTTAACATCTAGGCCATTGTCATTACTCCTAGAAGCAGAGGCATGATGGGGTTTATAGTTTTACAACAAGTGCCAAGGTTGCTTAACCCTGGTTTATAGGATGATATTCTGAAAATACACTATGTAAAAAACTTTCAACATGGGTTAAAGTGGTGATACATCATAAACTACGTTCGTCTAAGGCACCATACAATTTTTCCTTCAGGGATTACTGGTCTCAAATTTATTTTCAGGTATCCTTTTAAAATAAAACAGCATAACTTCAGTTAAAAAAAAAAAAAATGTAACATTTTCCATTAGAGTCCATGCAAATTACACTGTCAGTTTATCATAAACTCTTTGCAAATCCATGTTTTTTCACCGCTTCCGGACCAGTGGCCGCAGTTTTACTGCGGCAGGTTGGCTCCCCTGCGCAAAACCACGTAACTATACGTTGGCTCGCGGGGTTCCGGATAGCACACGCCGCTGCACAGTGGGGGTGCCAATGCTCGTGGCCGGCGTTCGTGAGCAGGAGAGACAGAACAGGGACAAGTGTGTAAAAATATGGAGTGACAGATCATGTATTCCTATTAGCTAGGTTTACAACCACTTTTAAATTAGACAGATTTCACCTGCATACTCCCTGATGAGGTTTGAGGCTGGGTTCACACTAGTACAAATTGCATGTGGGGAGTTTGCATGTCAGGAGACTGACTGGCTCCCAATGGAGCCAGATCACACCGCTATGGGACGGCTGCAGAGCGGTTTTCAGAAGATTCCTGTGCTACATCTGGTGCGTTTCAGGTCCAAATCCAGCCTACAATTCGGGCCCGATTCGTTCCTGAAATGGAAAACAGGGATGAACCAGACCCCTGCTGTGAGCCGCCCCTTACAGCAGTGTGAACCCAGCCTTAATCATTGACACCTAATCTAGTTCTAATTTTGTGGTGGTAAATGTGTACTTTTTCATGTGACAAATCTGCATTATTATTATTATCTTAGAGAATTAAAATGAGACACAAAAAATATGTGGATGGAGCTGAAGGTTTGAGTTATCAAATGTCAGCCTCGAAACCTTAATGGCTCGGAGAGGATGTTTTGCGAAGGGGTCATACTAGGGGGTGAATACTTATTTCACTCATTAAAATGCAAATCAATTTACAAGAAAATACAAGAGAAGAGGCGCCTCTGGGTGTAGACTTAAAACCAGTTTAATCATATAAGACAGGCAAAATCAGGCAACTCACATTTTGGCAGGTTAATATGAGAATAGATTAAAAGTAATCCAGGGAGTGGGGATCATCAGATCGGTCTGCTCTAACTTGCTGGTTGGGACGCTGAAGCTGTCGTATCCAGGAAGCTGCTCAGGAAGAAGCGCTAGTCATGGAGGCGAGGGGTGGGACGCAGAGCGGAGCTCTATAGTCACTGCTTATGTCACAGTGTTTTAATACAGATTTAGACCAGGTTTGAGCACTATGTTCCTTGGACAGATTTCTTTCTGTGTCCAGAGTAGGGATGAGCCGAACACCCCCCTGTCCGGTTCGCATCCAGAACATGCGAACAGGCAAAAAATTTGTTTGAACACGCAAACACCGTTAAAAGTCTAGAGGACACAAACATGAATAATCAAAAGTGCTAATTTTAAAGGCTTATATGCATGGTATTGTCATAAAAAGTGTTTGGGGACATGGGTCCTGCCCCAGGGGACATGTATCATGCAAAAAAAAAAAAGTTTTAAAAAAACTGCAGTTTTTTCGGGAGCAGTGATTTTAATAATGCTTAAAGTGAAACCTGTGGGGAAATTCCATGCCGTTTTTATTAATAAACTCTTATGTGTATTGTCAGACCGACAATTCATTATAACCGCGAGTAGTTTTAAATTACTTTTTTTCCTTCAGACTGTTCTAAACATGGAAAACATGCGCCCCTTTACAGGCATACTATAGACACCCCCAGGTACGAAATTTAAAGGAATATTACACTTTTATTGTTTCACTTTAAGCATTATTAAAATCACTGCTCCCGAAAAAAACTGCAGTTTTTAAAACATTTTTTGCCTTGATACATGTCCCCTGGGGCAGGACCCAGGTCCCCAAACACGTTTTATGACAATACCATGCATATAAGCCTTTAAAAATTAGCACTTTTGATTTCTCCAATAGACTTTTAAAGGGTGTTCCGCGACTTTCGAATTTGGCGCGAACACCCAAAATTGTTCGCTGAACAGTCAATGTTCGAGTCGAACAGCCAATGTTCGACTCGAACATAAAGCCCATCTCTAGTCCAGAGCAAAGAATAGTATGCATTCTTCCAAAAGAGTCTAAATGGTCTAGATCAGGGGTCCTCCCAACCACCAGTCCATGGCCTGTTGGGGGCCAGGCGAGCCAGCACAACCTGCACTGTCACCCTTTCGCCACCAGAGGGAACCTGCTCCCCTTACAGCACCACCCACACTTCTTTCCCTCTCTGTGGTCACCTTACCTACACAGAGGAAGAAGAGGAGGGCATGATAGCCAAGGAGGGATGATAGCCACGGAGGGCCAGCTGTACAACCCCACACTGTCCGGAGGTGACAGGTTGTGCCAACACACGCTCCTCTCAAGGTAACCGGCTGCATACCCTCAGTGATACTTTTATTTAATATGTTCCTAGAGCCCCCCCAGTTTTACTCCAAGTTCAATGTATCAAGGATTTGGTCCCACTTAAAGTGGAGGCCCCTTTTTGCGATTCGGCACTGCGTTGCTTTAACTGACAATTGCGCGGTCGTGCAACATGGCTCCCAAACAAAATTGGCGTCCTTTTTTTCCCAGAAATAGAGCTTTCTTTTGGTGGTATTTGATCGCCCCTGCGCTTTTTTTTTTGCGCTATAAACAAAAATAGAGCGACAATTTTGAAAAAAATGCAATATTTTTTACATTTTGCTATAATAAATATCCCCAAAAAATATATAAAAAAACGTTTTTTTCCTCAGTTTAGGCCGATACGTATTCTTCTACATATTTTTGGTAAAAAAAAAAAAAAGATCGCAATTATTGATTTGTAAACGCTATAACTTTTGCGCAAACCAAATAGGGGATAGTTTTTATAGCATTTTTATTAATATTTTTTTTTTTTACTAGTAATGGCGGCAATCAGCGACATTATGTGACTGCGACATTATGGCGGACACATTGGACATTTTTGACACATTTTTGGGACCATTGTCATTTATACAGCAATCAATGCTATTTAAATGCATTGATTCCTGTATAAATGACACTGGCAGTGAAAGAGTTAACCACTAGGGGGCGGGGAGGGGTTATGGTCTGTGACATGTTTTCTTTTTTACATTAGGGGGCGTGGCTGACGTCTGACGTCATTGATCGGCTTTCCCGATGACAGGGAACAGCCGATCAATGACGGGCAGTGTAGGAAGCGCAGGGAGAGGTTTGTTTACACAGGCCCCCCCCCCCCCCCGTTCTTCAGCTCTGTGACCCGATCGCGGGACACCAGCGGCGATCAGGTCCGCTGGTCCCGCGGCCGTGGTCACGGAGCTCCCGACCGGGTCGCAAGCACGCCCGCGACCCCATGGCTAGGCAATTAAAGGGGACGTATATATATGTGCCTTTGCCTAGCCATGCCATTCTGAGGACGTATATTTGCAGGAGGCGGTTGGGACCGGTTAATATTATGTAGCATTGAGTGCAGTTTAGAAAAGTTGGCTCTTTTGAAATGTAGTGTTCTTCTACTCCTAGTGCCTACCTTTCCTAGGTTTTATGCTGAATGTAATAATCATGTGGTCGCTAGTTCCCAAGTTGTCCCCTATTTCCACATCTGCAACTAGATATGTATCATTTGTGAGTAATAGATCTAGCAATGCGTTATTTCTAGTCAGGGAATCCACCAATTGGGACATGAAGTTGTCTGGTAAGCCTTGTCTGGTAAACCTCCATGGTTTAGGAGATATTTAGAAATGAGACGTAACTGGACCAAGTCGGTGCTGTTTCCAGTGGATGACCGGGCCCGGGCCACTCCGGATCCGGTACCACTGGTATGGGTAACAGACTTTAAATACCTCGGGATTAGGGTGGCCAGAGAGGTTGCCCAGTATTTCTCTCTGAATCTGGCTCCTCAGCTCCGACTGATTAAGGATAAGTGTCAGTTGTGGTCTGGGCTTCCGTTGAACCTGTTGGGTCGCATTGGTATCCTTAAGATGATCCTGCTGCCCAAACTGAACTATTTCTTCAGGAATAGCCCGGTTTGGATCCCAGTGACCTTCTTTAAGGAAATAGATAAATGCGTTTTAGCATTCCTATGGCACGGTTCTGTCCCTCGGTTGGCTAAATCCACGCTGCAACTGCCAATTGAATTTGGGGGTTTGGCCCTACCAAACTTCCAAACATATTACTGGGCGGCGATGCTGGTCACGGTGCGCTGGTGGTTGGTGGCGCAACGCACAAATGCAGCGGTTTGTACTGAGGCAAATAGAGTGGGATCTATGCACGCATTGCAAACATTGGCGTTTAAGGGATCGAGAGCATGCAGGGACCTGCCTGCCCCGACTAAGGCCACAGTAAAGGTGTGGACCATGGCCAGAAAAAGATTCTCTCAGCCGGACCGCTGGTCCCCGGACCAGCCCCTCTGGGAAAATCCGAATTTCCCCCACCTGAGCACAATCCCTGATCCACAAATATGGATCAGATTTGGAGTTGGGACTCTGGGGGACATTATGCCCTCAGGGACCCTACTGTCATTTCCCCAGCTGACTAGGAAGTATGAATTACCAGGTTGGATGTACTTTCGGTACGTCCAGCTTCGACACGCTGTGAGGGCTCAATTCTCTCCCACCCCTCTGATACAGCGGGACCCGGTGGAGGACCTCTTGGCCTCCGATACTCTCAGGAAGCCTCTCTCTGCACTATATGCTACACTCTTGCCCAAGGATTTCCCCAAGCTGGATAGGTTATGGGATAAATGGAAAATGGATATACCAAACTTGGAGAGGGAGGATTGGGAGGACTGTCTGGAACAGGGACCTAAGTTGGTCATATCAGCTGCTGACAAACTGGTGCAGACGAAGTTCCTCCACAGAGTGTACTTCACTCCGGAACGGCTATCCAAGATATACCCGGACAGGGACTCTGTTTGTCCCAGATGTAGAACTGAGTCGGGCTCGTTTATCCATATGTTCTGGGAATGCCCTCAAATAGCAAGATACTGGGCAAGCGTTTTTGAACAACTAAATGGTCGTTTGGACCTGTCTGTCCCGGTGGCTCCTGAGGTGGCCCTGTTGGGGGTACACGACGACGACCAGAGGTCACACCACTGTAAGTTGCTGGTTTCTTACCTCCTTTTCTATGCTAAAAAGGAAATACTGTGCCACTGGAAGTCGACGTCTCCCCCAACGGTTGCTAACTGGGAGGCCAAAATTAATGCTGCCCTTCCCTTATACAAATTGACTTACATTAGCCGGGGATGCCCCTGGAAGTTTGACAAGGTCTGGCTGCCGTGGACTGGGGAGCATTAGGTAAAGCCTGACGTTGGATCCTTCGTCTGCCAGCACCTCCCCCCTTCCCCCCCCCCCCCCCCCCTGTGTAACCACCCCTCCCCTTCCTCCCCTCCCTCCCTCCCCTCCCTTCCCCCCCCCCCCCCCCTTCCTCCCCTCCCTCCCCTCCCTTCTCCCCCCCCCCCCTCCCTTCTCCCCCCCCCCCTTCCCTTCCTTCCCCGCTCCCACACTCCCGTATGTTAGCAAGCTAAATTTCTTTCTTCGCATCCTGCTCCTTACCCCCAAATGGGGGAAGGAGGGTCATCCTATGAATCTGAGATGATTGGGTAAACACACCCAGATTGCTGTAATTCATATAGCCTTTTTAGGATGAATAACTGAAGTCCTGTACTTGATCTAGACTAACTACTATGCATTATATGTACTGACTGCATCTATTGTATCAAATTGTCTACTATCCCTGTACTGTACACTTTCCTTCAATAAAGCACTCCTGTTTTGTTAAAAAAAAAAAAAAAAAGAAATGAGACGAGTGCTGATGTCTACTGTGCTTGCGCCGTAGACAACGGCGCAGGTGCACTTTAGACTCCTTTAGAAACGGCAAGCGTGCCGTTTCTGCGCGGGAGTGACGTCATCACGGCTCTGGCCAATCACAGCGCCGGAGCCGCGATACCCGGAAGGAAGATGGACGCTTCGTGAAAGAAGGCACAACGGTGACATTGCAGGTTTTAGTTTCAGGTAAGTGACACATAATGGGCTACTATGCGATGCATAGTAGCCCATTATGCTTTACCTTTGCAAGGAAACAAAGCGGATGTAAAACCCATCAGGGTTTAATTCCTCTAAGAAATGGCGAGCCTTTAATGGAATCCCTTCTGCCAAGTCAATGTTGGGATAGTTGATGCCCCCCATCTCAATGCCATTTCTAACTGTGAAAGGAGATCCAATTCCACCAATTCCACCTCTTCCTTCAGGTTAGGGGGCCTGTAACATACCCCTACTAGTAATTTCCTGCATACTTCTACCGTTTAGAGTTCCACCCAAATGGACTCCACCTCCCCTCTTGCCCCATTCCTAATGTCAATCCACTCTTCTACCCATAAATCATTCCTGATATATAGGACACACCCCTCCCCCTCTTCTACCTTCCCTGTCCCTCCAATACAATGAATGCAAATTTAAAGAGAATAGGAGACTACAAATGAACGACTGAACCCCCGGCCACATCCCAAAAATTGAAGGAAAAAACAATAGAAGAATGCCCCAGGGATTTTGCGGGCTAGGGATATAGTCAAATGAGAAAGTGAAAGCCGTAACGCCTTTCACGTTCCCATTTGACTATATCCCTAGCCCGCAAAATCCCTGGGGCATTCCAATACAAGGAATACCCCTGCATGTTTGCCTGCCAGTCATGAGCTGTCAAACCAAGTTTCTGTTATTCCCATGAAGTCCACATCCTCCTCATGTAATAGCAGCTCCAGTTCCTCCATTTTATTGTCTAGGCTCCTGGCATTTGTGAACTTTCCCCTGAGTTTTTTTACTGATGCATATTCTTTTCTCCATATTTCTCAGGCTTTGTTTTTGATTTAGTAACTCATTAACCCCAGGATTGGATGTTATGCATGTATTATCACTAGTGCCTCCACTATTCCCCTCTGTCTTATGCTCACTGCCAACTATCACTTCCTCTGAACCCCCCCCCCCCCCAACACCTAGTTTAAAAGCCCCTCCAACTTCTTGGCCATCTTTATTCCCAACAGAGCTGCGCCCTCCCCATTAAGGTGCAGCCTGCCCCTACAAAGAGCCAGTAACTAACTTTTTTAGAACGCTCCACTTTCCTCTTACTTCGTCATTAGTACCAACGTGTACCATGACAGCTGGGTCCTCCACAGCCCCACCCTGGGTCCTTAACAGCCCCACCCAATAATTTGTCTAACTGATCTGCGATGTGTCGAACAAGAGTAATGAATAATGGCCCTATAATTGCTATCACACCAGAACGTGCAGCGTATACACAAAATGTTTATTGCAAGCAACATTTTCGTATATTCACTAAAATCACAAAAGGACAAAAAAGTATCCTATGTGATATATATATTTTTTTTTTTTGACAGGTTCCCTATAAATGATACAACAGGGGACTCTGGGGTTCACAGAAAGCAATTCAGCAGCTGTACAGCTGTCAGATTGCTTTCGTTAGGAAGCCAACAGCTTGTGAGAGGCTACACACAGCCATCAGGAGGGTGTGAAAAAAAAACTGTTGTCACCAGTGTAAAGCCCCATACACACTATTACATTTTCTGTTGATTTTCCAAAACCATGTAGTGCAAGGGCCTTCTTGGTTAAATACAAATTAAAACTCTTAAGGCTTGACCTCATATTATATGGTTTTGGCAAATCTAAAGACAAAAATCTGCAGAAAATCTAATAGTGTGTATGGGGGTCTAAGACATACGAAGGTGGCAGTAAAAGGGTTAAGATGCAATTAACCACATGCCGACCAGCCGCCGCAGTTGTACTGCGGCAGAATAGCACGGCTTGGCGAAGCAACGTTATGCCCGCGCGCTCTGCTCTCCCCCCGAGCTGATGCGAGTGCCCTGTCACCGCCGGGCTCCCGCGATCGTGGCTGACACACAGTGAACTGGGATCCCCGGTCACCGTCGGGCTCCCGCGATCGCGGCTGACACACAGTGAACTGGGATCTGTGTGTAAACACACAGTTTCCGGTTCTCTGAGGGAGAAAAGACTGATCGTCTGTTCATATTGAGTATGAACAGTGATCTGTCACCTCCCCTACACAGTCCCCTCCCCCTTCAGTTAGAAACACCTCCCAGGGAAAAAAAATTAACCCCTTGACCGCCCCCTAGTGTTAACCCCTTCCCTGCCAGTGACATTTTTACAGTAATCAATGCATTTTTATAGCACTGATCGCTATATAAATGCCAATGGTCCTAAAAATGTGTCAAAATTGTCCGATGTGTCCTCCATAATGTTGCAGTCCTGATAAAAATCACAGATCGCCGCTATTACTAAAAAAAAATGCCATAAAACTATCCCCTATTTTGTAGACGCTATAACTTTTGCACAAACCAATCAAACGCTTATTGCAATTTTTTTTTTACCAAAAATATGTAGAAGAATACATATCTGTTTAAATTGGGGATTTTTTTTTTTTTTTTTATATATTTTTGGGGGATATTATAGCAAAAAGTAAAAAATAGTGTTTTTTCCAAAATTGTCGCTCTTCTTTTGTTTATAGCGCAAAAAATAAAACGCAGAGGTGATCAAATACCAAAAGAAAGCTCTATTTGTGGGGAAAAAAAGGACGTCAATTTTGTTTGGGTGCAACGTCGCACAACCATGCAATTGTCACTGAAAGCGACGCAGTGCCGAATCGCAAAAAGTGCTCTGGTCAGGAAGGGGGTAAAATCTTCCGGGGCTGAATCGGTTAAACTTTTTAGAGTTAATCATTTAAGGTGCATCAAAAATAAAGGTGTTCAAAAGTTTTGTTTCTTTTTCTTCAAAAAGCAGCAACAGATTGTGTAAAAAAGCCTATCTCCTAAAAAAGGTAGACCTTCATAGATCTGGTGAGTGAATGTATGACCCTGGGAGAAGTAGTATGCAACTGGCAGGAAAATAAAGGAAAACAGCCTGAAAAAAAATATCACTGCACTCAGAGGCTTATAGTCTCCACTAGGTAAATTTTTTGCTCATTCTGTTTACCAAGCTAAGCCTGGCTATACATTATACAACTGTCTTTTACAATTTCCATTTAGATGTACCAACACCATACAATACATTTAGATGTACCATCCCTAAACGCTTTCAATTTGTATGCAGACAGGCCCTTGCACTACATAATTGAAGCTATAGCTAAAGTAAATTGAACAAGAAAATTGTATAATGTATGACCAGCGCAAGACTCACATTCCTCCACAGGCTATTGCATTGTGTTACCACAGTGTCTGTATGCTGATTACAGCCCGTCATTGTATCCAGTTGCGATGGGTTTTTACAGATTACATGCAGATAAACTGAGTGTGTGTAAGCAAAAGGATCTGACATACAGCGATCTACAGTATATCACAAAAGTTATTACACCCCTTACATTTTTGTAATTTTATTATATCTTTTCATGTGACAACACTGAATAAATTACACTTTGCTACAATATATAGTAGTGGGTGTACAGCTTGTATAACAGTGTAAATTTGCTGTCCCCTCAAAATAACACAACACGCAGCCATTAATGTCTAAACCACTGGCAACAAAAGTGAGTACACCCCTAAGTGAAAATGTCCAAATTAGGCCCAATTAGCCATTTTACCTCCCCGATGTCTTGCGACTTGTTAGTGTTACAAGGTCTCAGGTGTGAATGGGGAGCAAATGTGTTAAATTTGGTGTTATCGCTCTTACTCTCCCATACTGGTCACTGGAAGGTCAACATGGAACCTCATGGCAAAGAACATGGCACCCCATGGCAACAGTGATGGCGAACCTTGGCACCCCAGATGTTTTGGAACTACATTTCCCATGATGCTCATGCATTCATGCAGTGTAGTTGAGCATCATGGGAAATGTAGTTCCAAAACATCTGGGGTGCCAAGGTTCGCCATCACTGGCCTAGGCTATAAGGAGATTTCCAAGATCCTGAAACTGAGCTGCAGCATGGTGGCTGAGACCATATAGTGGTTTAACAGGACAGTTTCCACTCAGAACAGGCCTTGCCATGGTCAACCAAAGAAGTTGAATGCACATGCTTAGCGTCATATCCAGAGGTTGTCTTTGGGGAATAGACGTATGAGTGCTGCCAGCATTGCTGCAGAGGTTTAAAGAGGTGGGGGGGGGGGGGGGGGGTCAGTCTGTCAATGCTCAGATCATACGCCGCACACTGCATCTAAAGATGATGCACAAGAAAGCCTGCAAACAGTTTGCTGAAGACAAGCAGATGGATTACTGGAACCATGTCCTGTGGTCTGATGAGACCAAAATAAATGTATTTGGTTCAGATGGTGTCAAGCGTGTGTTGCGGAAAGCAGGTGAGGAGTACAGAGACAAGTGTGTCTTGCCTACAGTCAAGCATGGTGGTGGGAGTGTCATAGTCTGGGGCTGCATGAGTGCTGTCGGCACTGGGAGCTACAGTTTATTGAGGGAACCATGAATACCAAGATGTACTGTGACATACTGAAGCAGCACATGATGGCCTCCTTTTGGGGGCAGTATTCCAACATGTTAACGACCACAAACACCTCCAAGAAGACCACTGCCTTGCTAAAGAAGCTGAGGGTAAAGGTGGTATACTGGCCAAGCAGGTCACCAGACCTAAATCCCATTGAGCATATGAGGGGCATCTTCAAAACCGAAGGTGGAGGGGCGCAAGGTCTCCAACATCCACCAGCTCCGTGATGTCATCATGAAGGAGTGGAAGAGGACTCCAGTGGCAACCTGTGAAGCTCTGGTGAACTCCATGCCCAAGAGGGTTAAGGCAGTGATGGAAAATAACGGTGGCCACACAAAATATTGACACTTTGGACCCAATCTGGACATTATCACTTAGGGGTGTACTTTTGTTGCCAGCGGTTTAGACATTAATGGCTGTGTGTTTTATTTTGAGGGGACAGCAAAGTTACACTGTTATACAAGCTGTACACTCACTACTACATTGTAGCAAAGTGTAAATTCTTCAGTGTTGTCACAAAAATATGAGGGGTGTACTCACTTTTGTGAGATACTGTATATGTGTACAGTTGCCTAGCAGACCAATCTGCTGACACGCTGCTGTATGGTGATGGGTAAACGACTCTAAATCAGTGGTCTAGTGTGTGGGTGCAGGCAGGGCAGTGGGACAAGTAAAGTGTGCCAGGATTCCAGTTCATAGGATAGCCTGGGGAATCTCAGAAACATGTGCACATTGCTAGGCTGTTCCCCCAACCCGAATGCATGTAAGATTTTTTTTTTTTATCTGCCTGTGTGTTGCCGGCCAGCTAGATGGGGGTGAAGTCTCTCTGGTTGTATTCAGAGGTAGTGCAGGCTGTGACAAATGTATCACAGCTGATTTTAGTTGCTAAAAACAAGCTCCCATTTCATTCCTCTTCCATCAAACAAGGCCCAGGTTAGCAAGTTGCCACAGATCTGTCTCCTTGACTTCTGGTGGCAGTCATGGGATATTAGATATGATGTTGTATGGCTTTTAACTGTGTCTGGACTGGGAAAGTTGGGATCCTTGCAACAATTTGCCAGTGTGCTGGTTGATTTCGAAGGACATGTGGCGGGCACTGATACCTCATATGTCAGACAGTCTTCCTTGACCCTTTGCCCTTGTTGCCCACCAAAATATCTCAACAACAGGAGTACAGGGACAAGGGAGGCTGGCTGGCATGCAAGGCATCACCACCCTTCACACATTCTTTGAAATCAACTAGTACACTGGCAGATTGTTAACAGACTTATTTTTTTATATAAAAGCATGTCTATAGGGTCACATCTCAACTACCGATATCATCACCCACTTTTACCACAAAAACGTATATTACATCTGGGCTATCTGTAATATCATCCCACTTCAATATTTTTTTACTTCCCCTCTGTATGACACATAACTGGGGACCAAGTAGGTCAAGTAGCGTGTTTACATCAAAAGTCTCTGAGGTCGGGGGTAAAGGTTCCCTAAGGGCCCTTTCACACTGATATGTTTTTCCTCCGTTTGTACCTTACAAGAAAAAAACCCAGGAAAAAGGTTTCCCTTTAAAGCCTATGGGACTTTTCACACCTCTGCGGTGTGTTTTGAAAAGTCCTGCATGCTGCATCTTTGGTGCGTTTTTTACAACTGCAGCAAAAACGCAGCTTCCCATTGAAATTAATGGAAATCGCGGTAAAAAACACACCTGCAATTTGCATTTTTGGTGCATTTCTGATCAACATGTCCATTTTCACAGTTGCAGGTGGCCCAAAAACGCACCAGAAAAGCTGTGAAAATATGAAACGCATATGCATTTTTACCGCAATTTTGCTAGAGTAGTGTGAAAGGGGCCTATATGATTTTCAGCACTGCTGACATCTCAGTCTGTTTCCCTGCAGATAGGAGAGGGCTACTGCACACCTCACCGGTTTATCCTAACGCGGTTCCACTCTGACCTATTTCACAGATTTCTACTCATTCCTCCTCAGCAGGTCTGTTAACACAACACCTGAGTTCCTCTGGACCTGCGGTTGATTTTGTCAGCAAGCAAGAGTAGCTGCTAAGGGAGTAGATTTAGATTTTTAGTCTTCTTTTGTGGCACACAGTATTAAATCTGAAAAAAGCACTTGTTTGGCCTTTAAAAAAAAAAAAAAAAACCCCAAACAATGTATGTATTAGCTTGTTATCTATAGTAATGAAAATTCAAGTTAGACTTACCAGTAACTTGTTTTCCAGGAGTTTTTCAGGACATCACCTGAGAGAGTGGCTCCACCCACTAGAAAACACCAACTCCACCAAATTTTCAAAAGAAGGCTTCTTCCCACAGTTCGTCAATTGTAGCAGAGTACCTCCGGCCCAAGCTGGAACACATAATCAGAATATGGTTAGTCACAGCAAATATATAAACAAGAAAAGGGCGGGTCGTTGCTGTCCTGAAAGACTCCTGGAAAACAAGTTACCGGTAAGTCTAACTTGAATTTTCCCTAAACGTCTTTCAGGACAGCACCTGAGAGGATAATCGAGACTTACCAACTAGGAAGGGACAACAGCCTGCAGGACCTTTCTGACAAATGCCTGATCACCGGCTGACAGAAGATCCAGTCTGTAATGACGGACAAACGTTAGATAACTTGACCACGTAGCCTCCTTACAAATTTGATCTGGGGTGGCACCAGCTTTTTCTACCCATGTCGTGGCCAGAGCTCTAGTAGAGTGTGCTTGAATTCCTGGCGGGGGAGACAAACCCATCTGGGAATAAGGTCCTGAAATAGCTGATTTTAGCCATCTAGCAATCGACTCCTTTGATGCTTAGTGGCCCTTTGTTGCCAGAAAAAATAACAAATAGAGTCCAAAGACCTAAAGTCCCTTGTTACTTCCAAGTAATGCAATAACATTCTTCTTACATCTAAGTTATGGAATAAATTCTCCTTTTTCCAGAAGGATTTGAACAAAAAGTTGGCAGAATGATTTCCTGCGACCCAATATGAACTGATGCTACTTTTGGCAAAAACTCCGGATCTGTTTTAAGTATAATCCTGTCTGGGTAAATTAACCAAAAAGGCTCCTTTACTGATAGAGCGTGTAGTTCACTGATTCTTCTTGCAGACGCAACTGCAACTAAGAAAACCATTTTAAGAGTTAAATTCCTGAATGAGACTAACGGTTCAAAAGGATCTTTTGTGAAGGCTTGCAAAACTACTGACAAGTTTAATTTAGGAAAATGTTTAGTAGGAGCTGGTCTGGACCTAGTAAGTGCCTTAAAGAATCTTGTAACCAAAGGAACTGAAGAAATTAGTCTCTTGGTATACTCCCAGGGCAGCCACTTGCACTTTAAGAGTGCTAATCACAAGATCTTTGTCCGTGCAATTTTGCAGAAACTCCAAAAATCGACACACTGTCTTCTAAGGTTCGGTTTGACAATCAACACCAAACTTTAGGGTAAATATCTCTAGTTGCTTTCCATCTACTGGCGAGTAATGTGGATACTAGAGGCTCTGACAATCTTTTGTTCCTTAACAACTGTTCCTCAGATACCAGGCGGTGAGACTTAATCTGGCTATATCCGGGTGGTATACTGGGCCTTGAAGTAGTAAGTCCTGTCAGAGGGAGCTGCCAGAATGGTTTCACTGTCATCTGTAGAATGGCGGAAAACCAGGCTCTTTTCGTTCAGAATGGTTTGATCAGAATTACTGACACTTTTTTCTTTTGTATTTTCCTCAATACCAATGGAATTCGCTGAAAGGGGGGGAAGGCATAGCCCAGATGAAAGTTCCAGGCATCTATCCCTAGTGAGCCGCTGTCTCAGTGTAGAGAAAACAACTGAGGGAGCCGAGTGTTTTCTTTTGATGCAAAGTCCACCCCCACATCCTGGTGATCAATGAAAATATTTCCAGATTCAAGCTCCATTCTGCTTCCTGAATTGTTTGTCTGCTCAAGAAGTCTGCTACTTTGTTTAGCGTGCCTTTGAGATGCACTGCTGACAGGGAGAGTAAATGCTTCTCTGCCCACTCCAGGATTTCTGATGACAGCAATAGAAGAGCCTTGGTCCTTGTGCCCCCCGTTTGTTCAGGTATGCCACGGTAGTGGCATTGTCTGATAGAATCTGCACATGGGACCCCTGGTGGTTTGGAAAGAAGGCAGCTTTTAACTACATCCAGTTTGAGGACCTTCTGGCTTCAGATCGAGACCAAATTCCCAGTGCTATATTTTCATCCCAGTGGGCCCCCTATCCCTAACTGCTGACATCTGTCGTGACTCTTTTCTGTCAGAAATGACCATAGTAAGCCCTCTGACAAAACTGACTTCTCCACTACCAAAGGGTCCTCTTGACCCTGGTGGGGAGTTTTACTTTTGTGTCTAAGGTTTCTGGGCTGTGATCCCAAACCTTTAAGAGAAAACTCTTGAGGGGCCTGAAAAGGAGCTTTGCCCATTGAATTTGCCGGAATTGTCAAAGTTAAGGTTCCCAGGGCTGACAATCTTTCGAATTGATATCTCCTGGTTTGTTTGTAGCCTGGTTACTACACTCATGACTTTGTTTTTACTTTTCTTCTGGAAGAAAAAAAAAAAACCTTTGTTCTACAGAATCTATTTGATAACCTAGAAACTGAACTTTCTGAGATGGACTGAAATTTGGTTTGACGGTTCCCAATCCAGCCCAAGGCTTCCAAATGATTGCGGACCTTGGCCAAGTCTACCTGCAATTTTTCTCTGGAAGGGGCAAAGAAGAGGAGGTCATCCAGATAAGGGACTACCGCAATTCCTCACAGACGGAGAGGAGCAATAGCTTCCGCCATTAATTTTGTAAATATTTGTGGGGCGGATGAAATACCAAAAAGGGAGGGCCTTAAATTGTAGATGCAGCACCTCCATCCCCATATTTATTGCCAGCCTGAGGTACTTTTGAGACAGAGTCTATAGGCACATGCAGGTACGCATCTCTTAAGTCGAATGGTGCCATGAAGCATCCCTTGACTAAGATTAGTCAAAACTAAAAGTTGAGAATGAGACGAAAGCTTTCAGACGGTATCTTTATCAGGAAAATATGGGAATAGAAACCCAGATAACATTCCTCTGGAGATACCTGAATCACAACTCCCTGTTGCATCAGATGCCCCCAGGTTCTTCATGGCTAGGGCCTTTGTTGTGTCCCTTGGCAGGTTTGTTACAAAGTATCTTTCTGGAGGAAGGTCCAAAAGCTCTATTTTGTATCCCTGGGCCAGCATGTCTAGAATAAATGGGTTTTCTGTCATGCTTGCCCAGTGAGGAAGGCATTTCTGAAGCCTTCCTCCCACTGGCAATGACGAGTCATTGCAGTTTATTGGTTGGCACAGGAGGACGGAAAAAGGACATTCCCTCTGCCTTTGCCCCTTTGTGCCCAGAAATTCCTTCTCTTCTCTTGGGGCCCATAGCTTAACTGGCTGCTTTTTATTATTAACAGGAAAAGATTTTTTTATCAGCTGTCCTATTTAAAACTGAATCTAGATCAGGACAGAATAAAAGATCTCCCATAAATGGGATTCCACACAATTTACTTTTAGACACTGCGTCTCCTGGCCAGGTCTTCAGCCATAGGGTTTTCCTTGCTGAATTCGTTAAGGCCTGCGGATCTAGCTGACATCCTTATTGATTGCAGATGCATCAGAAATGTAAGCCACAGCTGCTGCTAGGGTTGAAAAAGAATCCAGAATCTCCTGCTTGGGTGAATCTGCTATAATGTGGGCTTTTAGCTGATTTAGCTAGAACTCCATGTTTCTAGAAACGCAGGTAGAAGCCATAGCCGGTTTGAGGTTGCCCATGATGGATTGCCAAGCCTTATTAAGCTGTTGATCCACACATTTGTCCATGGGATCTTTTAATGTTCCCAAGTTTTCGAATGCCAAGTCGGTCGATCTAGAAACTTGGGAAAATGCAGCGCCCAATTTAGGAACTTTGTTCCAAAGCGCCTCTGAGTCTTCATTGAACAGGAAGAGTCTTATGCGCTCTTGGGAAAAAAGTATTTTTTTTCTCTGGATCCGCTCATTCCTTTTTGATGGCTTCAGAGATTACTGAATGCACGGGGGAAAGTGCAACTTTTTGTTTCACTAATCCCTGCGGACATTCGGTCATGCAGTGATAATTCTCTTTTCTTTACCTGAACCCAATGTTGCTTTCAACAGACTGTCTACTTGTTCTAAGGACAATTTTTATCTTGAAAGTGCATCTTCTGCATCTTCTGCCCCTTCCTCCTCTTCCCTGGAGTGAGAGTGGGAATCCTCCCCTTGGGTAGGAGGATCAGCTTCAGCCTCCACTGCTGGGATTAATTATGAGCCCTGAGAGGATCCTGAGGTAGTTGGCTGACTCAGGGATGGTGTTGTAAGAGAAAAGCAAAAAGATTGTATAGTAGCATCTAGCTCTTACTTAACTGATGCAATTAAATCGCTGCATGCAGAAGCTTCTTCCTTAACTAAGGAGTCAATGCAAATTTGACACAAAGTCTTCTTTCAACCCTCTGGTAACTTCGTTTTACACGAGGGACATCTTATTGATTGTTGGATCAGAGATCTAAAGCCCCATACACACTAATAGATTTTCTGCAGATTTTTGTCTTCAGATTTAACAAAACCATGCAAGGGCCTGCCTGATTGCATACAAATTGAAACTCTTAAGGTTTGACCTCATATTATATGGTTTTGGTAAATCTGAAGAGAAAAATCAGCAGAAAATATAATAGTGTGTATGGGGCTTTAGCCTGCCAAAAAGACGACAAAAAAAGAACACCAGAGCATCCCAGTGAGTCACACCTGCCTCCTAACAGGCTCACCACAAGTAGTACAACAGCCGACTCCCTGTGCCCAGACAGGCCCCAGCCACCAGGAGGAAAAAAAATAAAAAATTTATATAGGGTAGACCCCCCATATCCTCATACCTGGGCCTTGCTGGTGCCTGTCCCACTTGCTGCTGCCACAGAGTCCATCGTGTTGTTGGTGGCTTAGAACTCCAGTTCCGGAGTCCATCAGTGCCGCTGCGCCGGACCGGAATACAGGCACCAGGACAGCTCCTCCTCTCCCCCTGCGCAATTTCCAGCGGAAATTACACTGCGCCTGTTCCCCGGTAACGCCCTTTGCAGGATACCTCATTTCCGGCCGGCTGAGTCTCTACTCTGCCACCAAAAAGGAACCCTGCGAACGGCTGCTGCTGCCTAGGAATGACCCAGAAACAGTCAAGCTCTTTTTGAGCTGAAGAGGAAGGAGCCCACTTACTAGCTACATTTGGTGCGGCGTGGGAGGGGTGGACTCTCTGGAGGCAAAAAGGTATGGTGGGGTAGGCAGTCTGGCCTCTCAGGACAGCACCTAAGAGACCCTGACTCCCACTAGGTTTTTCCTTGCTGGAGGAAACAAAAACTGACGAGCTGTGGGCCTCCTTTTAAAATTTGGTGGAGTTGGTGTTTACCGTTTCCTGGTGGGTAGAGATACTCTCTCAGGTGCTGTCCTGAAAGACGTTTAGGAAAAAAGTTATTGCTGAATAAAAAAATAGCAGAAATGTAAAAAATCGTTCTGGTCCATGGTGGTGAACGGTGAGAAGCGAAGCGGTTTAAAAGACGGGACATAACTGTTAGGCCATACCGCTGATTTTATAAAAATCTGCATAATTTTTTTTTTTTCTTTTAATGCAAACGTTTATTGAAGATGGTAACAAAAATAAAACGGATCAGTTACAAAACGTATGAAAGAATAAGTCTCTTAACATTATCTAGTGACCATATAATCCAATAGATACAGTGGTGTGAAAAAGTGTTTGCCCCCTTCCTCATTTCCTGTTCCTTTGCATGTTTGTCACACTTAAGTGTTTCGGAACATCAAACCAATTTAAACAATAGTCAAGGACAACACAAGTAAACACAAAATGCAATTTGTAAATGAAGGTGTTTATTATTAAAGGTGAAAAAAAATCCAAACCATCATGGCCCTGTGTGAAAAAGTGATTGCCCCCCTTGTTAAAACATACTATAACTGTGGTTGTCCACACCCGAGTTCAATTTCTCTAGCCACACCCAGGCCTGATTATTGCCACACCTGTTCACAATCAAGGCATCACTTAAATAGGAGCTGCTTGACACAGTAAGGTCCACCAGAAGATCCTTAAAAGCTACACATCATGCCGAGACCCAAAGAAATTCAGGAACAATTGAGAAAGAAAGTAATTGAGATCTATCAGTCTGGAAAGGGTTATAAAGCCATTTCCAAAGCTTTGGGAATCCAGCGAACCACAGTGAGAGCCATTATCCACAAATGGCGAAGACATGGAACAGTGGTGAACCTTCCCAGGAGTGGCCGGCCGCCCAAAATTACCCCAAGAGCGCAGCGACGACTCATCCAAGAGGTCACAAAAGACCCCACAACTACGTCCAAGGAACTGCAGGCCTCACTTGCCTCAGTTAAGGTCAGCGTTCATGCCTCCACCATCAGGAAAAGACTGGGCAAAAATGGCCTGCATGGCAGAGTTCCAAGGAGAAAACCACTGCTGAGCAAAAAGAACATCAAAGCTCGTCTCAATTTCTCCACAACACATCTTGATGATCCCCAAGACTTTTGGGACAACATTCTGTGGACCGATGAGACAAAAGTGGAACTCTTTGGAAGGTGTGTGTCCAAGTATATCTGGCGTAGAAGGAACACCGCATTTCAGAAAAAGAACACACCAGCAAGTCCACCACCAAATGGCTGAAGAAAAACAAAATGAAGACTTTGGAGTGGCCTAGCCAAAGTCCTGACCTGAATCCTATTGAGATGTTGTGGTATGACCTTAAAAAGGCCGTTCATGCTCGAAAACCCTCTAATGTAACTGAATTAGGACAATGCTGCAAAGATGAGTGGGCCAAAATTCCTCCAGGACGCTGTAAAAGCCTCATTGCACGTTATCGCAAACGCTTGGTTGCAGTTGTTGCTGCTAAGGGTGGCCCAACCAGTTATTAGGTTTAGGGGGCAATCACATTTTCACACAGGGCCATGATGGTTTGGATTTTTTTTCACCTTTAATAATAAACACCTTCATTTACAAATTGCATTTTGTGTTTACTTGTGTTGTCCTTGACTATTGTTTAAATTGGTTTGATGTTCCGAAACACTTAAGTGTGATAAACATGCAAAGGAACAGGAAATGAGGAAGGGGGCAAACACTTTTTCACACCACTGTAAATTATGACAGATCAAGATATTAGTTTGCCATAAAGGTATATCGTAGACAGTCAACAGCTCTATCATTACAATAATAAGGTTCTCAAGGGAAGAAAATCTGAAGTAAAGCAAGTTATTTGTGTGTCTCCCAGCTGATCTGTAACCCTTAGGCTATTCTGGCCTATGTTAGAGAATGTATAGCTTGAATATATAGATAACAGAATTTAGATCAAATAAGAATTCAACAACTAAAAAGTAGAACAAAAATGGTTACGGGATACAGGACTAAGATAAGCCGTAGCTATAGCCACTAAATATGGAATGGTCTGAAAGCCTCATGGATATAGAGGTTAATCAGGGGGCACATGACTTCCATTCCAAGTCGTATGTATGCATGGTATTCATAATGGTATGGAATATTTTCTCCATAAGTTGGATGGCAGACATACGCCTAAGGACCTGATCCCAAGGGACTCCCGGGGTACGCCACAATAGGGCGATACACCAGTGGACTGCACTAAATAGTGTGTGGGGAAAGTCTTTGCTCTGGGGGGGGGGGGAAGCCCCTGGGATATCTGTGAACAGAAGGCCCATTTGGTGAGTTATAGTGATCTGTACTCCGGTGATCTCCGCCACCTTGGCTGTGGCTCGTTGCCAAAGGTCTCTCAGAGCAGTGCAACTCCAAAAGATATGAAAGTGGGTCCCTCTCTCAGGGAAACCTTTAAAGCAGTTCTCAGAAACGGCGTGGAAGAATTTATGCAGCTTAGCTGGTGTATAGTACCATCTCGTGTGTAGCTTCACCAACGTTTTCTTTCACTGCCATGGACCTTGTACATTTATGCATATTAGTTACCCTATTAGACCACTCTTCTGGGGTTGCTACTATTCCAGTCTCTTTCTCCCACCTGATCATGGCAGTAGACTTGACAAGGAGGCCTAGTCCGCCCAGATAGTCATGCTATTGTTCCCCTGTCTCTAGAAGTGGGGCCACATAATGCTTCAAATGTGTTTGTGGGGTTGGAGTCTGACCTGGGGAAGTGCGAGTTGAAAACATTACTGATTTGCAGGTATTTAAAGAATTCTGATCTGGGTATGGAGTGAGGATTGTAGGGACGAGAAAGAATGTATCACCCCCACTTTCTGAAGGGGGCCTAGGGTGACTAGATCTTTTGATATCCATGTAGCGAAAGCAATAGGGTTAAGGAATGCAGCAGTAAATGAGGGGTTTCCAATAAACGTGGCCAACCTAGGGTATGGCGGAACTAGGGAGTATTTATTCTTGTATAAGGACCAAAGATGTAAAGTTTGGCCTACTATTGCGTTATGAGGGGATATATCCTTGGGGCAAATTGCTCTGGCCCACAACAGACCGGGTAAGGCGTATGGGGGCTATGGAAGTCCGCTCAAAGTTATGTCATTGTGCCATCTGAACTAGTCTGGCCGAAAGATGGTAAAGCCATAGGTTGGGCAAGCCCAACCCGCCTCGATCCCGGGGTCTGTATATCATCCGTTTGCCTAGTCTGGGGTTTTTATTGTGCCACACAAGTTTATTTACATCTCTCTGAATAGGTTCAATTGTTTAGCGTGACACGTAGTTGGAGAGAGCTCTAAAAAAAATAAAAGTTTGGGAAGAATCAACATTTTTATCGCCTGGATCCTTCTTAGGAAGGTAATATGGAAAGGGTTCCAAATGTTCAAAAGTTGTCTAATACGAGCGAATGCTGGGGTTAATTAGCTAAGTATAATTTGTGGAGAGAGGGGGCCAATCTGATCCCCAAGTATGGGAACCCCTGTTCTTCTATGGAAAAGCCAAAGTTAGATTGCATTGTAGAGATAATGTGTTGAGGGACATTAATAGGAAGGGCGGAGCACTTGGAGATATTGACCCCCAGTTCCGAAAGGTCCTGGAAGGTAAGGAGGGTGGAAATACGGTTGGGGATTGATATCGGGTTGGACAAAAACAGGAGGACATCATCTGCATATAGGCTTATTTTAAATTCCTAATCTCCTTTAGAGTATACTCTGATATTAGGGTTTAAACTGATGGATCTAGATAAGGGTTCGATGGCCAGAGCAAATAAAAGTGGTGACAAGGGGCAGCCTTGCCTTGTTCCCCTGCCTAACGTGAAGTAGTCAGAGTTGCAAACTGGTAGCCTAATCCTAGTGCGGGGATGGTGATAAAGTGCCCGGAAACCGTTGACAAAGGCCCTCGTAAATCCAAACCTTTCCAGTGTTAGTTCAAGATATGGCCACAACACACTGTCAAAGGCCTTGTGGATGTCAAGGCCCAGGAGAAGTACGCTGTGCGAATGGAGGTCAGCGTCTTGGATGATGTTAGATGCAAGTCTGATATTGTCCGTGATAGGTCAGGTGATATTAAGGAGGTAATAATCATTGAGTCTGTCAGCTAAGATGCATCCGAAAATCTTTAGGTCCGTATTAATAACTGATATTGGCCTGTAATTTTGTGGGATCGAGTGGTCCTTATTGGATTTCGGGATCAGGGACAGATTCGTGAGAAGTACATCGTCTGGTAAGACGTTGCCTTTGAGAACATGATTAAAATTAGATTGGAGAAATGGAACTAATATGTCAAGGAATTTCTTGTAGTATGGGGCTGAATATCCATCTGGTCCAGGGGTTTTGGAGGGTTTCAATGATTTGATGACCTTGGTAATTTCTAGATCTGAGCAAGGGGCGTTTAGTTCTTGGAGGTGTTCTTGAGTCAAAGAAGGGAGAGGAATATTGTCTAGCCACATCCTTACGGTAGGGTCAGGGTTAGTGGAAGGAGGGGAGAGTACGTTTTTATAAAATTTTGAGAAAATCTGAAGAACTCCAGATGGAGAGCCTAAACTACCATTAGGGTTCCCTAATTTATAGGTATGGGGGGGTTGGATGGATTAAGCTTTCTTGCAAACATGGCCGAAGCCGCATTACTATGTAGCAGGAACTTCGCCTTAGACCACGTAAGGGCATTTTCAGTCTGTGCTGAGAGTATTTTGTCAAGTTCAATTCTGGTGTCAATACGTCGTAAGAGGTCAGGGGAATGGTTCTGTGTGTGTACATGGTATAATTAAATTGGCATAATTATTGGAGACTAAAGGCTTTTTTTAAGTATCCTGCTGCTCTGCTAGCACATGGATATTGATAAGTGAGTACACCCCTCACATTTTTTGTAAATATTTTATTACATCTTTTCATGTGACAACACTGAAGAAATTACACATTACTACAATGTAAAGTAGTGAGTGTACAGTTTGTAGAGCAGTGTAAATTTGCTGTCCCCTCAAAATAACTTAACACACAGCCATTAATGTCGAAAGAAAAGTGAGTATTCCCCTGTGAATGTCCAAATTGGGCCTAATTAGCCATTTTCCTTCCCTGTTGTCATGTGACCCACTAGTGTTACAAGGTATCAGGTGTGAATGGGGAGCAGGTGTGTTAAATTTGGCGTTATTACTCTCACTCACTCATACTGGTCACTGGAAGTTCAACATGGAACCTCATGGCAAAGAACTCTGAGGATCTAAAAAAAAAAAAAAAAAAAAAAAAAAAAAAAAAAAAAAGAATTATTGCTCTTCATAAAGATGGCCACGACCCTGAAACTGAGCTGCAGCACAGTGGCCAAGACCATACAGCAGGTTAACAGGACAGGTTCCACTCAGAAGAGGCCCCGCCATGGTCAACTAAAAGAAGTGGAGTGCACGTACTCAGCTTCAAATCCATTGGTTGTACTTGGGAAATAGACGTACGAGTACTGCCAGCATTGCTGCAGAGGTCGAAGGGGTGGGGTAAGCCTGTCAGTGCTCAGACCATATGCTGCACACTGTATCAAATTGGTCTGCATGGCTGTTGTCCCAGAAGGAAGCCTCTTCTAAAGATGATGCACAAGAAAGCCCGCAAATAGTTTGCTGAAGACAAACAGATTGGAATGGATTACTGAAACCATGTCCTGTGGTCTGATGAGACCCAGATAAACTTATTTGGTTCAGATGGTGTCAAGCGTGTGTGGTGGCAACTAGGTGAGGAGTACAAAAACAACATCCACCAGCTCCGTGATGACGTCATGGAGGAGTGGAAGAGGACACCAGTGGCAACCTGTGAAGCTCTGGTGAACTCCATGCCCAAGAGGGTTAAGGCAGTGCTGGAAAATAATGGTGGCCACACAAAATATTAACACTTTGGACATTTTCACTTAGGGGTGTACTCACTTTTGTTGCCAGCGGTTTAGACATTAATAGCTGCGTGTCAAGTTATTTTGAAGGGAAAGCAAATTTACACTGTTAAACAAGCAGTACACTCGCTACATTGTAGCAAAGTGTAATTTCCCTGAGTGTTTTCACATGAAAAAATATTTACACAAATGTGAGGGGTGTACTCACTTTTGTGAGATACTGTATGTGTAATTCCCAAGGGTTAAACTTCAGCTAACTTCAAATTAGGCTGTTTTATTCAATGATTGCAATCTAAATGAAAAAAAAAAAAGAAAAGCATAAAACTCATTTAACATACCTGATTTGCAAAATGTTCAACATCAAGAGCTAGCTGAAGTCGTATTTTGTTGTCATCACTAACTCCTCCATTGTTGCTATTACTCGAGAATGCAGTTTTACGTGCTTGCTTGAGCCTCTTAAGACTATCTTCCATTTTTTTTACCGAACTTAGAACATCAGACACAGTTTCATAGTACCTAGGAATAATGCCAAAACATTAAAAAAAATCACATAAAATAACTGTACAAAGTACAGTAATGTAATACAATCTATAGAGTTGAAACAAAAAGTACACCTCTACAAAGACATTTTATCAAAACAATATGAATCTGAAAAAACAGCTATGTTGTGCACCAAGTGGATTTTTTGTACTCCTGGGGCAGCAGACCTCTATGTGTCTCTTGAAGCCTGGACACTAACCAATACAAAATACTTTTGCTTGCATAATTCATTGGGGGGACACAGCATACCTCTTGGGATGACCAAAAACAGTCCCTCAATATAAGAGATGGAGTCTTAAAAAGTGTCATTAGACGCAAATGTAAAAATGTTATAAATTGCAGCTTACTAATATCTAGATATTGTGGCTGCATTCGTTTTTTGTTTCTGTATTTTTCAGACAGTAATCCTGCAAATGACACTTCCTGTCCTAGGGTGGCTATGCTCACTGTGTCTATGGAGGAAGCCATATTGGCACACTGGACTGCTTACCAGCTTTAAACTACAAACACATCTCCCTCTCTTCACGCCCATAACATGGGACAGTGGGGTAAATTATATAACGTAGTGTACGCAAGATAGCATGGAAAAAAAGACATACAGTAAAATATTGTAAACATTAAAACCAAGGGGGAAGTAAATGAATTACACACCAGGGGGAAAAGATGCTTGATGCCAAAAGGCAAAGTAAGTTCCAAACTGATCATAAAAGGAGGAGACTGGCTTATGAAAAAAATAGTAATGAAAAGGCATGTATACCCTAAATCAGGGGGAGGCAACCTCTGCACCCCAGCTGTGGTGAAACTACAAATGCCATTATGCCTCTGCCTTTAGAAGTCATGCTTGTGATTGTCAGGGTCTTGCCACGTCTAATGGGACTTGTAGTTTCACCACAGCTGGAGGGCCAAGGTTGCCTACCCCTGCCCTAAATGCTCTTTCCACGTGCAGAGAATGAACTATCCTTAGGTGTCATTCACACTAGACAAATGAAAAAGGAGGAATCCTAGCATAATACAGTTGATTAAACCATAGGATTAAAACTCTGGTACGGGCACAGTAGACCGGGCACGTCAAAGCTGTATTCCGGCAGCTTGTGAGATGTCATCTGGGTTTATGGTGGTTGGACATCCCATTACACCTTGCAGTGGTTCAAGAGAGGGGAGCCTACTAATCTAAATGCCTTAATTTATGCTTCAAAATGTGAGAGCAAAAGTTGAGTTTTAATCCTATAGTTTAATCAACTATATTACGCTAGGGAGGATGTGTGCTCTTGCTTCTTTTTCGTTTTTCCAGATATACTGTATGTCCACCACCCACTGGACCACCAAGGAGAGCTGCAGCACTATAGCAGAAGATCTACGTATACCAAGATTAACAGCTCAGCTTGAGGGCCACTGGATCAGCGAATGTACTGGTTCTTTTATTTTTTGTGTTGGACTTCATGTACACTAACCTCCCCTGGATGCCGGTCAGGAAAACACACTAAACACTGCACAAAGTGTTTTTGCAAAGGTCAGCGGCCTTTGGCCAAAATTCTTTTGCGTTCAGGAGAGGGAGCTTTACCCTCTCCTAAATGTGACTGCTCCTAAACAGTGCTGAAAACCTATGTATACATGGACACAAAGGCTTTTAATGAGTTGGGTTTAGGGGCTTTTACAAAAAGAAAAATACCAAAAGCTTCTAAACATGAGTTTGGGAGCAGCCAGTGTACATGAAGCCTAAGGGTAAGAAGGAGATGGCCAAAAAAAGAAAGGAGGTCTTCGTTAATATAAAATTGACAAATTACAGGCAGACCTTTCGCAATTCATTTGGAATTATAAAACACATTTTTAAGATGTTAATCCTCCCAAACCATGAATATTGGGCTCGATCTTAGCCCAATATTCATGGTTTGTGAGCAAGGATGGGCTCAGGCGTGTTCACAGCTCCACATGCTCGAGCCCGCCAGGAAGCTTACATTGCGCAGCACTAATAACAGGCAGCGAGACATTTCCCGATCCATGGCTGCACAGATCGGGAAATGTTTCACTGCCTGTGATTAGCAATGTGCAGTGTAAGCTTCCTGGTGGGCTAGGGCACGTGGAGCTGCAAACACGCCTGAGCTCATCCTAATTTGGGAGGATTACCATCCAGGGGCAGGGGCTCTGGACTTATATTATTATCATGCTGCAGCAGTTTTAACTAGACTAGTGAATTGGTTCCAGCATTCCCATTCTAAACAATGGGTTCATATAGAGCAGTTGATTGCTCCGCACGATCTCCAGACACTGCCCTGATTGAGATATCTTCCCGTGGTCCACTTACCTCTTTACCATTCCTTACAGCTCACTAAGTGAGTATCTGGGACAAACTGCAAATCCCATTGGGACTTTCCCCCAAAGTGGGACTAATGATGCCCCCATTCGGCAATCCTCGGTTCCCTACGGCAGAGGTTTGAACGCGTTTTTTGTCTTGAACAAGAAGTCAATACGCAGAATATCCCAAATCTTGTGTCAGGGAAATCTCCTGCCATTGTTAAATCTTATTCCTGCGCAGCATCAATTACACACTTATTGGAATATTGGCAAATGTCATCTTTATTAAATACATCTCCAGAGGAGAAGAAAGATAAAGAACCAGATACCTTTGAGTCTCTGCTCTTACAAGATACCGGATCATATTCTCTCTGCGGTATATAGGATTCAAATTTTGAAACGTCATCCGCACCTCCCAGAATTTACAAATATATGGGCACTAGATCTGAATGTCCAAATTAAAACAGAGTAGTGGGAGAAAGCGTTTACTTGCATTCACTGTATCGCATTAGCAACTAAGGCACATGAGGCTTCTATCTCGTTGGTACAGATGCCCGAACGCTGCTTCATTGGATTTACCCAAATGTTTCAGATTTATGTTGGCGTTGCCATTCTGCCAAGGACTCATTACTACATATCTGGTGGGAATGTCCACCTGTTTATAATTTCCTGTTTATAATTTCTGGGATGTGATTTTCCAGCTATGTAACTGAAGTGTTTAATACGCCACAAGTTACTCTATCTATTCTACCCGGTTCCTTTAAATATATTAACAAAGGTCTCCTTAGGCATTGGTTGAGCGCAGCAAGAACGATTATACCATGCCTTTTGCAAAATGCACATGCTCCATCCCTGATTGATTGGGTTATAGAGATGGACTATATTTAGAGGATGGAGGCACTCCTGTCATGAGAACTGGAATCTTCCGAAATGCTAAATATCCTTGCAGGTTTATCGTAAGATCTGAACCTTGTGCAGAGTTGGGATGGGTGAGACGGGGTCTGGAGTGCCTATTATTGGCTGCTATATTCAAATTATTCTTCGTTTCCCTTTTTCAAAGTTTTTCCTTATTTATTTTTTTCTTTTTGTATTTTTCACGCTTTTTATATATAATATATATTTTTTTTCCCTCTTCCTACCCATCCTTTCATGTGATATGCTTTATACAATTGTGGGTGTCGAGGATTGGGATTAGTAAACCATGGACTACAAATCTTGTTGGTACGGAGAGGACTTAACATGTCTATCCCTGTTAGGGGCCCAACAATTTGAGTGGTTCGGTGTAGCACTTTATTTCTTATTAGAGAAAGGTTCTTGCACTGGAATACTATACCCAATAAAAGAGGTGCACATGGTACATATGGGTGGGGGTCTTCGTGGAATGCTTATATGATTAGATATTATGTACATATTATACAGGATTTATACATATTCATATTGCAGTATGCTTTTTTTTGATTATCTTTAGCATATGTATACTATTGTAATATAATTCTTTTTATGAAAAATTTCAATGAATTTAGATTAAATCGGAATTATAAAACGACACAGAATACCCCCTTTGGTACTTATGGCTTCACGTACTGATGGTGGTTGAGTGTTTCCAAACCTTATAAGATATTACCAAGCAGTCCAGCTGCGTGGTTGCCTCTTGGTCTACATAACGTGCCTATAATAAATGGACTGAAATTGAGAAACTCTAGCTGTCACCCATCCATCCCAATAATTTTATGGAATGTGAAGGTAGGTTGTCTGCTGGGTACCATGGCTCAGCCTAGGGCGATTTGGTGCGCATTGTCTCACCAACATGCTCTCAAGTCTGAAGCATCATTGCCGTCTTTTCTTATACAATCCTAAAGTGCCAGACAGCTCCACGTTTCTCCTCCTTGGGCATCGAGGAACTTATTACACTTTGGCCATCTGGTTGATCCCAGGTCTCGAAAATTGCTGCAATTCAATGACCTTCAGGTAAATTAGACCTGCCTCGCCAGGTGTTTTACGGATACTTGCAGATTAGCCATTATGCTCAAACTTTAACCTCAACCCTGCAATTCTCCCTGTCCTCCTATGAACAGAAGATTTTGGAAGATCCCACACGGAAAGGATTGATATCTGATATTTACCAGATATTGAATGCTTATTCAAGGTAAACATTCCTATATTCTCCACTGGGAGAGGATACTGGGTGAGGAAATTTCTCTGGAGGCATGGCAGGTGGTCTGGTCTCAGGTGGCTAAAAGTTCCCTATGCAGCCTCTATAAAGAAAATGCATATAAAATTCTCTACTTTTGGTGCCTGACACCGGAAGTGCTCCATGCCATTTATACTTGCTCCGATTGTTCAGTCAAACGAAGGGAAACAGCCGGCAAGTCCGTAAATCCTAATATTCTTTATTGTTGCATATCATCAAGTAAAAACAGTGGCTAATGTGTTTCGGCAATGAGCATTTTCCTGTCTTTCCATGTTTCTTCTTTTCTTTTTGTCTGTGTTGTGATCAAGGCTTATCGCCAAAAAGCGCTAGCCACTTTTTTTACTGGCTGATATGCAACAATAATTATTATTAGGATTTACGGAGTTCACTGGCTTGCCTATTGGTGTTGAGTGGAGACCTCAGCCAGAGCACCCGCAAGATGGCCTCTACCAATCTTTAATACCTCGAGGCTACACTGTTTAGAGCAATGCACCAGCTTTCCTTGTGGTTCATTAACTCTCCTGCATCATGCTCCGTGGAACTGAGGGCTTTCTTTGGAACTAATATACGAGAGCCATTATCCTTTTGGACATTTTCTTATATCATATCAGAGAGTATTTCATTATGGACATTTTATATTGAATTTTACATTGAACTTTGTAACGTTACTATTAACATGGATTGACAGAAGAAAATTTTACACAAAAAGACCCCACACCAATACCTCTATTCAACAGTTTGAAAACAGCATTGAGCAAGGAAACTCTAGTGGGATGCCACAGATCTAAAGCAATACATCAAGGAAAACATGATTCCCAGAGGATTAAGGATTAAAAATGTCCTTTCACCATGTATACAGAGGAATTCATAGTGGAATCGAATAATATCCTCTCCAAGTGCTCATTGGAATTGATGGGGTTAATAATTACCCATGAAGAGAAACTGTTGTGCACCATCAATGAAGACATCAAGTCTCTTAAGGACTCTTTGGATGTTTACCAATCATTAGAAATGTATACTTCATTAAATGATGAACTTGCAAAATGAGATGTGCAGGACTATCAATCAGGGAATGTTTATACCAGTAATAAAACTGATAGACCACATTCAATTCTTAAGACGGAAAATAAATCAAAGGAGGAGCCAGAGACATGTCAGCTTTAGCTCTCCCGACATATCGGCTCCAAAAACAAAAACAAATCAGGCATAAATTCAAAAGAAAAAAAAAAAAGAAACAAGGAGATGGAAACACAGTTCCAAAATGACCAAATTATCCTCGGCAAGCGAGGAGCAAGCGGAATAACGAAGGGTAACTTTTGTTAGACGATTGCTGATGTTGCTAATGTGGTTAATCTCACATTTTTCTCTGACACCTGCTGACATTTCTTTACTTTCCAAAGGTCTTTCTTTTGCTGGTTGTACACATTTTGACATATTTAAAACTATATTAGATGTGAATAGGTTTGTACGCAATGTAGTACTTAGAAGGCATTTCGCTAACCCGGAGGGTCCGTCAGAGGTCTCCCAAGTAGTTGAATCTCAAGAGGCACATAATTGTTACTTTCAACTTTCAGGATCAGATAATAGGATCCCCTCTTGAGAGGTTTCAGTTGAAGACCACTGGTGGTGTGTGGCATTGAAAAAGATATCACATACAAGGGTAACAAATACTACTACCCAGGGATCACGAGAAGTAGCGCAGTAGAGAACTTTCAGGCCCTTGTGGAGAGAGAACGTGTACAGCATAAGGAGGAAATATCAACCGATTCATCCTTTGGTAGAGCTAATCTGACTATGGCAGAAAGAACAGCCACTACCAACCTCAAATCCTGTGATGACATAGTGATAAGTGAGGACGACAAAAGCGGCTCGTTCTTAAAGCAAATGACTATAGAGATGAGGCTTTACACCACTTACAGGACCTCTCCACATATCGTGTCTTGAAGGGTAATCCCACTTCCAAACAATCTGGTTTATTAGACAGGTGTAGAAATGTGAGTTTTAAACTCTAAATGGGTGGAGTATCTCTTGGTAGAGTCTTCGGTGGTCCCTGGTTTTCACCATCTGCCAAAACTGCATAAAAATTTTGTTTTTCCCGTACAGGGACGGCCGATAGTAGCGGCATTGGGTCTTTGTTTGACCTAATCTCTCAAAGGATTGACCAATATCTCCAACCCCTTGTTCCCAGAATGCGGGCTACATTAAGGATATCTCAATAGTGTTTGCACACATACAAAAAAAAAGGGAAAAATAGTTATCAAATGGCGGACCATGCATGTTAAATCCTTATATAAGTGAGTCTTGCTAGTGAGGCTCTTAAGTTTAATCTTTTTAGATGTTACCTTGGTAGGGGATAGTGTCTTAGGCACTGTGCATGTCCATACTTATCACAAGGAGTGTGCCGGCAACTCATTATATGCCTCAAGCTGCCACCCGGCACACACATTGCGATCTATACCAATAGAATTTGTCAGGTGAAATTGTTCCACTGAAGAGGGATTTGTCAAAGAATGCAATATTATTGTTCTAGATTAAAGGGGCGACAAATATGACAGGTGGCACATCGATAGGGCAGCTCGCCTGGCTTCTGGCAAAGATAGGTCCCTTCTTTTAAAAAGTGCCCCCCACAGTCATTGGAAAAGAGGTAGAAACAAACGTTTAACATCTAGTGATAAACAGCCTATAAGTTTTGTGACTGCCTATTCACAGGAGTTTGGCTCTGTTAAAAATATCATACCCAAATATCTACCGATATTATCTACTGATGAGGATTTGGGTCCTATAGTGTCAAAGGGCTGCAGATTTTCTAGCCGCTATGCAAACACGTTAGGTGGCATTTTGTCCCCTAGCTTGTATCAGTCTCGATGCGATAAACATACATGATTACAAAACCACAGGTTCGTATAGTTGTGGAAACACTTGTTGTTGCAACAAACATTCCCAGCAACACAGGAATGTTGTTTCTTGTGCCACTGGGAAAGAATTTTTGATCCGCGACAATTGTGGCCCTAGCAACTTTGTTTAGTACACAGTTTACATTTCACAGCATAAACAAAACGTGGGATGCACATCGAGGCCTCTCAGAAACAAGATCAGCGAACACTTTCATGGAGCCTCATATAGTAATGACAAAGGTTTGTCTGTTCAAAACATTTTAAAATATGTACATTGTGACAACATGGCATCTATTTCTTTCCTGGGTCTGGAAAGAGTTAAGTTGTCCCTACGAGGAGGTGACATCCACCATAAGCTTTTTGAACAGGAGGATGTTTCCTTAACCTTCAAACTAAAATGCCTCTAGGTTTGAGATTTGAATATATATGCAGTTTCAAATAAATGGAGGTGCTTTTGCAACTTTTCTGCATTTTCCGGTCTTTCCAGGTTTCTAGGACTTTTGACAGCAAAATATGTTCCCACTTCTCCCTTTAGCACCACACCTGCTATCAAGCTGTTAGCAATTATATTGCTTGATTAATTGAGGATTCAATCAAATTTATATATATATATATATATATATATATATATATATATATATATATATATATATATATATATATATATATATATATATATATATATATACACATACATACACATACATATACATACATATACACACACACACACACACACACACACACACCAAAAGATATAAACATACACACACGCAGTCAAGCCTTGGTTTGAGAGCATTTTGCAAGACAAGCAAAATGTTTCAATACATTTTGACTTGATAAACCAGCGATGTCTTGATATACAAGTAGCGTTGCGTCACCACTGAGTATAAAAGAGAAGAGTTGCCTAAGTGTAGCAATATGGTTACATTTAATGAAGGTACATCATATAGCAACTCACATGGTTGATAAAAAAGAGGCACATCTACGTATGCAGGCATCCGAGTTAAAGCTGAACACATAGACCATCCTCAGCACCCCCATTGACCTCATCCCTTCCACGCTGGGATCAGCCTATCAGTGCTCAGACCATACACTGCATCAAATTGGTCTGCATGTCTGTAGTTCCTGAAGGAAGCCTCTTCTAAAGATGATGCACAATAAAGCCTGCAAACAGTTTGCTGAAGACAAGCAGACTAAGGACATGGATTACTGGAACCAAGATGAGACCAAGATAAACTTATTTGGTTCAGATGGTGTCAAGTGTGTATGGCGGCAACCAGGTGAGGACTACAAAGACAAGTGTGCCTTACCTACAGTCAAGCATGGTGGTGGGAGTGTCATGGTCTGGGGCTGCATGAGTGCTGCCGGGCACTGGGGAACTACAGTTCGCTACTGTTCATTGAGGGAACCATGAATGCCAACATGCACTGTGACTGAAGCCAAGCATTAGCCCCTCCCTTTGGAGACTGGGCAGTATTCCAACATAACGACCCCAAACACACCAAGGCAACCACTGCCTTGCTAAAAAAGCAGAGGGTAAAGGTGGTGGACTGGTCAAGCATGACTCCACACCTAAACCCTATTAAGAATCTGTGGGGCATCTTTAAATGGAAGGTGAAGGAGCGCAAGGTCGCCAACATCCACCAGCTCTGATGTCATGGAGGAGTGGAAGGGGACCCCAGTGGCAACCTGTGAAGCTCTGGTGAACGCCATGCCCAGGAGGGTCAAGGCAGTGCGGGAAAAGAATGGTGGCCACACAAAATATCAACACTTTGGGCCCAATTTGGACATCAAATCACTTATGTACTCACTTTTGTTGCCAGCAGTTTAGACATTAATGGCTGTGTGCTGAGCTATTTTGAGGGGACAGAAAATGTACACTGTTATACAAGCTGTACACTCACTACTTTACATTGTAGCAAAGTGTATTTTCTTCAGTGTTGTCACATGAAAAGATATAATAAAATACTTACAAAAATGTGAGGGGTATACTCACTTTTGTGATATATACACACACACAAAATAGTATTGCCCCCTTTATCATCAATGACAGCTGGAAGTCTTTTGTGGTATTTGTGGATGAGGCTCTTTATCTCCTCAGCTGTCCATTCCTCTTGGCAAAAAGCCTCAAGTTCTTGTAAATACTTGGGCTGTCTTGCATGAACGGCACGTTTGCGATCTCCCCAGTGTCTCAATGATATTGAGGTCAGGAAACTGACATGGCAACTCCAGAACCTTCACTTTATTCGTCTGTAGCCAATGACAGGTCGACTTGGCCTTGTGTTTTGGATCATTGTCATGTTGGAATGGCCAAGTATGTCCCATGCACAGCTTCCTGGCTGAGGAATGCAAATGTTCCGTCAGTATTTTTTGATAACATACTGCATTCATCTTGCCATAAATTTTTACCAAATTTCCTGTGCCTTTGTAGCTCACCTATCCCCAAAACATCAGCGATCCACCTCCGTGTTTCACAGTAGGAATGGTGTACCTTTCATCATAGGCCTTATTGACTCCTCTCCAAATGTAGCGTTTATGGTTGTGACCAAAAAGCTCAAATTTTGGTCTCATCACTCCAAATGACTTTGTGCCAGAAGGTTTGAGGCTCGTCTCTGTTCTGTTTGGCGTATTGTAAGTGGGATACTTTGTGGCATTTGCGTAGTAATGGATTTCTTCTGGCCCATGCAGCCCATCTTTCTTAGTGCCTCATTGTTCATCTTGAAAAAACTACACCACATGTTTTCAAAGAGTCCTGTATTTCACCTGAAGTTATTTGTGTGTTTTTCTTTGCATCCCGAACAATTTTCCTGGCAGTTGTGACTGAAATCTTAGTTGGTCTACCTGACCGTGGTTTGGTTTCAACAGAACCCCTCATTTTCCACTTCTCGATTAGAGTTTGAACACTGCCGATTGGCATTCTCAATTCTGGGATTTCTTTGTACATCTCCTTCCTGTTTTATACAGTTTAACTAGCTTTTCCCGCAGATCCTTTGACAATTATTTTGCTTCCCCCATGACTCAGAATCCAGAACATCAGTGCAGCACTGGATGAAAGATGCAAGGGTCTGTCAGGAGTCTAGAAACTCACTGACCTTTTATATACACACACACCAATTACAAGCAAACAGATCACAGGTGAAAACTGGTTACCTTTAATAGCCATTCAAACCCCTTTGTATCAACTTGTGTGCATGTTATCAGGCCAAAATCACCAGGGTGTGTAAACTTTTGATCAGGGTCATTTGGGTAGTTTCTGTTGAGATTATGATTTAAAAAGAGTAAACACAGTTGATTGATAATAAATGGCTTCAGCCAAACACTAATCTAGAGCGAAAGAAAAGTTTTTGCGTTATTCCTAGTCAATGAAAAATGGCCAAGAAATCTAAGTAAACTTTTGAGCACCACTGTAAATATATATGTAAATATATATATATTATATATATATATATATATATATATATATATATATATATATATATATTCTGGTTTTATATTTATATGTGTGCTGTGATCAAGGCTCATCGCTGAAACGCGCTAGCCACTGTTTTTACTTGCTGATAAGCAACAAGAATATTAGGATTAACTGAGTTGTCGGAGGTTTCCCTTCATTTGACTGGTTTGTCATTTGGTGTCGAGAGGACACCTCAGCCAGAGGACCTGCAAGTGGGCCTCTACCAATCTTTGATACCTCAAGGCTCCACTGTTCAAAGCGATGCACCAGCTTTCCTTGTTGCTCTGATTGTTGCTGGCTTTTTTTATAAGGACAAAGGTACCCTCAACAACTATTATGACGCCTTTTTTAATTATCTATCCCACTGACTCTGAAATTAGTTTTGCCGGGCCCGTCACCTTTAAAAATTTACAAACTGTGGCGAATTAAAAAAGTTGACAGACACGAATAAGCAATCTATGAGCAGATGTGAGCATAAATAATGTAATTTTTGTCAATAAGAAGAACATAAACGCCACCTTATTGTCTGCAGAAAGAATCGGAATGGACTTTCACTAAAGTGAAAGTGGATGCACTTTCGTATTCTAACGAGGAAAGCTGATGTGGCTGCATCCCTTTAGAAGTGATTAACATTTTTGCAAGTATCTCACCAAAAATGAAATTTTTGTTTAGATGCGGTGTTCCGGCCGAAATTATACTTTTTAAATAAAAATACCCCTATAATACACAAGCTTAATGTATTCTAGTAAAGTTAGTCTGTAAACTAAGGTCTGTTTTGTTAGTTTTTAGCAGTAGTTTGTTATTTTATAAACTTGCAGCAGGCCGTGTCCATCTTAAGTGTGGGCATCTGAAGCCAGACTGTATTTCTTCCTGGATCTCATCCTTGCAGATCTTGTACATGCTCAGTGCAGGATAAGCAGTGTAATAGGTTTCAGGTCAGGTTTCCATAGCAACGGCAGTTTGAGAGGAAGTTGCTGCCCCTTCCCAGGAGGCATGGCAAACAGGAAATGATGCGATGGGCCGCGGCCAGGGAGGAGGAAGTGACAAATGAATACAGCAGATATACAGTCTGTGCTGAAAAAAAAAAAAAAAAATATCCAATTTGTTTACAGCGCACAGTTTAGTGAGGGATGCTGAAGAGTTGTAAAAGTGGGTGGAACTCCACTTTAAGTTTGCCTAAAATCTGACTTATCTTTGTGCAGACTGCTGGGAAAAACAGTGAGCCAATTACAAAAGCTGGAAATTTCATATCTGGAGGTGTTAGGCACACTTCCAGGTAGGTATGTACCAGTGTCATACGGCTCTTTGCAAGACATGCGAGTTTGTGCAGCACGGAAAGAAATCTTTTAGCAAAAAAGGTAAAACCTACCAGTTGAAGGAATTCTTTAACTGCTCTTCAGATTTTGTAATATATGGGCTTACTTGTCCTTGCGGTCTAATTTATGTAGGCCGCACCATATGAGCTTTAAAAACAAGATTTGGCGAACATAGGAGACTCATCGAGGGAGGGATTGATGGTGTCCTGAGACATTCCGCTGAGGTCCACCAAAATCATACCAATGGCCTACAAGTGTAGGAAAGTACAAATTTAGGAAAGTATCCAGGCATTTCTTAAAGCAATCTACTGAGTTAGCCAGAACCACCTCTGGAGGGAGTCTATTCCACATTTTCACAGCTCTTACTGTGAAGAAACCTTTCCGTATTTGGAGATGAAATCTCTTTTCCTCTAGACGTAAAGAGTGCCCCCTTGTCCTCTGTGTTGACCATAATGTGAATAACTCAACACCAAGTTCACTATATGGATCCCTTATATATTTGTACATGTTGATCATATTCCCCTTATTCTCCTCTTCTCAAGAGTGAATATATTCAGTTCCTCTAATCTTTCCTCATAGCGGAGCTCCTCCATGCCTTTTATCACTTTGGTTGCCCTTCTCTGCACTCTCTCCAGCTCCCCGATATCCTTTTTGAGAACTGGTGCCCAAAACTGAACTGCATATTCCAGATGAGGTCTTACTAATGATTTGAACAGGGGCAAAATTATATCTCTCTCTCTGGAGTCCATACCTCTCTTAATACAAGAAAGAACTTTGCTCGCTTTGGAAACTGCAGCTTGACATTGCATGCTATTATTGAGCTTATGATCTACCAAAACCCCCAGATCCTTCTCCACTACGGATTCCCCCAGATGTACACCCCCTAGCATGTATAATGCATGCATATTCTTAGCCCCCAAGTGCATAACTTTACATTTATCAACATTAAACCTCATCTGCCACATAGTCGCCCAATTAGACAGAGCATTAATGTCGGCTTGTAAATTGGAGACCTCCTGTAAGGACGTTATTCCACTGCATAGCTTGGTGTCACCTGCAAAGACAGAATTTTGGTTGGAAGCCAAACAGTGGGGACACTGTGTGGACAGTGAACAAATCTTGCTTTTTTTGACTGCTGGATTGCATTTTAAGGTTCTTTCTGGGCCTTTTCCTTGTATCTTTTTAATACCCTTTTCTGACACTTTTTAAACAGTTTTTTTTTCTTTGCTTCCTTCAGCTTACTAATTAAGGGGAGTGCTTAATTGCTCACAGGTGCTTGAGGCCTATACAAGTTTGTGTAGAGCTCATTGTGAGCCTGCTCATCTTTGACACTGGTTGAACTCTGTCCAAGTGGAACTATTCTAAGTGGTGAGTTAAAACCAGAGTTGAAAACAGGAGTTAAGACAGGAGTCTTCGAACCTGTGACATCTTAAACTTCCTACAAGCAATTATATTGTAACTGGGAAATGAGTGCTAGCAGGGTTGGAGGTTTTGCTCAGTGCAGTGTGTGCCACATGTATGCAAAACCGGTGCAACTGCTCCAGGATGGATATCGCTGTGACAGATGTGAGCGGGTTGCCCTTCTGGAAGCTCGCATTAGAGATCTGGAGGAGCAAGTAGCAACACTGGGCGGAAAGGACAACCTTGAGGAGAGGGGTCCTCTGCTCGCTAAGCAGGTGGTCAGTAGGGGTGATGTGGAGGGGCAAGTCAGGATTATCAGATAGGAAGATGGTTTAATGTGGTTAGAGGGAGTGGAAGGGGCTTGCAGAAAAGGAAGGCCAGTCCTGTATTTGTGCATCAAAACAAATTTGCCACGTTGGGTGAAGATGTGGAGGTGGCAAACACAGAGGTGGCAGCCCTAGATGTCACTGCTACCCCTAACAGCCGGGAGAGCAGACCATCTAGTAGAGGTGGTGAGGGGAGTGCAGGTAGGCCTAGACAGTTGGTGGTAATAGGGGATTTTATAATCAGGACTGATAGAATAATTTGTCGCCAGGATTGCCTCAACCGAATGTTTTGCCGTCTCCCTGGTGCTAGGGTTCGGCATGTGGTGGACTGGGTGGATAAATTACTGGGAGGGGCTGGGCATGACCCAGTTGTCTTGGTCCACGTTGGAACCAATTACAGTATACATGGAAGGTGGAGGCTCCTTAAGAATCAATTTAAAGAACTAGGCTGCAAGTTGAAGGGAAGGACCTCCAAGGTGATATTCTCTGAAATATTGTCTGTGCCATGCGCAACACAGGAAAGGCAGGGGGTGATTAGAGAGCTGAATGCATGGCTAAAGACCTGGTGTAGGGAGGAGGGATTTGGGTTTCTAGAGCACTCGGCTGACTTTTTATATTGGGGTGCAACCTATATGCTAATGACGGTTTGCACTTGAATGGAAGGGGGTCTGCTGTGCTGGGGAAGAGGTTTATGGGAAGGCTGGAGGAGTATTTAAACTAGGATTGAGGGGGAGGGTGAACTAGAATTACATCGGGCAGACAGGTTAGCTAGGGGTCTGACATTAATGGAGGGTGGAATGGGAATAGATGGGGGGAGGGTTATGGCAGGTGACAGGAAATTTCCCATGTTGCAAACTGCCATTGGAAACTATAGTGCCATCTGTACTACTAAAAATGATATGAAAAACCCCAGAGCAAAATGTAGTAATGCATTAAAGTGTTTGTTCACCAATGCCAGAAGTCTGCCAAGCAAAATAGGTGAGTTGGAAGCTCTGGTGCATGAGGAGAGCTATAATGTAATTGGTATTGCTGAAACTTTGCTTCAATCTTCACATGACTGGGCTATTAATATTCCTGGCTATGCACTCTTTCGGAGAGACCGAGTAAATAGGAAAAGTGGCAGGGTCTGTCTCTATGTGAGAAGTGATCTCAAAGCAAGCGTGAAAGAGGACCTGGTTGATGGAGTGAGATGAGTCTGAAGCATTATGGGTGGAACTGCATATAGATGTGCGTAGTTCTAAGTTAATCATTGGGGTTTGTTATAGACCACCCAATGTTCACGAGGAGGTGGAGACTCAGCTCCTTGCACAGATGGAAAGGGCTGCAAGGGCTGGGACGGTGATAATGGGGGATTTTATCTACCCAGAAATTGACTGGAGTAATAGCACTGCTGAGACAGTTAAAGGGCAAAAATTTATAAACCTATTACAGGACAATTTTATGGTCCAGTTTATTGAGGCCCTAACTAGGAATGATGCTCTGCTGGATCTGGTAATCTCAAACCATGCAGAGCTTATTACTAATGTTCAGATAAAGGAACACCTGGGTAACAGTGATCATAACATGATTTCATTTGATGTTAGTTGTAAGCAAGAAATACATACAGGAAAGATAAAAACGCTCAACTTCAAGAGAGCAAATTTTCCAAGGATGAGGGCTGCTCTCCAAGACTTGGACTGGGAGGGAATATTGGTATCAATGAGCACAGAACAGAAATGGGAATTCTTCAAAAAGACTGTTTGGGACCTCACTGCAAAGTATATTCCCATGGGCAATAAGTTTAACCACTTGCCGACCGGCGCAAGACGATATACATCGGCAGAATGGCACGTACAGGCAGGAGGGCGTATATACAAGTCCCTCCTTAATGCCTGTCCGTGCCATCGGGAGAGCGCCGGGAGCGGCGCGCTCCCGCGCCGGTCGGGACCCCCGTGAGTCCGGTCGCGGTCCCCGCGGACTCGATCGCCGTGGGGACACCTGCGATCGTCTCACAGGAAGGCTGAACGGGGAGATGCCGAGATAAACAGCATCTCCCCGTTCTGCCTAGCAACTAGTGACGCCGATCTCTGCTCCCTGTGATTGGAGCAGAGATCAGCATTCACTAGCTGACAGCCACGCCCCCCACAGTAAGAAACACACCCCTAGGCATACTTAACCCTTACACTGCTCCCTTGTGGTTAACCCCTTCACTGCCAGTGTCATTTATACAGGAATCAATGCATTTAAATAGCATTGATTGCTGTATAAATGACAATGGTCCCAAAAATGTGTCAAAAATGTCCGATGTGTCCGCCATAATGTCGCAGGCACAAAAAAAAATAGCAATCGCCATTACTAATAAAAAAAAAAATTATTAATAAAAATGCTATAAAAATATCTTGTAAACGCTATAACTTCTGCGCAAACCGATCAATAATCGCTTATTGCGATTTTTTTACCAAAAATATGTAGAAGAATACAAATCGGCCTAAACTGAGGAAAAAATAATTTTTTTTATATATTTTTTGGGGATATTTATTATAGCAAAAAGTAAAAAATAATGCATTTTTTTCAAAATTGTCGCTCTATTTTTGTTTATAGCGCAAAAAATAAAAACCGCAGGGGCGATCAAATACCACCAAAAGAAAGCTCTATTTGTGGGAAAAAAAGGACGTCAATTTTGTTTGGGAGCCAGGTCGCACGACCGCGCAATTGTCAGTTAAAGCGACGCAGTGCCGAATCGCAAAAAGGGGCCTGGTCCTTTGGCTGCAAATTGGTCCGGTCTGAAAGTGGTTAAAAGGCTTAAAATAAAACCTATGTGGCTCACGGTCAAAGTTAAAAAAGCTATGAACAATAAGAAAAGAGCTTTTAAAAAATATAAAAGTGAAGGAACACTAGTGTTTAACCGCTTCCCGACCGGCCACTGCATATATACGTCAGCAGAATGGCACGGGCAGGCAGAATCACGTACCTGTACGTGATCGTGCATGTGCCTGCCCGTGGGCCGCGCGCGCGCCGCTAGCGGCGCGCTCGCGACCCGGTCGGGAGCTCCGTGACCCCGGCCGCGGGACCAGCGGACCCGATCGCTGCTGGTATTCCGCGATCGGGTTACGGAGCGGAAGAACGGGGAGAGGTCTATGTAAACAAACCTCTCCCCGCGCTTCCTACACTGACTGTCAGTCATCGGCGGTTCCCTGTCATCGGGAACGCCGATCAATGACGTCAGACGTACAGCCACGCCCCCCTACTGTAAAAAAAACACAACACGTCACACTGACTCCTCCCCGCCCCCTAGTGGTTAACCCCCTAACTACAACTGTCATTTACATAGGAATCAGTGCTATTTAAATAGCAGTGATTGCTGTATAAATGACAAATGTCCCAAAAATGTGTCAAAAATGTCCGATGTGTCCGCCAAAATGTCGCAGTCACAATAAAAATCGCTGATCGCCGCCATTACTAATAAAAAAAAAAATATTAATAAAAATGCTATAAAACTATCCCCTATTTTGTAAACGCTATAACTTTTGCGCAAACTAATCAATAATCGCTAATTGCATAATATGTAGAAGAATACGTATCGGCCTAAACTGAGGAAAAAAATGTTTTTTTATATATTTTTTGGGGATATTTATTATAGCAAAAAGTAAAAAATACTGCATTTTTTTCAAAATTGTCGCTCTATTTTTGTTTATAGCGCAAAAAATAAAAACCGCAGGGGCGATCAAATACCACCAAAAGAAAGCTCTATTTGTGGGAAAAAAAGGACGCCAATTTTGTTTTGGAGCCACGTCGCATGACCGCGCAATTGTTAGTTAAAGCGACGCAGTGCCGAATTGCAAAAAGGGGCCTGGTCCTTTGGCTGCCAATTGGTCCGGGGCTGAAGTGGTTAAATGTTACAAAGAATTTAACAGAATATGTAAAAAGGAAATCAAGGATGCAAAAATTCAAGACGAACGACAGATTGCAAAAGATAGGACAAACCCAAAAAAATTCTTCAAATATATTAATAGTAAAAAGGTCAGGTCTGAGCATGTAGGCCCTTTACAAAATAATCTAGGGTGGGTGACTGGGGACAAAGAGAAGGCTAATTTATTAAATACTTTCTTCAGCTCTGTGTATAGAAAGGAGCATATGTCCATAATGGGGGTGGTATTTACACAGCCCCGAATGATCCACAATGGCTCAAAAGTGATATGGTCCAGAAATATTTAGACAGAATAAAGGTGGATAAAGCACCTGGACCAGATAGTATCCACCCACAGATCCTAAAAGAATTGCGCTCTGCAATTTCAAAGCCATTGTATTTAATTTTTAGGGACTCATTAATGACGGGAATAGTACCACTGGATTGGCTCAGGGCAAACGTGGTGCCTATATTTAAAAAGGGAACAAAGTCTTTACCAAGTAACTATAGACCTGTTAGTTTAACTTCTATAGTCGGAAAGATACTGGAGAGATTAATAAAAGACCACATAGACGAGTTCTTGCTGGAAAAAAATAAATAACAATTTTAAGGTTACATCATCTGATTGTTTATCCTTTATTCTAATTAATTGTTTTTTAGATTGTGTTGGCTCCAATTGCGATTATGAATTCCTGGTTTCATTTATTATTGTCATTTTCTTAAAATTCATTTATTTTTCCAATAAAAGTTTTTATTTTACAAAAGCAAAACTGTTGTACAGTTGATAAAAAAAAATAAAAATTTTGTACATATACTTGAGCATAACAAGTTCAACTATACACATAACAGAGTACCTCATTAGAGTTATCCATAACAATTGTATCAACATGAGAAACTTATACATTGCCTATTCTTAATTAGGATGTGTTGTGATAATCAATCGCTCATTATGTGTCGATTACATCGTAAAAGATTACACTAAATAGGTCTTTATAGCTCAAGAGGGCAAGTATGAATAAAAAGAAGAGTGTCATTCCCAGAGGGATGACATGTGAGAAGGAGGAAAAGATTGAAAAAGGTAGGGAGAGAGCTGTAGCAAGCAGACTTTTACTTTGATCATTTTCAGGTTTGCATCAAAGAGTCAAACGAGGAGGAGTACTTAAAGAGGATCCAGGGTTGCCAGGTATTGTTGAAATTCTCTACTTTTTCATGGGCTATTGCCCTGATCTACTCCATTTTGTAGAGAAGGTGCACCTCTTCTAACCATAGGTTAATGATATGTTTTTTGTGGTTGTAGTAGCCATGAAGCAAACAGTCTCAAATGGTGTTAGAGGTCTCAGGATATTGATTAATATTAGTTTTTATTGTGCCATATCATAATTTATCAAACTATTTGTATAGATTTTTTATTATGCTGTATCCCAATTTATGTGTACTATCATTCCTGAACCATATGTCTGTATTTTAACCTGTTTTAGATTATAGCTCCTTATTAATTTTTCACCACCATGCACCATGATAGAGATACAAAGTAAACACTCCCCTCTCCTGTGTGTACTCCATATAATGGCCCCGTACGGTCCCTTTAATGTAGTCAGCTTGAGAAGAGAGCGTGGCTTGCGTAATAATCGCAGCGTGCATGCTCACAAAACGCGCTGCATAGCGTGCACGTCATCCAACCTTGCCATCCTTCCTGCTCCTTGCTTTGATTCTCCCCACCGCAGGCGGCTTCCTTACACCAGCGGTGGCTACAGTGAAGACAGTGTTCGCATGTGAAGGACCCAGGATCGTCACTGTTGGACTTAACTTTTGCTGGGACCACATCCTGATGTGCTTATTATTTACTACTCAAATGTGAGTTGCCAATTTATTGTATTAACATTTTTTACAAAAACTTCTACACTTAGAGGCACCTCTTTCCTTGTCTTTTGCAGATTTGTAAAACCATCCTATTTTATTTTTTATAATGCACTCACCATGATACCATAAAGTCTGAGATAATTAAAACTTATTTGTGTTACATGGCTGAAAGTGTTAAAATGGCATATGTAGGTGACAGATATACATTTATCTATAAAGAGTTCACACAAATATAAATGGCCCATTTGGTTTCAAATTGGCCATTTATATTTGAACTGTAGAGGATAATTCCTATGCACATAAATTTTTTGCTGCATTTGCGCAGAAAGAATGTACATGCACTTACACTGGGCAAATGGTTATGCAAAATCGTTATAAATCTAGCCAATAAAAAAAACCAACACTGTGTAGGAATGGTTGTTACAATGTGACATGAATTGACTTTTACATGCTTCTTGCAAACCAGTTGTCCTCTTGCTGCATTAACACAAACACTCACAATTGTTTTTAAAGTCTTAAAAAAGTTTAACATACTTACTTATGTGTACAATCAGTTAGTGCTCCCTTCAACCATTTCTCTTTGGTAGTTTGTTTCAGTTTATTCCCATACTCATTTTGCAGGAGAAAAAGTGGCTTCAGAGCATTTTCAACATAAGATGAAGGTTTTGTTGGTACCTCCTGCAGGAAAATAGGATTTTAGTACTTGTCAAACTTTTTTTTTGGAGTTCATTGAGGCACACAGAAATTAAAGTCAGGGCATATACTACTGCTCCCTTTAGGAGGCTGGATCACTGGCAAACAGAAAAGCTGTATGCCAGCCCCATACAACACCCTCCTCTATCCAGCTTGCCTTAGTTTTGTGAGCAGCAATACACAGGACCAGCAAAAAATACAGTAAGGTGAAACCTGTGCCTGTCAATGGACAAGAATTAATCGTATTTTCTTTCTCGTCCATTACGGAACACAAGAATTCAGAAACATTTGGGATCTGAGCAGCAGCCACTAACCCAAGAAGGGACGAGGTACAGTCTGCCACACATGACCACCAGAAGGACCAACAAATATGGACCAGACTTGAGTAAGGAGTTCTCACATCTAAACGGTGTGGGTTACCTCCAGCTCCACCTGCCTTCCGATGTCCACTTCCCATTGGGTTACTGTCTTGGTACCTTGTTTCTATGTATGTGTACATGATCTCTCCATTGTGTCACCAGGTGACTGACCTCTGCTGTAATATGAAAGATAGCTGTTTGTTTAGTACTGTGGTCTGAATGGTGAAATCCTCCATGTATGCTTATACCACCATTTTGAAAGTATATTTTCTTTGCTATTAAGCAATATATGCAAATATATTAAAATACCAAGGAGTTTACCATGCAGATTTAAAAAAAAAATACTTTTTCTATGTAGTTTTTTATTTTTAAAGGAACCCTTGTTTTGAGGTCTAGCACCCACTTAAGTGAATAGTGCCTTTTTACCCAGAGGTGCATTAGTGTGTGCACACCCTTATATATCTTATTTTACTAGAAGAAGAGGGAAATTCCTTGAGGGCTCTGTGTTGCACCATGGACCACTTTTCAGAGGGGAGGCAAAGAGTGAGAGGTGGCTAGTCCTGACAGTTAGTCCAATGACTCACAGTGTTGACTTCCTCGCACATTGATGAGCAATAGTTAGCACCAGAACCCTGTGAGGCCCTATCCAGTCGATGCTTGCAGATATTGGGGCCTTTAGAAGAAGAGTTCCAACTACATATGTCCAGAAATCTGACCTTCAGACCTTTTAAGCATTACACAAGGATACCAGAAGAGGCATTAGGGTGGATGCAAGGTCCAATTCTTAAAAAAAAAAATACAGCAGGTGCCTCCAAAAGGATGAGGAGCCAGGTCCTTATTTAGGAAGGGAGGCGTAGAAACGGGTCGGGCCAATCTTTACTTTAAAAGCCTCTGAGGGTGCACTCTGGCCATCTGTGGCATAAATAAAAAGCAGTGTAAAGAGCAGTGCTGAGGAGACTATATGATTTACTACATGGTTGATTTACTAAATTTACTAAAGTGCAGTTTATTTAGCTTTGAAGGGAACATGCAAGGAAAGAAAAAAAAAAAAAAAAAAAAAAACCTGCATTTTAGCTTGTACATAATTGGGTGATCAGCAGAGCTTTCCCTCATTTCAGAGCAAAAGTATATTTGCCTTTAGTAAATCAACCTCTATGTCCCTTGATACACTAATCGGATCCTTGAATGCTTGCAGTAAGCCATCACAACCTTTTTTTCTGCAGGTTAGCTGCCAAGTATTTTGGGAAAAGTTTTGTTTGCACACGTTTCCAAACTTTTGCTCTGGCCACGCTATGAAACAGGGTCCTACCCCAGTGGTTTAACAGATTAAAAGTTACCTCCAAAAAATAGGAGGGAGGGCCACTCCAGTCAATTCATATAGGGAGTTAAGGAGGAACTCTGTCTTTTGGTAGAATCCCAAAAGTTGAGAACATTGTCAACCCATTTAGTTTTATTCTGGATCACTTGTGCACCTATGGTGTGGACAGACCACCAATTAAAAATTTCCTCTCACAGGGAAAATGTTCAGCCACACTCAGGTGGGGCCAAGAACCCTTCAGGGTGTTTATAATCCGCATAGAGGAATGATTCAAATAGTAGGTGAAGCGGAAAAGTCTTGCAGCTTGATGAGCTCTAAAAGGCCCAGGGTAAACTCCCCCAAGAATAGTTAGGAGAGTAAGGGGTGAGGTTACCCATGGCATTAGGACTGTCCTCTGTGTATACTGCATCAGTACAGCAGTCATTAGTCTAGGCCTGATGCATGGCAAGGTGTCAAGTACTCAAGACCCTATGCAGCTGGTGCTGATGAGGGCTTCAGGTGGCTTGAAGTGACCAAGTCCCTGTAGGCAGGCAGTAAAACTGGACCAATAATCCACATGATGCTTCAGGAGCAGCAGCATCAAGGAGGTGCTTCATTCAGGCTGAATGGCAGTAAAGAGCACAGTGCACATGCAGAACTCCACCAGGCAGATGTTAGCACTTAATCTCTCAGGTTTAACCCTTGGAACAACAAAATCCAGCTCAAAAAAAGATAGATGGGGCAAGAGGGGGATTATTGCGGTGTCAGGATATGCGTCACAAGAAATGTCTTTGTACACAACACAAATTCATTTTATATAAAGTTTATTAATACAAATAATACAAAAAATAAAATCCAGCAGAGGCAGGAAATTTGAAAAGGTGCTTAGCAGTGCAAATGATAAGGCTCATAGTGCTTCAGTCAGACTGACCTTACTAAGTGTGTCTTCATAGACAGGGCCACACCTGGGGCTGTGCCACTACTGTGGACCAGGAAAGTGCTCTGCAGCTAACTAATGCTGTACCCAAAGGTCTGAAAAGTGTCACAATGCAGAGCTCTGTGAACAAAGTTCACATTCCACACTAGCCATGGAACTGGGTATGGCCTTTAAAGCTAATGCTGAGAAAACATTGATCTGGATATTTGCTATGCAGAGCTCAGCTCAGGGAGCGATGTAACAAGGAATCTTGATTGAAGTTACTGAGGTAAAGAATCAGAGAAGGCTAGCAAAAAAATACTTTTTTCAGCAGAGCTGAAGAAAAGCATCCAACTGATACAGCAAAAAGAAGAAGAGGTCTGCTGGGTAGAGAAGGGGTTATACAGCGGCTGGCTTACAATTTTTCTGTTTGTCAGTGTCCCAACCTCTTGAAGTTGACAGTATAACCCAACTTATTATGAATTCCTGTGTCTTTAATGGGTGCAAAAAAATACATATTTAAAAAATGCTGTGTAAAAAAAAAAAATCAATAATAAAATAAATCAATCATTTACTACAATAATTCACTTGCCTAACCTTCCCTTATACTATAATATATTTACATTAAAATGACTCCTTCAGAATCAGATAATTTCTTTTCACAATTTTAGCACACTACAGGCTCAATTTATAAAGCTTTAAGATGAAATATCTTTATTTTAATCACGTAACTATAATTTTCGCATTGGGCTCAACTGAAAATAACTTTTTTTTAAAGTAGATACCCTGGTATGCCATCATGCTAATGGGTGCTCGGGATCCATTTGAGTAGTTGTGAGCTGTGCAATTGGTGCCATCCATTTGGTTTACATATATCGGATTGGTCTTGCATGCGCTTTTACTACTCTGCTTGAGACTATTTTTAATCCTCATCATTGCTTAATAAAGCATTTAGAGAACAAGTTTTTTTTCTCTCTGGATGCATATATTTTGATTAGTACTATGCAAAAGCATCTTTGATCTGGAAGACCTAAAAAGAACCCTTGATCTCGAACCAGCAGGGTTCCCAGCTGACAACGAAATGTTAAAAAAAAAAAAAAAAAAAAGCTGGCAATGAAAAATCAAGGAAAAAAAAAAAAAAAAAAAAACATTGTGGGGTCTTCCCCTCCAATTCATATCAGGCCCTTTGGTTCTGGTATGGATTGAGGGGAACCCCAACACCCAAATATAAAAAAAAAAAAAAAACGTAAGGTCACCCTCAGAATCCATATCAGACCTATATCCAAGGATGCAGTCTGGCAGGCCAGGAAAGGGGGAGGGGGCAACCGAGCACCCCCCGCCTCCTGAACCCTACCAGGCCGCATGCCCTCAACATGGTGGGGGACTTTTTTAATAAAGGACTTGTCAAAAAATGCCTCTCTTTGATCAAAGCCAGGATTGTTTTTTTTTTTTATTTAAGGCTTCCCAGCCTAGAGGTGAGATGTGCGGTCTTATTGACCCAATTTCTCACTGTAAAGAGGACCCGTCATGCCATATTCCTATTACAAGGGATGTTTACATTCCTTGTAATAGGAATAAAAGTGCCAAAAATGAAATTTGGGGAAAAAAGTGTCAAACTAAAATAAAGTAAAATGAACAATAACAATATATATATTTTTTTTTTAAAGAGCCCCTGTCCCTGTGTGCTCACATGCAGAAGCGAACGCATGCGTAAGTCCCGCCCACATATGAAAACGGTGTTTAAACCACACATGTGAGGTAAAGCTGCGAACGTTATAGCGAGAACAATAATTTTGGCCTTAGACCTCCTCTGTAACTCAAAACATGTAACTAGTAAAAAATGTTAACGTGTTGCCTATAGGATTTTTAAGTAGCGAAGTTTGGCGCCATTCATTCCACGAGCCTGTGCAATTTTGAAGGGTGACATGTTAGGTATCTATTTACTCGGCGTAACTTCATCTTTCACATTATGCAAAAACTTTGGGCTAACTTTACGGTTTTGCTTTTTTTTTTTTTTTTAAAAGCACAAAACGTTATTTTTTTCCCAAAAAAACACGTTTGAAAAATTGCTGTGCAAATACCGTGCGAGATAAAAAGTTACGACTGCCATTGTATTCTCTAGGGTCTTTGCTAAAAAAAAAACAAAAAATAAAACATACCGTATATACTCGAGAATAAGCTGAGTTTTTCAGCACATTTTTTTGTGCTGAAAGTGCCCCCCCCCTCGGCTTATACTCGAGTCAAGCACTTTTCTGCAGAAAAAAATGACATTTTCCGATCCGACTTTGTGGCCCCATATCTCGGGGCCACTTGGGGCTAGGAACCCCTAAATTTGGTGTGGTAAACCCAGTGGAACCAACACTAAAACATATCCAAGCACCAAGTGGCCCCGAGATACAGGGCCCCAAAATCGGTCAACTGTGTCCATATGCAGCAATGTCATTTTGGGACCCTTTGGGTCCAGAGACCCCACATTTTTGGCTGCAGCTAGGGGGCATCTAGAAACCCTTAACTACCAAGTTTGAAGTTCAGGTGACCTATGGCTGCAAATGGGCACAGTGAGGCATGCAAATGGGCACAGTGAGGCTGCAAATGGGCATTGTTGACCCTCTTTTCCACTTACAGTAGCTGCGCATTTCTCAACCTAGGCTTATACCCGAGTCAATAAGTTTTCCCAGTTTTTTTGTGGTAAAATTAGGTGCCTCGGCTTATATTTGGGTTGGCTTATACTCGAGTATATACGGTATAATTTTTTGGGGTTCTATGTAATTTTCTAGCAAATAAATTATGATTTTTACATGTAGGAGAGAAAAGTCAGAATTGGCCTGGGTGCTCCAGAACGACTGAAGGTGCTCCCTGCATGATGGGCCTCTGTATGTGGCCGCACTGTGTAAAAGTCTCACACATGTAGTATCACCATACTCGAGAGTAATAGCAAAATGTGTTTTGGGGTGTAATTTGTGGTATGCATATGCTGTGTGTGAGAAATAACCTGCTAATATGACAATTGTGAAAAAAAAAAAAGAAAATCTTGATTTTGCAAAGAATTGATGGGGAAAAAAAATGACAACTTCAAAAAACTCACAATGCCTCTTACTAAATACCCTGGAATGTCTTCTTTCCAAAAAGGGGTCATTTGGGGGGTATTTGTACTTTTCTGGCATGTTAGGGTCTCAGGAAATGAGATAGGCAGTCAGTACTTCAGGTGTGATCAATTTTCAGATATTGGCATCATAGATTGTGGACTCTACAACTTTCACAAAGACCAAATAATATACACCAATTTGTACTTAATTTTACCAAAGATATGTAGCAGTATAAATTTTGGCCAAAATTTACGAAGAAAAATTACTAATTTGCAAAATTTTATAACAAACCAAGAAAAATTATTTTTATTTTTTTACAGAATTTTCAGTCTTTTCTTTTATAGCGCAAAAAAAAATTAAAAAACAAACAGTGATTAACCACCTCAATACAGTGCACTTTCACCCCCTTCCTGCTCAAGCCATTTTTCAGCTTTCAGCGCTGTCGCACTTTGAATGACAATTGCGCGGTCATACAACACTGTACCCAGATGAAATTGTTATCTTTTTCCTACAAATAGAGCTTTCTTTTGGTGGTATTTGATCACCTCTGCGGTTTTTATTTTTTGCGCTATAAATAAAAGAAGAGTGACAAGTTTGAAAAAAAAAACACACAATATTTTTTACTTTTTGCTATAATAAATATCAATTTTTTTTAAACAAATTTTTTCCTCAGGTTTAGGCCGATATGTATTCTTCTACATATTTTTTGGTGAAAAAAATTGCAATAAGTGTATATTGATAGGTTTGCACAAAAGTTATAGCGTCTACAAAATAGAGGATTTTTAGCATCTTTATTATTATTTTTACTAGTAAAAGCGACGACCTGCGATTTTTTAGTGTGACTGCGATATTGCGGCAGATATATCGGACACTTTTTTGGGACCATTCACATTTATACAGCGATCCGTGCTATAAAAATGCATTGATTACTGTATAAATGTGACTGGCAGGGGGTGATCGAGGGGTTAATTATGTTTCCTAGGGAGTGCTTCTAAATGTAGGGGGAAGGGATTCACAAGGGGAGGAGACCGACCGGTGTTCCTCTGTACTGAGAACACACCATCGGTCTCCTCTCCTCTGACAGGACCTGGATCTGTGTGTTTACACACACAGATCCACGGTCCTGCTGTGTTACCGGGCAATCGCGGGTGCCCGCCGGGCATGCGCATCTTGTCCCCAGTGACACGGCAGGCAAGTGCCGGCGGCACGCACGCACCCCCTGGTGGGCCGGAAAGGCGAGGGCATCATATGACGCCCTCCCAGAATGAGAGCCGTGCCGCCTGGCTGTCATATGACAGCCGGCGGCCGGCAAGCGGTTAAATACCACCAAAAGAAAGCTCTATTTGTGTGAAAAGGACAAAAATTTCATATGGGTACAGTGTTGTATGACTGAATAATTATTATTCAAATTGTGAGAACACTAAAAGCTGAAAATTGGTCTGGTTAGGAAGGGGGTTTAAGTGCCCATTGGTCAAGTGGTTAAAGTCCCAATTTTCCTTTTGTATCTACCCATTATCGGGATTGAGGCACTTAATTGTGCTTCATTTAAAGTCCCAATTCCCCCTTATTCTCTTATTACCTATCTTCAACAGTAGGAGACCAACCTAAACTTGAGCTTCTCTCCTGGAACACCAAGGGGGGTAAAGGGGACAGAAGACACTACAGTGGGGGGGTGTGTGAAGGGGTCCGAGGACATTGCATGGGGGGATAGAGGACACTACAGAAGGGAGGGGGTGAAGGGGACAAAGGGCACTGCATTGGGGGCGGGGCGCAAAGAATACTACAGTGGGGGTGTGTGTGTGAAGGGGGCAGAGGACATTGCTTTTGGGGGGGGGGACTGTGAAGGGGACACTGCATTGGTGGGGAGCAGAGAATACTTTGCAGAGAATGCTTTGGGGTGAGGGGTAGAGGACAATACAGTGGGGGTGTGTGAAGAGGGCAGAGGACACTGCTTTTGGGGGGGACACAGGACACTGCAATAGTAGGAGGGGCATAGGACCCTATAACTGGGGGGGGGGGGCAGGACACTGCTATGGGGAGGCAGACGACACTATTGTATGGGGGGCAGAGGTCCCTACTGTGGGGGGGGGGGGACCCACTGTGTGGGGAATGATGTAAAGGGGAGTGAAGGAGAGGCACAGGACACTATGCTGTGTTTTTTATTGGGCGCTTAATAGTTATTTTTGTAAAGGACGACCCCCCCTTCCCTCTGGGATCTTTAATTTGCTCCATGTTGTCCAGGTAGATCTCAACCTCTGAAAGGTTGCCTACCCCTGTTATACAGTATAGCAGCTGGTCATTGCATCCATGGTGAGTGTAGTGGATTCTTTACAAGATGCATTACATGTAGAAGAACGTTAGAATTTTCTACACACAGAACACGGTTAAAGAGGTGGATGTACATGATATAATTCTAATCCACTGCAAGATGACCAGATGACATACATATGTTCATCCGCTGTATACTACATATGTTAACCAATTTTTGCCACTGGTGTAGATGACATTGGACTGGTTAATAGCAAACTAACTGCCATTATCTTCAATATATTACAGTGCATCACACATAATGTGCTTTTATTTCCGGATTTGCAGGTGGTCTAATCCACCCTGATGAAGTATAAAGCGTTCATTTGTTCTTCTGTGTTTATGCAAATAGGCACTAATTGCATGATTGATGGTGCCGGTCTATATGTAGTTTTTTTAATGATAGATGGCCAACATTTTTAAAATTTCAAAAGTAAATATGCTGTGCGTTTTTACAATATGGATATTGAATAAAATACATTTTGATAATTGTGCTTTGGGGATAAATATCTGGCAGCTAGACTTTATAAATATTCAATTTTTTTGTCAAAATATGGTCTAAGTGATGTATTGAGCCAAAACCAGTTCTTTATGTTTTTTCCAATCTGGACCTCCTAACCTGCATAATTGCTCTCAAGTATTCACCAAAGGAGTACGAGAAGAAACCCTTTTTTTTTTTTTTGCCTATGGAGATGTGTGATCCCCCACATCTCATTTAAAGTCCCAAACCCCTCTTTTTGTTTCATACGATTAGGGATGGAGGTATACTAGCAGCCATCATGGAGTCTTTGACCCTATATTCCCTTCTTATGCAGTTCAAGCTAACTTTTTTGTTCCTCATCCGCTTTTTATTAAGACATGTCAATACCGAGTTGAAGCTCATATTGCAAGTAGTAATTTTTCATATGTGGTCATGTCTGTCTGACCTTTTGTCATCCCTTTCTGGTGGTCTGTGTTCATTATCTGTGAGCTGCGAGGGGCATTGGGCGCCCTTCCCATCCACCTTTGGTTGATGCGGGGGACTGGGCGGGCCAGTCCCACTGTGCATCGGCTTCACGCCTCCCCACGCCATGCACATGGTGTCCTCTCTGGGCGTCCTGTTGCTGGCGTGAGTGGGATTCCATTGGTGGCCAGCATATGGGAAAATGCGTCTAACTGTTGTGGGCAGCTTTGGTCGTTCCGGGAGAAGGGCCTCCCCTTTTTTGCTGTGCCAGCGTGATGCTGGGAGGAGCCAGTTTGGTCATGCTGAGCACATAAGGATCACCTGTTCACTCTGCTAGCTCTCTTGGCAGCACCTCTAGCAGCATACTGCACAGGTCTGTGGATCATGTTTCGCTGTTACAGCATTAGGTAATCACCTGGCTGGGCTTTCTGCCTATGCTTTTCAGTGTTTGATTGAAGACAGCATTGGCTGGCTTTCATCATGTTTCGTCTATCCTATTTTCACACTTCATTTGTATCTACCTTTCATCTTGGTGTTGGGCTCCAGTTACTGTTCAATACTTTTTAACAATATTATATACCTTCATGTATTCACAGTCCACCTGATTTACTCACTTTTACAGTATTGGAGCCCAAATGGTTTTCTTTTTGATTTGTTCTTCGGGAATCCTAATGTGTGTCCGGCTTTCCTGAAGGCCCCTTCCTCAGCTCCCAGGATTAACATTTTAGGCAATCACCAGTTTTCATGTTCACATGGTTTAGATTTAATTGACAAGTAAGTACTTAGTGGGAAGGGTTCATGTCCCCCCTCCTTTACACATAGCCTCCTTCGTGTTCGGGAGTAACATTGAACCATATTAGTTTTATTTATGCTTTTATACAGACATTGTGCACTCGCCGACTATGTGGTAGGAAACAACAAAACGCGCATCGGGCCAATTTTGATGCACCATTTTCTTTTTAGATGGTTTTATTTCATCCACTCCCAAGTTACTCCATGTTGCTTTTCAAGCGATTCTTTATGATAGACAACGTTCTTATACCTCAATATGTCATCTCCAAGTTGCTACGTTTTTATGAATATCTGGTTAATAATGTGTGATTTATATGCTTGCTTACCACGCATTTACTTATTTTGCCATGTCATGTTTTCAAATGTATTGAATAAAACATCTCTTCTTACATTGACTCATCTTTTAGCCATGCTAGACCTACCTTATTTAAAATCCCAAAACCTAATTTTCTTGCAGTATGAGAAGAGCCGTGGAGCTTGAACCTTCAAGCCAGCAGTCAGTGTCAAATACCATTTGTCTCTCCTGAAAGGCTAACTTTTAAAGAAACATTGTCCCACAACAAAACCATACTTGCCTTATTGGTTCGTCTGTAAAGCCTAGGGACTTCTAGGATGCTTTTCAAGTAAACCAGGCAGGATTCACCAAGGTCCAGAGAGATTCTGTCATTTATGACCAAAAGAGGTGCCAATAATGAGGTAACATGGTCTTCCAATGCTCCTATAAATATATAAGTCCAAAGTAAAATAGAATACTGGTCACTTAAAGTGTAAACCCCAATATTGAACTTTTCTTAACCTAATTTTGGTTAAATATACAATTACATTTTTTTTTTTTAATGTCTCTTCGATAAGCGCAAAGAAAAAATATACCCGTTTTTTCCTGCCAGAAATGTTATGAGTCCACAACATCTCACTACTGCTTGGAACAATGTAACTGATAAAGAGGGCTGTGATCAGACTTCAAAAAAAACGTCTCCTGTGTTATGGAGAAGAGGAGAGGGAAAGGTACTCTGCATTTTAGCCCTAGGATTACAATACTGCTCCTCCATAGTTATTGTAAGGTAAGTGAGCCTTGTCACCCTTGGATAGGTAGTCACACTATTGTCACCCTACTGACAGGATTACTAGGCAAAATTAAAGAAAAAAAGTCAAAAAAGGAAGAAAACCAATGCAGTCACCACATCTAAGGACTGGTAAACTGCAATGTTACATGTTTGTTACTGGGTTTAGACATGCTTTAGTTTCACAAAATGCAATTTTAAAAACGCAAAGGCTGCCATTTTTACAGCAAGCAATAAACCAGATTTAACTGATTTTTAATTGTACGAGTTATGAGGGATCTGTGATAACCCAACTACAAGATGAAGCTTGTTACCATGGTAACAAGAAGAAAATACCGTTGAGTAAAATTGCTTGCTAAAGACGGAAAAGGAGAGATAAAAAAAAGAATAGAAATGGATTTTAATTTAATTTAGTTTTGAATGAGGTAATGGAATTGCACCAAGCTGGTTAGATACTGGTGAGTGGTAATAGACATCGTTAATAAAGTATTTTGTACACCGATTGCCCTTGACCTCTTAGCCCGTGTTCTTGGCTATTTTTTTATTTTTTTTATGGCCTGAAAACGTATAGCCCTGAAGAGGCTATCCCCACATGCTTCTACCCTTGAGGATTGGCACACTAATGTTAACACAATTCTATTGCGAGAACAATATTAAAAAATGTAATAAATTGTGGGATCCATGGTACCTGGGTTAGCACCAGTCTCCTTGATTGTGCACATCTCATTACAGTGCTTAACAGTGTGGTACCCTGAGCACGCCAATAGTAATTGAGCTGTGTGGTATAATATGAACCCAGGTATTGGTATTCAACTTAACTTTACTTATACACTGGAGTGACAGATAGTAAATGCATAGACACTAACCTTGGTTGCAGTTTTTGTGTGAGTTCTGATTATGCTATTCTATATCAAGACTAGTCATGCCAATGATGTTATTACTGGGATTTTTTGTAATGCCATGTATGACAGCTTTGATATTCATGTAACCAATATAAGATTGAGATTTTCAGAATGTATATTTACTTGGGGTGCAAACCTTTCAGTTGAGCGGCCACCTCTGCATACTGTGGGGAACATAAGTGTTTTGTTTAAATTGAAAAAAAACTTAAAAGGCCTCTTTTTACTCCTGTTTGAGCATCTACTTTTTCAGAATTGTTTTTGTATGTGTTTGCATGTATTTATGGGCATTTTCACAGATATGCATTCACGCATTTTTTGCGTGCACTCGTGCATTTTCTTGCAAACTTATTCTCGCGTTCTCGTTCTGCACAATATATGTAAATGGGCATTTATGCACATGAAGCGCAAATGTGCTTGTTTACGCAACTGTGCGCATAGGCTCATTACAATTCATGGGCTGTATTTAAAAAAAAAAAAAAGAAAAAAAGCTGTACTGAGCATTTTTTATTTTATCAGAAAAAAGGTTTATTAAAGAAATAATAAACATCCATTTGAAAAATGTAACATGTATATCCATCTACTAGAATATTGCATACAAGATTGAAATTTACACCACAGTAAGTAAAGCAGAGACATACTATTACAGACAGTAGTACTGTTATTATAGACAGTGGCGTATTATAACCTGGAATAAGGCGAGCACACCACAATTAGAAAAAAAAAAGGAAGATCAAAAAGCCATAAAACAAGGCCTAATAACCGTGACCCAAACGTGCATGACCATAAATCCACTAGGTGTTACCAGCCAAGGTACACATTGCCAAAACTTAAGCAGACCTATTATTTTCCCTGCAAAAGCATGTCCCTGACCAGCTGATGGGGTGCCAGACCCGGTGAGTTCAGCCAAGGCTGCCACATTTTATAGAATTTGTTAGGTACCTTCCTGTGCTGGTACGGGAGTTTCTCTCATTAGCATTTTATTAACCTGTTCAATCCACTGACTCCTAGTGGGTAGCTGAGTAATGGTAGTGATATCCAGTAATGGGCTATTAATTTACAAGCAATATAAAGTAGATGCATCACTGCCAAATGTTCTTGTGGCGTGGGGATTTACTCCTCAAGGGCAAATACTATGGTATCGTGTGGGAGGGGGAATTAAAACACCTGCGAGACTGTGGTAATACTAAACCAATATCTAACTTGGGGCCTGACTTCCGCTTCCGCCGACGCGACCGGATGTGACGGTCGGACGCGGCGTTCGGATGTGAACTGCGGGAGGTTTGAGATCAGCCTGAGTCTCCGACAGTATCCTGAATAGTCCCTGCTACCGAGACCCTAAGCCTAACCCAGAAGCTTAACATACCCCAGCCGCAGCCCGGGAAATCAGCAGAAAAACAGGAGAAACTTCCCAAACTGACCCTGGAACAGATGAATTCCCAGATAATGGATGCCATCCACTCGAGTAATACAGCCCTAACAGGTAAAATGGATGAGATTATAAATGATATAGGACTGATCAGGCATGATATGCAGAGTATAAGAGAGAGAATGATGGAAGTGGAAAATAGGACTGCTTTATTGGAAGATACTGTTACCCCTATGCCAAAAAAGATAGTCACGATTGAAAAACAGAGTACTCAGTGGCATCAAAAATCTGATGATTTTGAGAACCGTATGCGCCGCAATAACTTAAGAATAGTCGGTTTACCAGAGAAGGCAGAAGGATTTAATCCTGGTGACTTTATAGAAAAATGGTTGAAAAATGTATTCCCAGATATGGAGGTATCAGCAGCATATGCAGTGGAGAGAGCGCATAGGGTCCCGGCAGTAACACCTAAACCAGGGTTTCCCCCTAGACCCCTGTTGGCACGACTACTAAATTGCAGAGACAGAGACACAATTCTGCGGAAAGCAAGACAAAAAGGAGAGATTCGCTATGAAAATAGCAAAATATCAATATTTCCAGACTTCTCTCTGGAGCTGCAAAAACAACGGGCAACATTTTATGAAATAAAACGAAAAATGAGAGAGGCAGGAATTGAATATTCTATGGCATATCCAGCCCGACTGAGAGTGGAGGAAGGGGGAAAGACTTTGTTCTTTAGTACACCTGAACAAGCTAAAGACTGGCTGGAAGTAATTAGGCCTATGCCTCGATAGGAGAAATAGAGAAGTCCTGAAAGGATAAGAAACACCAAGAAGATCGGGACTTTGGGGGGGGGGGGGGCGGGGGAGGGGGGATGAGAGGGACACTCTCCCTACTTTATATTTGTTTTATTTCCCCTTTTTTTTTTCTTTTGTATTTTTTGGGTTAAAGGAAGAAGTTTAATAGTTTATAGGTTTGGTTTTCTTTTTTTTCTTGGTGTGTTTTTTTTTTTTTTTTTTTTTTCTCTTTGTTTTTTTTTAACCCCCCTTTTTTATTTTTTATTTTCTTTTTTTTTTTTTCTTTCTTGTACTTTACCCTTTTCGTCTTTTTTTCCTTTCCTCCCCCTTTTTCCTTCTCTTCTTTTTTATTTTATTTTTTTTTTTTTTTTTTTGTTTTTGAGGTGAAAAAAAAAGGGAAAAGGCAAAATATAAATGTTTATTTGTGGGGAGCGGGAGGGTTAGGGAGGAGGAGGGGTAAAAGTGAGGGTGATGGGGTGTGTATAAATAGGAAAATGGAGCTAAATCACAGAGAAACACAGTGAAATAAAGCACTTGCTATAAGGGGAAGAGAGGGAAGAGTGAGAGGAAATCTCTCTCTTGCCCCCTTGGGGGCTTTTTTTTTTTATTTTTATTTTTATTTTTTTTCTACATATAATAACAAGGGAAGGGTAGGATAAGGTAAAGAGACACACTATAAACACTATAAACACAAATAGATGGGGGTAGGGGGAGGGAAGGGGAGTGTATGTGCACAAAAGAAGGAGGAAGGGAGGGGGGAAGGAGGAAGGGAGGGGGGAAGGAGGAAGGGAGGGGGGGGGAGGGAGGGGAGGGGTGGGAAAGGGAGAGAGCAAGAAAATATATATATATTTTTTTTTTTTGTGGTGATTCCCCCCTTTTTTTTTTTTTGGGAGGGAGAGGGTAAAAGGAGGGGATGCCTTCTCCTCCCCCCACCTTGGCGGCCCCCCCCTTGCCCCTTATATTCCCGATTAAGCGGACAAGGGGCAGGAGCAGACAGGCTGAAATTGAAATAAATTACCTATATAAGAGCAAAAATGCAATATGTTGGTAATGCCCTAAAAAAAATGTTATGGATGAATGGAATGGAATGGATGAAAGAGAGGAGTGAGAGAATGGTCACGAAAAGGAAAAAGGGACATAGGATTTATTTTTCCTCGTCTTTTATTTTATCGGGGGAACAATGGCTAAAATAAAATACATCAAATATGAGTAATCAGCACACATTTTTGTCATGGAATGTGAGAGGTATGGGAACGCAATTAAAACGAACACAGGTTTTTTCAGAAATTAACAAGGTGCAGGCAAAGATCATTTGTATCCAAGAAACACATATGACTAAAGAGAGATTGAAATATCTAGAAAAATCTTGGATACAATGGTCAAGCCACTCATATCATACTACTTATTCGAGAGGGGTTTCTCTCTTGATCCATCGAGGGGTAACATGGGAATGCATTAGAGAAAAAAGAGATCCCGATGGAAGATATGTCTTTGTCTTTGCGTTGATGCATGCACTGCCTGTTGTAATCATGGGGATCTATAACCCCCCCCCTGCTACAATGCGAGTATTGAAAGAGGCAGTGATATTTATGTCAGAATATCCAGAGGCATATGTTATATGTATGGGAGATTTCAATATGTGTTTAGACCCAAAATTAGATAGGTTCGGAAGAAATAAGCATAAAGGAGGGGAAGGGTCGAAGGTGTTGGAGAAATTTATGAATGAAGTAGGATGGGCTGACTTGTGGAGGATTAGAAACCCTGGGATCCGGGCTTATTCATGGCATGCACCTGGGAGAGGATGCATGTCTAGAATAGATATGGTAATGGGGAATGAAAAGATCCTGCCAATGGTCCGGTCTGTGGCGTATATGACAAGAGGGGTGTCTGACCATTCTGGATTAACCTTTGAGCTAAAAATAGGCCCAAAAAGAATAAGACCGGGGTATAGGATACAGGCTCAATGGCTAACCCAGATAGGATTAAATGATAGAATTCCAGAGCAAATGGGAATGTTCCTGGAAGCACATGGCAACAGGAAAATAGATGGAGTACTCTGGGACACATTTAAGGCATACCTTAGGGGGATAACAAGATCAACAATATCATATATTAAACGTACTAATAGGCAGGAAGAGGAGGAAATGGAACAATTATGCGCACAGGCAGAAAACAGGTTTGTAGAGGACCCCTCAAATATAAACCAAATAAGATGGGCAGCCTCATCACGACAATATAAGAACCAACTAATAATTAACGCTAAGCGTAAGAAACTCCATTATGCACAAAAAAACTTTGAACAAGGACAACAATATAATAAGATGCTGAACTTTATGATAAAAAGACAAACACCATCACTAGCAATATCAGAGGTGAAAAATGAAAAAAGAGAGGTGGTAAACACATTAGACGAGATACTTGAGACATTCCAAAAATACTATACTAACATGTATACATCAACACTGACCTGTGCTCGAGAAGACATAGAGGAATACCTGAAGGATTTGAACTTCCTTAAATTAACAGAGGAACAAAAAGAGGAATTAGAGAGGGATATAGAGGAAGAGGAAGTACGAGAAGCTATCTTCTCCCTGGGAAAGGGTAAGTCCCCAGGACCAGATGGCATACCACTGGAAATGTACCAGCGATATGCAGAAATTATGGTACCAGTTATGACCAAAATGTATGGAGAGGCGTTCCAAAGGGGAGAAATGCCTGTTTCCATGTATGATGCCACAGTCATATTGATACCAAAACCAGACAAAGACAGAACTGAGTGTGGGTCGTATAGGCCAATATCATTATTAAATATAGATTATAAAGTATTGGCAAAAGTGCTTGCCAAAAGGCTCAATCAGGTAATCCTGTCTATAATAGCGGAGGACCAGACTGGCTTTATGCCAGGGAAATCTACATCAATTAATATTAGAAGGACGCAATATATGACACAAATGAGAGAGTTTATCCCGGAAACAAGTGCCTTGGCATCGCTGGATACAGCCAAGGCATTTGACTCTATAGAATGGGAATTTCTGCAGATAGTTCTGGAAAGGAATGGATTTGGGGAAAAATTTAGAAAATGGGTGAGAATAATCTATAAACAACCATGCTCCAATCTGCTAATAAACGGTATATTATCTCCTACTATAAAACTATATAGAGGAACAAGACAGGGCTGCCCAATGTCACCGCAGTTGTTTGCTCTGGCAATTGAGGCATTGGCAAATAGATTCAGACAATCAGATAAATATAAAGGGATTAGAGTAGGAGAAAAAATTGAACATATAGGTTTATATGCGGACGATATTATATTATATATGGGAGATGCGCAAGCATCTCTGACGGAAGCAATGAGAATAATAGAAACATATGGAAGATTCTCAGGGTTAAAAATAAACTGGCAAAAATCTGCACTGATGCCCTTGGGAACAGGTAATAATAGGAGAGCCCAGACCCCACTAAAAATAGTTGAAGTATTCAAGTATTTAGGAGTAACTATCACGTTGAAACACGAAGACGAGATGGAAGCCAATATACTCCCACTAGTAGAACATGTGAAGAGAAAATTGGAAATATGGATAAAGCTACCAATATCAATGGCAGGTAGAATTCACCTGATAAAATCTATTATATTACCCAAGTGTTTATATGTATTTGCACACTCCCCAATAAAAATACCAAAACAGATATTTAAAAAATTAAACTCGCAGATGACTCAGTTCATTTGGGCATATGGAAGATGTAAATTAAAATTTAATAAATTACAAAGACCAAAGACAGAAGCTGGATTGGCCCTACCGGATTTATATTTATATTATTTGGCAGGGCAATTGAAACATCTAAGATCATGGGTAGGACAGGAAAAAATAACAAGGATAGAGGAATATCTCCTTAGCAAAATGCAAATAGATGATTTAATGACGGGATTAGAATTAAAAGATTTGAGGAGAGTGGGAGTAAAAATTCCCCTTTTGAAACTGGCAAGGACAGTATGGAGAGAGGCTAAGAAACTGACGGGATTTGTTGGAATCCCAACAGAAACTGCGCTTTGGAACAACCCAAAATTCGAACAACTGGAAGCTTTTGAGGATAGTAAATTTTGGAAGCAGAATAAGATAACAACTTTTGGTCAGATATATGACAAAAATGTGATACTAACCTATGAAAACCTATGTAAACAATATAACTTATTGAGTAAACAGTTCTACAGATACCTTCAGCTGAGGCAGGTGTTACAGACACAGTTTAGAAGAGAGGAAGTAAAAATATCTAAATATCCCCTTATAGGTATCCTGAAATCACAGGGACCTAAGGGACTGATAGCAAAGATTTACACACACCTGTTACAGAAGAAAATAGAAGGCGAACCACTGAAAATAAGGGATAAGTGGCAGGAGGCTATCCCAGACATGAGCGATCATGAATGGGATGAAGCCTGCAATTCCCACTGGAAGGTATCCCCTGCAATGAATAACAGGATAATACAGATGAATATAATACATCAGACATACTTGGCTCCAAATAGATTGCACAAAATGGGGAGGATGACTGAACCAAGATGTACTAGATGTGGGCAGGGGGGGGAGCAGACTTCCTTCATGTAATGTGGTACTGTGGTAAAATAGGAAAATATTGGCAACAAGTAGCTAGGAATGCAAAATATATATAAGAATAATTTTAATTATAATTTGTATTATATAAAGAAATGCAAAAATATATAAAAATGTATAATGTAAATTATTATGTAATGAAAAATTTGGAATAAAGAGTTTTGAGAAAAAAAAAAAAAAAAACCAATATCTGAATAATTTGGGGGATCACCAGAACATGTGTATCCAATCCCCATTATCTCGCTCACATTTTGGACATAGTGCCAAGCTCCTGTTAACCCACCTATAAAGTTGTACTGTGTTCTGTACACCCTATGCAGTAGATAAATGTGTGAATATTTTGGAGAATCGGAAACAAACACCAACGGGGCAGAGGTTAGACATGTATCCCATACATCCCCAGCTATAGGGTCCCAAGTCCTTTTCCCATCCCTCTCTACACGGGAGTTTCGAGGCATCGTGTGTGGATTGAATTAAAAAAAGAATATCCTCTAGAGATCATACCTTATCTTACTCTAATAGGATCCCATGCATTAAGAGATGCCTAGTAGGGGAGAGTATAATACTCCGTACCTGAACTGCGTGCCCAAGTTGTAGATAGATACTTATAGAACTGGGTGCAAGGAAGGGCAAACTGTCTTTGTAATTCCAAAAAGGACTTAATTACTAAACCAGTAAATAAAATGCCCGCTTTTTCCCAATCCTGAAAGCCCTGTAGTTTGAGTATTTCTGGAAAGTTGGAATTACACCATATGAGTGCGTAAGGACAGCTTCCCTGAATACCCAGATTACATCTAACATATGACAACAAGGTATTTAACATGAGGATTGTCGGGAGGTCAGACTAAATGTGAGAAACCCACCTCCAAAAATGTCAGAGCCGGGCTAGGGGATCCCCAAGGCACCAACAACTTGCAGACAGAATCTAGAGTGTCCCTCCACTCCCCATGCCCCCAGGTGTTGGATTTGGGAAGCAATGTAATAATGTCTTGTATGTGGGACAGCAAGTCTGCCCGATCCTAGCCCAAATTGTAGTGTGGATAAGCCGATTCTGGATGTCTTATTACGCCATATCAACGATCTGAACTGAGAGTCAATTTGGGGAAAACCATTTACGTGGTATCCAGAAAGGCGAAACGCATAGTAGCTGAGGAGCCCACACTATCTTAATAAGGTAAACCCTGCCAACCACTGACAATATAAGTTTGGACCAGGCCGAGCATTTAGTATGAAAACTACGAAGCAATGGTAACAGATTCAGCTAATATACCGCAGGGGATCGGGGGTGATTTGTATACCTAGGTATTGGAATGAGGATATCATTTTAACTGCCCTGGCACACATTGGAACAGGAGCAGAGATTGGACCCAGTGGCATCAGGAGTCAGATTTTAGTAAGATGCCAATAATTGCCTCATTCATGGACAGGGGTAGTCTGCCCTCATTGAGGGCAGCATTATAAACCTTGAGAAGCACTGGTATCAGCTGAGATGAATACCTCTTGTAAACCTCAGCTGGTAGGCCGTCTGCTTCTGGGGCCCTCCCATGATGTGCCTGAGCCAAGGTTGTGAGAAGTTACTCTTCAGTCAGTGGGGCATTAAGTGTTTTGGCATCCAATGTTGCCAATTTAGGCATAAGATATGCATCTAAAATTCATACAATTCTGTTAGGGATGGATGTACAGGAGTAAACGTCTACGTAAATGTTTTAATAATGTAAGTTGCTTGGTACGAGTTACCCTGTGAATTCACTATGATCTGAATATGATTAGAAGTCTGCTGAGCATTAGTAAGCATGGCCAGCATATGCCCTGTAGTGTTTTCAGCTTTTTGTAGTGCAAGTTGACGGGACAGGGATTGTGATGCTAACCATGCACGTTTGGTGTCATCAGATGGAGTAGCAATATAAGCAGACTCAGTTCTTTGCACCTCTGATAGTACAAAAGTTTCCCATGATTTTGGATCACTTAATACGATTAAGGCTACTTTCAAACTGGGGCGGGTGGGCGTCAGCGGTAAAGCAGCGATATTTTTAGTGCCGGCGCTTTTAACCCACAGCTATCGGCCAAAAAAAGGATTAAAAACACCCGCTAAGTGTCGCTGCAGCGGCGCTCTGCTGGCACTGCCCAATTTATTTTAATGGCAAGTACTGCAAAGATGCTGCTTGCAGGACTTTTTTTCCCCAAATCCTGCAAGCGCATCACTCGTGTGAAAGCCCTCAGGCTTTCACACTGGAGAGGCTCTTTACAGGCGCTATGCAGGTGCCATTTTTAGCACTGCAGCATCTCAATGTGAAAGTAGCCTAATAAGGGTAAGAAATTGTCCCCTCAGGTATGCTTTAGAGGCATCCCACACTACATCGAAGTCAGCTGTATCTATGTTCTGTCTAAAAAAGATGTTCAATAATTTTGGCACAGGATCTGGATCTAGGAGCAAGGACAGTGGAAAGGGGAAAAGCCTCCAAAAGGATTGTCCAGGGTGAGCTGGGACTAAAAAGCTCCACCCAGAACGGAGAATGAACAGAGACATTTCTGGCTTCGTACCCAGACATGTCCAATAATGGAAGCAGTGTCATATTTCCAAGACCCAGATCTATCCTGGACAACCCCTCCAAAAGAGGCAGAGCAGCACAAAGTGTCGCACATTTGGATATCGCATCCTCCACACATTTATCAAGCCTAGCTCCCCCAACACGCTGGCAAATCCAATCGGACTTGCAGGTATGGAACATGTGCTGGCTGTCACACCAGTTAGTTGTTGAAATCACCCACTGCCAGCAGTGGCACCTAGGAAAATGGGCCATATAGCCCACAAGGGTTTTTAGGGTCTCGGCTGAGAATGGTGGAGGAATGTATATGCCCGCTATAATACAACTTAAACCATATAAAGCACATAGCAAAAAAACATATCAACCTTCTGGATCTGCAAGTACATTTATTATGGAAAACAGTCCCCTAGCATATGAGAACACTTACTCCCCTAGAATTGGCGGAGTGTATAGCATGAAATTGATGGCTACACGGCCGCTGTGAAAATGTAGGTGTCTGTCCGGATGGACAGTGACTCTCTTGTAAACATATTACAGAGGTGTCCATATGTTTAATGGTACGAAGAACCGCCAAGCGTTTAATTGTATTATTTAGTCCTCGGACATTCTAGGACAAAAACTCAGATTTTTAGCCATGGTCCCACAAATGTAACATCAATAGCCCTAGCAACAGGAAGCATTCATTGTCTTATATACCCACATGTGTAGAGGAGCCATAGGGAAAGCAATCCAAAAATCAAAAACTGTTTGGACAGTGACAGGAACCCCAGGGATAGAACAAGTACAGATTAGCTTAGCACTCTGTTAGCAACAATCTAGAATGCATGGACTGGTCAATAGGAATGTTGGGCCATTTAACAGAACAAAAAAATAAAAACAGTCTTGGGCCAACCGGGCTCCCAGAGTGTAACAAAAAAGCAGTCAGTAAACATAGGACCGTGTGAAGGGCTACAGTTGAAGATCAACAGGAGGGTAATAAGTCCCTACAGCAGAGCTTCTCTGCAGCGGATAAGGTACTAGGAACAATACTAAAGAACTTGGCAACAGTGCAATGCTTTAAATAAGGATACTGCTGGGGAGATTTTGAGTGCTGCAATGAGCACCCGCATAACTGGTGTAATCAGGTAGGTGCTGGTCTTCGCTTCTGCAAGGCTCATAGGGATCTTTCTTCGCTATCCAGCCATGCTGGGTTTGTCAAAGAAATGCCCGCCCCTCGCCACAACCCGCAGCCGAGTAATTCCAGAGATCTAAGGCGCCATTTTGCATCAGTGAATTTCGCTCTCTGTTTTTGTGACTCTGCAGAGAAATCAGGGAAGAGTGATATTTTAGTGTTGTTGATGACTAGAGACCCCGCCATGTTGTGGGCCTTGGAGAGCAGGACATCCCGGTCCTTGGAATTTTAAAAGTTTGAACAGAAACAGACAAGGATGCGCCCATGGTGGTAATGGGCATGCTGGGAACCTATGTGCTCATTCCACAGTGAACATGGGGGAGAATGCATCAGTGCCAAATGCAGTAATAAGCCATTATTAAATAAATGCGATCAGGTTTTTTTCCTTCAGCTTTTTCTGGTTTACCAGTGGCTTGCACATTGTTGCGCCTCAGTCTGTTCTCCAGGTCATTCAGCCTGGCTGCATGCTGAGAAGTGAGATGGACATTATAACTGAGATCACGCTTCATGGGTGTCAAGTAATCCTCAATGGAGAAGACTCTCCCTTCTAAAGGGGAGGTCCTCTTTCTAAGCTTTTGCATCTCCTGTCTAATAAAGTAATCTCGGTTTTCCTCCATTTTAACTTCATCTGTGAGAGCAGTAAGAGACATGTTACAATTAGTCACCGCAAAGAATATGTCATAGGGTCGGTTCAGGATCCTCTGATGCTGCTGGTGACTCCAACGGATACTCCAGTGCTGAGGAAAGAGTCAGATCATCTTTAGGCAGGGCTTTAGAGAAAAGCTTGTGTGCCGCTGCTCTATATTTCTCCTTGGCTGTTTTCTGTGAGCCGGTGCCATCTTGTCTCATGAGGTCTGCAGGCCTGAGATCTTTCAGCTGCCTAGCCATCGCCATCAGTCACTTCAAACCCCTTGATCTGTAGACCAGAGTAGCAGGGAGCTTTCAGTGTCCCCGGGAGAGCAAACAGACTGGTATAAAGGATTGCCCACAGGATATCAGTAAGGATGTTTGGCGGAGAGAGCACAGGACATGTCCAGCTACATCCACTGCTCGGCCATGCCTCCGTACTGAGCATTTTTTTAAGCTGCAGTGTGCAAGAGGCCTAAAAAGCATTTTCAAAAAAAAAAAAAGAAGTCCTCAGTAGCCCTCACTGAGAACAATGAAACTAATAAGGCTGCAACGCAGACAGCACGGAAAGATATCAGCTGAAAAAAAAACAAAGACCAGCAGGTATTTCATTGCACTTAATAAACAGACATAACAAAATGCTTTTGATGGTACAAGCAACCAAAAGGGACCAATAGGTTAATGTTATGGTAATGTTCACTTTTGTACAGCACAAAGAAAAGCAAAAGCAAGTAAGGAAAAAAAAGTCAAAAGCGCAATAACATTCCATAACATAACAAAAAGTGATGTGATTGCAAGATTGTATTACGTGAGAAAATATCTGTGAAAAAAATATTCTCCTTTGTCTTTTGTAAATTTGAAAACTATGCCTATAAGTTATCCATTACCAAATTAAATCCTCATCTTCTTAAGGCTGGGTTCCCATTGATGCAAATTGGATGTGGGTTTCCCTGCATCAAATTTCCATGACGGGCGACTGAGTGAGAGGCTCTCAATGGAACTGGTTCACACATCTCCGGGGCAGCTGCGGGGTACATTGCAGAGGGGTACTGTGCATCTTTGGCTCCATTTCAGATCTGAATTGAGGCAAAAATTTGTGCCAGATCTGAAATGGAGACTGCTATATACTGTGCGTCCCTGAAACAGAGAACAGGGACGCACCGGACCCCTGCTGTGAGCCGCATCCGAAGACAGTGTAAACCCAGCCTTAAAGTTAAAGTTACTAAACCCAGGAGCCTGCATTCACTATATCTGGTCTCAAACAGTACACAGACCTGCAATAGTTTTAGTAAATATAAACTGCTAAATACCCTTGCTCATCTGCAGTATATAGCATAACTTCTATCAGTGTCTGGTTAAAGCTTGCAGGAGGAGTTCTCATTCTTCCCTGATGTCTTATGAGGCGCTGCATGACCCCTGACCTCTTTTCTAGACAGTGCCGATCCCACATGCACCCCCCCCCCCCCCAAGAAAAAAAAAAAAACCTCTTTAGCAATACACACCAAAATGAACATGTGCAGAGTACCCCCGAGGCTCTGTTCTATCAGGAGATGTTTGGGGATTGTGGAAGGAGGGGAGGATCAAAGAAGACAAACAGCCTTTTTACACAATGCAGATTAACCCCTCAGGTTTCGCAGTGAGTATAACAAGCATATACAGACTAATTTTACTGTTGTGGGTTTAGTAACACTATAACCATGCACAATTAGTTACCATAGAGTACAAAGATATAAAAGTTATATGTGAAACCAACTTTTCCTAAAAGTGATCAAATCTAAAAATAAAATTATGAAAAAAAAAAAAAAATACTGAGGATTACTGCTTATAACAAGCAAAAGACAATATCAAAGGACCATATCTGCAGCGTTTACTTCTCTCTTTCCAAAGCTCTGAGTCCCATGTCTTTCTGCTGCGTATTGTCTCTGTTATCAGGATGATAACTTCTGACAAGTTCTCAGACACAGGAGATAAAAGCAGCTGCAAATTTGTGTCTGGGTAGGTGCACAGAGATAGATTTGCAGAGAACGGGTCTATTCACAGCACAGCTCTGCAGGTTTCTTTATTCCTCTGCCTATGTGGAGGGGGGGGGGGGTGCATTTCCTCCAATCAGCTGTCACACAGTGTATGCCAAGACTCCACACCCAGTGGTGGAACAGAAAGATTTTTTTTTCACTTTCTAAACAGTGTAGAAAGCTGAAGACAGCAGATATACAAATAAAACGTATGTAGGGAGATTTGTGTATCATCTGAGGCTGTTCACTTCACTGGGTATATGCGAGGGTTTACATCCACTTTATTAACCACTTCAGCCCTGGAAGGATTTACCCCTTAATGACCAGGCAGTTAACTATCTCCTGCCCGGAGATAGCCGAAAGCCGAAGGTGACGTCACACGCCGGCTAGCTGCTACACACTGAGAAGACACAGAGGAAGAGAGCGGCAAGGCTTTGTCTGAGTGAGCCTCTCAACCATAATCTGCTAATCCCCTTGTGCCCCTGTAAGCCTGGACGCGTGAGTACTAACATTATGCTGACAAGGAAGTTTTAAAAGCAGAAAATAAATACGGTCACAAGATATTGTATTGTTGCTTTTTGTTTGTGGCGGTGTGCTATAGAGGGCTGAGGTGGAAGAGGGCTGCTGGTGGACAGTGGAAGACTGTTCTCCCTTTTTTCTCCAGAGATATTTTTTTCCTATAACTTACCCAGCGCTTATAGCAAACTCCCAGGTAATTATCTATTGGGAATAATAAAAACGGACCACTGCTGGATTAAGTTTAGAAAAAGTGCATGTTTTAAACTAAGGGACTGAATTTATACAAAGTTATCGCAAGGAAAAAAGAAAAAAAAAAAAAAGCAGTAGTTGCGATCAGAGGAAGTGACTTTTCTCTTTTTTTGGCATTTATTTTTTCTAAGGGCACAAGGAGAGAAACTATTTATATATTTGTCCTTTTTGGTCGATTCCTGCTGGTACTCCGCTTATATATGTCTTGTTTTCTGATTGTTAAGTAGAGATTTGGCAATGCAACACCTACACTCGGCTAAGCAGAAAAACCCCCAACAAATGCAGTCAGCATCTGCGGCGGCAAAACTGGAACAATACGCGCACATCCCCGCGCAGACGCCACCAAAAAAGGGGACGCTGACCAAAGTACAACAGGGGGGCTCTTTAGATAGAAAAAGTCAAGGTCAACCCAGTAATACAACACTACCTGCAGCGATAACTAAAGCTATGAGTAACAGAGGAGCGACAGGAAATGATAGTAATATAAATATTATTACAACCGTCGAACAAGGCTCACCCCTAGAGAAGGAACCAACCCTGAAAGATGTGCTGTTAGCGGTAAACGCATGTAACGGTTCACTCAAAGAACTGTGTGACCAAATGAAATGAGTAAAGGAGGACCTGTTACTGGTTAGACAAGAGCTGGAAAAGACAGCCCAGAGAGCGTCAGTCCTTGAAGGGAGAACTAGTCAGTTGGAAGATGACGTGTCCCCATTAATCTTGGAAGTAAAAACATTGAGAGAACAAATAACTAGACATGCGAAAAAATTTGAGGAAATGGAGAATAGGCTCTGTAGGGATAATGTGAGAGTGATTGGATTGCCTGAAAAAACTGAAGGCCCAAAGCCTGAGGAATTCTTAGAGAAATGGCTGGTTGAACTTTTTGGAAAGGAGTCCTTCTCAACTGTATTCTCTATTGAAAGAGCTCACAGAGTACCCTTTAGAGTTCCACCAGCAGGGGGTTTTCCTAGACCATTTGTGATGAAATTTTTAAATTATAAGGACAAAGTGTCACTACTGCGGAGTGCAAGGGAAGCTGGAAGTATCCTCTTTAATGGGACAAAAATTTCATTTTACTCTGTTTCTGAAGTTCTGACGAAAAGTCAGAGAGCTGAGTTTGTACAGATCAAACGCAACCTGCAGAAATTCAAGTTGCCCTATGCCCTCCTTTACCCTGCAAGACTGCGTGTGACGGCATTTGGGGAGACGCAGATTTTTAATACTCCAGAAGCAGTGGGAAAATGGATAGAAGAGAACAAGGAGAGACTTACGATAACCTAAGGGGAGGGGGAATACTTAAAATTTAAAAGTTGTATACAATTGCTTTTTTTTTTTTTTTTTCCCTCTCTTTGTAATACTTTGCAATTAGTCACGGGTTGACACTATTAACGTTGTAGGATCGAGGGGAGAGGGGGGGATAGATACACATAGATGAGGTAAGAGTGGGATGGATGGAAGTAAAAGTTTGGTATGGGTAATATGGGTTACGGTCACCTGGAAGCCCCCAGGGGTACACCTAGTTAGGCAGGTGGGGGGGAGGGAGGGAAGGGGGATGGGGGGAGGGAGGGGAGGGTAGATTCTAAAATAATGCACCTAACACAAGGATTAAGGGAGGTTAAAATACAAAGCTCCACAAAAGGTCAATATAGGGAATGCCAACACAAGGATATAAGTTTAGTAAAGGAAGGTTTGAAAGATACACAAGGTTTATTTTGTTCTGGATAGGGGATCAGTTATGTTTCCGACACAGGATTCTATCACAAAAAAAAAAAAAAAAAAAGGGGGGGGGGGAGAGAAAATTTTATGAATTTTGTTTTTTTATATTTTGTTGAGAATGTGATTGTACTATGGGTTGTCTCAATTTTTCCACCTTACAAAGTAAGACATGATAATTAATATAGGATCCTGGAATGTCAGGGGATTGGGGGCAGCGGCGAAGAGGGCAGCTGTCTTTTCAGTGATGGAGGGATATGGAGCGGGACTAATCTGTCTGCAGGAAACACATCTGACCAAAGAAACTGCCCCGTCTCTGCAGGGTAGGAAGTACCCAAAACAATACCACTTAGTGTACTCCTCATATAGTAGAGGGGTTAGTATCCTGGTAGGGGCGGGGGTGAATTTTTCCTGCAGACAGATTAGTATAGATGAGGATGGTAGATATATCTTTTTGTACTGTACAGTTGGCAACTGCATGTGTGTGTTGGCAAACATATATATTCCTCCTCCATTTAAAATGGATATTCTGTTTAAACTGAACGAGTTCCTGATGGATAAAGGGGAAATACTAGCTTTTATAATAGGGGACTTCAATGAGGTTCTAGATGGAAGACTGGATAGGTTTCCCATACAGATAACCTCCAATACTATAGGAAAAAATAAACTGAGTCAATTCTTGGAGGAAGTAGGATGGACAGATATATGGAGGGTCTGTAACCCTGGAATACAGCAATACTCATGCTGCTCTGTTACGCACTCAACGCTCTCCAGGATAGATTTGGCCCTGGGGAGCGAGAGGGCATTACAGATGGTAGAAAGGGTTAAATATTGTTCGAGAGGAATATCAGATCACTCCCCGATAGTGGTGACAGTGAATGTAGGGGGGAAAGAGCTGAGAGGGACTGGAAAATAAACTCAAATTGGTTTGAGTTAATTAAAGAAGCGGATGGGATCCTTCCTAAACTGAGAGAATTTTTGGTCTTTAACAAGGGTACAGCGGCTCCTAGTATAATATGGGATACCCTGAAGGCATTTCTTCGGGGTATTCTCATACAACAAGTGGCTAAATTCAATAAGGAGGCTAGGGTAGAGGAAGAAAAAAGTCAGAGAGAGATGCTAGAAGCCGAAAACCAATACACACTAGACCCATCTGAGGTGAGGGAAAAAAAACTGCTGGAGAAGCAACAAGAGTACAAGTTAGTTATAATGAGGAAGGTGGAGACTAGAAGACTCTTCCAGCGACATGCTACCTTCGCAGAAGGAGAAAATGTTGGCAGGATGCTAGCGCAGCTCGTGAGGTCCAACTCTCCACCATCTGCTATCCAGATTATCAGAACAGATGGAGGAGAGATTATATCTAATACCACAAAGATAGTTCTGACTTTCAGGGACTTCTATAAAAATCTCTATACATCCAAGAGATCAGGCGTAGAGGGTGCAATGGAGGACTTCCTAGGAAATCTGGAGATCCCGACTATCTCACCCATAGAAAGGGAGGAACTAGAGGCCCCAATAACCCTCATAGAGCTTCAGCAAGCAGTGAATAGCATGTCAAATCAAAAGTCCCCAGGCCCGGATGGGCTTCCAGTAGAGGTTTATAAATACTATGGAGGGATCTTATTACCAGAACTACTAAAGACATTAGAAGATGTGGGCAGGGAAGGGCGGCTACCCACATCAATGGTAGAGACAACTATTATAGTCCTCTGGAAGGAAGGAAAGGATCCGTCAGATGTCGCAGCCTATAGGCCAATATCTCTGCTATGCTCTGATGCCAAAATCTTGGCTAAAGTGCTAGCAATCAGGTTGAATAAAGTCATTTCAAAAGTAATTCACCCGGACCAGACAGGATTTATAGCAGACAGATCCACAAGTATTAATATCAGAAGAGCATATTTAAATTTACAGAGCCCTGTAGTGAAGGAGGATCCAAAAGCCATACTCTCACTGGACGTATCAAGCATTTGATACCGTGGAATGGAGATACATATGGAGAACCCTAGAGAAATTTGGAATTGGACCCTCCTTTACTAGATGGATAAAAATACTATACGATAGGCCTAATACTAGACTGAAAATGAATAACGAATTTTCAGAGAAGATAGAGCTGGAGAGGGGGACGAGGCAGGGGTGTCCATTATCACCCCTCCTCTTCGCCCTCGCAATGAAACCACTTGCTATCGCTATAAGATCTAGCCCCGAGATATTAGGTTTCCAGATGAAGGCGGGAAGGGTAGAAAAAATTTCGCTATATGCGGATGATGTGTTACAGGTCAGTCACTAAGCAAAGCAATGAACATAGTAGAGGAATTCGGTGGATTTACAGGATTAGAAATAAATTGGGAAAAGTCTGAATTATTACCAATAGATCCCACCGCTGAAGTACGAATACCAGGGATGCCTCATCTTGCAGTAGTTGAGTAGTTGACTCATTGAAATACCTTGGGATAGTCTTGACGAAGGATCCCAGCCAATTTATAAGTAAAAATCTTGAACCCTTACTAGTAAAATTAAAAAAAAAGATAGACATTTGGAAACGTTTCCCATTATCAGTGGCGGGAAGGTGTGGGCTGATTAAAATGATCTGGATGCCACAATTATTGTACATATTGCACAACTCGCCAGTGTGGATATGCAGGAGGAAATAATGGGGACTATGGCTTAATACATAATGAAAGGAAGGGAGGAAGATGGGTATGTCCCATCCCGGACCGGGTCCTCCCTTTCCCTCCTCCCCCGGGGAAAAAAAAAAAAAAATATATAAAAGTTTAAGATCCAGCTAACTTGCACTTTTTTTTATAATTATTAAGAGTCTGTCAAATGCTGTGTTTTTTTTCTTTTTTTTGTTTCTGCTTTGAAGTGTTAAATAATTGTGAAAAATTTAATAAAGATTGAAATTTAAAAAAAAAATAGCATTAAGTGTATATTGATTGGTTTGCGCAAAAATTTATAGCGTCTACATGGGACAGATTTAATGGCATTTTTATAAACTTTTTTTTTACTATTAATGAAGGTGATCAGTGATTTTTAGCGAGACTGCGACATTGTGGTGGACAGATTGGACACTTGACATTTTTTTGGGACCATTGACATTTATACAGCGATTAGAGCTAAAAATAGCCACTGATTACTGTATAAATGTCACTGGCAGGGAAGGGGTTAACACTAGGGGGCGATCAAGTTGTTAAGTTTTCCCTAGGGAGGTGTTTCTAACTGTGGGGGGAGTGGACTGATTGGGAGTAGAGAGAGAGATCGCTGTACCTGATCACTAAGAACAGCAGATCTCTCTCTACTTTCCTGACAGAATGGGGATCTGTCTGTTTACATTGACAGATCCCCATTCTGGCTCCGAGGAGCGATCGTGGGTCACCGGCCACGCGCATCACCTCTCGCGTGCCCCCTATAGCTCTTAAAGCAGCCGCCGTACACCTATGGCGATTCGCAAAGCCTTGCCAACCTGCCGCCGTAAAATTACAGTGGTTGGTCGGCGAGCAGTTAAAGATCAATAATGTGCGGAAACTAATACCCAAAAACGACTTGCCCAATGTAAAGTCACTGAACACCCCCAAATACCTTATTTTTGCATTTTTATCGGCAGTCATGTAGTTGCTCGCTGTTAAAGTGGTTGTAAAGTCACATCTATTATCCTCTGGTGGGTGCATTTTTAAATTATAAAGCTAAAATACCTTTTGTCCAGCTCTTTGTGGTCACATGTCCTCCCTCGGCTCTCCTTCTTGATCTAAGGTGTACAGTGGGAGGGGCTGAGATTCCCCTCTGATGTATGCAAGCTAGCAGGAGTACATGTGACCACACAGCAAAGCTGGGCAAAAAAAAGGTATTTAGCTTTATAATAATACAAACTCTGTACTTATCATGTCCTTAAAACAGGAGGATAAAAGTAGATAAGTGTTACTGTTACTTTACACTTTACCAAAAGGGGAGGAGCAGCTGTAGCAGAACACTCAATTAAGGCAGGAGGAGAGGGGAGGAGATTGGCTTCACAGTTCACACACAGATTACAAAAATTACAGGGAGATGCAGAGATGCTGAATACACAGCAGGATGATGGAGATACGTAATCTGATCAAGCCATCAGGGATCAGCAGCAATGATAAGCGTAGTCTCTAAACACAGGGGAACATACAAAACATGTAGGATCAACCAGGATTTGTACAACATAGAAACAATTGACATGGCAAAAGCACTGTGCTATATCTCGTGCTTTAAAGGGACAGGAGCATGGTTTTTCTTTTCGGGGTTACAATCACTTTAATAGGATGGGGTAGAGACAAAAAAAAGATGCTCAACACCAAAAAGATCAAAACACACTGAAAGGCTTGCACAGCAATGCAATGAATGTGTAGGGAAAACGTGCCATCTTGGAAGATTTTTGGAAAAGAAGTTATCAAGTAATAACTTGTGTTTTCCCAAGTCATCCTTCCATGATCGTCACAGAGACTAGAAAGATGCATACTTAAGGGGGACTACAGCCCTAAGGACCTTACACCTTACACCTGAACGCCAGGTCTTCGCAAGACACAAGGTAAATCCTGCAATGTCTAAAAGGTGGCAGATCTGCTCAATGGTGGCACTAGCCCTCTTGGCACAGGATGTTGCAAGAAATCAGGGGAAGTGAGCTGTAATCTTAATGGGACACTTTTAGACTTTTGGGGTGTAGGGTAGTCCAATAGCTGACTTGATCTATATAGTGATTGATGTTTGAAGGCCTGAAAAAGAACCAACAGAGCTGTAGATATCTTTATTTTTCTGAAGGCCTCAATGTATTGTAAAATACATTTTTTACACCCAATGATGCAAATTCTTCAAATTACTGCAGATGGAGGAATCACTTGTGAATGATGGCAGACACCTTAGGCAAAAATATGGGGTCAGCAGTGTCAGGAAAAATAGGTATTGTTCATTTACTGACATTTCCTGTAGTTCACTGATCCACCTCACAACTGTGATGGCTATATGGTTGTGGATACATTCATTCTGAACCCCGATGCTGGGCTCAGACTTGTCTGGTGCTTTGGCATAATAAACACAACAGAGACCAGGAACCAGCCTATTAAAGCAGTACACCAATTGGTCCTCTGCCATCATGCATCATCCTTTAGAGGATAGTCCCATGGCAAGGTCTGCTTTAAGAAGTGAGCTTAAAGCGGTTCTGCACTGTCTGTAGTTTTTTTTTTTTTTGTGCAATGCAATGGATTTCAAGATGTTATTTAAGTACTCACGTGTTCCATTTCACTAACTCATTGCTGACGGTTTTCGTCATCTAAAATAAGTTCGAAAAATCCTTCCTGCTGGTTGCCATCTTGCCTGTGGGCATGTGAAACCACACAGACACTTCAGATGCCGACATCTCGCAAAATTTCGGAAGATATGGCCGAAATCTCGTGAGATTTCGGAAGATGTCCGCACTGACTCCTGGGATCAATGACACCAGATCCCAGGAGACAGTGCGGCGTGACGAGGATCGACGCAGAGACCCCGCCCACCGCCGAAGAGACAGAGGAAAGAACGTCAGCAATTACAAGGTAAGTGAAAAAAAAACAACAACACTTCATTTAGTACGCTTTGCCTGATTTGGAAGGAAAAGAGATTTACTAAATTAAATGTGTGCAGAACCACTTTAAGTGCCTGCCACCAGTGGCTTAGGTGGTCTCTTCAAGGTGCCACCACTATCCACATTTCAGTTGCCAAAAGGTCATCCATGTCTAACCTTGGTGCCCCCAAGCTGTGTAGTAAGATGCCAGGCTCCCCCCACTACAGCACACCATGCTTTCGTCATTGTGTCAACCATGCACATCACTTCTGGTCACACAGTCTACCAACACATGGATGTTCTGGGGCAAGCGAGGTTTGAAATGGCTGTGCATTACTTCTGGGACTGGCATCTACCTTGCCAAACATGCGGCTCAGAAAGCAGGGCTCCTGCTTTATCCATTCATGCAACCCTTTCCTGTGGGATTTGACAAAGCATGTCACAGGACTATTCTGAAGGTAGGGTGTGCTAGTCCACCACACCAGCATAAGGCTAGAGAGCCCCAAGCAGATCGCTGGAAGGAGTGAGGGACAAGTGCAAGGGACTTTGCCTAAGCAACTTTTCCATATCCCTTTTCATCAGCAGCTAACAGGGCAACCTGCCTGCAACTCAAGCATTGTTAGGTAGAGGGATCCTCAATCATCTCTTTTGGAAAACAGGGGACAGGAAAACAACCAACAGGGAGCTACCTAAAAATGTGCCTGAAGGTGATGCAGGAATTACAAAAAAACTAAAAGGAGAAGGAGCTGTGAGTAAGCTTTTAAAGAGGAAGTAAACCCTAATGGGTTTACTTCCTCTTTGTTTCCTTGCAAAGGTAAAGCATGACGACACATAAGCCTGCGATGTCACCGCTGTTCCCTTGTGTACGGAGCCACCTTCTTTGTGGGTATTGCGGCTCCGGCGCTGTTACTGGCCGGAGCCGCGATGACGTCACTCCTGTGCATGCGCACAGGAGCCGCCACTCGTGGCATATCGCCGTTAGCAGCGTCGTGCTCAGTGCGCCTGCGCGCCGCTGTCTATGGCGCATGCACCATTTTACAAATATGTCCCTGGAGGATGACTTTAAAAATAAGCCTCTACTGGATTAGAAAAATTAGAAATAGAAAAAATGATCATACCTCTTATTACTGCCATGTTTTTAAAGCCAATGAGGCTGAGCTTGGTTTCAATCATGTCGGTTAATTTTGGTATCTAGAAAAAAAAAATACAAATGAATAAACATGGAGCAGTTACAATGAAGTGAAACTATCTTTTATGAGATTTGGAATATTTAAAATGGTCTGAAAGGCATTTGCTGCAAATGAGTGAAGTTAAATAAGGACGTTATAACAGAATGTAATCTAAAAACAATTACAGCAGTGTTTACAAAATGTTTTTTAAAGTCTAACAGTACCTGCTGGTTTCAGTTTTCCAACAAAATATGTAATAGTATAAAGAATCATCATTCACAATAAACTCCTGACAAATGCAGCGTCAGACCCTGGCCACCTTCACCAATTTGTGACAAATGGCTGGTCAATCTTACACTGCATTGTCTCCGATATGCGACAATGGCACTCTCAGCCCTGTATAAAGACTTTCCAGCTCGCAGGACCACAATCTAAGTGCCAGCAGACAAGAGCGATTGTTGTTGGGTATGGTTAACTACACAGTTAACCCTTGATACCCTCAAGTCAATCACTGCCAGGAGATATTTTGTAGTAAATTTTAAACATTCACAATAATAGTGATAACAGTTATGACTTAAAATAAATGTCTGTAACACCGATAAGAGACAGGGATTCTGAAAGCTCTACGATAGTACATCCAAGATAATTTTACAATTTAAAAAATAATGTTTAATAAGTAGGCAGGTAAAACTGCTACAAAATATTTACAGAAAAAGGTATTACAAATGAAAGACAGTAATGCAACAGGAGGAAGAAAAGGGTTTAAAAGTGAAAATACTTAGTGTTACTAAACTGGTCTCCCACAGTACACAGAACATAGAAATGCAATTATTTTTGTAATTATAAATTGCCAAATACCTTTACTCATTAGCAGTATATAGCAGTCTTGTGACTTTTATCAGTGTCTGGTTAAAGTGGTTGTAAAACCTTTTTTGGTGGCTTTTACCTATAGGTAAGCTTAGAATAAGGCTTACCTATAGGTAGTGGAAATATGTCCTAAATGTTCGCCGTTTAGGAGATATTTCACTTGTAGTGCGCCGATGTTGTCATTGGCTCATGCACTGTTAAGGGGAGGACCACTGTGCCATTTCCTCCCCCAGCTTGTGCCGTGACTGGCGGCTCCCGCGCGCATGTGCGGGAGTGACGTCACGCGACTCTGGCCAGTAACAAAGCCGGAGTCCGTGGCCCTGGAAGGAAGAGGGGTGAAGATGGACGCGGCCTGCTCAGGGGACAGTGCAGGCTTCGTTTGCAGGTAAGTGTCATATAATGGGCTAGTATGCATCATGCTTTTCATTTGCAGGCCTTGCGGGGAGAAAAAGAGGAAGTAAAACCCATCAGGGTTTACTTCCTCTTTAAAGCTTGCAGGAGGAGTTTTCATTCTACTCTGTCCTATGAGGCTGCAAGACCTGAAACTCAGGATCACTGGATAAAAAAAAAAAAAAAAAAAAAAAAAAAAAAAATTGTTATCCAGTGATCCTGAGTTTCAGGTCTTGCAGCCTCATAGGACAGAGTAGAATGAAAACTCCTCCTGCAAGCTTTAAAGAGGAAGTAAACCCTGAGGGGTTTTACTTCCTCTTTTTCTCCCCGCAAGGCCTGCAAATGAAAAGCATGATGCATACTAGCCCATTATATGACACTTACCTGCAAACGAAGCCTGCACTGTCCCCTGAGCAGGCCGCGTCCATCTTCACCCCTCTTCCTTCCAGGGCAGACAACAGGGGCAGCCTTGTTATACAGGATAGGGGACAGTTCCTAAATTAATCCTTTTGCCTATTGTCAGATGATCACACTTAATTTTTTTTTTTTTTTTAAGTGTGATCATCTGACAATAGGCAAAAGGATTAATTTAGGAACTGTCCCCTATCCTGTATAACAAGGCTGCCCCTGTTGTCTGCTTGTCGTTGTTGGATCATAATGGTTTGTAATTAATCAAAACTTTAACAGCCTGAGTTTCAGCTAAACTAAGACTATGGTTCTTACAGGCTGATGTAGCGTTGCATAATTTGAGCAAATCTTTCCAAGTGGCCTGATAATTGGTCTCTATACACGATTCCTTTGACTGTGGGAGTATAAGGCAGATTTCCCATAATTCCTCCAGGATAGAAGCCATACATTTGTCACCAACTGTCTATCTCAAAATCTGGAATTGGACTTCTAACACTATTATTACTGTCCTTATCCTTCTGACCAATAAAATGTAACCTTACTGTAAGATTCTGAGTAAACCTGTTACAAAGTTACATAGTAGGTGAGGTTGAAAAAAGACACAAGTCCAACCTGTGTGTGCTTTTATGTTAGTATTACATTGTATATCCCCGTATTTTGTGGTCGTTTAGGTGCCCATCTAATGTTTTTTTTTTAATTATTGATGCTCCCCGCTGAAACCACTGCCTGCGGTAGAGAATTCCACATCCTTACCGCTCTCACAGTAAAGAACCCTCTACGCAGTTTAAGGTTAAACCTCTTTCCGACTGGCTCACGCCGATATACATCGGCAGAAAGCCACGTACAGGCAGATTAATGTACCTGTACGTTGCCCTTGATGAAGCGGTTTGCGGGTGCGCGCGCACCTGCACCCGCCATGACCTCTGAGTGTGATTACGGGGCCCGCAGACACGATGTCCACGGGGATACCCGCGATCTTCTCGCGGAGAGGAAGAACGGGGAAATGCTGATGTAAACAAGCATGTCCCCGTTCTGCCTAGTGAAAGGACACTGATCACAGGTCCCTGTAATCAGGAGCAGTTATCAGTGTCGTGTCACACATAGCCCCTTCCCCCACAGTTAGAATCATTCCCTAGGACACACTTAACTCCTACAGCGCCCACCTAGTGGTTAGCCCCTTCACTGCCAGTCACATTTACACAGTAATCAATGCATTTTTAATTGCACTGATCGCTGTATAAATGTGAATGGTCCCAAAATCCCACCAAAAGTGTCCCATCTGTCCGCCATAATGTCGCAGTCACGATAAAAATCGCTGATAGCCGCCATTACTAGTAAAAAAAAAAAAAAAATTAATAAAAATGCCATAAAACTATCCCCTATTTTGTAGACGCTATAACTTTTGTGCAAACCAATCAATAAACGCTTATTGCGATTTTTTTTTTTTTTTTTTACCAAAAATATGTATTAGAATATGTATCGGCTTAAACTGAGGGAAAGAAAAAAAAAAAAAAAAAAAGAAATCGCTATTTTTTGGTTTATAGCACAAAAAATAAAAAAAAAACGCAGAGGTGATCAAAAACCACCAAAAGAAAGCCATTTGTGGGGAAAAAGGGACGTCAATTTTGTTTGGGAGCCACGTCGCACGACTGTGCAATTGTCAGTTAAAGTGACGCAGTGCCGAATCGCAAAAAGCGCTCTGGTCTTTGGGCAAATGGTCCGGGCCTTAAGTGGTTAAACCGCTTCTCTTCTAATTTAGTGAATGGCCATGTGTCTTTTTGAATTCCCTTTTGCGGAAAAGTTTTATCCCTATTGTGGGGTCACCAGTATAGTATTTGTACATTGAAATCATATCCCCTCTCAAGCGTCTTCTCCAGAGAGAATAAGTTCAGTGCTCGTAACCATTCCTCATAACTAAGGTCCTCCAGTCCCTTTATTAGCTTTGTTGCTCTTCTCCGGACTCTCTCCAGTTCCAGCACATCCTTCCTAAGGACTGGTGCCCAGAACTGGACTGTTAAGGTCCTTAAAAAAAAAAATACAAATTTATTGGGTCGGGTATTAGGCCCAAAACATAGTCCTTTACTAAAGGAGGAAGGACTGGTCAGGGTATGTTAACTGCTTCCCGACCGCCTCACGCAGATATACTGCGGCAGAATGGCACGGGCAGGCAAAATCACGTACGGGTACGTGGCCCTTTAATTGCCTGCCCATGGGTCGCGCGCACACCGCCAGCGGCGCGCTCGCGACCCGGTCGGGAGCTCCGTGACCCCGGCCGCGGGACCAGCGGACCCGATCGCCGCTGGTGTCCCGCGATCGGGTCACAGAGGTGAAAAACGGGGAGAGGTCTGTGTAAACAAACCTCTCCCCGCGCTTCCCACTCTGCCTGTCATTGATCGGCTGTTCCCGGTCATCGGGAAAGCCGATCAATGACGTCAGCCCCGCCCCCTAATGTAAAAAAACACACACGTAACAGCTCATAACCCCTCCCCTCCCCCTAGTGGTTAACTCTTTCACTGCATGTGTCATTTATACAGGAATCAATTCATTTAAATAGCATTGATTGCTGTATAAATGACAATGGTTCCAAAAATGTGTCAAAAATGTCCGATGTGTCCGCCATGTCGCAGTCACAATAAAAATCGCTGATCGCCATTACTAGTAAAAAAAAAAAAATAATAAAAATGCTATAAAACTATCCCCTATTTTGTAAACGCTATAACTTTTGCGCAAACCGATAATCGCTAATTGCGATTTTTTTTACCAAAAATATGTAGAAGAATACGTATCGGCCTAAACTGAGGGAAAAAAAACGTTTTTTTTATATATTTTTGGGGGATATTTATTATAGCAAAAAGCAAAAAATATTGCATTGTTTTCAAAATTGTCGCTCTATTTTTGTTAATAGCGCAAAAAATAAAAACCGCAGGGGCGATCAAATACCACCAAAAGAAAGCTCTATTTGTGGGGGAAAAAAGGACGCCAATTTTGTTTGGGAGCCACGTCGCACGACCGCGCAATTGTCAGTTAAAGCGACGCAGTGCCGAATCGCAAAAAGGGGCCTGGTCCTTTGGCTGCCAATTGGTCCGGGGCTGAAGTGGTTAAAATAGATTATACATTTTCATGGTAGTTTTCAGACTGAGTATATGGTTCAGAGTAATATATTGATAAATAAGGTTACCAAAAGGATTTATAGTGATTGACACCTATTAACAGTGCCTTGAAAAAAAAAAAAAAAAATATTCATACCCCTTGAAATTTTCCACATTTTGTCATGTTACAACCAAAAAGGTAAATTCATTTTATTAGGATTGTATGTGATAGACCAACACAAAGTGGCACATAATTGTGAAGGGGAAGGAAAACGATAAATGTTTTTCAAATATTTTTACAAATAAATGTGAAAAGTGTGGTGTGCATTTGTATTCAGCCCCCGAGTCAATACTTTGCTGAACCACCTTTTGCTGCAATTACAGCTGCAAATCTTTTTGAGGCTGTCTCTACCAGGTTTGTACATCTAGGAGTGAAATATTTGCCCATTTTTCTTTGTAAAATAGCTCAAGCTCTGTCAGATTGGATGCAGAGCATCTGAACAAGTCTTGCCAGAGATTCTCAATTGGATTTAGGTCTGGACTTTGACTGGGCCATTCTAACACATGAATAGGCTTTGATCTAAACCGTTCAATTGGAGCTCTGGCTGTATGTTTAGGGTTGTTGTCCTGCTGGAAGGTGTACCTCCGCCCCAGACTCAAGTCTTTTGCAGACTAACAAGTTCTCTTCTAAGATTGCCCTGTATTTGGCTCCATCCATCTTCCCATCAACTCTGATCAGCTTCCCCACAACATGATGCTGCCACCATGTTTTACGGTGGGGATGGCGTGTTCAGGGTGATGTGCGGTGTTAGTTTTCCGCCACATATAGCGTTTTGCTTTTAGGCCAAAAAGTTAAATTTTGGTCTCATCTGACCAGAACACCTTCTTCCACGTTTGCTGTGTCCCCCCCACATGGCTTCTTGCAAACTGCAAACAGGACTTATGGCTTTCTTCCAACAATGGCTTTCTTGCCACTCTTCTATAAAAGCCAGATTTGTGGAGTGCATGACTAAGTTGTCCTGTGGACAGATTCTCCCCCCTGAGCTTTGGATCTCTGCAGCTCCTACAGTTACCATGGGCCTCTTTGCTGCTTCTCCGATTACTGCTCTTCTTGCCCGGCCTGTTAGTTTAGGTGGACGGCCATGCCTTAGTAGGTTTGCAGTTGTGCCATACTCTTTGCATTTTCGGATGATGGATTGAACAGTGCTCAGTGAGGTGTTCAATACTTGGAATATTGTTTTATAACCCAACCCTGCTTTAAACTTCTCCACAACTTTATCCTTGACCTGTCTGGTGCGTTCCTTGGCCTTCGTGATGCTTTTTATTCACAGAGGTTCTCTAACAAACCTCTGAGGGCTTCACAGAACAGCTGTATTTATACTGAGATTAAATGAAACACAGGTGGACTCCATTTACTAATTACCGTATTTATCGGCGTATAACACGCGCCGGCGTATAACACGCACCTTAACTTCAAGAGGGAAGTTTTAGAAAAAAAACTTTACACAGCCCCCCTGCATAGTACACTGCCCCTGTACCTCACAAACTGCCCCTGTACCTCACAAACTGCCCCTGTACCTCACAAACTGCCCCTGTACCTCACAAACTGCCCCTGTACATCACAAACTGCCCCTGTACATCACAAACTGCCCCTGTACATCACAAACTGCCCCTGTACATCACAAACTGCCCCTGTACATCACAAACTGCCCCAGTACATCACAAACTGCCCCTGTACATCACAAACTGCCCCTGTACATCACAAACTGCCCCAGTACATCACAAACTGCCCCAGTACATCACAAACTGCCCCAGTACATCACAAACTGCCCCAGTACATCACAAACTGCCCCAGTACATCACAAACTGCCCCAGTACATCACAAACTGCCCCAGTACATCACAAGCTGCCCCTGTACAATACACATCCCCCTTCCATTATAAAGGCCCCCCCTGCACTCCCAGCGCTGGGACAGGGACACATACCTCCATTAACGCTCTCTCTCCTGTCCTGCGGTCCCGGTCATGTGACTGCACTCCCAGCGCTGGAACAGGGACACACATGGCTCCATTAACGCCGCTCTCTCCCGTCCTGGGGTCCCGGTCATGTGCCTGCTCTACTCTCCATCATGTGACCGCTCTCCTCCTCCAATCAAATGCTGCACACGAGGAGGAGGCGGAGCGGGAGGAGGTGAGCAGACACAGCTTAAACATTACATGGGGGAGCAGTGTTTCACAGGTGGCTTGCACGGGTTTACTGGCAGCGCTGTTTCACGGCCAGGAGAGGCGGGGCGGCCGGCCTGACACCCTCCCAATAGGACCGCCCGATCCCTGCCCCTGTTGGTGATATCGGCGTATAACACGCAGGCATGATTTACCCTCTATTTTCAGGGTAAAAAAGTGCGTGTTATACGCCGATAAATACGGTAGGTGACTTCTGAAGGCAATTGGTTCCGCTAGATTTTAGTTAGGGGTATCAGAGTAATGGGGGCTGAATACAAATGCACGCCACACTTTTCAGATATATCTGTAAAAAAATAAAAAATAAAAAACATTTATAATTTTCCTTTTACTTCACAATTATGCACCTCTTTGTGTTGGTCTATTACATATAATCCCAATTAAATACATTTACGTTTTTGGTTATAACATGACAAAATGTGGAAAATTTCAAAAGGGTATGAATACTTTTTCAAAGTACTGTCCCTCTCCAATGAGCAGGTTGTCAAAAACTATCGATCTATCCAAAAGGTTATTCAGAAAAATTGGCAAAGTTGACTCTTAGATGCAAAATTAGGCCCCACATTACCTAAGACTCCTGAGGATTATTTCAGGAAGGCCCGGAGACTTAAAAACATGGTTGCGCCTAGTAGGTTTCTGGGAAACCGGAACACAAAAACCGATATACAGGGATATTTTGATAACGAGTATGTGTCTTCAAATACAAAAAATTGGGTTGTTTGACGTGGCAATTTATCACGGTCAGTCTACTTTTTGTGATTCTAATAGCAGTGTCTTTTTCCATCAGAAAATGTATCACGTATTCAAAGTGAACGCGCTGTGTATGGCTTGCAATGCCCATGTAAATTATTATATGTAGAATGCACGAAACACACCCTGTGGAAAAGAGTGGGGGAACACTGTAGGTTCATCAAAGAAGGGTCCACTAAACACAACGTCCCTCAACATTTACAGTAACACAATAAGAACATTGAGGTCCTTAAGGTTTTCGTGGTTGAAGTAATGCCCAATCATCTTACAGAGAATGAAAAGTTTCTTGGAGCATGTATATGTGAGAGCTTTTAGATACACATGTTAACCACTTCAATACAGGCACTTTCCCCCCTTCCTGCCCAGACCAATTTTCAGCGCGGTCTCACTTTGAATGACAATTGCGCAGTCATGCTGCTTTGTACCCAAACAACATTTTTATAATTTTGTCCCCCACAAATAGAGCTTTCTTTTGGTGGTATTTGATTACCACTGGTTTTTTTTTTTTGCTAAATAAAAAAAAGACTGAAAATTTTGAAAGTAAAATAAAAAGTTCTTTGTTTTTGTTATAAAATTTTGTAAATAAGTAATTTTTCTCCTTCACTGATGGCCACTGCTGAGGCACTAATATGCAGCACTAATGGGCATTGATAGGTGGCACTGATAATCAGCGTAAAAGCCCCCCTGTCAGGAGAGCAACCGACCGGCTCCCCTCGCGTCTGTCAGACGCAAGTGGAGGAAAAGCCGATAGACGGCTCTTCCTGTTTACACTGTGATCAGCTGTGATTGGACACAGCTGATCATGTGGTAAAGAGGCTCTTTACCCTGATCAGAGATGCATTGTGTCAGACTGACGCACCACATCACCGATCGTGGGTTATCCTGATCACGTCATATGATGTCCCAGTCAGGCCAACAACCACTTTGCTCACGTCATATTGTTATATGGCGGGTGGGAAGTGGTTAAATATGCTCACTCTGCATGATTTAATTGAGGACTTACACGTACACATTGTTACATAGTTGGTAAGGTTGAATAAGTATAACAGTCCATCCAGTTCAGTGTGTATGTGTGTGTGTGTGTGCAAAATCATTTCCCATATCCCTGTATATTGTTTTCACTAAGATTCACATCCAAGAGACTTTTAAAACTAAACATGCTTTCTCCCGACACCACAAATTGTGGAAGAGAGTTCCACATCCTTACCGCCCTGTGGTGTAGTTTCCACCGCTCTCTCCTGTTTCTGTGTATTGTTGGCCTTTTTTTCTCTCATTTTATAACATTAGGAACATTTATGTTCTCTCTCCCCCTTTCCCATCCCTTTTTTTTTTTTTTTTTTTTTTAGAAAAGGAGGATGATATGGTCATGCACCTTTACACCATGTTTATCGTTTTTTTATTCCTTTTATTTAGTTTTATTCCATGATTTTTATTTTTTCATGCTATATTTACGGTTTGCCATTATGCGTATGTATTTGTATATATAGATTTATTATCTCAATTTAATTTTGATGCTTTTAATACTATTACAAGCATGGACAGTTTGGAGGCACGCTGGCTTCCTTTTTTAGCTTTAGCTTCTTCATCCTCCATGTACTAGTCCTGCTTTATTTAAACGTTTGTGTCTCCATCTTTAGATTTGCTGTCCCTTAAAAAGTGTATTATCCTCGAGGCTCGTTAGGTTTTCCTTTCCCTTCTGGTGGATTGACTCGGTGGACCAGTGGGGACCTCACGGCCAGTTGACATTTTCTGGTGAGGTTCGTTCCGGTCTTCCAGGTATGCGTACCCATGGAACTGGCTTTTTACATCTTTCTGCTAGCTTAAGGTCTTTTCACTATTTCCCAATGCTTACCGGTTGGTCTGCTCATCCCAACATTCCCCTTACTCGTGTGACCATGAGGACTGCGTAATAAAGAGTTCACCGCTCAACACTGCAATACTGCCAGATTTGTGTGCATTGTTTATGTGGTTCCTGACTGAAGTAGACATTGTTTTATGGCATTCTGTAATTATTAAAGTGGAAATTAGTGTCATCTTTGGGTGGTTCTGTGTGTACCCTCAAACTTTTCCCACAGACTACACATTGCTCTTGTAGGGGGATAGTTTCCATCTTTCCACACATTCATGTGCTTTTTTTCACGCTTTGGATTTTTCTATAGTTATACCTTTACATGCAAAATAATTTTTAATACAGGATTTTTTAAATGTTTTTTTTTTTTTTTAGCAACCACTGTAACCCCTTTGCGCTGACAGCCTCCTGGCTCTTTAAGAGTTCTAAAAGCCAGGAGGTGGGCATTCGGGTCATGTGACCATTGATTGGCTGTCACAGTGGTCACATGATCGGAAAGCTACCGATCGCAAGTATGCATCGGCATCTGCCAGCTACTGTGATGGGAGTGTGCAGGGAGAGCGCTCTCATCGCGGTAAGTTGTTTTAACAGGGCCGCATATATGCCACCACCTGGTGTTAAGGCTCACCTGCCTAGTGGCTGCATATTTGCGTACAGCCAGTGCCAAGAGGTTAAGAACCTACATGAAAATGTGATCACTGAATATACAACATAATATATTTATGCTATTTTTATGTGCGTACCATCAAACCAAGATTATCCAAGATAACATTTTCCCGATTATAACCACTTACATATACTAACGTATATTGAATTCAAAAACACTAAAAATTACAGACTGTTGCCTACCTGATCCATGATTTTATCCACATCTGCAACAAGCAGAATTAACTGGTGTGTTGATAATCTAGAGGACTGGGTCTCTGGAGGTGATGTAGGGGTTTGTTCTTCAGAAACCACGCATGCAGGAGCTGTATCTTTGTTAGTATTTTGTGTAAAACCTTTACTCTCAGACATATTGCATTCTGAAGTGACACGGGATGCCACCTGCCAAATAATCAGAGTACACAGAAGAAAAAAAAAATTAGCTTGTGAAAAATGAAGAAAAATAAAAAAAATGGTCTGGCGGGAAAGTTAATGAGTTTTGAATAAATATTTAGCATGCAAAGAATAGATGTAAAAAACAAAACAAAAAAGGTAAAAAATCTCTGCCGAGTTACAAAGAACGTGGAGTGAGCGAACAATTAAACATTGATAAAAGTACTGCTTACAGCCTACAATCTGTAGATTTGCACTTCACTACTGTGCTGAGATAACATTGATTTACACTTTGATAGACAGCAACCAATATTAAACAAATAAATACAATCTATATATATATTTTTATTTGTAAGTTCAGTTTTGTTAATTTGTAAGCCTATAATAAAACGAGCAGGATTTTTCATTCAAACAATGTAGCAAATAAAAGCTTTATTAAAATTAAAAGTCCTCTAATGAAAAGAAAAGTTCAAAATTACATATATGTAGCCAAATTATAGTTATTATAATATAATATATATTATATAATATATAGGTAAACCAATGCATACTGATGACACTAACCTTGGTCTGGCTTTAACGACCCCTGGAACACACACAAGCTTTTCTATGTCTCAAAAAAGAACCAATATTCCAAAAAATATGTACGGTATTTAGGGTGTAAGATGGTGCAAATGGGCACCCATCACCCAAAACCCTACTCCTCCCAGTATTTCTCCCCCTCCCTCCCGGAGCCACTGTCACTTCTGAGACCTGTAAATAAACTAACTGCAAGCCCTGTCTCTCACCAGACACGAGTGTGGTGATCACCGCACTCGTAGTCCATTGACATTTCTGCCAGTTCTCCAACTGAAAGCCTGTACCTCGGTGCAGGCAGGGAGCTGGAGGAGCCTGGTATTACACCTGTAATCCATTGATCCCCGATGCAATGCTTTGCAGGCTCCCAAGAAAAAATATTGTATGCAAAATCATGAACATTTATTCATTTTTTTTTTCAAAGCTTGACTTTGCTTTCAACCACTTTCTGTCCAGGGCAATTTGCATACACATGTTAAAAAATCAGCATTTGTTTGCTAGAATTACTCAGAACCCCAAATATATATTTTTCTGAAAGCAGGGGCTTGGGAGAATAAACAGAGGCCATTTATCAAAACACAAAAATTTAAGGAACAATAAACTAAAATTAATTTGAGTGCATACAAATACAATATATCAGGGGTCTCCAAAATACGGCCAGTGGGTCACATCCAGCCTCCCGGGACGTTTTTCCTGGCCCGCAGCTTGAGTCGTCACTGCATGGTCAGTTCCTGCTCAAGCTCTCTCGGGTAGTAGGAACTGCACTGCATACTTCAGCCTGCCCAACCCGGTGCCTCACTAGTGCTAGGACCTACTGCACCTCCCGGGTCCCGCCCCTCTTATCATCAATGTCCTTTACGGCTGTGCTTTTGCCTACAACGTGTCTATGTAACAACCGGGCGCGAGCTGGGAGGTGCAACAGAACAGCACTGAAGCTGGACACAGATGCAAAGGGGACATAAATGTGTCAGAAACGAAAAACAAGGATCCCTATGGATTCGTCCCTATGGAAATAAATTAACCATCAATTAACCAGCAACACAATGATCTGCATGTCATAGATTGCCATGTAACCGTTAAGGCTGTAATAGAACCATTTCCTGAAATCACCTCCCTCACACTGTACTGAAGATCACAATAGAGTGAATAAAACTTGGGTGCAAGCTACCAATCCCGATCCCTCATGGGCCATTTGTAATCAAAGGGGTATAGTCCCAAACAAATGTGCAGCTCCAAGGATAAGTGTGATGAATGATATTTATTTCCTTCGAAGCATCAGTGTCATCAGTACACGTAGAATGCCAGTTCCTTGCATGGTCTGCCAAGCCAACAGCAATGAAGAAGTGTCCTACGGGCATCAAAGGGCAAGTTGGATAGGGAAAAAGCCTAACCATTTTTTGACGGCTGCTTCAGGGGCTCAGGGAAGTACAAACCACAAATGTAACTGCTGGTGCTGTTGGGGGGGGGGGGTTCACTGATGGGGAAACAAATGTGCGGCGGGGGCTCTTTTGAGGGACACAAAATGTGAAAAGGGGACACAGTTGTGCAGGGGTCTCTGATGGGGACACAAGTATGGAAGAGGGCTCCAAGAGGGATATAAATATACAGGGGGGGGCTCCGATTTGGACATACAGTATCTCACAAAAGTGAGTACACCCCTCACATTTATGTAAATATTGTATTATATCTTTTCATGTGAAAACACTGAAGAAATTATGGGGAACACATATGCAGGGGGGGGGGGGCTCCCATGGAGAACACATATGCAGGGGGGGCTCCCATGGAGAACACATATGCAGGGGGGCTCCCATGGGGAACACATATGCAGGGGGGCTCCCATGGGGAACACATATGCAGGGTGGCTCCCATGGGGAACACATATGCAGGGGGGCTCCCATGGGGAACAAATATGCAGGGGGCACCGATGGGGACACAAATTTGCAGGGGGGCTGCGATGGGGGACACAAATTTGCAGGGGGACTCCGATGGGGGACACAAATTTGCAGGGGGGCTCCGGTGGGGACACAAATATGGAAGGGGGCTCTGATGGGGACACAAATATGGAAGGGGGCTCTGATGGGGACACAAATATGGAAGGGGGCTCTGATGGGGACACAAATATGGAAGGGGGCTCTGATGGGAACACAAATATGGAAGGGGGCTCTGATGGGAACACAAATATGCAGGGGCTCCTTATTGGGGCACACATTTGCAAGGGGGGCTCCGATGGGGACACAAATATGCAGGGGGGGTCTGATGGGGACACAAATAGGCAGGGGGGTCTGATGGGGACACAAATATACAGGGGGGGTCTGATGGGTACTAAAATGTATGAGGTGTGTGTGGGTGCACGAGACAAACACAGATGTAAGGCCCCATGCACACTGGAAGTTTAGCCCCCAATGCACGAGCAGAGGATACAGGTGCACCATCAAGCTTCTACTTTATTCTGCTGCAGATTCATTAAGACCCCTTTCACAGTGAAGGCGCTTTTTAGGCGTTTTAGCACTAAAAATTGTGCTCTAAAGCACCTGAAAAGTGCCTCGCAAGACTCCCCTGTGTGAAAGCCTGAGGGCTTTCACACTGGGGCGATGCGCTTGCAGGATGGTCCTGCAAGCAGCATCTTTGGGAGCGGTGTACACACTGCTCCCAAAACGCCCTGCCCATTGAAATGAATAGGCAGCGCTGCCGAAACCCCCCCCCGCTAGCGCCCGAAAAGTGCAGCTACGACGGTAAAGCTCCTCTAAAATTAGCGGTGCTTTACCGCTAATGCGGCGAGGCCCCAGTTTGAAAGTGGTCTTAAAAAATAAACTATAAATCATTTTTTTTTCCGGCCCGCAATTATGTGAAAAATGCACAATGTAACATAATAACATAGTAGGTAAGGCTGAAAAAAAAGACAATAGTCCATTCAGTTCAACCTGGGTTCCCATATTCCTGTATGTTGTGTTTTTTAAGACATACAGACAAGAGTCTTTTAAAAATGTCCATACTTCCCGCAGCCACCACCAATTGTGGGAGAGAGTTCCCCATCCTTCTTGCCATGACAGTGAAGAACCCCCTGCGCAGTTTAAGGTTGAACCGCTTCGCCTCCAGTCTCAATGTGTGGCCCCGTGTCCTCATACACTCCCTGGGACTGAATCGTTTTTTTTTCCTATGCTGGGATCCACACTGAGGTAGTTGTAGATCGCTATCATGTCCCCCCTCAAGCGTTGTATCATAATTGAGGTCCTCTAGACCACTTATTAATTGTTGCCCTTCTTTGGACTCTCTCCAGCTCTAGCACATCTCTTGAGGACCGGTGACCAGAACTGGACAGAATACTCCAGAAGTGGACTAACCAGGGTTTTATGAAGTGTCAGAATTATAGTTTTATCCCGGAGTATATCCCTTTTTTTATGCATGCTAATATTCTGCCTGTTTTGGTAGCTGCAGCTTGACATTGCATGCCATTACTCCTCTATTAGGATCCCTAGATCCATCTCCATCCTTGATTTAACCAGAGGTTTTCCACCTAGTGAATAATTTGCATTTATGTTTTTTGCCCCCAAGTGCAGTACTTCACATTTCTACACATTAAACCTCATTTGCCATTTGTCTGCTCACTCCATTATTTTATTCAGGTCATTCTGCAAAATGTCTATGTCCTGATGTGAGTCAATTGCTCTACTTATTTTTGTGTCATCTGCAAAAAAAAATGAGATTTAGCCATTTATCCCTTTCTCTATATCATTTATAAATAATTTAAATAGAATTGGTCCTAACACAGAATCTTGGGGTACTCCACTCACCACTCCAGACGAGTCTGAGTACTGTACATGTTATCACCACCCTTTGGGCAGGTCCCTAGAACCAGTTTTTAACCCAAGCACAAACCTTATGGTCCATGCCTGCAGATCTCAGCTTGTATATTAACATTTATGGGGGGCCTCCATCAAATACTTTTGCAAAATACAGATACACAGGTCTTCTATCAAGACGGTAGATCACTTCCTCGTAGAATGTTAGCAGATTGGTCTGGCAGGAATGACCTTTCGTAAACCCATGCTGATTACTGCGGATATTCTTTTCCTGTAAATCTTTGGATATAGTCCCTAATCATCCCCTCCAATATTTTAAGAATATAAATACCGCTCTGTGACTAAGCGCCTTTGAGGCGTGAAACGCGTAAGCTACTGTTGCTGTTTTGCTGTATCGCATGAGATGTCACTACTTTGGATTTTATCTTTTGCCTAATAAAGAAGTTTTTGCTGAAGTGCGGCCATCCAGACTTCCCTTTTTCCCCTCCAATATTTTACCCACTATTGATGTTAAGCTGACTGGACTATAATTCCCATGAATATGTCTCTGCCCTTTTTGAATATTGGTACCACATTGTTTTTTCTCCAATCAGCTGGTACCAATTGTGTCATTATGCTGTCCACAATGTCCTGTGTTGTGCCATTAAAAGTATAGTCACAGTTGGTAAAGCCTTGTTTTTTTTGGCAGAAAAAAAGAATGAGAAAAAGAAGGTATTCAGTACAGTTGCCTTCTTTGTGTCATCTGTAACCATCCTTCCATCCTCGTCTATTATGTGTGCAATGTGTTCTGATTTTGCCTTTTTATTGTCAATATATCTAAAAAAAAAAAAATGTCTTTGGGTTCCTTTTACTTTCTTCTGCTATGTGAACCTCGAAGTGAAAAGTTTGGAGACCCCTGCAATATACCACCGAATCACCACATTTTTGGGTAACATAAAGGAGGATAATGCATATACGGTATGTGTATATATATATATATAACAAACATGTGAAGACTAAAAACTGGCGCCCCATGTCAAGACACAAAATTGTGTATGCCAGTGATGGTACTTGAAATATAACTAAAAGGCAAACTTATTTTTGGATAGAGTGGAGAATGGATTAGAACACCTGTTTTTATCACAGTCTGTGCCGTTAGGGAGATTCACCCTCCAAGTTATATTTGTATTTATCCTTGTCATGTCCGGTTGGCACCAGAACAGGAATAGAGTGGAATCTTCCAATAAGGACACCAAGTTGTGGGGAAACCCCAGGATTCCCTGACTTTGAGGGATTTCCTCTCACTTCCTGTTTTGGGTTTTAAACAGGATGTTAAGGGAAATCTCCCCAATTGGGCAGAGATGGCAAAAAAAAAAAAAAAAAAAAACTGACAGTGGTTATAATGCTTCCATACTCTAGCCAAAAGTAAAAAAATAAGGTTTTGCTTTTAGTTCTACTTTAACATTTTTCATAGGTGACACGTTAAAAGCCTTTACAGGTTATTAGTTTAGCGTTAACCATGAATTATGGCCCTAGAATTATTGCTCTGACCCTGACATTTGCAGCAATATATCATGTGTGTTGCAATTGCTGATTACATACATGTGCGGGGCTTGGGGCTCAGGCATGATTTTACATTTGAGTGTATGCGTGGTGGGGGGTGCTTTTAAAAAAAAATTATTATATATATATATATATATATATATATATATATATATATATATATATATAGTATTAAATTTATATTTAACTTCATTGCCATCACAAGTGGGCTAACAATCTTAACTTTGGGCTAGTGACAGGTATTCTTAGACCCCAAATGTCTCCCCTGCCCTTAAATGCAGCCAAGCAAGTACAAATCATGTTTAATAAGCTGCTTTCCCTGGCTGTAGCAGCCAGAATATGTCAGCTTTGAAACCCAAACTAATGAAATCATCACGTCTAGGTTCATTAGTTACAGAGGAGATAGGGGAAAGGATGTTCCTTTTTGTTTTCTGTAGCTTGCTATCCCAGCTGTTTACAGAGGGCCCAGGCCTCTGAAGAAACGGGAGATCAGAGTCACCCATATCACTTTTACTGACCAGCCAATCACTGGTTGTAAAAAAATTATAAACTGCCTAGGGCAACTGCTGCAGCCATGAGCTTGCTAGAACCACTTACATTCAGGATGGTTTCATATGTTCAGTGGACAGCAAGTATAGAATACATCCAGCACTAGACCATGGCAGCACCACAAATCTGTATATATATATATATATATATATATATATATATATATATATATATATATATATATATATATATATATATATATATATATATATATATATATATATACACACACACACACACACACACACACACACACACACACACACACACACACACACACAAATGGTCCCCCCCAGCACGGTGGAAAACCAGTTACCCACAGTTACTAGTCAATATTTACATTGTGAGCTGGTAATTACAGGCAGTGCTGGGCACCAGATGGCCATGGAAATGACCCTAAACTTGCAGCCTGTAAAACTGCATTGGATGCAAGAACTGCTAAGCCAGCTGCAAGCAATTTTCTTCTGAATTAACAAGTCCATGGCAGAAAAAATGTTAAAGTCCAATTGAACGTTTTATTTTAAGTATAGATACATTGCAAGTAGATCAAAACAGTGCAGCCTTACATTTTGTTTTCTTTAGAAAGCAGCCACTGCCTAAGTAAAAAAAAAAAAAAAAACAATCCCTGCCAACATGAGCTTGAATAAAGTGTGAGGTCGCACACTCCACTAGTCCATACAGTTCTAAACAACTTGATTTGTCCAGTAGCAACTACCATCTATGAACTCCTTTCTAATGACTTTAATCCCCTACTGGGGCTTAATCATTAAACTGGGCGTCTGATCCATTTTTCATCACTTTCAGTCTATTACCACTATTATTTCTCTAGTTGAACTTGTTATCATGCAATGTGAAATTGGTGTAAAAAGCTGAATATGTACAAAAATTTCAGCAGCCGAAACATATAGTGAAAGTGATGTTGGAAATGATGTTAATCGGCATTTTGGCATTTTGCTAATAAGAGAAAAAAGGTGCCAATAATAGCGCTGAAAACACATAAGATTTTGCACGATTTTACTGTGCTTATGGTGGGTTTTTCGTAGGTCATGTGACTAAAAAAAAAAACACATAAAAAATGCAATCCGGGTGCATTATTAATGCATTCTTGCTGTGTTTTCAATGTATTTCAACAGGGAGGTGTGTTTTTGGTGCAGTTTTTTTAACTTACCAAAAATGCAGCAAGCAAGATTTTTTTATCACAACAGAAGCGCAATGAACCAGTGTGAAGACATGCATAGAATTTAAAGAGACATTTTTCTTGAGCTTTTCTAGCGCTAAAAGGTGCCAATAATGGCTGGCAGAAAATTAGAATTCCTCTAAATTCATGAGATTAATTAAAAAGTTGAATACAAAATATATATTATATATATATGTAGATATTTGTAGCATTCAAAACACAAACATGTTTATTGAATTCTTTACCTCTTTAATGAAAATACAATAACGTGAAAGTAGCTGGAGGGTCAGTTTCCAGAAACGGTGAGCAAGTAAAGGTAGAAAGATTTGATCAGACCAGCAGGTTGTCAGACATGTCCACAGGACACTGGAAGCTTGAAGGCAAAATGAATGTCCATCTGATAAATTAGAACAAACATGCATAAAGGAGTTTTATCAAATAATTGTTAAAGTTGTGAGCATATGTTAGAGACACTATATTACAGGTATAATTATGCAGGCACCATAAATATGATGAATGAAGATACAATATGATATCTCCCTTGTAATCGGCACGCGTAGGGGAGGGGACTGGACGCCGCAGGAGACAGCTGGTCTACCTTATGGAGTAGGAGCACACAATCTCATCCACGGCTTGGTGAAGAAATGCTATAGGAGCGGTGCACTAACGCACCAGACCCATGTGAGTACCCTGTTTGCAGTAAATAAAATCTTTTAAAATGGTATCACACTATGGAGTTTCTTTTTGATATTTTTATGTGAGGAGGCTACATCTTTGAGCAGTGTTTGGACCTTGCAACTGTGTTGAGTTTGTTAAAATATGATTTTTTTTAAACATCAGACCTAACATTACATGGGAGAAATTACAAGTTCAGTTGATCAGATTCTCTGGTTTGAGTAGAATTCTCAAACAAATGCTGTTTTCATACAATGGTGTTTAGATAGCATTCTTTCATTCAAATTGACAGTTTGAAGAGGCTATTGTCTCGTCAGATACAGTAAACAGGCTGAGAGTGTCCCTCAGACTGAAAAGAATGACTGTTATATTGATGACAGGATTTCATTGAGGAGACAATGGTTAGTTAGCCCATTGTCTCGTCAGCTACAGTAAACAGGTTTGGAGGGTCTCTCAACCTGAAAAGAATGACTTTAGTCGGTTATTAACTTTGGTCAACAAACTGGGATATAAAATGGATGGGTAGAGACACAGAGGGGAGACTGGAACACATCATGCTGTAACATCAGGACACACATCATCATGCTTTGAAGATCAGAAGAAGCCGCTCATGATACAAGAACAGAACCTGGTCTCCAAGAAGAAATATTGCCAATTGGAGATCATGAACATTCAGTAACAGAAGTTAAGTAACCCTTTTAAATGTATTTGTACTGTTAGACTTTAGGCTGTTCCATTTTCTAGGCATTTTGCTTGTTATAGATATCTGTCAGTCTTGTATTGTATTCCTAAGATTGTAATAGTTTTGTACAGCAGCTTTGTATAGTAAAAAGCACATCTATACACTGCAGAAGTCTCAGCTTCCTTGTTATACCACAGAGTAACCTTGCTAGATAGACGCAGGCATACATTTGGGGGCTCGCCCGAGGCATACATTTGCCTGGGGGCTCGGCCGTGACTGTGCTATAGTTCAATTGAAGCAGAGCTGTTTTTTCTGTAGTGTGTAGCTTGTGCTAGGTAAAATGCTGCGTAAGCTGTTTAGGAAAGGAAAGGCTGCAGATTGTCCTGGTGACCATAAGGAAGTGTGCAGCTTACCTATTTGGGCCAGAGACAATGAGTGGGAGCCTCTTGCTAAAGAATTTGTGAAGTATGCTTCTCCCTTGAAGCTGACTTGGGGTGATAAAGTCTCAGATCATTTTGTAGATTTTAGCCTTAAGGGGTTGGATTTAAGTAAAAAAGAGAAGAGAACGGTGTCCAAAGTCGGATGGTATTTTCTTCACGCATTTTACACTGAATCACATAGAAGGGAGAAGGCAGAGGCAGAAGTTAAGGTATTAAAAGACCAGCTAGCAGTTGCTTCAGAGTGTGTACGTTCAACTGCTAGTCGGGCTGATGATTTGCAAGAGCGGTGTGCAGCCCTCATGACCAAATCAATTAATGCCTTAAGGAAAAAGAAGGGCCGTAAACCTGTTAGTAAAGCCAGGGTACGTGCCATTGTCACATCCCAAAACTTGGATTGTGAGGATGTGCTCTCCTCAAATGATAGTGAGGATGAGGAGATAGAGTTTGATATTTTGCATGATGATCTGCTAGTGCGAAAGAAAAAGTATGCCAGACCTCTCATTACTAAGCATAGGAAACGGCAACATGATAGAGAGGATATGGCAGATGGGGAGGTGAATTATCGCAACCCCAGAGATGTTGAATTTGAAGAAGTATGGGAGTTTACACAAACTGAACTCCATGAGCTGGCAAAACAATACAAACAAAGGTCTGGGGAGCCTCTAGTGAGTTGGCTCCTACGCTTATGGGATGAAGGGGCAGACAGTGTTGTTTTGTCAGGTAAGGAAGCAGTGACTATGGGAGTGTTAACCCATGATCCACAATTGCGTCAGGCAATGCGAAAAGCCCGAGAGTTTAGCGTGAATTTTTCACTGTTAGACCTCGTGAGAGATGGAATAGTCCGATTATACTCTAGTCCTACTGACCTGGAAAATACCTACTCCTGGAGATCAATAGCAGAGGGTATTTCTAGGTTACGTGAGATGGGTTGTATAACCGGATTAAATACGTTTTCAGAATGGATGGGTCCAGATATGGAACCCTTCACGTCTGCTCTGCGCTCTAAGCTGATGAAGTCTGCGCCATTTAATCTCAGGGCTCCCTTATTGTCCTTGTTGGGAGGCCTGGGATTAAACAGCAAGATTCATGAAGCTACAACCCTTTTAAGCCAGGTGGGGGAGCTAGAGGAGACTAAAACAAAACCTGTCAGGGCAGTAGATAAGGTCAAGGCCAGACAGGAAGAATACAAGCAGAAAAGAACAGAGAAGAAAGGGAAAGGGGTAGAGAAGACAGGAGGTGAAGAGAAAACCAGGCTAGTTATTTCTAGGAAAGAAATGTGGGTGGACCTATTAACCACTTCAATACAGGGCTTTTAAACACCCTTCCTTACCAGAGCACTTTTTGCGATTCGGCACTGCGTCGCTTTAACTAACAATTGCGCGGTCGTGCGACGTTACACCCAAACAAAATTGACGTCCTTTTTTTCCCACAAATAGAGCTTTCTTTTGGTGGTATTTGATCGCCCCTGCGGTTTTTATTTTTTGCGCTATGAACAAAAGAAGAGCGACAATTTTGAAAAAAAAAACACAATATTTTTTTACTTTTTGCTATAATAAATATCCCATTTTTTTTAAAAAAAAAAACTATTTTTTTCCTCAGTTTAGGCTGATACGTATTCTTCTACATATTTTTGGTAAAAAAAAAAAAAAAAAAAAAAAAAATCGCAATAAGCGTATATTGATCGGTTTGCGCAAAAGTTATAGCGTCTACAAAATAGGGGATAGATTTATTGAATTTTTTTTTTTTTTTTTTTTTTTTTACTAGTAATGGCGGGGATCTGCGATTTTTTTTTTCGTGACTGCGACATTGCGGCGGACACGACACTTTTGACACATTTTTGGAACCATTCACATTTACACAGCGATCCGTGCTATAAAATTGCAATGATTACTGTGTAAATGTGACTGGCAGGGAAGGGGTTAACACTAGAGGGCGCTGGAGGGGTTAATGTGTTCCCTAATAGACGTGATTCTAACTGTGGGGGGAGGGGACTTAAGGGGAGGAGACCGATCATGTGTTCCTCCGTACTGGGATCACATGATCGGTCTCCTCTGCACTGACAGGACGTGGAGCTGTGTGTTTACACACACAGCTCCACGTTCCCGCCCGGTCCCGTTGTTTTAACGGGCAATCGCGGTGCCTGGCGGACATCGCGGCCGCCGGGCACTCGCACCGGGTCCCGAGCGATGCCGCGGGCGCGCGCGCGCCCCCCCAGGCGGCCGGGAATCCGAGGACGTCATATGACGCCCACCCAGGATGGTAGATCCACCTTGTGGGCGTCATATGACGGCGGGCGGTATTGAAGCGGTTAAAGGCAGGAGTACCTAAAGATGAGATAGATGGCATTTCTACTGCAGAAATGCTGAAGAGGTGGAAAGATTTAGTAGGTAAAACTGTCAGGGTTAGAAACACTACTCCTAGTGAAGATAACATCAGCCTAGACTTAGAGGAAACAGAACAGACACCTCCTGTTAGCCCCAAACCAATTCCAAAAACTGAACGTGAACACAAACCCAAATCCCTTTATCCTGGGGAGAAGTTAGAGAGAATCAGAAAAGGGGATTGGGAGGTTCCTTATCCTTTATGAAGGGAAGGGGAGTCTCCTGTAATAGCCGTGAGGGCAGTGACAGCAGGAGACCGACGCCCATATGCACCTGTCACTGTATGGTGGGGAAAGTCATCTTCTCCTACACATGTAATGGCTTTAGTTGATAGCGGAGCCGAAGTTACACTTTTGCAAGGAAATCCTTCCCATCACAAAGGAGAATTGATTTATGTAGAAGGTTTGGGAGGGCAAACTACACCAGCAGTTAGGATACGGGTGAAATTGGCTATTGGCAAGGGATCAGGATTTATGACCAATGTTTTGGTTTCAGAGTTACCCGAAAATATTCTTGGGATGGATGTACTTCAAGGTCAGTCAATTCAGACTGAAAGAGGTACATTCACATTCGGGTATCCTGATAAAGCGTATCTGGTAAGGGCGGTGAAGGCTGTGGTCAGAGGTCATGCAAAATGGACCCCTGTCTACATTCCTCCACCAGAGAAGCCAGTCTGTCTCAAGCAGTACAGACTTCCTGGAGGCCACAAAGAAATTGGGGAGACTATTCAAGAACCATTGAGAGTAGTGATCCTTAGACCTGCTGTAAGTCCTTTCTCGTCTCCGGTGTTCCCAGTAAAAAAGCCTGATGGGACATATAGAATGACTGTGGATTACAGAGGTCTAAACAAAGTGGCACCTCCATTGAAGTCAGCTGTACCAGATACGATCTCAATTGTTGAAAAAAATTGCTAAAGATGCAGGAGAATATCATGCTGTGATAGACCTGGCTAATGCTTTCTTTTCGATTTTAATAGACCCAGAGTGTCAAGACCAGTTTGCTATGGTGTGGGACGGCCGCCAGTACACTTTCACTGTGCTCCCTGAAGACTATGTTCATTCTCCAACGATTTGTCATGGACTGATTGCCCAAGATTTAAGTACCCTGAGTTTGAAAGTCGCTGTGTTCCACTACATTGATGACATCATGATCTCTGGAACAAAAGAAGATGTAACTGAAGCACTGCACCTTCTGATACATCACATGGAGAACAGAGGGTGGGCTATCAACAGAGACAAAGTCCAAGGACCTGCAACAGAAGTGAAATTCCTGGGAATGATGTGGACTGGGCAACAGAGGAAAATTCCAGAGACAGTTGTGCAAACTATCCAGGCGCTGTCGCCCCCTACTACCAAAGAGGAGGCACAGAAGTTCATTGGAGTTGTGGGGTTCTGGAGATCGTTCATCCCACATCTTGGACTGATTCTGAGGCCTATATATAATGTCACCCGGAAAAAGACTGAGTTCTCATGGGGTTCAGAGCAGCGGACTGCATTCCTGGCTGCTAAAGAAGCTATTTTGCAGCATCAGGGATTAGGACCCGTGAGACAAGGAGTACCATTTCAGCTGGATGTAGTGGAGCAGAATGGTACCATATCTTGGAGTCTGTGGCAGCCAAATGAAAAGAAAGGACTAAGAGCAATACCCATTGGATTTTGGTCCAAACAACTGACAGGGGCACATAAGAGATACACGCCCCTAGAGAAGTACCTGTTTGGGGCCTACACAGCACTTCAACATGTAGAGACCATTACAGGAAAGGACACAGTCACCATCCATACTGCATTGCCAATAGCAGGATGGGTGAGAGATAATGGACTGATCACTAGGGCAGCTGTAGCCCAGAACCAGACACTGATGAAATGGAAGTGGTACCTTCAAGAAAGAGGGGGTATTGCAGCTGGGGATGTTAGAGACATTTCAAAACAGTTGGCAGGGCTTGTTACTTTTACCAGCACCCAGCCAGAAGAAGAAATTCCTGTGCTGCAGTCATCCCCCATTCAAGAGGCTCCACCCTTTGAGTCTGTCAGAAGACATGAAGCAGTCAGCATGGTTCACTGATGGTTCAGCCATAGTCGCCTCGTCTGGGCGTAAATGGACAGCAGCAGCCTACAACCCAAGTACAGACACAGTCCTGCAGGAGACCGGAATTGGAGGGTCCAGCCAGTATGCAGAGTTGAAAGCTGTAGTGATGACTCTTCAGGAGGATCCTTCTTCCCATGTCACTATCTACACTGACAGCTGGGCGGTTTTTAAAGGACTGACAACTTGGATGCCCACGTGGAAGTCCAATGAATGGATGATTCATGGAAAGGTGGTGTGGGGAGGCAAGGAAGTCTGGGACTACATCTGGAAGGAAGCTCACTCGCGCACCATAAAAGTGGGGCATGTTGATGCACATGTGCCCCTAGTCCCAGACTTTGAGAACTATAACAGAGTTGCAGATGAAATCGCCAAAGTGAAGGCAGTTGTGCCAATGGATCCTGTCTTGATGAACTTGGCCAACTGGGCCCACAAGCAATCAGGACATTTGGGGCAGAAAGCAACATATATGAATGGGCACAGCAGAGAGGCTTGCCTATATCCATGGACATGATAAAGACTGTAATAGGGAACTGTACAGTGTGTGGAGAAGTGCGACAATGGCCATTACAAAAGTACTCCACCGGGTCGATTAAGAGGGGTGAGAGGCCTGCAGAGATATGGCAGATTGACTTCATTGGTCCCCTGCCCTGGGGAAACAATGGACTGAGATATTGTTGCACTGCAGTGGACACCTATTCAGGACTTATGCTTGTTCATCCTTGCAAACGTGCAGATCAAGCCGCAACGCTTCAACTGCTACAGAAACTTGTCGTTGCTTATGGTTGTCCCAAGCAAGTCCAAAGTGATAACGGCTCACACTTCACCGGATCAACAGTACAGCAGTGGGCCAAAGATTCTGGAGTGTACTGGTTGTGCCACATCCCATACCATCCACAGGCAGCTGGTTTGATTGAAAGATACAACGGGCTATTGAAGGACCAGATACGCAAACTTACACCCACACATACACTAAGGGGGTGGGATCAGGTCCTCACACACGCAGTCATGTTGTTCAATTCTAGGCCAATAGCCAAAAGCACACCATATGAGAGGATGGTAGGGGCTGGGCCACAGATTCCACAGCTGGAGTGCAGAGTTCAGTATTATGTAAGGTTCCTGAAAAATCAGGGCTTAACAGATACCATGTTACTGCTTCCCATGACATAGAAACCAAGAGTGACGTATCTGAAGCTGAAGCCTATCTAGGAATGAGAGGGAATCTGGCAGGAAGGTTTGAAGTTATATTTGCATTGGCAGATGAGCTTCAAGACAGTGGCTGGGACTCTGACTGGTTAGTGGATACTTCTCAGCAAGAGTGGAAAGTGAGGCTACATAACATAAAACCTTCCAAAATAAACAGCAGTGATCTTCTGGGAAATATCAGTATATTTCCTCTCCTCCCTATTGATGTTCTTTGGGAGGGTCAGAAGTGGGTACAGGCAGGAGGCAAAGTGTTAGTCAGATATCCAGGCAAGAAGCCATTTAGAGGAGAGATCGTAGCTGAAGGGCCTGGATCTACTGTTTATGTATTATTAGAGGGAACAGATAATCCGCTTTGTTTTCCACTCCACAGGCTGTCTCCGATTTGATCCATAGGAAGACCAGAGAAAAGTGATTACAAGATGGAAAGAATGAGGGAAGATCGCAAGAGCTGTGGAGAGCAAGGCCTTTGATGTATTACAAGCCTGGACTTGTTTCTACAGAACTTTAGAATGGACTTTCTAATGAACTTTTTTCTCTTCTCAATGACAGAAATTGGAGGTGTTGCATTCAAGGAAAATGAATGTTTAGAATGAGTTTTATTAGTAATGAAGTGATTTTCTATATGGAGTCTGAAGGAAAGAAAAAAAAAATAAAAATCTAGGACGGAATGTGTTGCGTTTGTTAAAATATGATTTTTTTTAAACATCAGACCTAACATTACATGGGAGAAATTACAAGTTCAGTTGATCAGATTCTCTGGTTTGAGTAGAATTCTCAAACAAATGCTGTTTTCATACAATGGTGTTTAGATAGCATTCTTTCATTCAAATTGACAGTTTGAAGAGGCTATTGTCTCGTCAGCTACAGTAAACAGGCTGAGAGTGTCCCTCAGACTGAAAAGAATGACTGTTATATTGATGACAGGATTTCATTGAGGAGACAATGGTTAGTTAGCCCATTGTCTCGTCAGCTACAGTAAACAGGTTTGGAGGGTCTCTCAACCTGAAAAGAATGACTTTAGTCGGTTATTAACTTTGGTCAACAAACTGGGATATAAAATGGATGGGTAGAGACACTAAGGGAGACTGGAACACATCATGCTGTAACATCAGGACACACATCATCATGCTTTGAAGATCAGAAGAAGCCGCTCATGATACAACAGAACCTGGTCTCCAAGAAGAAATATTGCCAATTGTAGATCATGAACATTCAGTAACAGAAGTTAAGTAACCCTTTTAAATGTATTTGTACTGTTAGACTTTAGGCTGTTCTATTTTCTAGGCATTTTGCTTGTTATAGATATCTGTCAGTCTTGTATTGTATTCCTAAGATTGTAATAGTTTTGTACAGCAGCTTTGTATAGTAAAAAGCACATTTATACACTGCAGAAGTCTCAGCTTCCTTGTTATACCACAGAGTAACCTTGCTAGATAGACGCAGGCATATAGCAACCTAACCTGGAATCTGTTTTGATGATTCAAAAGCATGTATTGACCAAGCTTAAATGCAAGGTCACACGCTCTGAGGTGAGCGGCCATTACCTTGGGGTGGGGGGCACCTGAGTAATCGCTGCTGCAGATTGCTATATTCACAGTCACCTATCAAGTCATGTTTATTATTGCTGTATTAAGGAAACTGAAAAAAGCGCCTGGGTGGTCAGAGTATCACAGACTTGTATGCACTTGAGCACTTTATGGATCACTTTTGTATCAATATTTATATTTTATGAAATGTGTACATTCACGCTATATGTTGTTGAAAGCTGAATGACTACTTTAGTCTCTTATATATTATGTTCTTGGATTTGATTTATAGGCACATCACTTTAATTAACAAGTTTGTTTTTTAGGTTTTTGCTGCAGGTTCAGCAGATCATTAAGGGGATAGAGCAGCACATGATTTATCTGTGATTCTCACACATTAGTATGGAACATGATTAGTGCTAGCAGCTGTCATTATACTATTATAAGATAGGGGAATTTTGATTTGGTAGCTCTCAAGACCTTTACTAGGATGTTATTAACCTTATAGATTACAAAATGTTCAGTTTTACTCAAATTAGTTGATGAAAAAATGAATACACCTCACAACAAAAACTACTACAGTACATCTAGTATTTTGTATGACCTCCATGATTTATAAGTACAGCACCAAGTCTTCTAGTCATGGAATAAAGAAGATGGCACCATATTGCAACATCTATCTTTTTCCATTCTTCAAGAAAGACCTCTTTTAGAGCCTGGATGGAGAGTGATGCTCAACATGTCTCTTCAGAATTCCCCATAGGTGTTTGATTGGGTTCAGATCAGGAGACATACTTGGCCACTGAATCACTTTCACTCTGTTCTTTAGAAATACAACAGTGGCCTTAGATGTGCGTTTTGAAACATTGTCCTGTTGGAAAAGTGCACGTTGACCAAGGGCATGGAGTGATGGTAACATTGTCTCTTTCAATATAGAGCAGTACATCTGTGAATTCATGATACCATCAATGAAATGCAGCTCCCTGACACCAGCAGCACTCATGCAGCCCCACAAAAGGTCAATGCCATCACCATGTTTCACTGTAGGCACCATGCGTTTTTCTTTGTAGCGTTTTTCTTTGTACTTCATCCTTGCGACGCTATACAGTTTTGAAGCCATCAGTTCCAATAACATTTATCTTGGTCTCATTACTCCAGAGTCCCAGTAGTCATCTTTTTCAGCATGGACCCTGGCAAAATCTAGGCAGGGTTTTTTGTGCATAGGCTTTAGGAGAGGCTTCCTTAGTGGACGACACCCCATGCATGCCATTCCTCTGCACGCCATATTGTGTCATGGGAAACAATCACCCCAGTTTGGCTTTCTACTTTACCTTACTGCAGTGAACTTGCATGGTGCTTTTCTTCAACCCTTCTGATCAGAAGATGCTCCTGTTGAGGTGTTAACTTCCGTGGACAGCCTAGACGACTCTGTAAGATGGCTGCAGTTCCAGCTTTGTTCAATTTTTGTATCACTTTTGCTACAGTATTCAGACTGATGAATAATACTGTGTTCACACTATCTGTGGCCACAGCTTGCAGCAGGGGGTCCGATGCCCCGTTCACAGTTTCCGGTCCGAATTTCTGCCTGAATTTGGACCAGAAACGGAGCCAAAGACACACAGGACCCTTCTGTAGGGCGCTCCGTGGCTACCCCGGGTATGTGTGAACCAGGTCCGTTAAGAGCTGGTCTTTTGTCATGCAAATTAAATGTGGAAAAAACCTGTATCCAATTTGCATAAGTGTGAACCCAGCCTAAAGCTTTGCTGGTCTTGTAGCCTTAACCTTTCTTGTGTAAAGAAATATTTTTTCTCTCTCAGGCCTTGTGACATTTCTCTTCCATGTGGTGCCATTGCTGACAGCATAAAATGGGAAGGGGTTTTCTTTGTTTTGTTACGCCCTTTTATAATCGTCTGCTGGACACCTGTTTAATGAATAATTAGAACTCGCCTGTAGTTGAATTTTTGTTAATTAGGATTTTGTTCTCTAAAATTTAGCTTTGCACCTAAGGTGTATTGAAATTTGCAACATGGTTTTGAATGAATTTGTTATGAAAAAAAATAGGATTTTTTGTACTCCCCGTAAAATACTCACCGACCGACACAGCTCCTCGCTGTAACAAATGGGTTGTTAGCCTTATCACTAGGAGAATACTAGGCACAGTTGTAACACAACACTCAGAACTCTTAGTTCCGCCCAGGGGGCGGTCGCTTGGGTAACAACCCTCCTGTCTGCAGACAGACCTCAGTACGTCAACAAGCAGTATAACATAAAGATAAAAAGGAGGGGCGGGTGCTGTGTCGGTCGGTGAATTACATAGAAAAGGATTTTACGGTGAGTACAAAAAAATCCTATTTTCTCTTATATTCACCGACCGACACAGCTCCTCTAACAAATGGGACGTCCCCAAGCAGTGCCAAACGAGGGGTGGGAAAACAGCATAAAAACTTCATCCACCGTGGCAAGTGGAAACTAGTGAATCTTTACCCACAAAAAACAACAGTGCTGGAAAAATCACCACAAAAATCAGGGTATCCTCAACAGGAGTGATCACCCAAAACCGCATCAAACTGCGGAAGTAATGCAACAGTGCATTAACCACTTCAGCCCCGGACCAATTGGCAGCCAAAGGACCAGGCCCCTTTTTGCAATTCGGCACTGCGTCGCTTTAACTAACAATTGCGCGGTCATGCGACGTGGCTCCAAAACAAAATTGGCGTCCTTTTTTTCCCACAAATAGAGCTTTCTTTTGGTGGTATTTGATCGCCCCTGCGGTTTTTATTTTTTTGCGCTATAAACAAAAATAGAGCGACAATTTTGAAAAAAATGCAATATTTTTTTACTTTTTGCTATAATAAATATCCCCAAAAAATATATAAAAAAACATTTTTTTTCCTCAGTTTAGGCCGATACGTATTCTTCTACATATTTTTGGTAAAAAAAATCGCAATTAGCTATTATTGATTAGTTTGCGCAAAAGTTATAGCGTTTACAAAATAGGGGATAGTTTTATAGCATTTTTATTAATATTTTTTTTTTTTATTAGTAATGGCGGCGATCAGCGATTTTTATTGTGACTGCGACATTTTGGCGGACACATCGGACATTTTTGACACATTTTTGGGACATTTGTCATTTATACAGAAATCAGTGCTATTTAAATAGCACTGATTCCTATGTAAATGACAGTTGTAGTTAGGGGGTTAACCACAAGGGGGCGGGGAGGAGTCAGTGTGACGTGTTGTGTTGTGGTTACTGTACGTCTGACGTCATTGATCGGCGTTCCCGATGACAGGGAACCGCCGATCACTGACAGTCAGTGTAGGAAGCGCGGGGAGAGGTTTGTTTACATAGACCTCTCCCCGTTCTTCCGCTCCGTAACCCGATCGCGGGATACCAGCGGCGATCGGGTCCGCTGGTCCCGCGGCCGTGGTCACGGAGCTCCCGACCGGGTCGCGCGCGCCCCCGGGCAGGCAAATTAAAGGGGACGTACAGGTACGTGCTTTTGCCTGCCCGTGCCATTCTGTTGACGTATATCTACAGGAGGCGGTCGGGAAGCGGTTAACATAACAGTACTGTGTTTTTATCGAAAAAAACAGTAAAAAACTGAAAATATATATTGCATATTCAATTGCAACTACATGGCCGCCTGCAAAACTTTGCAGCCAAAACAGGCATCAACCGATGCACTGACGTCTACCTTGTAGAACTTGGTAAACGTGTGGTCCGACTTCCAAAAAGGGAGCCGTGGCAGACAAATACACCTCAAGAGCCCGAAGCACATCCAGAGCGTGAAGGGCCACCTCCTTAGGGTGCTTTGGCTTAGGACACAGATGGCAATACAATGTCCTCATTGATATGAAAAGCCGAGACCACTTATGGTAAAAAAGACGGTTGGGGACACACCACCACCTTATCCTTGTGGATAACCAGATAGGACGACTTGCAAGACAAGACCGCCAGTTCCGAAACCCTCCTGGCCGATGTGATGGCCACTAGAAAGACCACTTTCAAGGAAAGAGTCAACAGGGTAATCTCCCTGATATTTTCAAATGGCGTTTTTTGTAGAGCCAACACCCGGTTCAGATCCCAAGTGGGTAGCGGTGGACGCACCGGAGGGACTACATGTTGTACCCCCTGAACGAAGGAACTCACTGAGGAGTGAGATGCCAGGGGGGGGGGGGGGGTCGCTGAAAAAAAGACAGCTAAGGCTGAAATTTGCCCTTTATGCTTAATACCAATTTCTGGTCTACTCCTTGCTGAAGAAACAGCAAGATCCTGGATATGGAAAAGGAGCACGGATGCCATCCTTTCTCCTCACACATGGAGATGTAGGCCTTCCAGGTACGATGGTATATCTTCCGAGAAGAAGATTTCCGTGCTCTCAACATAATTGGGATCACCGAGTCCGACAGACCCCGGTTCCTCAACACCTGGCTCTCAATAACCATGCCGTTAAAGTCAGCGATGGTAAAGCAGGATGGAGAATCAGACCTTGAGACAGAAGGTCCTCTCGCAGCGGCAGTCGCCAGGGAGCGTCTGCCACCAGACGCACCAGGTCTGCGTACCAGGGACGCTGCGGACAATCTGGGGCAACCAGTATCACTGGGATCCCCACAGCTTCCACTCTGCGAAGCAGACGTGGTAACAGTTTCAGTGGAGGAAAGGCGTAGATCAGCTGGTACTGATCCCACGGAGCCACCAGCGCATCTGACGCGTCGGCCCATGGATCTCTTGTCCTGGACATGAATCTTGGCACCTTCCGATTGATACAGGAGGCCAGCAGATCCACGTCTGGTGTGCCCCACCTCAGGCACAGTAACCTGAATGTCTCTGAATGCAATGACCATTCCCCAGGGTCCAGCACCTGTCGACTCAAATAGTCCGCCTGCCAGTTCTCCACTCCCGGGATGTAAATGGCTGACAGGGCCGGTACGTGTCGCTCTGCCCACCGAAGTATATGAGCGACCTCTCGTGCAGCGGCTGAGCTTCTTGTCCCCCCCTTGGTGATTGACGTATGCCACGGCCATGGCGTTGTCTGACTGCTGGAACGTTTTGTCGAAGCTCCGGGCGGACGAAAAAGCCGTTTGAGTGGAAAAGGAGGGCCCTTGCCTACGGCGTGGCTCCTTAGCCTTCCTGGCCTGTGGGAGTAGTGTACTCTTACCACCGGTGGCATTAACAATGTCATCTAATGAGGCTCCAAAGAGCCGGTCGCCAAGGAAGGGAAGATCCATCCGGGCTTTTTTGGATGCCTGGTCAGCAGACCAGCATTTCAGCCAAATCAGGTGCCTCAGCACCACAGCTGACACTGAAGCCCTGGATAACAGAGGTAGAGTATCCAGGGCCACGTCACAGATGTACTTAAGGCCTTGCACTAGTTGGTCTGCTAGTTCCACGCAGACAGGAGAAGCCTGTTGCTCTCCCAATTCGCGGTGCAAACGTTTTGCCCACTCAGTCAGTGTCTGCGACACAAGTGCGGATGCCAGTACTGGACGCACGGCTGACCCCACCACCGTAACCGAGGAACGAGCCACTGCCTCGGCCTTCCTGTCAGTGGGATCCTTGAATGCAGGAATCCCCTCAACCGTGATCGTGGTTACTTTATTTAACCTGGATACTGGGGGGTCCACAACCGGAGGAGCCGACCATCTTTTGAGAAGGGGTAACGCACCGTCATGTATTTGGGGACCGAAGGTCCGTTGCGGGCGACCCCATTCCCTGTAAATGAACTTGTCAAAATAAGTCAGATACAGGAACACCTTAGGTGAATATGCTGGCTTGCAGGACCCAAAAGGGACCGGTACATCAGCAGAGGAATCTGCTGGCTCCTGAATCTTCAGGGAATCACGCACAGCTGTGATAAGTGCTCCAACAAGCACTTTGTCGCGCCCGGACCCAGACGGGGACCTCCTGTCCGAAACGGCCCTGGTCATCGTCATCTGACAAGACAGAGCAGGGGTCACCAGCCTCAGCAGGACCCAAGTCTGCGTCAGCGCTCTCCCTAGACGGGGGGGGGGGCAGGGGCCTCTTTAGTGCACCTTCCTCCCACGCACCGCCTCCATCTTGGCAACGAGTAAATTGAGGACCGCCGTCAGGGTGTCCATGGGTACTGCGCAATCCGCAGGTGACCATTGCCTGTATTTCGGGGGAAGAAACACCAGTTTCTGAAGCCATGCTGACCCTATCCTGTCTGCCACCTGAAGTGGACTTAGGACAGTGACAGTCCCACCCTACATGCCGCCGCTGACTGAGGGGCCCTTTCCGCCGGACTCACCACCCTGAGGAGTTCTGCGCTGTCCACAAGTAGTGCCTGTCATCCCTGAGTGCTCCGAAGGGCACAGGAAACAAAAACTGTCTGCCAGCCGCTAGAATGAGCACTAAAAAGTTCTAGAAATGTGCTCTTGCTTCAATTAAATGGCTGCCCAGCGTCCAGTACACAGACAGGAAACACATGGAAAATGGCTGTGAGAACACATGAGTCATACTGCTGCTAGAGAACACTGAGAACGTGTTCAGACTTCCAGAAAATGGCCGCCAGTGTCCTGAATAGGAGATCACTTGGAAAATGGCAGCTGGAGTCCAGGAAGGCAAGCTGCCCTCGCCCACACCTAAAATGGCCGCCAGCAGCTCCATGAGGTACAGAAAGCAAAGATGATAGCAGAAACACAGCGCTGCACCAGACCACAGCAGATCCACACAGGCACCTTCCGGGAGCATAACCCACAGGATCCAGGACAACCCCAGCCAGCCAGGATCTCAGGTGAGAGCCCACAAAGATCCCTGTATATACAGACATACACCGCTCAGCAGCCACATGCAGCACCCCACCAGGGAGGGGGGGGAGGGAAGATAGGGACTGGAGAGGTTAGAGAGGGAGGAGAGGAACCCCCGAATCGACCTCCCAGGGAATGCCCAGCTGCTCAGCCCCACCGAGGCAGGGAGAGCTGTACTTACCAGTCCTGAAGAGCTGGGAGACACTCCACTGCAGAACTACTCACTGATCAGTACAGGGTAGCTGCTGGCCTCGGCATACTGTGACGCAGACATCAGTAGCCCGGTCATATGTACGCCCCGGAGCATAAAAGCTCACGACCACCTCTGGAGCTGAGGTTTCGTCTGAGGAGCCGTAGCTGCAACCTGCACATGCTCGATGGCCGGACTGGGGAGACTATAAGGATAAGGGTATCCAGCCTGTCACCCAGCCGGCTGTTTATAGTAGATCACAGGATAAGTCATCTTGCGCAAAAAGCCAAGCTTCTGCATAAAAAAACATGGACCGATGGGCCTGCAGGGTTCCTAGGTCTTTCTCCTTTACTAGGCAAAATAAAACTGAGGTCTGTCTGCAGACAGGAGGGTTGTTACCCAAGGGACCGCCCCCTGGGCGGAACTAAGAGTTATGAGTGTTGTATTACAACTATGCCTAGTATTCTCCTAGTGATAAGGCTAACAACCCATTTGTTACAGAGAGGAGCTGTGTCGGTGAATATAAGAGAAATATTTTTTTTTGTGTGTGCAAATTTACAAATCTTGGTTGTAATCAATGGCCCTCATTTGTGGAAGTATTTTGTAATATAGCGTCCAAAAGAAAATGTTGATTCTGAAAGCAAAAGTAAAGGTTTTCTGACAAATCTGTTGGGGTGTACTCATTTATGCTGAGCACTGTACACTTTAAGAAAATGGGATCAACAGTTATCTACTTACGAAAAAACAAAGCAACAACAATAATGGATCATAGCTATAACAGATACCTGCTAACTGAGATTTTATACAGTACAGACATTAGATGGCAAATTTACTTATATATGGATTTAGAGTCCCTATTTGAGCGTGCTTGCCATCTCAAACTGTGCCTTGTGCATTACATTTGGCCCTTTCACTCATTCTATTATGGCACATTTGTGGATTTAGAGTGTAAATTGTAAAAGGCTCATCGCCATCTAATGTAAGCAATAACTGAGAAAAGCACCTGGATTTTGTGTGATAAAATAGATAACATTTATTATGTAAAATAAAAGCTGCAGCTCACATACGGTATGCCAAGTTTGTACTCCTGCACATCAGGCTGGCAGGGGACAGTTCTACGTAAGCCAGCATGCCATGGCCAGTGTCAGGGCTGGAGGAGAATGTAGTAGCTGTCACTCCTACAAAGAAGATCCACTCCCAGATGTAGCAACTTTTTGAATCTCCAGGCTTCGCTGAGAAGGAGTGCAGGCTGTATACAAGTTTGGGTCCTGGCGAGGTGCTGTGTTTTGGGGCAGTCCCTCTTTTTCAAGCGCTTTTCTCTGTTTTTGCTGTCATTTTGCTGTTATTTTTTAATAAACTAATCACCCTCCACTGAGCTTCAGCAGCTGGATCGAGTACAACTCGTCACGACGCTGCCGAGGACGGGAGTTTTGTTTGTTGCTGGCCGGCTTCAGTTTTTATGCTAAGAGAATTGTGTGTTTTGTAAGTGCATTCTTTTTCTTTATAATAAATCAGTTTAGATGATATTACGCCATGGTCTGTTATACCTTTCTTTTGGGTTGATACCAAAACGTACGTGAGATATGGACCAATCATCATTTGAATCCACCTGTGTATCCAGCTGAGGATCTATCTATGGGATTATCTGCATTCTGTGGGCTTTCCATCTGGTAAGGAGGCCCTCTATGTGGTGTTGGGGCACTTGGATTAGTTAATATTCATTTAAATAACTTTTTGCGTTTAAAACCGATTCACATTGTAAGTGTAATTATGTGTTTTTTTTATTCGTTCATTTATGTGACAATATTACGCTATGTTACACATTTCTTTTCTGGGTTAACACTTTTGTTGAGCCAAAGTTTGCCTGTGACTTCAAGCCATCAAAAATCTCATTGTTGATGCATCTTTTTGCAATTTAAAGGCCTAGGCTGGGTCAAAGCCATCTGCTTGTTTGGCTTACTTTCTGGTAAGCAGAAATTTCTTAAGGTGGTGGTGCACTTCGTTGTAGAAATCATTGGTGTTTTTTCGTTTGGAAGTTTTTTTCAAGAAACTACTGTGTACTTTTTATTTAGCACAACATAAATTTGTTTGTTTAATTTTTAGAACGCTTGTACTGATTAGTTTATTTAGTATAATTTTTTTTACATTCAAATTAGTTTTCACCTAGCTTCACAAAATCACTTTTGGTATAGGTCAAACACATAGGTTTCATATTTGTAGCGCAGCTTCCCCCCTTTTTTAATACATAAACCAATTTGTTGGTAAGATATAAAAGATGATGTTATGCCGAGTATTTAGATGGCAAAGATGTCACGCTTTAAAATTTCACTATCCATAAGCAACACTTTAAAAGCCCTTACAGGTTATCACTTTAGATTTACACAGGAGGTCTGATTCTAGAATTACTGCCCATGATCTGACGTTACATTAGTAGGTGAGGTTGAAAAAAGACAAGTCCATCAGGTGCAACCTATGTGTGTGCTTTTAGGTCAATATTACATCGTATATCCCAGAATGTTATGGTCGTTCAGGTGCTTAATACGTTTTTGAAATTATCGATGCTCCCCGATGAAAGCACTGCCTGTGGTAGAGCATTCCACATCCTTACCACTCTTACAGTAAAGAGCCCTTTACGCAGTTTAAGGTTAAACCGCTTCTCTAATTTTAGTGAATAGCCACGTGTATTTTTAAATTCCCTTTCATAGAAAAGCTTTATCCCCATCGTGGGGTCACCAGTACGGCATTTGTACATTGAAATCATATCCCCTCTCAAGCATCTCTTCTCCAGACAGAATAAGTTCAGTGCTCATAACCAAGGTCCTCCAGTCCCTTTATTAGCTTTGTTGACTTTCTCCGGTCTCTCTCCAGTTAAAGCACATCCTTCCTGAGGGCTGGTGCCCAGAACTGGAGTAGTAGGTGAGGATGAAAAAAAAGACACAAGTCCAACCTGTGTGTGCTTTTATGTTAGTATTACATTGTTAATCCCTGTATTTTGTGGTCGTTCAGGTGCCCATCTAAGTTTTTTTTTTAATTAAAAAATCGATGCTCCCCGCTCAAACCACTGCCTGTGGTAGAGCATTCCACATCCTTACTGCTCTCACAGTAAAGAACCCTCTACACAGTTTAAGGTTAAACCGCTTCTCTTCCAATTTTAGTGAATGGCTGCGTTTTATCCCTATTTTGGGGTCACCAGTACGGTATTTGTACATTGAAATCATATCCCCTCTCAAGCGCCTCTTCTCCAGAGAGTAGTTGTTCATTGCTCATAACTAAGGTCATCCAGTCCCTTTATTAGCTTTGTAGCCCTTCTCTGGACTCTATCAAGTTCCAACACATCCTTCCTGATAGTGATCGACCGATAGGATACCAATATTCCGGCCACGCTCCCCCTGATATTTTTCCAATATTTTGTACATTTAACATTTTTCTTTTTTTTTACACTGTCATTTTATATATATATTTTTTTTTTATCACTGTTGGAATGTAAACATCGCTTGTGACAGTAACAGGCATGTGAGAGGTGTTGTGTTTCTCTCAGAATTTTGGAACCTGGTTTCAGTCCCCCCCCCCCCCCCCCCCCCCCCCCCCGGAGGCAGCCCTGTATGTGGATCCCTTTTCATCATTACTTCTTCCTTACAATTTTAGTATTATGGACTTTCCCGTTTTTTAAATGTTCATCCAAAAACATTTTTTATATATATGGGGACGGGAGAGGCCAGGCGAGAGGCCAGGCGAGCGGCAGCGCTGCTTGTAATAACAGCCGAGCGGCTGCTGAATGAATGAATGAATGAATGAATGATTTGTATAGCGCTGCAACTGCGAACTGAATCGCCTCGAGGCGCTTGACTGCTCATGTTGGGATGCCATGTATTAGAAGAGGTGGGTCTTGAGTTTTTTCCTGAAGGCCTGATGGTTTTCTTCCATGCGGATGTTGTTTGGTAGAGCATTCCATAGCCGGGGTCCCTGTACTGCGAATCTTCGTTCTCCCTTCGATTTGTAGCGGGCTTTGGGGACGAGAAGGCGATTTTGGTTTGTTGATCGAAGTCTGCGATTCGGTATGTATTTTTCTATTTTCTCACAAAGGTATTGAGGCGCATTTCCTTGTGTACATTTGTGGGTGAGGCAGAGGGTCTTGAATGTGATCCTGTCTTTTACCTTGAGCCAATGGAGCATCCTTAGGGATGGGGAGATGGATTCCCAGGGTTTCTTTCCGGTGACTATTCTTGCTGCTGTGTTTTGGACAATTTGAAGGCGCGCAATCTGGTAATCCGGTAATCCTATGTAGAGTGAGTTTGCGTAGTCGAGCCGTGAATTGATGATCGTTCCTACTACTACCGCTTTTTCCTTTTCCGGGATGAAGGGGATGAGTCTGCGTAGCATGCGAAGGAGATGGTGGGATCCGCTGATTACGGATCCTATTTGTGCCTCCATTGTCATCTCTGAATCAAAGATTACTCCGAGGCTTTTGGCTTTGTTGCTTGGAAGGATGGTCTGTCCCAAGATGGTTGGTGGTGTCCAAGGGGTCTTCGTCTTTTTCCTTGAGTTTGCGTCGAGGAGCAGTAATTCTGTTTTTGATCCATTTAGTTTGAGGGAGCTAGTGGTCATCCAGTCATCTATCAATGTGAGACATTTTCCTAGTTCCTGGTATTGGTCTTTTTGTCCGGTGATCCGGAAGTACAGTTGAGTGTCGTCCGCGTATGAGTGGAAGCACAGATCCAATTTGCTAATAATTTTGAAGAGTGGTCGGATGTAAATGTTGAACAGTACTGGTGACAATGGTGATCCTTGAGGGACTCCATAAGTGATTGCCCGAGTTTCCGAAGTGAAGGCTCCTAGTTTCACTGTTTGTGACCGGTTTCCTAAGAAGGAAGCGAACCATGGCAGATCTCCATCTGTAACTCCTGCCACTTCCTTGAGGCGGCTGAGAAGCATGTTGTGGTCCACTGTGTCGAACGCCGCACTGAGATTCAGCAATACCAGAAGACACGATTCTCCCTCATCCGCTGCTTCTAGGGCGTCATCCCATATTTTCAGAAGTGCCGTTTCTGTGCCATGGCCTGGGCGGAAGCCCGATTGTAGTGGGTCTAGGAGCTTGTGTGTGTCCAGATGAAGTTGAAGCTGTTGTACTACTGCTTTCTCCATGATCTTGGAAATGGTGTTCAGGCTTGTTACCGGTCTGCGATTGTTCGGATCCTTGGGGTCGAGGTTGGGTTTCTTTAGTAATGGTTTGATGATGCCTTGCTTGAGGGAATTCGGAACCAATCCTTCTTTGAACGACTGATTTACTAGGTGTGTGATAGCGGGGGCCAGAATGTCGGAGCATTCTTTCAAGAGTTTTGTGGGGATGATGTCGTTTGGCGAGGTGCTGTCTCGGAGGCTCTTGATGACATTTTTGGTTTCATCCGTTGTGATCGGGGTAAGTGAAAAATGTGGTGCTTGTGTGCTGTGGATGTAAAATTCCTTACCTGGGTTGAGTTGAGTAGAGCTGGTTGTTGTTTTTTTTTGTTGAATTATTTTCTGAATGTTGTCTATTTTGTTGATGAAAAAATCTGATAATTTGTTGCAGTATTCTTGAGTTTCGTTTCCTAGGGGCTCAAGGCAGGTGGGGTTCATAGTCTGGGCGACTAGTTTGAAAAGTTCCCGTGGTCGGTTTAAGGCTTTTGAGAGGGTGTTTGAGACATGTTCTTTTTTTGCTGTGAAAATTGCTTTATGATATCTCTTGGTGAGTATTCTGTAGTTTGTGTGATTTTCCTTTGTGGTGTTTCTTCTCCAGGCTCTTTCTGCTCTTCTGTGTTCCCGTTTCAGTAGAGTAAGCGTGCCATTAAACCAACCAGAATTTTTCTTGCGGATGGGTACTCGATGTTTCGGGGCGACTGCGTCTGCTGTTTGTAGAAGTGCCTTGTTTATGAAGCTGAGTATTCGTTCTGTTGAGTGGTTTTGATTTAGTGTACCCATTTTGTGTGTTAGTGTGGTTTTGAAGATTTCCGAATGTAGTTTCTTCTGCGATCTAATCCAGTGTGTTGTTGCTGCTGGGTTTGGTTTTTGCAGGGAGATGTTGGTGGCGATCTCAAATTTGATAGCGTGGTGGTCTGACCATGGTAGCGCTATGTTGTCTTGAATGCTGATGTCCGTATTTTGCTTGAAGATGAGGTCCAGGATGTGACCCGACCCATGTGTGGGAGCCTTTACTAGTTGTTGAAGCCCTAGGTCTTCCAGTTGATTGATGCAGGTGGTGGCGATGGGGTCTTCGGTGGAATTCGCCCAGAGGTTGAAATCTCCGAGTACCAGAATCTTGTTGTTTTTCAGGGTGTGTGCCGAGATGAATTCCGTGAGTGGTATCGGTAGATTTGTCTTTGGTCCTGGTGGTCTGTAGCATAGCAGCATGTGGATGGTTTCTTGTGGTGTGGTTTGCATCTGTAGAGTAAGTGTCTCCATAAACGTTGCTTTGTTCTGTACCGTAGGTTTGACGAGCGCTAGATGAGCTTTGAAGATCACTGCTAGGCCTCCTCCTTTTTTTCCTTTCCGATGCTCGGTTAGGATCCTGTAGTTTTCTGGCACTAATTCTGTTAGGATGGTGTTGCAGTCGGGTGTTAGCCAGCTTTCCGTGATGAAGAGGCAATCTATGTTGTTTTGTGTGATGAAGTCATGGATTTCGTGCCTGTGCTTGACTGCCGATCTGGTGTTAATCAAAGCGCATGCTAACTGTTGTGGTTGAGTTGTAGTCTTCTTATGTTTGATCGTTGCTTGTGGATCGATTCTTAGTAGTCGTTCTTTTTGTAATATTTTTTGAATGTCGGTCGGTAGAGTTGCGGTCAAATTTCTTAGTCTGCATAGGGACTCTGCTGAGTATTTGAAATTGCACATGTTGAGGTGCTCCAAAAAAATTCCCTGCTGTGGACGAGATGATGCGTTGAAAAAACGCTGATGCTGTTGTTGAGGCGATAATGGTCTTGCGCAGGCTAGTTGAAGATGTTGCGGATCTGTGGGAAAACCCTGTAGACCTACACCCTCCCTCCCGTTGATCCAGAGGAAGGCGAAAAACCCCTACTAGCGCGGCCAATTGCTGTAGCAGAGGAAAAAATTCCTTCCTGACCCCCCGAGGGGCGGTCGGATGTTGGTCCCTGGATCAACTGCTAAGTGGTGGTCCCTGCGTTACTTACCAGAATATTTACCTTACCGGGTGATCCAATGATGGCGATAGGGTGGATCCTGATGTTGATCTCCCTGCACAGGTACTATGACCCCTGTTACAACCTCCTGTTATAAACTCCTGGTTTTAACTCACCACTTAGACAAGTTCCACTAACTCCTGGTTTTAACTCACCACTTAGACAAGTTCCACTTGGACAGAGTTCAACCAGTCTCAAGGATGAGCAGGCTCACGATGAGCTCTACACAAACTTATATAGGCCTGAAACACCTGGGAGCAATTAGGCACTCCCCTTAATTAGTAAGCTGAAGGAAGGAAAGGAAAAAAAAACTGTTTAAAAAGTGTAAGAAGAAAAGGGTATTAAGAAGATAAAATGGAAAAGGTCCAGAAGAACCTAAAAATGCAATCCAGCAATCACCAGCAGTCAAAAAAGCAAAATTTGTTCACTCTCCACACAGTGTCCTCACTGTTTGGCTTCCAACCAAAATTCTGAGCCACACTGGTTGTTATAATAAAGCAGACTGTCCGCTCTAAAGAACGGTACCAGGGTGATTCATGCAGCTGCATGCATCACCCCGGTAAAACCCCTTGAAGCAATATCGGTAATAAATCGGTCAGTTTTTTGACCGATACTTCTAAAAAAGTGAATATAGGTTGCACCAATAATCGGTCAATCCCTACTTCTTGAGGACTGGTGCCCAGAACTGGACGGCATACTCCAGGTGTGGCCGGACCAGAGTCTTGTAAAGTGGGAGAATTATCGTTTTATCTCTGGGGTTGATCCCCTTTTTAATGCATGCCAATATTCCATTTGCTTTGCTTGCAGCAGCTTGGCATTGCATGCTATTGCTGAGCCTATCGTCTACTAGAACCCCCAGGTCCTTTTCCATCCTAGATTCCCCCAGAGGTTCTCCCTTTAGTTAGTAGATTGTCTTCATATTTTTGCCACCCAAATGCATTATTTTACATTTTTCTACATTAAACATAATTTTTCATGTAGTTGCCCACCACAGTTTAAATCTTCTTGCAAGGTTTCCACATCCTACGGAGAAATGATTGCCCTGCTTAGCTTCGTATCGTTCGCAAATACTGAGGTGGTGAAAGCTCACATGTGTGGGACGATTGCTTATTGCGTGCATGCTGGATCGGCCGCAAGTGTTTGCCTTTTGCACGTGAGCACAGGGGCACTTTTTGTTCGGTTTAAAGAGGTGTACCCCTTAAAAAAAAAAAATTTTGACTTTTAATAAATCGGACACTTACCTGTTCCAGGGTCCAGCGATGCGGGGAGTCGAAGCTCCGCTAGCCCCCCAATCCGCATCTGTGGGCACAGCCGGGCACCCACTGCGCATGCGTGAGCGGCGCGTGCCGTGATTGGCTGCACAGTGATCTGGGACATGCGACAGGTCCCAGATGACTGGGGAGCCCTTCCTGCGCCGAGGTGAAGTGATGTCACCAGCTTAGGCTAGGCAGAAGGCAGACTACGAGGGACCCCCTAGCAACAGGCATTTAGGAGGTATGCGAAACTTTTTTTTTCCCCCAATTTTTTTTTTTTTTTTTTTTAGGATTTTTAAGCCTTTTTGTTTTTTTAGGGGGAATCACCACTTTAAGTTCATTTGTTTAAGTTCACACTTGTATAATAATAAAAAAAAAAGGTAAACAGAGTAAACATAGTCAAAACATAGCCAGAGTTCAGGAACCGGAACGGATAGTCAGACAAGCCAAAAACATCAGGGAGCCAAGCAAGTCTAACAGGAACACAGGAGAGAGTCTCTAGAGATGTGACCAAGGCAAAGGCAGAGATCATCTGGACGGCTTAAGTAGGCAGGACCGACTAGTAGGATCAACAGGTGAGTCACTGTGGAGAGATAGGAGCTGGCAATTAGCAGACAGCTGAGTGACCAGCTCAGAGAAGAAAGGGCTGGGCCCAGCCCTAACAGTACCCCCTCAACGACCCCTCCCCCTTTGAGGACCACCAGGCTTGAGGGGAAAAAAGTCTATGGAAATCATGGAGGAGGACAGAGGCATGTATGTCCGAGGATGGGACCAAGAGCGTTCCTCCAGACCGCACCCTTTCCAAAGCACCAGGTACTGTATGCGCCCACAGAACCTACGGGAGTCAACAATGGACTATACTTCATACTCATGGTTTTCAACCTGAACAGGGTGAGGACATGGCACAGAAGTGATAAAGCGGTTGCAGATCTTAATAAGCAGAGTCTTAAGAAGACATGAAATACATTTGAGATACGCATATTAGAAGGAAGGTCTAATGCGTAAGCCACTGGGTTAATCCTGCGAAGAATACGGAAAAGCCCAATAAACCGAGGTGCGAACTTCAGAGAGCCAACACGAAGTCGGAGGTTGTGAGACGACAGCCAGACCCTGCCGCCAACCTGGTAGGAAGGCGCAGGCAGGTCAGCATAGAGAGTGTACCTATCATTAGCATGTCGCAAAGCCTCCTGGACTTGTGCCCAAGTGGAATGAAGACCGCAGAGATGCTCTTCTAACGCAGGAATACTCTGCAGAACAAGAGAGGCAACATGGAAAATTGGAAACCATAGTTCGCCATAAAACGGGGACAATCGGGAAGCAGAATTCAAGGCACTATTGTGAGCAAACTCTGCCCACGGCAAGAGGTCTGACCAGTTATGATGATCATAAATATAGCAACATGGAATTGTTCCAAGGACTGAATGTCTCGTTCTGTGGCCCCATTAGACTGTGGGTGATACACAGAGGCGAAAGCAAGCTGAATTCCCAACTGTGCACAAAAGGCTCGCCAGAACCGGGACACAAACTGACTACCCCGGTCCAAGACAATAACCTTGGGTAGCCCATGCAAGCGAAAGATCTCCCGAGCAAAAATTGAAGCCAGTTACTTAGAAGTGGGCAATGTGACAAATGGGGGTGTCAGATCCCTGCCCTCCTCGCCAACTTGCGACGAAGGACCGGTCAACCTCACATGCTGTCACTTATGTAACAATGCCCCTCAGCTGTGCCCAGCACAAAGATTTTCCAGCTTGCAGGACCACAATCTAGGAAAAAAGGGGAACAGCGCCAAGTAAAACGAAAAAGAAAAATTAAATAAAATAAAATAAAAAATGTGGTACTAACTCCAAATAGCTAAATAGCGGTTCATCCCTCCATGCAAGAGGAATGCTGTGGGGAGACTCATGGTATAAGATTACAGGCTTGAAACTCGTGCCAGGGCCGTTAAAAGGCACTTTGACCAATCAAAAGCTTGAAACTCGTGCCAGGGCCGTTAAAAGGCATTTTGACCAATCAAAGGGCTATCAACGGCTGATTGTGGATCATTCACTACTAAAAGCCTGATTTGCTCTGCCTTCTGGTAAGGGCATATTATTTGCATGGTGGAGGGCCTTTCACACGTTGTTGAGTGATCATCACGGTGCATCCCTTTAAAGTTTTTTTTGGATAAAGACTATTTTATGTGTACAATACATCCATACACCCCCCCCCCCGGAGGTTTCAACGAACTTTCTACATAGGGTTTTAACCCCATTATGAACTATTGTCTTCATCCTTGGTTGTTATATGTTTTCAGTGGATATGTGTCATATTTAGCTATTTGGAGTTAGTACCACATTTTTTATTTTATTTTATTTAATTTTTCTTTTTCGTTTTACTTGGCGCTGTTCCCCTTTTTTCCAATATTGCCATAGTGTGTGTATCCCACCTTGAATAGCAGCCTGTTTATGTTGTTTTCTCTTTCCTATTAGGTAAGTGCGGTTTCATTTGTTCAATTAAAGGACCACAATCTAGGTGCCAGCAGCCTGAGAGCGATGGTCACTGGGCTAATTACGCAATCACCCCTTTAACTACCATCACCCCCGTTTTAAAAGACAGAGCCAGGAGAGACTCATAATTTTAGCAATACCAATTATGAGTTTAGAATAAGCGTCTGCAACACACACTGCCACCACAGACAGGACTGCTCAGAGGCCTTACACTACAACAGTAGCGCTCTTCAAGAGGCAGGTTCGTTTATAGCTTGCATTAAGAGCTTTAGAGACAAGGTTAACACTTTTCAACATAAGAGTTTATTATGAAAAGGTCAAAGTTGGTGCAAATAAAACATTTACAGAAAAAAGATGTTTTAAAGAAATAACGACAATATACAGCCACAAAAAAAATAAGGTAGAATTGGGTAGGAAGAATACTTGCAATTAATGTCCGAGGGTTGATCAGAGTTCGATCGATGAGCTGGGTAATCTGTTCTCAAACTTGGCAGATGTTAGTGCTTGGATGGTAAAAGGAGAACGGACCATTGTCTTGGCTTCTCCTCTTTTTGTCAGATCAAAGGGGTGTTGACAGGGACCAGTGACCATTCGTCTGGTCATCTTGTTTAGGGGTTGGTGGCTGGGAGGTGTCTACACTCATGACCACGTCCCAGGTAAACTTTGATACATATTCATATCTCTGCATCTATAGTGTTTACAGACTGCAAATATCAATATTGTTCAGCGTGAGATTTCCTTAAGAAAACAGATATAAACATGCCATGTCTCCAATGTCTAGGTTACCTAGGAGGAATAAGGGGTACCAGTGGTTTCCCATATGACCTGACAAAGGGGTGTCTGGACTTGAAACGTTATAAATCATCTGAGGAAACTAAATATGTCCATATTATGGCTGTGCTATTATTACTTTCGAAATTATGAAACATGCTGAAATTTCATACTCATTCCACTGTTTAAAGCGGAGCTCCACCGTAAAAAAAATTATTAAAAGCCAGCAGCTACAAATACTTTAAAAAAAAAAAAGGACACTTACCTGTCCAGGGTGCCTGCGATGTCGGCAGCAGATGACGAGCAATCGCTCATCTCTCGGCTGCCCCCGCCGTCATCCTCTGTCAGGGAATCAGAAAGTGAAGCGTTGCGGCTTCACTGCCCGGTTCCCTACTGTGCACGCACGAGTCACGCTGCGCGTCTTCACTGGTCCCTGTTGTGTTCTGTGTGGCGGGCATCTGCGGATATTCTGCGGCTATCTATGCCCGGAAGTGGGTGCAGATACCTGTATTATACAGGTATCTGCACCCCCCTCCCCCTGAAAGGTGCCAATTGTGGCACCAGAGGGGGGGAGGAAACCACTGAGCGGAAGTTCCACTTCAGGGTGGAATTCCGCTTTAAGCTTTGTCTGCACTAAGGTATTTTTTGCGATAGGCCTGGACATCCTGCCAGGCCAACATTATCTGTTTTTACAGACCTAGCCTGGTTCTGCTTTCTCTGTTGAGATAACAGCTCCTTTGAAGGATAAAGCCTATGAATTCCTGAAAGTTAAATTGTTAGCCAAGCTGTCATGGCTGCCCTAAGGTTCTCAAACATGGCCACTAGCTACAGCTTTTCATGTGTCCACTACGTGATATCGTTACAGGCAACTTAAGTGGAATACAAAGAAAATTTCAAGAACCGGTTAATCATTATAAGGATAACTGTATTGCCCTGGGAGTTGGGTAACTCCACAATGAAATCCATAGACAGGTGGGTCCAGGGCCTCTCCACTGGGTATGGGTTGTAGGAGACCCACTGCAAGGTGTCAGTCTTACTCTGAGCACACACGGAACAGGCAGCTACGAAGGCGGTTACATCAGCACGTAGACTAGGCCCCCAGAATTGTTGGGAAATGACCCAAAAGTTGATTCTTCCCAAGGTGGCCAGCAGCCTTGTGAGAATGGCAAGTCTGGAGCATGGCAGTACAGAGACTCTCTGGGACAAAGCAGCGGTCACAAAGTTTCTCAGGAGGCGCATGGACCTGAGCAGCAAGAATTTTGTCACCCAAAGGAAAAGTGAGACTGGTGCAAACCGTAGCCAGAATATGATCAGGAAGAATCACAGGAGCCGGAACCGACTCCATCTTGGAAGTGGAGGAAAACTGCTGTGACAAAAGCGTCAGCCCTTACATTCTTAGTACTGGCCAAGAATGAGATAATGTAATTGAAACTTGACAAGAAAAAAGCCCATCGTGCCCTTCTGAGAGAGAGGCGTTTAGCCTCAGACAAGAATCCGAGATTCTTATGGTCAGTAAGAATGGGAAACGTTACAGTGGTACCTTTGCGGAGAGGTCTCCATTCTTTCAGGGCTAAAATGATTGCTAACAGCTCCCTGTCACCAGTCTCGTAATTGCACTCCACAGGTGCCAATTTCTTGGAAAAGTAGCCACAAGGATGCATAGCACTCTCAGGTAGGCCGTTGAGACAGAAGGGTGCCAACTACAGTCTCAGAAGCATCAACCTCAAGGATAAAAGGTAATGTAGGATCAGGATGTGCCAACACAGGAGCAGAAACAAAGGCAGCCTTTCTCAAAGGTCTTAATGGACTCCGGGAAACAACTGTGGGTTACCATTCTTTCTGGTCATATCAGTCACGGTCTAGACCAGAGACAAGAAGTTACAAATAAACTTCTGATAATAGTTGGCAAAGCCAAGAAAATGCTGCAGAGGACGTAAACTCACGGGTCGGGGGCCACTGTAGGAATTCTGAAAGTTTCTCTGGGTCCATCAAAAACCCAGAAGTGGAAATGACATAACCCAGGAATTTAACCTGTTCACAATGGAATTCGGACTTCTCCAATCTACAATAGAGATTGTTCTCTTAGTTTCTGAAGCACACGACAGGCATCTGTGTAGTGGCTCTCCAGGGACTTGGAAAATATGAGGATATCGTTGAGATAAACCACCACACAACTGCAACAAATCTTGGAGGGTATAGTTAATAAATTCCTGGAAAACTGCCAGGGTGTTACAAAGGCCAAAAGGCATTAAGAGGTACTCATAATGGCCTATTCTGGTATTAAATTCAGTTTTCCACTCGTCGCCCTCCTTAATCCTCATGAGATTGTATGCCCCTCTCAAATCAAGCTTCATGAAAACCATTGCTCCCTTGAGGTGGTCAAATAACTCAGTAATCAATGGAATCGGATAGGCATTCTTAAATCGGGAAACGATTGAGACCCCTATAATCAATACAAGGTTTCAGTTCACCACTCTTCTTCACAAAGAAGAAACCAGCACCAGCAGGAGACGAGGATTTGTGGATGAAACCTTGAGAAAGTGAGTCTGCAACATACCTTCCATGGCCTTATCCTCCAAGACCGACAAAGGGTAAACCTGGCCACGATGGGGTATGGCACCAGGTTGAAGGTCAATTCAAAGCAATCATATGACCAGTGTGGAGGCAAACTACCGGCTTGACCTTTGTCAAAGGCATCGCTAAAATCACGGTACTCCTTAGGCAGGGAGGAGAGTGAAGCGGTGCACAGGACCTTGGCTACCTTCTGGAAGCATGTCTCTCTGCATTGTGGTGACCAGGAGAGAACCTCAGCACGGAGCCAATCGAAAGAGGGGTTGTGCATCTGCAACCAAGGATAACCAATAACCAGCGGAAACTTAGGTGAGGAAATAACTTGAAACTGGATTATCTCATGGTGAAGAGCCCCTACGGCCATGGACAACGAAACAGTCTCACGAGTCACATGGGTAGGCTTTAGAGGTCTCCCGTCAAGAGCCTCAATGGCAAGTGGAGTGTCACGCAGCTGCAGCTCTGGATAACTGGGGATGAAACAATGCCACCTAAGGTCTGTCCGTGACAGGACCTCAAGGTTCCGGCGTTCCCTGGACAGGTAGGACAAGACTTCAAAAAGTGACCTGCCTGGCCACAATAAAGGCACAATCTCTCTCCTCAAAGTTCTCTAATCCGCAGAGAGACGCGTGAAATCCAAGTGCATGGGTTCACCTTCACTGACCGACTCGGTACCAGAAAGCATGGGGAGGTGAGGGAGGCAAGGATGAGCCCGCAAAGCTCGGAGACAAATGTACAGGAGGCTTCTCCAATCGCTCCTTAAAGCGGTTGTATACCTGCTGACCCTTTTTTTTTTAATACCCCTGTAAGGCAAATGGTATAATGAGCTAGTATGCCCCGCATGCTAGCTCATTATGAAATACTTGCCTAACGAGGCGTCGGTAACCTGGTCGGTCCACGCCGAGGGAGATGACATGTTGCCTCGGCGTGTCTTCGAGTATCGAGGCTCCGGCACTGAGTGGCTGGAGCCTCAATGTCGCCGCATGCGCGCGGGAGACTTCTTTCCGGCAAGGGCCAGCATCTGCCGGGCTTTCAGCCAAGAATCCCCTGTGAGCATTCGCCGCGGCAGTCAGTGGATAATTACAAGGTGAATATCTTCTAAACCATACAGGTTTAGGAGATATTTTTTTTTACCTATTTTTTTTACCCATAAGGCTTACCTGTAGGTAAAAGTAAAAAAATAGACACGACAACCACTTTAAAAGAGTCTTTCTGGAGTCTGGAGCCAATGTGGATGGCAAACGTGATCAACTTCTCCAGCTCAGTGGGTATATCTCGGGCTGCCATCTCATCCTTGATGGTATCCGAGAGACCATGAGAAAAAGCAGCCACGAGGGCCTCATTGTTCCAAGCGACCTTTGCTGCCAGAGTACGGAATTCAATGGCGTAGTCGGCAACAGCTCTCGTACTCTGTTGGACATGAGGCACTTGGCAGCAGAAGCGGAGCGTGCGGGAATGTCAAATACCCTTTTGAAAGAATCCAAAAACTCAGGGTAACTCAAGACAACAACAGGTTTTTGCATCTCCCACAGAGGGTTTTGCCCAGGCCAAGGCTCTCAGAAAGCAAAGATATCACGAAACCTACTTTGCTTCTGTCTGTGGGAAACGCCTGGGGCAGCATTTCAAAGTATATCTGAACCTGGTTGAGAAACCCTCTGCATTGGACTGGATAGTCCCCAAATAGCTAGGGAAGCGGAGCGGAACCAGACATACCTCTTATAGAGGTAATACTCGAGGCAGGTGCCTGCACAGAGACAGCAGCAGGGACTGCCTGCAACACAGGTTGTACTGGAGCAGCCACAGTGGGAGATTCCAGGTGAGCCGTGCCATAGCAAATTGATCCATGCGGTGATCCTGCTCTTGAAAAAATATTACCAACAAGTGGATTGACTGCATCTTTTAAATTGGTGCCCTTCGTCTGCTGTCAGAAAACATGAATCAGACTGAGACAGATGTACAGTTAAATCACACTTGTTTAATAAAAACAAAAAGGTAAATAGAATAAACGTAGTCAAAACATAGCCAGTGTTCAGGAACCAGAACGGATAGTCAGACAAGCCAAAACGTCAGGGAGCCAGAAGGAATGTCAGCCAAGCAAGTCTAACAGGAACACAGGAGAGCGTCTATAGAGATGTGACCAAGGCGAAGGCAGAGATCATCTGGACTGGATGGCTTAAGTAGGCAGGACCGACGAGCAAGATCATCAACAGGTAGTCACTGTGGAGAGATGGGAGCTGGCAATTAGCCAACAGCTGAGTGGCCAGCTAAGAGAAGGAAGGGCTGGGCCCAACCCTGACAGTAGGGCTCTCCCCGCCCATGTCATCCATTCAGTGTTCTGTGAATGGAAGACTACAAGGTGCAGCAGCCTCTGCTGCTGTCGGCTTGTAGTTTTCAATGAACTACCACAGCACTGTGGAGCGCCGTGGTAGTTCATTCTCTCTTCCTGTCAGACTGAATCTGCTTGCCCGTACGAGATGAACAGGCACACAAATACACTGACAGTCTGCAGGAGACTTGCATGGCACCAGAGATCTGCTGACCTCTGATGAAGTCATGTAGGGCGTAAGTGGAGGCATACCGGAAGTGACGTCAGCATGGATAAGAGTTCCATACTCTTGGATTTTCGTGCATTTTTAACATTAAATGTGAGTAATAGCTGTTCATTCCTTAAAAAAAAATGTAAAACGATATTACACTATGGCAGTCCCTTTTACATTTGCATAATTACGCATTGGTATGGAGAGAGGACACCCAGGACCACCATAGAGACCCTATCTATCATAGAGATCAGCTGTAAAGGACAAATAGAGGACCCCCAGAGGAAAGCAGATATAACAGCACCACCTGATCAGAGATTACTATTACATGCTTATCTTAAGCTGAATTGAGGCGAGAGGCTAGATAGCACAGAGGTGACACTACAGTGAAAAGGGAAGATAGTATATCTATATGGACACATGCAGTTAATGGTGAAGGGATGTACCATTAAATTACATTTGCACAGTGTTATCTGTATTTACTATTGCAGGTTTGTCATATGATTATAGGCACAATGGCATATATGCACTTTGCGGATTTGCACATTTTCAGATTTTTATAATTGCACGGATTGCATCTGTTTGTTGGCTTTGGAAGATATATATGTGCGCAGATCAGCACAATCTGTATTACCCATTTTAAATTGCATACGTTTTTATTTTGGGGTTTTGCTGGATACAAACAGCTCATTGCACATTTATTTTGGCAGGGCAGCACTATTTACTTTACACGCAAAATTCTTTACAGGCTCCAGAAAAAAAAAATGTATGCACATTTTCTTACCAGCAAAAAAAAAAAAAAAAAGATTTTTATAACAGCTTACCTGTAAAATACTTTTCTTGGGAGTAGGGAGTACATCACGGGACACAGAGCAGCATAGTAATTTAGGTGATGGACACTGCCACGCCCAAGACAGGAAGTTTCCTCCCTATATAACCCCTCCCACAGGGAGCACCTCAGTTTTGTAGCAAAGCAATATACGTATATCCCAAAGAGGGGAGGGATCTCAGTGTCCCGTGATGTACTCCAAGAAAAGTATTTGTGAGAAAAGTAAGTGGTAATAAAAATCCTATTTTCTGTATCGTATATCACGGGACACAGAGCAACATAGTAATAACTATGTGGGATGTCCCAAAGCAATGCCATCTGAGGGGAGGGAGACACATATAAAGCAGGGCGCCATCAGACTTGAGGACCTATACTGCTGCCTGCAGCACGCTGCGCCCAAAGGCGGTATCCTCATGCCTTCTCACATCAACCTGTTGGAATCTAGTGAATATGTGGACTGAAGACCAGGTTGCGGCCTTGCAGATCTGAGCCATGGAGGCTTGGTGATGCACTGCCCATGAAGCACTAACTGCTCTGGTTGAGTGTTCTTTGATCTTAAAGCGTGGAATCCTCCCTTTCACACCATAAGCCTGAATGATAATTTGCAGAATCCATCTAGAAATAGTAGATTTCGATGCTGCCTGACCCTTCTTGGGACCTTCTGGCAGTACAAACAAAACATCTGTTTTCGAATCTGAGCATTTGCTTTTAAATAGACTTCAATTGCTCTCACTACATCAAGGGAATGTAGTAACTTCTCTTCCACAGAACGAGGTTCTGGAAAGAACGAAGGAAGGATAATATCCTGGTTCAGATGAAAATCTGACACCACTTTAGGCAAAAAAATTGGATGAACCCGCAACACCACTTTGTCCTTGTTTTTTTTTTTATAAATTCTTTATTTTCATTTCACAGGTGTAGATTTACAGTTACACAACAAAAAATTCATCTTTCTATTCAACGTCTTCCCTCTCTAATTCAGATCAAAATACCAACAAATAATACATCTTTGTATTCTCTTACGTTTTTCCCCCTGTACATTTTCCACTTAGAGAGAAAGAACATCAGTTCCCCTTTCTTCGACTCCTGGAATTTTATTTTTATTACTCCCCCCCTCCCTCCTCCCCCCCTCCCCCCTCCTCCATTCTTCCCTCCTAGAGGGTCCAATTAAAAAAAATCCCTTAAATTGGTTGGGTCCCTGTCTCTATCATTCGTCCCCCCCCCCTCATTACTTCTTCTATACTTTCTCACCTACGAGACTATTGGCGGTTTTGTTCCCTATATATGATATAGGGTGTCCATATCTCCTGATATCTATCTTCTTGTTCTCTTAGCTTCATAGTAAGTTTTTCCATTTGTTGGATTTCTGATATTTTCGCTAACCATTGTGCTCTCGTAGGGGAGCTAGTGTTTTTCCACAGGCTCGGTATGCACGCCTTGGCGGCATTCAACAAATGCCCCACTAATGAGTTTTTATATTCTCCAATAGGTATCGGAGTGTCATGTAACAAGTATACTGCTGGATTTTCCCCCAGTGATACTTCAGTGATTTCTTCAACTGTTTCCCTTACCATCTTCCAAAATTCTTTAACTCCGGGGCATTCCCAGAATATGTGTATCATAGTTCCCTCTTCCCTTTGACATCGCCAGCACGTGTTTGCCAATTGTGGATATATCCGGTTTAACACTGATGGTGTTCTATACCACCTCGTCAATATTTTATATCCACCTTCTTGGTATTTGGTTGCCCTTGATGTCCTATGTGTGAGGTAACAAATCTTACATTTCTGTGATTCAGAGAGTGTTATCCCCAGATCTTTTTCCCATGCCTGTAGGAATGTTAACTCTTGTGGAGCCTTAAGTTCTACCAATAAGGAGTGCATGACTGACAACACATGCTTTACTGGTTCCTCCTTCAAGCACAACTGCTCGGATTTGGACATTGTCCTTACTTTTACTATTTGTGTTTTTATTGTTCAGAGAAATGCCTTAAAGCTGTAGTCTCCTGAAAAAATTAATTTCCCCTGCAAACTCTAATTCCACCTCCTCCCCTGTCATCACTCTATTCTCTCTTGTAAAGTCTCAGCGCCTACTGACACCTCTTTTCCTTAGGTTCCTAAACTCAACCTCCACTAGACCTGGCTCAAAACTTGGTGTACCCAAGATTGGGATCATTGGACTTGGGCACTTTGATACCTCCGTTTTCTTAAATATCTTTTTAGTCACTTGAAGAGTCGCCCCTATAGTGGGGTGTCTCTTCACCTGCTGAGGGATCTCTGTGTCCAAGATCCATGCTATCCCCTCCAGGGGTATGCCAGTTATTGCTTGCTCCATACAAAACCATGGTTTATCTCTTCACTGTGCACCATTCCATTACTCTCGCTAAGATTACTGCTTCATAATAGCTCACTGGATCGGGAAACCCCACTCCTCCTCTCTCTTTAGGTTGAACTAGGATATCCCTCCGAATTCTCGCTGGTTCCCCTGCCTATATATAAAACTTGCAAACCTCGTTCTCAGATCTCTCAAGAACCCTGGTGGAATCTTGATTGGTAATGACTGAAATGGGTATATCAGTCTAGGCATAATAATTTTAATAATGTTGATTCTACCAAACCATGTGAATATTTCCTTGTCCCACCGCTGTAAGTCTGTTTTTATTTGTCGTATTAGGGATAAAAAATTCAGTTCGAACACTCTCTCCAATTTCTTTGTTATTTTAGTTCCCAGGTAGCTTATGTATGACTCCGTCCATTTAAAAGGTAAAATGTTCAGTTAGTTTTTGTAGGGCGTCATTAATTTCTACTCCCATTGCGTCGGATTTACCGTAGTTTATCTTGAAATTAGAAACCTCCCCATATTTATGTATCTCCACTAATAATGAAGGGAGGGGCGTAATTGGAGAGGTAACAAAAAATAGCAGATCATCCGCGTATGCCACGAGTTTCTGCTCTTTCTTGAGTTGGTATGCCTCTTGTATCTAAATTGGCTCATATGGTTCTCAGGAAGGGTTCCAATGTCAAAATAAATATGATAGGCGAGAGTGGACATCCCTGCCTTGTTCCGTTATATATAGGGAAGGGTTCCGATATTATGTCATTTATTTTAACCCTCGCTCTTGGACTTGAGTACAAACTTTTAATCCAGTTCAACATCCCGTTACCCAGGCCTATATATTGCAACGTCACTTCCAGAAATGTCCAGTCCACCCTGTCAAAAGCTTTTTCTGCATCTGCCGAAATCAGCACCATAGGTCTCTTATGACATTGCGCCGAGTATATTGCACTTAGGACTCTGCGTGTTTTCTCTGCCTTCCCTTTCCGGGACCACTTTGTCCTTGTGAATAACTAAATATGGCTCTTTACATGATAGAGCAGCCAACTCTGATACCCTTCTTGCAGAGCATATCGCAATCAGAAAAACAAATTTCCTTGTCAAAAGGACTAGGGGAGTAAATCGTATTGGCTCAAATGGCTCTTTCTGCAACACTGATAAAACCAAGTTCAAATGGTGACCTAACTGGCGGATTAAGCCTGGTTACCCCCTGTATAAAACTCCTGACCAAGGAATGTGAAGCGAGTGGTCTTTTAAACAATACCGATAAGGCCCAGAGCTGACCTTTCATAGTACTCAAGGCCAGCTTCATATCTACCCCCAATTGCAAAAAAGCAAGAATTCTGCCTATGACATACCAAGGATGCCAACCTTTGGATTCACATCAGGAAACGTATGCCTTCCAGACTCTATAATATATGACTCTGGAAGCTGGTTTCCTTGCATTAATCAGGGTAGATACCACTGACCCTGAAAGACCCTGATTCTTTAGAATATGGGTTTCAATAGCAAAACTGTTAAATTTAGCGTTTGTAAGGTAGGGTGGAATACTGGTCCCTGCGAGAGCAGGTCTGGACGTGGCAGAAGGGTCCATGGGTCCCCCACCACCATCCTTATGATCTTCGCATATCAAGATTTTCTGGGCCATGCCGGGGCTATTAGGATCAGCAGCTTCCCTTCCTCCTTGATCCTGCAAAGAAGCCGTGGTAGCAGCTGAATAGGAGGAAATGCATAAATCAGTGAAAACTGATCCCAGGGAGTTACTAACGCATCCGTCCCGTACGCGAGTGGATCTCTTATCCTTGACACAAAGTTGTCCACTTTCTTGTTGAACCTGGACGCAAATAGATCTAAGTCCGGGATTCCCCATCTTTGGCATATAGCCAGGAAGATGTCAGGGTGAAGGGACCATTCCTCCGGGGACAACTGCTGGCGACTTAAGAAGTCCGCCTGCCAATTCTTTATTCCTGGAATGAAGAGGGTACATGCTTTTCTGCCATGGCTAGAATATAGTTCACTTCCCTATGGGCTGCGTGATTCCTGGTGCCCCCTTGATGATTGATATAAGCCACTGTCGTGGCATTGTCGGATTATATCTGCAACCTGAACATCCAGGCCTCCAGAGCCAAGTGTACCGCCCAAATCTCTAGAATGTTAATGGGCAAGGTTTTTTCGGTTGTAGACTATTTCCCTTGGACAGTCGCTTCTACCAGGACTGCTCCTCAACCTAAAAGGCTGGCATCTGTTACCACCTTCCAGGTAACTGGTATGAAGGATTTCCCCTTCTGCAGATTCTTGGTTATACACCACCAACTGAGGCTCTGACGCACCTTTGGAGTCAGATGCATTGGGAAATTTAAAGCTTGGACATTTGTGTTCCAAGCGGATAGGATACTGTTTTGCAACAGTCTTGATTGAAACTGGGCATAGGGAACAGCTAAATGAAGCCACCATCTTCCCCAACAACCTCATGCAAAGGCGAATGGAAGGATCCTTCTTTGTCCCGACTACCCAGACCAGCTCCTTTATGGCGCTGATCTTTGCCTGGGGGAAAAAAAAACTATTTTCTGGGCTGTCTATGATCAGACCTAAGTACTCCAGCCTTTTTTGTGGTTTTAAGGAAGATTTGTCTAGGTTGAGAATTCAACCCAGGTATTCCAGGTAGTCGACTGTGCTGACCACCCTTTGGTCCAAGCGGCCTACTGACTGGTCTACCAGTAGCAGTTTGTCTAGGTATGCTATAACTGTTATGGTAAAAAAGAACAGGGAAGTGACCTTCGCGCTTATATGAACTAGTAAACACAGGTGACATGGGTGATATAAAAATTCCACAAAGGGATGTGATAAGGTGCCTGTATAATAGAATAAAATTCTTAGGGAAGCTGCAAAACCTAATGGTAAACACTAAACCACAAGTGAAATAAAGAAATAAATGATTTTGCGCTAAAACCGTGGCAATGCTAAAAATAAAAACATTCACATAAATAAAGATGAGCAATGACGTGCGCAATGCGCTAAAGTGCATACAACAGTGAATGATGTTAATAAAGTGAAAAGAAAGTGAATCAATAAAGATTACCCATAAGGTACAGTGCATAAATATGAAGTGCAAAAGTACATAAAGTGCATATAATAAATATCAAATACAGAAAAAGTGTAAGTGACTATTACAAAGAGTCCATAAAGAGTCCCACGGACGAATAAATGTTCAAGGTAATGATAATAATGATGGTATTATTTCATGATGTCCATACAAATGAGGTAGATAAATTGGTAATAAATAAGTGTCCCTCAATCCCACCGACGTCCCATATCCCGTCTAGATCAAAGTGTGTGGGTATGGAGACTTGAAACTTGTTTTAAGAAAAACCAGCAGGTGAGTGCGACCACAAGAAATCCCCAACTAGTACTCCCTAGCCTCTCACCTTAGGGCCAGTATTTCAGGGCACTGAGAGTGTTAATGGCTGAATCCAGACTCCTCTCCTCCACTCGATCCCAGGAATATGGTAAATTCGATCGATGCTGCGATCCTCTCATATGATAGAGATGAAGGGTAAGAGAAGAAGGGTAGGGGGGGGGGGAGTCCAATAGTGAAGTATGTTTGGATAAAAATGAGTTTATTGAAAAGCAAATAGCATCCTTACATCAATAACGAAAAAATCCAGCAAATGCAGGCGAGCAGCGCCAGTTGCACATCACTTCCGGTATCCTCCAATCAGATCAATCCCTACCGGTTACGTCACTGTCTCGTGACTTCATCAGGGGAACCTGATTGGTAGTGAAAGACTATTATTTATATGGTAAAAACCGGATGTAGAGCGGCGGCCATTTTGCCGAGGAGCGCAGATGTAAACAAACCGCGGCCATTTTCTTGTGGGCCTATAGCGGTAGTAACTGACAGTGAGTGCTAGAGGTCGGACGAATCCGTTTCTAGTCACAATGTCGTTAATAACCGTGTCAGCGACGGCAATAAATAATGGGCTTGAATCTTCCTAAATGTGAATCGAATCATTTCATCAAAGAGGGGATTTCACATGCCCGGGATATGGCACAAAACATTTGTGATTATATGGAAAATCGAAAAGGACAAAAGAAAAACAAACAACAACCCCCGCAGCCATTTTTAGGTGGCCCGTTGTAGTGTTGTATAATCTTCATGACTTCAATGGAGTAACTGCACTATAACCGTCATTGACTAATATAAGACCACCTAATAATGTGCTAATAATTACAGGGTGATAAACCTGAACCATAATGCACTACTAGATAGGGAATAACGTGAATATAGTCATAATGACTACGCATGGATGATGAAAGATATACATAATATTAAAATAGTTGATATAAATACCAGAAAAACGGCAAAATAAAAACAGGTAATATCTGAGTTGTATGAATGCAGGCCTATTCTTTTTTGCATCAACAACTCGATAGTATAACGATGTGGACAAATAAAAAGGTTGGGTTAGAGGCTCTAAAAAAATCTCACAACCAATCCATGGCAATTCGGTATAAATCACCCGATATCCTAAAACTGGAGTAGATGAATAAAACAGTGCTTTTATAATCAGAGAAAATAAAGCACATCTGTCCTATGTTTAAATATTAAGGGATATTAAGATATAGATCCCATAATCAGAGATTAAAACCTCTATAATATGGACATATAATATGTCTACATGTAATTTAACAACAAGGGCAAGGTTAAAATTATTAAAAAAATATTATAATATTGAACATGTACCAGATATATATATATATTATATATATAATATATATATATATATATTCTATATAATATAAAACGTGCAAATGGTAATGACCAGTAGATTAATATCTGGCACATTGTATAAAATGAAATGTCGATTAAAAATTTTTTAATGATGCAGTGAGTATCACACCTCCACCAACAACAAACTGATTTCATACAGTCAATGGGGATATACTATCCCACAATCAATGACATGCGTTTAGAGTAGTTCTAAGATAGCAAAAATAACAGCAGGGACCTATTAGTTTGATAGGTATTTGACGCACTAGTCCAATGGGTGCCAGATATACAATATAAATATATATATATATCTCTCTCTCTCGGCGCCTCTAGATTGGCAAAGGTAATAAAATGAGGTCTATAATCAAATTCTGTCACCATGTGCGTGACGGTGGTCACTGCAAATACCTACATACCGGAAGGGATGCGTCTGGCCCTTTGCATGAATTCAATACAATCTAAAAATAACACAGTGTACTATCTGCAGACCCAATCAATGTAATTAGAAATTACTCAGGAAACAGTTCAAATCAAACTCAACATTCAGTCCTTCTGGTGTGAGGGTCCTCATAGTGTGAATCCACATGGATTCCTTTTGGCTGATAACTCTAACTTTATGGCTACCTCTCCACGATGGATTATAGCGTTCTATACCCCAGAACTGTAGCCGATTTGGGTCCTTATTGTGTACTGTAGCAAAGTGTCTCGACACACTGTGTTTAGGGAACCCCTTAGTAATATTTCAGATATGTTCTTCTATACGTCCTCTGAGCTCTCTCTTAGTTCTACCTATATATTGCAAATTACAGCTGCATTGTAAGCAATAGACTACACCCTCAGTACGGCAGCCAATGAAATCCTTAATAGGATAAACCTGTCCTGTGGTGGTAGATTTGAACTTGAATCGTTTACCCTTTTGGCACGCATAACAGCTCCTACAAGGGTAAAAACCCTTTCCCGTAAAAAATGTGAAACCTTTCTTGGGGGGTGGTTCAACTACTGATTTCACCACTAAGTCTCGGACTGTCGGGGCTCTTTTGTAAACAATGTTAGGCTTTGCAGGTAAAATCGTCCTCAGATCTCTGTCACTGGTAAGAACATGCCAATGTTTTTGGAAATAATTTGGCAACCTCCTTATGTTGCATACTGTAGTCCATAATGATGCATGGGGCCTCATTACGGAATTGTATGCAGGGTTTAGATTTGTCAGCCAACATTGTAAATCTATCCATTTCCTGTACTTGTGCTATTTGTTTATTGATCCAGGATTCTTTATAACCCCTCTCCTTAAATCTGGTTCCAATCAGTTGGACTTGGGTGTTGAAATCCTCTTCTCTGGTGCAGTTCCGTCTGATTCTCACTAATTGTCCTTTAGGGATGTTATATAACCAAGGTTTAAAGTGACAACTGTACATAGAAATGTAGCTGTTGGTATCAACATTTTTAAAGTGCGTTTTAGTTATGATCTTATCCGCATCAATTAAAATGTTAAGATCTAAAAAATCTACTGACCTGGCACTAATATTCCACACTAATTTTATATTTTTGTCATTAGTATTAAGATGGTTAAGGAATCCCTCTAAAGTGTCTTTGGTGCCATTCCACACTATTATAAGGTCATCAATATACCTCTTGTACATTGTGAGCTCTGCTGGCATATTAAACCGAATCCTCCTCCCAATGTGCCATGAAGGCATTGGCTACACTGGGAGCAAACTTCGCCCCCATGGCAATGCCTATGGCTTGTTTAAAATAGGACTGGTTGTGCCAGAAGTAGCTACACTTCAAACAAAAATCAAGACACTTGATTAAAAATTTCCTCTGTTGCACACTAAAGGGCTGTGTGCTCGTAGTAGCCATTTGATGGCTGTACATGCCTCATGATGCGAGACGATGGTATATAGTGAGGACACGTCTGCCGTTGCTAGGTATGTACGTCCTTCAAGTACCGGCACCTCGTTTAATAGTTGTAATACGTGTTTCGTGTCCTTAAGATATGCCCTAGTCTTCTGTACCGCGGGTTGAATAAAATAGTCAATATATTCACCGACTCTAGCGGTAATCGAATCAATCCCGTTTACGATGGGTCTACCAGGGGGAAATTCTTTACTCTTGTGTATTTTTGGAATGGTATATATTATCGGTATTCTACAAGATTCTGGGATCAAATATTTAGCCTCCTCCTTGTTAAGAATCTTTCTTGATCCCTAGATTTACCACCAATTGTAATTGTTTCTTGTATTCACTTGTGGGATTGCCGGGTAGTTTATGTTTCTTGATCTCCTAGTTGTCTATCCAATTCTTGCATATATTGGTCTTTGGACTGGATGACCACCGCTCCACCCTTGTCTGCGGGCCTTACAACAATATCTTTCCGTTGTTGGAGCAGTTTAATTCCGTTTCGAATGTGTATCGGATCAGCTACCTTCTTAACCACTTGCCGACCGCCCCATGTAGATATACGTCGGCAGAATGGCACGTACAGGCAGAACCACGTACCTGTACGTGCCATTCTTTAGGCGGTTGGGGGGTCCGATCGGACCCCCCTCCGCCGGCGGGGACGGTCGGCATCGCTTCAGGAGCGATCCGGGACGAGGGGACGGCCAGTGGTTTCTGGCCACCCCCTCGCGATCGCTCCTGGCGAATGAAAAGCTTCCCCTTCCTGTCTATTGTATAGACAGGAAGGCGGAAGTGATGTCACGCTCGGTGCGCCGGTCTATGTGACCGGAGACGCCGAGCGGCGAACATGTTAAGGTTAGTGCACAACACTACACTGACACCAGTACAGTTAGGCACACAAAACACCCCCCTGTCACCCCCTGATCACCCCCCAGATCACCCCCTCCCCCCCCAGTCACAGTGTCACTAATTGCAGTGATCATTTATTTACTGATCACTGCATTTAGTGTCAGTGTGACTGTAATAACTGTCAGGGCAGTTAGTTTTAGGTCCTAGGTAGCCCCCTACCCCCCCCCCCCCCCTAATAAAGGTTTAACCCCCTGATTGCCCCTAGTTAACCCCTTCACCCCCTTTTGCCAGTGTCACTAAGCGATCGTTTTTCTGATCGCTGCATTGTGTCGCTAGGTAACCATTTTTTTTTTATTTTAACCGCCATGTTTTATATAGGTTCATAAATAGTTTTATAGGTCAGGTACCCCCATATTACAACCTAAATAAAGGTTTTAACCCCCTGATTGCCCCTAGAGTTAACCCTTTCACCAGTAATCACCGTATAACTGTCACTGGTGACGCTGGTTAGCCAGTTAGTTATTTCGTTATTTAGGTTCCCCGTCAGGTTTTTATATAGCGTCAGGTACCCCCATATATTACCTAATAAAGGTTTAACCCCCTGATTGCCCCTAGTTAACCCTTTCACCCCCTTTTGCCAGTGTCACTAAGCGATCGTTTTTTCTGATCGCTGCATTAGTGTCGCTAGGTAACCAGTTTTTTTTTAGGTTAACCGCCATGTTTATATAGGTTCATAAATAGGTTTATAGGTCAGGTACCCCCATATTACAACCTAAATAAAGGTTTTAACCCCCCTGATTGCCCCTAGAGTTAACCCTTTCACCAGTGATCACCGTATAAAATGTCACTGGTGACGCTGGTTAGCCAGTTAGTTATTTCGTTATTTAGGTTCCCCGTCAGGTTTTTATATAGCGTCAGGTACCCCCATATATTACCTAATAAAGGTTTAACCCCCTGATTGCCCCTAGTTAACCCTTTCACCCCCTTTTGCCAGTGTCACTAAGCAATCGTTTTTCTGATCCCTGCATTAGTGTCGCTAGGTAACCAGTTTTTTTTTGTATTACTGTTATGGGTGACGCTGGTTAGTTAGCTTGTTTTTTATACTGTCAGGGCACCCGCCATTTATTACCCAATAACGGTTTAACCCCCTGATCGCCCGGCGGGTGATATCAATTAGGTTTTAGGGTCAAATAAGGTCTGCGTCGCCCCAGGTTAGTGCCAGTACCGCAAACACCCACGCGCAAAGCATACACCTCCCTTAGTGGTATAGTATCTGAACAGATCAATATCTGATCTGATCAGATCTATACTAGCGTCCCAGCAGTTTAGGGTTCCAAAAAAACGCATTGTTAGCGGGATCAGCCCAGATACCTGCTAGCACCTGCGTTTTCCCCCTCCGCCCAGCCCAGCCCACCCAAGTGCAGTATCGATCGATCACTGTCACTTACAAAACACTAAGCACACATAACTGCAGTGTTCGCAGAGTCAGGCCTGATCCCTGCGATCGCTAACATTTTTTTTTGTGGTAGCGTTTTGATTCAGTCGCTAACAGTCAGGAGCTTTTTTACCTGTGAATCTCAAAAAAATAAAAAAAACAAAAATAGTTGTCGTTTTATTGTTCTCTCTCTCTCTCTATTGTTGCTCTTTTTTTACTCCATTCTATTCTGCAATGTTTTATTATGTTTTATCATGTTTTATCATGCTTGCTTTTCAGGTATGTAATTTTGTTTACTGTGTTTTAGTGTTAAGCATTTTTTTGTTTTCAGGTGCGCCATTCAGTTGCAGCGCGGATTTATTTATCTTGACAGCAACAGCGTTTGCTCCCACGATACATAAAGCCGCGACTCCAACGCTGTAGGAGGTGATTTCACCACCACAGTTAAAAAAAAGAGCATATATGCCGAAGCATGGGGGCAGCAGGGGGCGGGGAGGAGCGATTGGCTCCTAATGCCACGTACATACGGTCGAAATTCCGACCGTGTGTACACGGCATAACTTTTGCGGGAGGATGCCCCCATGCATCGGCATATATAAATGGTGCATGTATGCCCATCATTAGAAGTGGGTGGATGAAGGGAGGTATTCTAATGGTGGGCATACCCACCAATCAATCTCTTTTTTTCGTTCAGCCAAGAGGCTGCATGAAAAAAAAAAAGATTACAATATATGTCCAGTATGTTGCTGGACTTTGAATGGTTATACCAGAATGATGCCTGCAGGTTTAGGTATCATCTTGGTATCATTCTTTTCAGCCAGTGATCGGCTTTCATGTAAAAGCAATTCTAGCGGGTAATTAGCCTCTAGACTGCTTTTACAAGCAGTAGGAGGGAATGTCCCCCCTCCCGGATATAAACCGCGCCATTGGGAAATTGGGGAAAGCATTTTATCACACCAATCTTGGTGTGGTCAGATGCTTTGAGGGCAGAGGAAAGATCTAGGGTCTAATAGACCCCAATTTTTTCAAAAAAAAGAGTACCTGTCACTGCCTATTGCTATCATAGGGGATATTTACATTCCCTGAGATAACAATAAAAATCATAACAAAGAAAAAAAATGGAAGGAACAGTTTAAAAATAGAATAAAAAAGCTAAATAAATAAAAAAAAAAAACTAAAAAAAAAAAAAAAAAACACCCCTGCCCCCCCTTCTCTTGCGCAAAGGCGTACACAAGCGTTGGTCTGGCGTCATATGTAAACAGCAATTGCAGCATGCATGTGAGGTATCACCGCGAAGGTCAGATCGAGGGCAGTAATTTTAGCAGTAGACCTCCTCCGTGAATCTAATGTGGTATCATGTAAAGGCTTTTAAAGGCTTTTAAAAATGTATGTAGTTTGTCGCCACTGCGTGTTTGTGCGCAATTTAAAGCATGTCGTGTTTGGTATCCATGTACTCGGCCTAAGATCATATTTTTATTTCATCAAAAATTTGAGCAATATAGTGTGTTTTAGTGCATTAAAATAAAAAAAAGTGTATTTTTTCCACAAAAAATGCGTTTGAAAAATCGCTGCGCAAATACTGTGTGGAAAAAAAAAATGCAACACCCACCATTTTAATCTGTAGGGCCTTTGCTTTAACAATATATATAGTGTTTGGGGGTTCAACGTAATTTTCTTGCAAAAAAAAAATATGTTTTCATGTAAACAAAAAGTGTCAGAAAGGGCTTTGTCTTCAAGTGGTTAGAAGAGTGGGTGACGTGTGACATAGGCTTCTAAATGTTGTGCATAAAATGCCAGGACAGTTCAAACCCCCCCCAAATGACCCCATTTTGGAAAGTAGACACCCCAAGCTATTTGCTGAGAGCAATGTTGAGCCCATTAAATATTTTTTTTTTTTGTCCCAAGAGATTGAATAATGAAAAAAAAAAAATATATATATTTTTTTTACAAAAAGTTGTCACTAAATGATATATTGCTCAAACATGTCATGGGCATATGTGGAAATACACCCCAAAATACATTCTGTTGCTTCTCCTGAGTACGGGGATACTACATGTGTGGGACTTTTTGGGAGCCTAGCTGCGTACGGAACCCCAAAAACCAAGCACCGCCTTCAGGCTTTCTAAGGGAGTAATTTTTTTATTTCACTTCTCACTGCCAATCACAGTTTTCGGAGGCCATGGAATGCCCAGATGGCATAAAACCCCCCAAAATGACCCCATTTTGGAAAGTAGACACCCCAAGCTATTTGCTGAGAGGTATTGTGAGTATTTTGCAGATGTCGCTTTTTGTCACAAAGTTTTGAAAATTGAAAAAAGAAAAAAAAAATTTTTTTTTTTACTTTACTTTCTTCATTTTCAAAAACAAATGAGAGCTGTAAAATACTCACCATGCCTCTCAACAAATAGCTTGGGGTGTCTACTTTCCAAAATGGGGTCATTTGGGGGGGTTTTGTGCTATTTTGGCATTTTATGGCCTTCGAAACTGTGATAGGTAGTGAGGAGTGAAATCAAAAATTTGCACCCTTAGAAATCCTGAAGGCGGTGCTTGGGTTTCGGGGCCCGTACGCGGCTAGGCTCCCAAAAAGTCCCACACATGTGGTATCCCCATACTCAGGAGAAGCAGCAAAATGTATTTTGGGGTGCAATTCCACATATAACTATGGCATGTGTGAGCAATATATCATTTAGTGACAACTTTTTGAAGAAAAAAAAAATTATTTTTTATTTTTGTCTTTATTCAATCACTTGGGACTAAAAAAAAAAAATATTCAATGGGCTCAACATGCCTCTCAGCAAATAGCTTGGGGTGTCTACTTTCCAAAATGGGGTCATTTGGGGGGGTTTTGTACTTCTCTGCCATTTTAGCACCTCAAGAAATGAAATAGGCAGTCATAAATTAAAAGCGGTGTAAATTCCAGAAAATGTACTCTAGTTTGTAGACGCTATAACTTTTGCGCAAACCAATAAATATACGCTTATTGGCATTTTTTTTACTAAAGACATGTGGCTGAATACATTTTGGCCCAAATGTTTGACTAAAATTGAGTTTATTAGATTTTTTTTTATAACAAAAAGTAGAAAATCTCTTTTTTTTTCAAAATTTTCGCTCTTTTTCCGTTTCTATCGCAAAAAATAAAAATCACAGAGGCAATCAAATACCATCAAAAGAAAGCTCTATTTGTGGGAAGAAAAGGACGCAAATTTCGTTTCGTTACAAAATTGCATGACCGCACAATTACCAGTTAAAGTAGTGCAGTGCGAAATTGAAAAAAGACCTCTGGTCCTTAAGCTGACAATTGGTCCGGGGCTGAAGTGGTTAATCTTTAAGGACTGCAAATCTTCAAGTACTAGTCTTTTAAAAACATCAACATGCTGATTATTTGTGACTTGCGGATTGTAAGTCGAATTGTTTCGTAAAGTGCCATGTACCAATAACGATGAATCTCGAATATTACCGGATCCAGACTGAAATGGATTTCCCATAATATATTTTTTAATATTTAATTTCCTGGTATACTTTTGTATACTAAATATATGTGTCGAACTTGTTCAGGTTTTTTGTCGGGGCATGTTTAAGGCCTTTGTCAAGTACGGCCAATTCATCAGCGGAGATCTGCTTCCCACTTAGATTTACTACTCCTTCCCCTACTACTGTTTTTCTTTGTTTCCTTTTCAGCAGTAGTCTCAAACAGTCAATACTCCTACTGTTGAAAAATTCATACCATTCATCCATGGACTCTTTGTCCACCAGTCCGTCATTCGGGGGTACATCCCACCGTAATCTCCTGGGGACTATGCATTCTCTTATGTACCTTTCAAATGTATTGGTGTCCCACTATAAGTTGACTTTCTTATCCATAGTCCCCAGGAGATTACAGTGGGATGTACCCCCGAATGACGGACTGGTGGACAAAGAGTCCATGGATGAATGGTATGAATTTTTCAACAGTAGGAGTATTGACTGTTTGAGACTACTGCTGAAAAGGAAACAAAGAAAAACACAAACAGTATCCATTACCTACTTGAACCTATCAGGCACTACCAAGACCAACAACCACAACATTATGGACAACCATACTCACAATATCAATCTGAGAACAACTATCAAGGAAGGAACCATTATGGTGATTTTTTAGACAGGGACCGAAGAGACTATTCCCAGAGGAGATCACTACGGGAACTACACCGATCACCCAAACGAAGAGTGGAGGATCAAAGGATAGAAGACACCCCCGAAAACAGAGAGGCTGTAGAGCGGGAAAGAGACTCCAAAAGAAAAAGACAGTAGTAGGGGAAGGAGTAGTAAATCTAAGTGGGAAGCAGATCTCCGCTGATGAATTGGCCGTACTTGACAAAGGCCTTAAACATGCCCCGACAAAAAACCTGAACAAGTTCGACACATATATTAGTATACAAAAGTATACCAGGAAATTAAATATTAAAAAATATATTATGGGGAATCCATTTCAGTCTGGATCCGGTAATATTCGAGATTCATCGTTATTGGTACATAGCACTTTACAAAAAACAATTCGACTTACAATCCGCAAGTCACAAATAATCAGCATGTTGATGTTTTTAAAAGACTAGTACTTGAAGATTTGCAGTCCTTAAAGATTAAGAAGGTAGCTGATCCGATACACATTCGAAACGGAATTAAACTGCTCCAACAACGGAAAGACATTGTTGTAAGGCCCGCAGACAAGGGTGGAGCAGTGGTCATCCAGTCCAAAGACCAATATATGCAAGAATTGGATAGACAACTAGGAGATCAAGAAACATATATTAAACTACCCGGCAATCCCACAAGTGAATACAAGAAACAATTACAATTGGTGGTAAATCTAGGGATCAAGAAAGAGATTCTTAACAAGAAGGAGGCTAAATATTTGATCCCAGAATCTTGTAGAATACCGATAATATATACCATTCCAAAAATACACAAGAGTAAAGAATTTCCCCCTGGTAGACCCATCGTAAACGGGATTGATTCGATTACCGCTAGAGTCAGTGAATATATTGACTATTTTATTCAACCCGCGGTACAGAAGACTAGGGCATATCTTAAGGACACGAATCACGTATTACAACTATTAAACGAGGTGCCGGTACTTGAAGGACGTACATACCTAGCAACGGCAGACGTGTCCTCCCTATATACCATCGTCCCGCATCATGAGGCATGTACAGCCATCAAATGGCTACTTCGAGCACACAGCACTTTAGTGTGCAAACAGAGGAAATTTTTAATCAAGTGTCTTGATTTTTGTTTGAAGTGTAGCTACTTCTGGCACAACCAGTCCTATTTTAAACAAGCCATAGGCATTGCCATGGGGGCGAAGTTTGCTCCCAGTGTAGCCAATGCCTTCATGGCACATTGGGAGGAGGATTCAGTTTACGATAATATGCCAGCAGAGCTCACAATGTACAAGAGGTATATTGATGACCTTATAATAGTGTGGAATGGCACCAAAGACACTTTAGAGGGATTCCTTAACCATCTTAATACTAATGACAAAAATATAAAATTAGTGTGGAATATTAGTGCCAGGTCAGTAGATTTTTTAGATCTTAACATTTTAATTGATGCGGATAAGATCATAACTAAAACGCACTTTAAAAATTTTGATACCAACAGCTACCTTTCTATGTACAGTTGTCACTTTAAACCTTGGTTATATAACATCCCTAAAGGACAATTAGTGAGAATCAGACGGAACTGCACCAGAGAAGAGGATTTCAACACCCAAGCCCAACTGATTGGAACCAGATTTAAGGAGAGGGGTTATAAAGAATCCTGGATCAATAAACAAATAGCACAAGTACAGGAAATGGATAGATTTACAATGTTGGCTGACAAATCTAAACCCTGCATACAATTCCGTAATGAGGCCCCATGCATCATTATGGACTACAGTATGCAACATAAGGAGGTTGCCAAATTAATCCAAAAACATTGGCATGTTCTGACCAGTGACAGAGATCCGAGGACGATTTTACCTGCAAAGCCTAACATTGTTTACAAAAGAGCCCCGACAGTCCGAGACTTAGTGGTGAAATCAGTAGTTGAACCACCCCCCAAGAAAGGTTTCACATTTTTTACGGGAAAGGGTTTTTACCCTTGTAGGAGCTGTTATGCGTGCCGAAAGGGTAAACGATTCAAGTTCAAATCTACCACCACAGGACAGGTTTATCCTATTAAGGATTTCATTGGCTGCCGTACTGAGGGTGTAGTCTATTGCTTACAATGCAGCTGTAATTTGCAATATATAGGTAGAACTAAGAGAGAGCTCAGAGGACGTATAGAAGAACATATCCGAAATATTACTAAGGGGTTCCCTAAACACAGTGTGTCGAGACACTTTGCTACAGTACACAATAAGGACCCAAATCAGCTACAGTTCTGGGGTATAGAACGCTATAATCCATCGTGGAGAGGTAGCCATAAAGTTAGAGTTATCAGCCAAAAGGAATCCATGTGGATTCACACTATGAGGACCCTCACACCAGAAGGACTGAATGTTGAGTTTGATTTGAACTGTTTCCTGAGTAATTTCTAATTACATTGATTGGGTCTGCAGTTAGTACACTGTGTTATTTTTAGATTGTATTGAATTCATGCAAAGGGCCAGACGCATCCCTTCCGGTATGTAGGTATTTGCAGTGACCACCGTCACGCACATGGTGACAGAATTTGATTATAGACCTCATTTTATTACCTTTGCCAATCTAGAGGCGCCGAGAGAGAGAGAGATATATATATATATATATATATTTATATTGTATATCTGGCACCCATTGGACTAGTGCGTCAAATACCTATCAAACTAATAGGTCCCTGCTGTTATTTTTGCTATCTTAGAACTACTCTAAACGCATGTCATTGATTGTGGGATAGTATATCCCCACTGACTGTATGAAATCAGTTTGTTGTTGGTGGAGGTGTGATACTCACTGCATCATTAGAAAATTTTTAATCGACATTTCATTTTATACAATGTGCCAGATATTAATCTACCGGTCATTACCATTTGCACGTTTTATATTACATATATATATATATATATATATACATATATATATATATATATATATATTCTATATATCTGGTACATGTTCAATATTATAATATTTTTTTAATAATTTTAACCTTGCCCTTGTTGTTAAATTACATGTAGACATATTATATGTCCATATTATAGAGGTTTTAATCTCTGATTATGGGATCTATATCTTAATATCCCTTAATATTTAAACATAGGACAGATGTGCTTTATTTTCTCTGATTATAAAAGCACTGTTTTATTCATCTACTCCAGTTTTAGGATATCGGGTGATTTATACCGAATTGCCATGGATTGGTTGTGAGATTTTTTAGAGCCTCTAACCCAACCTTTTTATTTGTCCACATCGTTATACTATCGAGTTGTTGATGCAAAAAAGAATAGGCCTGCATTCATACAACTCAGATATTACCTGTTTTTATTTTGCCGTTTTTCTGGTATTTATATCAACCATTTTAATATTATGTATATCTTTCATCATCCATGCGTAGTCATTATGACTATATTCACGTTATTCCCTATCTAGTAGTGCATTATTGTTCAGGTTTATCACCCTGTAATTATTAGCACATTATTAGGTGGTCTTATATTAGTCAATGACCGTTATAGTGCAGTTACTCCATTGAAGTCATGAAGATTATACAACACTACAACGGGCCACCTAAAAAATGGTTGCGGGGGTTGTTGTTTGTTTTTCTTTTGTTCTTTTCGATTTTCCATATAAATCACAAATGTTTTGTGCCATATCCCGGGCATGTGAAATCCCCTCTTTGATGAAATGATTCGATTCACATTTAGGAAGATTCAAGCCCATTATTTATTGCCGTCGCTGACACGGTTATAAACGACATTGTGACTAGAAACGGATTCGTCCGACCTCTAGCACTCACTGTCAGTTACTACCGCTATAGGCCCACAAGAAAATGGCCGCGGTTTGTTTACATCTGCGCTCCTCGGCAAAATGGCCGCCGCTCTACATCCGGTTTTTACCATATAAATAATAGTCTTTCACTACCAATCAGGTTCCCCTGATGAAGTCACGAGACAGTGACGTAAACGGTAGGGATTGATCTGATTGGAGGATACCGGAAGTGATGTGCAACTGGCGCTGCTCGCTTGCATTTGCTGGATTTTTTCGTTATTGATGTAAGGATGCTATTTGCTTTTCAATAAACTCATTTTTATCCACACATACTTCACTATTGGACTCCCCCCCCCCCCCCGCACCCTTCTTCTCTTACCCTTCATCTCTATCATATGAGAGGATCGCAGCATCGATTGAATTTACCATATTCCTGGGATCGAGTGGAGGAGAGGAGTCTGGATTCAGCCATTAACACTCTCAGTGCCCTGAAATACTGGCCCTAAGGTGAGAGGCTAGGGAGTACTAGTTGGGGATTTCTTGTGGTCGCACTCACCTGCTGGTTTTTCTTAAAACAAGTTTCAAGTCTCCATACCCACACACTTTGATCTAGACGGGATATGGGACGTCGGTGGGATTGATGGACACTTATTTATTACCAATTTATCTACCTCATTTGTATGGACATCATGAAATAATACCATCATTATTATCATTACCTTGAACATTTATTCGTCCGTGGGACTCTTTATGGACTCTTTGTAATAGTCACTTACACTTTTTCTGTATTTGATATTTATTATATGCACTTTATGTACTTTTGCACTTCATATTTATGCACTGTACCTTATGGGTAATCTTTATTGATTCACTTTTTCACTTTATTAACATCATTCACTGTTGTATGCACTTTAGCGCATTGCGCACGTCATTGCTCATCTTTATTTATGTGAATGTTTTTATTTTTAGCATTGCCACGGTTTTAGCGCAAAATCATTTATTTCTTTATAACTGTTATGGCCCTTAGTCTGGCCAGAACCTTTGTAAATACCCGGGGTACAGTAGCTGGGCCAAAGGGCAAGGCTAAAAACTGAAAATGGTGCTTTTCTACCTCGACTCGCAGATATTTCTGGTGAGCGGGGAAAACAGGCACATGCAGGTATGCATCCTTGATGTCGATTGACGCCAGAATTTCCCCTCCTTGTAGGATGGAAACCACTGACCAGATCGTCTCCATGCGAAAAGAACGGATATTCAGGAACCGATTGAGGTCTAGAATTGGCCTGACATCTCCATTTGGTTTTGGCACTGTGAAAAGGTTTGAATAAAACCAACCCCTACTCCTCTGCAGGGATCTTGATGATCACCCCCTAAGACAATAACCGGGCTAATGCCAAAAACAGAGATTGCCTTTTCCCTGGATCTTTGGGAACGTTTGACCTCAGAAAACAAGGCGATGGGAACTCTCTGAACTCTAGTTTGTAACCTAGAGCTATTGTGGAGATAATCCAACCGTCCTGAATCTCTTCCTGCCACACTTCTGAGAATTGCAGAAGTCCCCCCCCCCCCCCACCCAGGCGAGCGGGGGCGCCCCTTTATAAGGAGGCCTTAGAATTCGGTTTTGTAGGCTTCCTCCCCCAGGACTTTGTCCTTGGGCTTGACCTTGAGTCTTACTTCTAGAACCTGACGGCGCAGGCCATCGCAACTGCCTGGAGACTGTTGCCCATGGCCTTGGAGAGGAAGTACGTTTAAATGAGGGACGTTTATTCCTTCGTTTAACTGGTAATAGGGTACTTTTCCCACTTGAAATCTTTTGGATATATTTATCCAAATCATCTCCGAACAACCGTTCCCGTGAAATGGAAATCCAGCCAAGAGCTTTTTGCATGGCGCCTCGTCTGACCAGTTTTTCAGCCACAGGATCCTACGCATATGCATCAAAAGAAGTGTAAGGCATAGAGCACGATGAATAGAATCCTTAATAGCGTCAGTTCCTAAACACAGTGCCCTAGGCAGTTTGGCTAAGTCCCTGGCCTGCTGGACAGGAATAACTCTGAGAACCTGCTTCAGCTGGTCTTTTAGGGATTGACAAATGCCTATTGCGGCAACTGCAGGCCGAGTTACTGCACCTTCCGTAGAAAAGGAGGTTTTTAGTAAAGACTCTAGCTTTTTATCTGTTGGATCCCTGAACATTTGGGAATTATCTACAGGACAAGTCAGGCTTTTATTCACACAGGAGATAGCAGCATCAACTGTTGAAATACTCCACATCCTGGTAAAACTCTCTTCCATGGGATAAAGAACTGAAATTGTTTTTAGGAGGGAGAAAATGCCTATCTGGGTGATCCCAATCAGCATATACAAGTTGTTCCAACAATGGATGAAGAGCCTGCAGGGGTTTTAGAGAACCTAGTGAAGAAATGGGCCTTTCGGCTGGCTCTGTCAAGTGCAACTTAAACGCAGAGCGGACCATTTCAGTAAGGGATTGCACCAGCAATTTCTCAGATTCCGAGGCTGAAAAAGGTTCCTCTACAGTTGATTCCTCCAAAGAGGAATCATTAAACTGCCCCTCTTCCCGGTGCACTGAGGGTAACTCATCATCCTCTGGCCACTGCTGCTCCTTTGTTTGAGGATCCGGAGTGGGGGAGGGAGATCTATCGCATTTCCTTCCACTGTGGGAAGAGGATGCGATTAAAGCAACTAACCTCTGTTCTAACCCAACCATAGCTGAGGACAAAACGTCCTCAGTAACAAACAGAAGCTGGAAGATTGGAAACAGCTGCTGCACCTGAGAATCCCAACGGCTCATCCTGGCCAGCCACCTCTGGTTTGTCCGGTGAGGAAGGTACTATGAAGGCATAACCAGGGTCCTCAGAGCCTGACGGGGATGCCCTAGGAGCCTTTTTTGTGGGTGTTGAAACCACCTTTTTAGAAGACATAGTGCTTAGCACTGAGGTAATGAAAAGACAAGCACAACCACTGCTGAGCTTTAGTCCAGCAATAAATGCAGCTAATAATGGTCAGCCTGATGCTTGAGCAAAACGTGTCATTGAAAATGCCTGTATACACCACCTACATGCCACCCAAATCACTGCTGTGTCTCCTCCGTCAGTCAGATGCTTTCCTGACAAAAGCCTTCATGGACTTAGCCACCCTGCGCTGTGTGAAAAAAATGTGGTACCGGCCGCCGCGCTAAGCCACGGCCCCTCATCCCTGCCCCTGGGAATGTCTTTGTTAGTTTAAACTGAGATTCCCGCTCGTGTGTGTATAGCGCCGCTCTGGCTTTCGGCATGGGGGGGGGGGGGGGGGGTTTGTGGGGGGCAAGGCGGGGGAGAGAAGGAAGCCATCCGAAGCCCCAGGAGGAATCGTCCAAACTCTAGAGGGAGAAAGCCAGACCGCTCGCTGTCCAAGCGCCGGTCTATGCAGGGGGAACATTGATATGCTCATGCGCTATGGGGAGACCCCAGCAATCCCCCTGCCCTTCATCCATAGTGGCTGCGACGGTCCTGGAGAGGTATGCAAAGATTTTGCAGACACAGAGCGTACACAAAGACACGGTTAGGTATACTCACTACCCCCTCTAGTGGTGATTTTTAGACATGAGAAGAAAAACATTTTTGCTCAAAAGAAGAATCCTTAAGTGAACCAAGTTCCTCAGGGATCTTCACTTACCTTATCGCCGCCGCAGGATTCTGCCAATAACCAGACAGACCCAATTTTCACGCCTAATGGCGGGCTGAGTCAAAGACCTTCAGGGACCGGGTTCCTTAAAAAGGGATTCAACCCCCCTGGACCTGTATAGCACCCTGCCAGAAAGGCGTATTTGATAAATAACCAAAGAACTGGATCCCAGGGTCCAGCCCTCCAAGAGAGGCATTACAGGTAGAACCTTGGTTTCTTCCGTCACAAGGCCCGGGTACCATCCACTTTGGCCTCAATGGCACTTTGAATGTATCCGGTTATAAGCTTGCTTGTCCAGCAAGGATTGCTCCAATGGAGCTCTTCATGACCAACACCTTAGACACTGGCAAAAAAACAGAGGTTCTCCCTGTGTGGGAGGGGTTATATAGGGATGCAACTTCCTAGGTGATGATTGATATAAGCCACTGCTGTGGCATTGTTGGATTGAATCCTGACAGGAGAATTCTGCAACCTGAATGTCCAGGCCCTTAAGGTTAGACGTGCCGCCCGAATTTCTAGAATGTTGATAGGCAAGGTCCTTTCGGTTCTGGAACATTTCCCTTGGAAAGACGCTTCTTCCAGGACTGCTCCCCAACCTGAAAGGCTGGCATCTGTTGTCACCACCTTCCAGGTAACCGGTAAGAAGGATTTTCCCTTCTGCAGATTCTCGGATATCCTCCAACTGAGGCTATGATGCACTTTTGTTGACAAACGCATTGGAAAATCTAGTGCCTGAATCTTGTTTTAGGCCGATAGGATACAGTTTTTGCAGCAGTCTCTAATGAAACTGAGCATAGAGAACTGCTTCGAATGAAGCCACCATCTTCCCCAACAACCTCATACAAAGGCAAATGGAAGGACCCTTCTTTGCCCTGACCCCTTGGACCAGCTCCTTTATGGCTCTGATCTTTGCCTGGGGTAAAAACACCTTTTTCTGGGCTGTATCTATGACCAGACCCAAGTACGCTAATCTTCTTACTGGCTTTAAAGAAGATTTTGCTAGGTTGATGACACAACCTAGATAGTTGACTGTGGTTACCACTTTTTGGTCCAAGCAGACTACCGACTGGTCTATTAAGAGCAGGTCATCCAGGTAGGCTATTAGTGTTATACCTTGAGTCCTTAACCTGGCCAGGGGAAGGGCCAGAAGTTTTGTAAACACCTGAGGTGCAGTAGCTAGACCGAAAGGCAAGGCTACAAACTGAAAATAAAGTCCTACTTCGAAAAGGAGATACTTCTGGTGAGCGGGGAAAATAGGTACATGCAGGTATACATTCTTGATGTCGATTGATGCCAGAAGCTCTCCCCCTTGTAGGATGGAGACTACGGATTGGATTGAATCCATGCAAAAAGAGCGAATCTTCAGTAATAGATTTAGATCTAGAATGGGCCTGACATCCCCATTTGGTTTTGGTACCGTGAAAAGGTTTGAATAAAACCCACAGGAACAACCATGATGACCTTTTGCGACAAAAGTCGGTCTAACACTAGAAAGATACTTTTTTCCCTGGATCTTTGGGGACATTTGACCTGAGGAAGCGAGGAGAGGGGAACTCTCGGAATTCTAGTTTGTAACCTAGAGCTATTGTGGAGACATCCCATCTGTCCCGAAATTCTTCCTGCCAGACCTTTGAGAACTGCAGAAGTCTTCCCTCCACCCTTCATAAAAAGGCTTTAGCATTCTGTCTTGCAGGCTTCCTTTGTCCCTGGGGTTGACCCTGAAGTTTACCTCTTGAACCTGACAGTGGAGGCCTTCGTGACTGCCTGGAGGCTGATGCCCATGACACTGGAGAAAGAGCCCCGTTAAAATGAGGGACGTTTACTCTTTTTCTTACCTGGCAAAAAGGGTACTTTTCCCACTTGATATTTTTTGGATATATTTGTCCAAATCCTCCCGAAACAGCTTTTCACTGCGAAAAGGAAAACCAGCCAGGAGCTTCTTGCATGGTGCTTTGGTTGGCCAACCTTTTAACCATAAGATTCTACCAACCCAAGCGCAAGGCAAGAGGTTTGAAGAATAGAATCTCTGATTGCGTCATTTTCAAAGCACAAAGCTGCTGGCAGCTCAGCAAATTCCTGGGCCTGCTGTTCAGGGAACACCTTGAGCACCCATTTTAAGTGGTCTCTCAAGGATTGACATACCCCAATTACTGCCACTGCAGGTTGAGCCACTGAACCTGTCAGGGAGAAAATGTTTAAAAGGAATTCCAGTTTTTTATCAGTTGGATCCCTAAGCATTTGTGCATTGTCAACCGCACAAGTCAAACTTTCATTCACAGAGGATATAGCAGCGTCAATTGCTGGTATACTCCACATCTTAGTGAATTTTTCCTCCATAGGATAAAGTGTTGAAAACAACTTAGGAGGAAAAAAGTGTGATCCTACTCAGAATACATAGGCTTTTCTAGTAATGAATGGACAGGAAAGGAATTCAAGGCTTGCGGGGGGTTTAGTGAACCCAAACAGGAAGTGGGCTCTTCAACCGACTGTTAAGGGGAGCTTAAATGTGGAGCAGACCATTTCAGTAAGAGAATGCACCAGCAACTTCTCAGCATGTGAAGCTGAAGAAGGTCCTTCCCCACTTGATTCCTCGGAAAGAGGAGTCATCAGCCTGTTCACGGTCCCCTGAGGGGTATTCATCTTCCCCCCTCTCCCACAGTTCCTCCGCTTGGGAATCCTGGGTGGTTTCTTCCACTCTGTGAAGACGTGATTAAAGCCACTAATCTTTCCTCTAAGCCACTCATAGCTGAGGAGAAAACCTGCTCAGTTATAAAGACAGGGACTGAAGTGTCGGAAGCAATTGCAGCCCCCGATGACCCTGATGGCTCATTCTGACCAGCCTCCTTAGTACTGGATGGTGTTGCAGAGGGAGGGTCCTTAGGACCTGAGGGCGACCCCTTTGTGTCCTTGGTCTTTGCAGCATTTGAACCACCTCCTCTGGTCATAGCGCCGAGCACAAACACAGCGGTACCACCAAAATAATGCACCCACTGCTGAGCAATAGTCCAGCAACCGCCATTGCTATTAAGCTCAGCCTGATGCTTAAAGTAAATGTACCTGGGAATGCCTGTGTCACTCACATGCCACCCATCCGCTCTGTGTCCCTCCTCCTAGCTGTATGCACCTGAAAAAAGGTGCATTTTAAAGCTATGCAGCCCACATTGTGGACGCTAAATTGCGCAAACTCCGCTAAGCCCTGCCCCCTTCCTCTGACCACCCCGCCTCATTTATTTTAAAATAGAGCATTTTCCCACACGAGCGGGCTCCGATCCTGACCAGACCACGTGGAGGAGGGCTGGGAGAGGAGGAGAGCTGCCCATGGGAGCCGCCGTAATGGCGGCGGGGCACACCGCCATCTGATGCCATGCTCCTACTGCCTGGAGGTAAGCCATCCGGGTTGGGGGACATTCCAAGGAGGAGAAAAAAAAAAACCTTTCCCACGACTTTACCTGGAACCTGGGCCAGAGGAAGCGTGCAGCTTGTACACAGAGGCGAGACAGACAAGCATGGAACAGGTATGTACTCTTGACAGCCCCCGGTGGGGACTATAGGCACAGAAACATTTACTTTAACCACTTCAGCCCCGGACCAATTGGCAGCCAAAGGACCAGGCCCCTTTTTGCGATTCGGCACTGCGTCGCTTTAACTGACAATTGCGCGTTCGTGCGACGTGGCTCCCAAACAAAATTGGCGTCCTTTTTTTCCCCACAAATAGAGCTTTATTTTGGTGGTATTTGATCGCCCCATTTTTTGCGCTATAAACAAAAATAGAGCGACAATTTTGAAAAAAATGCAATATTTTTTGCTATAATAAATATCCCCCAAAAATATATAAAAAAAACATTTTTTTCCTCAGTTTAGGCCGATACGTATTCTTCTACATATTTTTGGTAAAAGAAAAAAAAAAAAATAAATAAATAAAATCGCACTTAGCTATTGATTGGTTTGCGCAAAAGTTATAGCGTTTACAAAATAGGGGATAGTTTTATAGCATTTTTTATTAATATTTTTTTTTTTTTTTACTAGTAATGGCGGCGATCAGCGATTTTTATTGTGACTGCGACATTATGGCGGACACATCGGACATTTTTGACAAATTTTTGGGACCATTGTCATTTATACAGCAATCAATGCTATTTAAATGCATTGATTCCTGTATAAATGACAGTTGTAGAGAAAGAGTTAACCACTAGGGGGGGGGGGTTATGGGCTGTGACGTGTGTTTTTTTTACATTAGGGGGCGGAGCTGACGTCATTGATCGGCTTTCCTGATGACCGGGAACAGCCGATCAATGACAGGCAGAGTAGGAAGCGCGGGTTTACACAAACCTCTCCCCGTTCTTCAGCTCTGTGACCCCGATCGCGGGACACCAGCGGCGATCAGGTCCGCTGGTCACAGAGCTCCCGACCGCGCCGCTGGTGGCGCGTGCGCGACCCACGGGCAGGCATTTAAAGGGCCACGTACAGGTACGTGATTTTGCCTGCCCGTGCCATTCTGCTCACGTATATATGCAGTGGGTGGTCGGGAAGCGGTTAAAGGAGAAAACCCACAAGAATTAGAAAAATTCCTTAGGAATCTCCCTCATCTAGCTGCAGGATTCTGTGGTAACAGACCCAATCTTCATCTCTCAAGGTGGGCTCCGTTTAGAAAACCTTCAGGGACTGGGCCCCCCCCCCCTTTTTTTTTTTAATCGGGGGATCCACAGCCCTGGGCCTGTAAAAAGCACCCTGCCAACAATATGGCTGAAAAAAAAATCCTGGGGTCCAGCTCTCTAAAAAGACAAGCGTTACAGGCAAAACCTTGTTTCTTCAGACGAGGCCCAGGTACCATTCATTTCGGCCTGGAAAAGACACTTTGAATGGATCCGGTTGCATGGCTTGCCCCAGTAAGGAATTTTCCAGTGGAGCGTAGCACAGCACATCTCCACTCGTGACCAACACCTAAGACACTGGCGGAAAAAACTGGAGGTACTCCCAGTAAGGGGAGGGGTTATATGGGGAATTGAACTTCCCGTTTAGGGTGTGCCTGTGTCCACCACCTGAAGGTGCCATATAACCCATACAGTTATTACCCTGGCTCTGCGTCCTGTGATGTACAAGAAAGAAATATCCATACTCCCCGCTACCACCAATTGTGAAAGAGTTCCACAGCCTTATTTCCCTGACAGTGAAAAACCCCCTACGCAGTTTAAGGTTAAACTGCTTCTCCACCAATCTCAATGTGTGGCCCCGTGTCCTCTTACACTTCCAGAGACTGAATCGTTTTTCCTATGCTAGGATCACCATTGAGATATTTGTAAATTGCCATGACGTCCCCTCTCAAGCGGCGCTTCTCAAGCGAGAATACATTTAGTGTTTGTAGTCGTTCCTCGTAATTGAGGTCGTCCATGCCCCTTACTATACAGGGGCATGGTTTTATCCCCGGAGTATATCCCCTTTTTTTATGCATGATAAAATTCTGTGGCCTTGGTAGCTGCAGCTCGACATTGCATGCTATTGCTCAGTCTGTCATCTACCAGGACCACCAGATCTTTCTCCATCCTTGATTCCCCTAGTGGTTCTCCCGCCATCGAGTAGTTTGCATTTATGTTTTTTGCCCAACCCTTTGGACACGCCCATGTAACCATTTTTTTTACCCAGGAACAAACCTTTTGGTCCATTCCTGCAGACCTCAGCTTGTAGATTAAGCACTTATGGGGAACTGTATCAAATGCTTCTGCAAAAACCAGATACACTAAATCCACAGGTCTTCCCCTGTCTAGATGGTAGCTCCGTTCCTTTTTGTTAAAAAGGTGAACTTATCCTTTAAATTTATTTTATAACTTATTTCTGTCACAAGGAATGTAAAATTCCTTTTTGACAGCAATAGGCATGTGACCGGTACGCTTTATGGAGAGATCTTGGGTCTATATGCCCTTAAAAGCATTTGAATGTTTTAGATTTTTTTTTAAAAGGCAACGTTTACATCCGGGTAAATCCAAAGATATGTCAGGTCATCCCTTTTGGGTTACTATAGCCCAGAGTCAAAGCTGATCGGTAGTGCAGGCTTGTCGATTGTGACTCCCGGTGGGACAGGAAATCCCAGTAAAGCTGCAGAAGGTGGTGTGGGGGGGGGGGGGGGGGCTGCAACATCCCCTTCCACTGCTTGCAAAAGCAATCCAGCTGTTAGTTATTCGCTAAGATTGCTTTAACAAGGGAGCCAACCATCGGCTCTAAGAAACGGTACCGGGTTGATGCCTGCAGCTGCAGACTTCATCCCGGTATAACCACTTGAAGGCCAGTGACATACAAAAATGTAATTTTCCTTCATTTTTTTCATTTAAGATACAGTAAGGAACATTATAACCCTTGTTAGATGGTAAAAATATACCAAGTCCCATTGGGGAGATTTGCCTTCGCTTCCTATCCCTAGCCAAAAATAGGAAGCGAGTGAAAATCCCTCTAAAAAGAGGGAATTCCTGGTCATCACCAGGACCCATTGGAACATATCTCCACGATTTCTGTTCTGGGGAAAACTCAAAAATTGGGGATTTTCTCTTAGGCTAGATTCACACTTCTGTGATTAAATTTAGATCAGACTTTCAGGGTGATTTAGTGCAACTTGGATATGGTTTGCATATTCTATGGGACCAAAATTGCACTGGAACTGAACTAAAGTGCTGTGCTGACTTGCATCGATGTGAACAGGCACCACTGAAAAACGTGATTTCTATTGTCATGTGATTCTGTGCGACTCATGTTGCATCTGAAATCGCACTAGTGTGATCAGCGTCTTACTTTAATTTTCCATAATGGTAAACAGAACAAAGAGGGGTGAACCTCCCTAACAGGAGCGCAGACAGCAATAAAGACCTGACATGTATTCTAATCCCTTCTCCACTTCATCCAAAACTAAAAAAAGTTTTGCCTTTAGTAACACTTTAAATATTCTAGTTTTGCAGATTAAGATATAATTATATTTAAAACTGCAAGGACTTTTAAAATCCTAAGAAAATACCAACATATAGTGCAGGTTTAAAACAAATCTGAATGATTAGAGGATAGAGAGATCTCTCTCATATATATATATATATATATATATATATATATATATATATAAATATACATATAGATGCGAGAGCGAGAGCGAGCGCGAGAGAGCGAGAGAAAGGTTACAGGCAAACAAAGATAGCAGATTATTAGCATGCATTAAAATGGGTATTTACTTAAGAGATAATCTAACACAAACACTGTAGAAAACTCTGGTTTGGACACATCTTGAATATGCCATCCAGTTCTGGTCTGGGCTGGTACTGGAGAGAGTTCAGAGAAGGGCAGATAAGGGAACTGAAGGACCTCTGCTATGAAGAATGACTACATACATTAAACCTAAGCCTGGTACACACAGGCAGATATTCTTTGGTCAACCCAGTGGGCTGAACGAAAACCTTAGTTAGACCTACCGGTGACAGTATTTCTAAGAGCCTTTCAGGACAGCACCTGGAAACCAGGAAACAGGAAAACACTGCAACAAGACCTTAAAATACGGCCTCTTCCACCAAGCCTTCAGTTATAAAGTAGCCTCCGATATGCTGGAAAACAAAGCACATGACAGAAAACACAACCATGGTTTTTGGGAAGGACTAGGGCAGACCTTTCAATAGATTGGCCAGACAACGCCACTACCATTGCACTTTTTTTTTTTTTTACACTTGAGACGATCTTGGACTTCTACAGAGACTCCCGGTAAGATCACTTTCGAAGAATGTCCGTCTGGAGCGGCCGATGTGAAGTCTGGCCCATCGAATGATTGGTAAGGAAGCAGTGAGCACTTCCAGTGCTGCCATATCCCCTTGCACGGAAACCACGAGATTGGATTGAACCTTGCTAAGAGCCAACTGAATCTTCTCCACTTTCTCCTTCAGGAGAAAAATCTGCTGCTGTACTGAATCTATTATGTATGCCAAAAATCTGACTCTGGAATGAGATTACATTTTTCCAGATTTAGGAGTCAACCCAGCTTTTTCAGATGGGCTTGGGTCTCTTGCAGATTCGATTGTACCTGACCTCTGGATTCTGCGAACAGAAGCAGGTAGTCTAGGTAAGGCACAATGGACACCCCTTTAAGCCTTAGAGGTTCCAGCGCTTCTGCCATCACTTTGGTAAACATCCTGGGGGAATATGACAGCCTGAAGGGTAGAGCTCTGAACTGGAGATGCCAAATGGTCTTTTTCCCCACAGAGTGAAAGCCAATTTGACAGTCTGAGAAACTTCTGAGATGACGGGGCTATTGGAACATGCAGATTGGAACACGCATTCCGGAGAGCTATAGATGCCATGAAGCATTTCCAGGGATAAGAGCATCTTCACCGAAAACATTGTGTCGAATAGATTTGTTCAAGATTTTCAGATTCAAATTCAAACAGAATTTCCTGGAAGGTTTTTTGAAAAAAAAAAAAAAAAAAAAATGCGTGGAGTAAAACCCCTGCCCCTCCTGTTCCCTGGGTACTTTAACTATGACTTCCTGCTTTATCAGCTCATCTAAGAGGGACATCATTGGCAGGGCCTTTTCTTTGTCCCTTGGAAGATTGGTTACAACAAATCTTTTTGAAGGGGTTTCAGAAAATGCCAGGCTGAAACCCTGAGCGATCACATTCCTGAGGCTTGATTTTGTTCCTTGTGGAAGGAAGGATGTGCATCCCCCCCCCCCCCCCACTGGGAGGAGATTGTGTCATTGGCTTTTATTGGACTGCTCTGGTGGCCTAAAATGCACAGAGCCCCCCCTTCTGGACGGTCCATTTTTTCTTCTGGCCTTGCTCCCCCCCCCCCCCCCCATCTCTTTGAAACTGAGAAAAAAACTGAGAAAAAGGACGAAAAACTTTCTGAAGCTGCAACTAATTCAAAGGGAAGGCTTTTTTCTTATCTGCCATCCTGTCCAGCACTGTCTCCAGGCCAGAAACAAAGAGGAAATCCCCAGAAAAGGGTTTCTAACAACTTAATTTTGGATGCAGAGTCCCCTGCACAAGTCTTAAAGCGGAAGTAAATCCTAGTGGGTTTTACTTCCTCTTTATTTCCCTGCAAAGGTAAAGCATAATGGGCTACTTATGCATCGCAAACCCATTGTGTCACTTACCTGACACCGAAGCCTGTGATGTCTCCGTTGTCCCCACTAGCAGCGTCTAAGAGCGTCCATCTTCGCCCCTCTTCCTTCCAGGGCCGTGAAATCCAGCTCTGTGACTGGCCGGAGTTGCGCGCGGGAGCCTCCAGTCACGGCATGACCCCTATTAGAATGTGCCCTTTTTAAAGGGAGCATGTGCTTATGACATGGGCACATGCGCAGTAGTCATCGGCGCTCGGCTTTTTAGTAAATATCTCCTAAACTGTGGCGGTTTAGGAGATATTTCAAGCACCTACAGTTAAGCCTTAATATAGGCTTACCTGTAGGTAAAAGTGGTTGTACAGGGTGTACAATCACTTTAAGCCAGATTTGGCCACTGATGCAGAGGACCTGACCGACATTCTGACTCAGCGGACACATTTGCCATATATTTCACTGCTTTCAAGGGAGTGGGAAAAGAGTCCAACAGATCCTTCCTAGCAGTTCCCGCTTCCACATGTTCTTTTAGTTGACCAAGCCAGAACTCTGTTTCTAGCAACTACTGTGGATGCCATTGCAGGCTTAAGGTTTGATGAGGTGGAATCCTATGCCTTTTCAGGGAGGGAGTCCGCCCTTTTATTTATCGTATCTCCGTCATGTCTTCAAATGCTAGATCGGTGCATCTAGACACCTGTAAAAAGGCCGCATTCAGCCTTTGCTTCTTATTCCGCACCAGGGACGTTTCCTCATCAAAGGGGAACCTTCTCCCAAAAGACCTGGGAAAAAGGGGGCCCCTTTCTGGGTCTTCCAACTCTAACTGCATCTGACAAAACTTTATGGATCGGAAAAACTATTTTTGACTCTCCCCCCCCCAGGCCTTGATACATCTTGTCATGGATGGATAGCTGCACTTTCTCCTCTTCCATTTCAAGGGCAGTGTAGACTTCAAGGAGATCATCCACCTCCTCCAAAGATGGCTTGTACCTGGATGACCTGGCCACCTATTGCTCTCCCTCCTCTTCATCCGAATCCCTGAGGGAAGGAAGGAAAGGTGCCTTCCCTTTCTTCCTCTTAGTCACTAGCCTCATCAAGCCTTGAGGTGGATGCTAGAGGGCTGGACGGGGTGCTCTGTCGTGAACCTGACTGGTGTGCAGGCACTTTATCCAAAAAGGTACTGAACAGACCCCAAGGTCTCTTTAAATAATTTTCTTTAAGGGAAAGTAACTCCTTGCACTACAGCAAGGACTCTTCTTCAAAATCTGCACCCCCCCCCCCCCAACCACCAGGAGGGGGAAGGACCAAGATACCAAAACAGCCCAAACAAAAAGGTAGGACAAGAGGCGCCACTGTACCCCCCCTTACCTGGGCCTGGCTGGTGCATGAGGTGCCTGCTCCTGCCGCCACCGCTCCCAGAGTGTGCTACAGAATGGCAGAGGAAACACAAAAACTGGAGGCATGGTGGAAGATGCCGTCTTTTAAGGTCCTGTTGCAGTGTTTCCTGGGAAAATGGGTGGAGCTGCGCTCTCTCCGGGTGATGTCCTGAAAAGCGATTGGTGAAAAAACAAAGGAGCAGGTTGAACCAACTATCTGATGTTAGTACAGTGATCTTCCCGCTATTGTGCTCTGACAAGAGGACTGCCCTCCCAGCCAGAACAGTCAGCGCTCGCAGTCATTGCTTTTCCAGCATGCCTCTTCAACGGACGTTAGGCTGGCTTCTGTCAGCCCGACTGCTGTACACACTGGCTGAATGTTGGCTGGTTTCTGTTGAACAGACTCATGTTCGGCCCATGTGTATCGGCCTTTATTCTCCCTGGAGAAGAGACGCCTAGGAGGAGAAATTACTGCAATACAAATTTTTAAATGGTGATTCTAACATAGGGGGAAGGAAAAAACTATTCAGTCTCAGATCGCTTATGACATGTAGCCACTTAATGAAGTTGGACGAGAAGTGGTTTAACTATAAGCTAAACAGGGGGTTCTTTATTGTTAGAGCAGTAAGAATGGGAAACTCCCTTACACAATTGGTGCTGTCAGTGGGGAGTATCAATAATAATAATAAAAAAAAAAAAAACACCTCTTAGCTAGGCATCTTAGCAAACACAATATACAGGGGATATGGGAAATTATATATTTGAGACAAATACTCATACACCCACACCCATATAGGTTGAACTGGCTGGACTGAATGGACACAACCATTCATGATCTCTTGGTTTATTGTGGTGGGCTAATAGACGGTCATGGAGATTTGGAAGGTTTTACACCAGGGCTTTTTAAATTGCACCTATTTCACTTGTCTTATATAGGCTTAGATACATTTACCATATATTTAATCTAGTCTTGATGGACATTGTAAACAGATTTTCTGGAATTAGTTCTTTTGGTTTCATACATGCCTTTAGGTATCTTTGGAATTTAAATTGGTTAATTTGCTGCTGTTGAATTGGGATTATCCTTGGCCACCGTGGTTTCTGAAACAAGAATCTTCCACCAACAACAGTTTACTATTTGTTTTTTTTGGCAGGATTAGGACCCTGCACCGTAGCCTATAAAAGCTATGTTCTCCCCAGTCAGCAAGTATACCTGAGGTGAACTAGGTTGCTGCTCCCACTATTCTTAACATGTCATGTTGTTTTGTTTAGTAGGAGTTTGTCATCCAGTCTAGATGAACATCAAGATTGGATTTTTGGTAATTGGTTATTTTGGTGGCGTATGTGCCTTTAAGAATCTCTGGAATTGAAATTGATGAATTTGTTTTGGTTAAACTGGGGTTAGCCCTTAAATAAAACCACAGGCAAAACAAATGTCCATTAGCACCATGTGTACATTTGTGGTTTATTGCTCCTTTGTGTGCCATCCAATGTCTAGATGTTGACGTCTACAGAGATCTGCTCTTATTAAAAGACATGAGGCCTGGGGTTCAATCTGGACAATTTTGACCATGTCAGGTAAAAGAGCGTCAAAACATTATGCAAAAAAAATGTTAGGGTAGATTTAGACGTGCGTCTAAATCTCCATTGCCTCTGAAGCCTGATTTGCATTAGGATTGCGCTCCAGAGGCTGACAGGCAGTGAGGAAGCACTGCCTAGGAAGTACCTGCCAAGGCGATACATGCCGGGTCAACTTGGCCACGGTCGTGAATTGAAGCATCGAGGCCGCAGCTTGTAAACATTTTTCTGCGGTTGTCGGGCGACAAAAATGCAACTCAACTGCCCATTTTTGCCACCATCCAACCTCAAGTCTATACAAGTCCTTTCTGTTATTTCCTTAAAACAAGCAATTCCTCACATAAATAAAATATTCCCAGTTTGAGAAATTAACTGAAATGATCATATTTAAATACAAAAATTTGTAACAAATAAAATATACCTGAAACATCTTGCAGGGGAGATACTAATGCAGATTCCAAACATCCTGCTATTTCCTTAAACCTTAAAAAGGATAAAAAAGAAGAAAAAAAAAAAAAAGGTACCAATTATTTTCAAGAAAAGCACAATGCGTTACATTAACTGTACATTTACCGGCCACTTTATTAGGTACATCTGTTTAAATGATTGGTAACACAAATTGCTAATCAGCAAATTACATGGCAGCAACTCAATGCATTTAGGTATATGTGGTGAAGCCGACTTGCTGACACTTACATCGAGCATCAGAATGGGGAAGAAAGGGGATTTAAGCAACTTTGAATGTGGCATTGTTGTTGGTGCCAGATGGGCTGGTATGAGCATTTCAAAAACTGCTAATCTGCTGGGATTTTCACGCACAACCATCTCTAGGGTTTACAGAGAATGGTCCGAAAAAGATAAAATATTCAGTGAGCTGCAGTTGTGTGGAGGAAAATGCCTTGTTCATGTCAGATGAGAATGGGCAGACTGGTTGGAGGTGATAGAAAAGCAACAGTAACTCAAATAACCACTCGTTAAAACCAAGGTATGCAGAATACCATCTCAGAATGCACAACACAGAACCTTGAAGCAGATGGGCTACAACAGCAGAAGACCACACCAGGTGGCACTCCTGTCAGCTAAGCACAGGAAACTGGGGCTACAATTTGCACAGGCTCACCAAAATTGGACAATAGAAAATTGGAAAAACATTGCCTGGTCTGATAAATCTCGGTTTCAGCTGCAACATTCAGATGGTAGGGTCAGAATTTGGCGTAAACATGAAAGCATGGATTCATCCTGCCTTGTATCGGTTTAGGCTGGTGGTAGGGGTGTAATGGTGTGGGGGATATTTTCTTGGCACACTTTGGGCCCCTTAGTACCAATTGAATATAATTGAAATGCCACGGCCTACTGAGTATTGTTGCTGACCATCTCCATCCCTTTACGACTACTGATGATGGTTACGATCTTCTGATGGTTACTTCCAGCATGATAATGCACCATTTCACAACGCTCAAATCTCACCACGGGTTTCTTGAACACGACAATGAGTTCACTGTACTCCAATGGTCTACACAGTCCCCAGGTCTCAATCCCATAGAGCACATTTGGGATGTGGTGGAATGAGAGATTTGCATCATGGATGAGCAGCTGACAAATCTGTAGCAACTGCGTGATACTATCATGTCAATATGGACCAAAATCTCTGAGGAATGTTTAACACCTTGTTGAATCTATGCCACGAAGAATGAAGGTAAAAGGGGGTCCAACTCGGTACTAGCAAGGCATACCTAATAAAGTGTCCGGTGAGTGTATATCACTACAAAAAATCTTCAAAATTCAAAGTGCTCTCTGGAAAGTATTTAAATGCCAAGTTCACCTTTATAAAAAAAATAAAAATGCACATCTTCTTAGATGTAAAAAATGTGCATTTATTATTTTTTACATTACATCCTGTAAAGCATTGCACCTGCGATCAGATCGTGTGTGCAATGCAAGGATCCTGCAGACTAAGCACACTGTCTGCCTGTACCTCCAATATGGGCAGGCAGTTACTGAATGGCAGGAAGAATCAATGAACTATAAGAGCTCACCAGCACCCTTGCAGTTCATTGGAGACATGACGGTACTTGCAGTCTACTCATTCACAGGAAAAGTGCGGAGCTCTGCACGGCCGCCCTGTTTTCAAATTGTGACAGCAGATGCAGGGAGAAAATCCCCCATCCACTGTCACAGAGCGTTGGAGCGTGGGTGGTGGCACAAGCATGTTACATCCTAAATATGGGTTTAACATGTAACATGCTCCGAAAGGTGACCTTGCCCTTTAACCGCTTCCAGACCGCCTCACGCAGCTATACTGCGGCAGAATGGCACGGGCAGGCAAAATCACGTACCTGTACGTGGCCCTTTAAATGCCTGCCCGTGGGTCGCGCGCTCGCGACCCGGTCGGGAGCTCCGTGACCGCGGCCGCTGGTGTCCCGCGATCGGGTCGCAGAGCTGAAGGATGGGGAGAGGTTTGTGTAAACAAACCTCTCCCCGCGCTTCCTACTCTGCCTGTCATTGATCGGCTGTTCCCGGTCATCGGTAAAACCGATCAAAACACACACACACGCCACAGCCCATAACCCCTCCCCTCCCCCTAGTGGTTAACTCCTTCACTACAACTGTCATTTATACAGGAATCAATGCATTTAAATAGCATTGATTGCTGTATAAATGACAATGGTCCCAAAAATGTGTCAAAAATGTCCGATGTGTCCGCCATAATGTCGCAGTCACAATAAAAATCGCTGATCGCCGCCATTACTAGTAAAAAAAAAAAATATTAATAAAAATGCTATAAAACTATCCCCTATTTTGTAAACGCTGTAACTTTTGCGCAAACCAATCGCTAATTGCGATTTTTTTTTTACCAAAAATATGTAGAATACGTACGTATCGGCCTAAACTGAGGAAAAAAAATGTTTTTTTTATATATTTTTTGGGGATATTTATTATAGCAAAAAGCAAAAAATATTGCATTGTTTTCAAAATTGTCGCTCAATTTTTGTTTATAACGCAAAAAATAAAAACCGCAGGGGTGATCAAATACCACAAAAAGAAAGCTTTATTTGTGGGGAAAAAAGGACGCCAATTTTGTTTGGGAGCCACGTCGCACGGCCGCGCAATTGTCAGTTAAAGCGACGCAGTGCCGAATCGCAAAAAGGGGCCTGGTCCTTTGGCTGCCAATTGGTCCGGGGCTTAAGTGGTTAAAGCTGAACTCCAGGCACATTAAAAAACATCATTCAATGCAGTTATATGAGCATTAAAACATGTTAAAATGTATTTTAAATACAATTTAGCATAAGTGCCCAAAGTTGACTTGTAATGTCCTGTAATCACCAGCATTTCCTAAAGGGTTAAAATGAACTTTAGTTGAAAATAATGCTCGCTGAAAGGCTTTTTTTTTGCAGAAGAGATGTATTTTTTGCATGTATAAAATCAAAGCAGCGCCGCACTCCCATTCAGCCAACCTAGTGTAGGCTTGAAAAACAGAGTTAGACTTACTGCTAACTAGAGCTCCTCCCTTTGGGACAGGAAAAATGTAAACAATCCAACATAAAAAAGGAGGTCCTCCAGGCCCACACCTCAGTATCACCAAGGACTGTAGGAAGGCACTAGGAGACAAAACACAATCATCACAGCATGATAATATGCCAGAAATAAGTTCAGAGGGGGAATCTCGTTTGTCCTGGAAGAGTCTTTGAAAATTAGTTACCTGTAAGTAACTCTGGTTTTCTCAAATAGTCTTCCAGGGCAGCCTCTGAGACGATGCACAAGAACTTACCCCTTAGGGCGGGACCACTGCCTGGAGGACCTTACGTCCATATGCCTGATCTGTGCTTGTAAGCAGATCCAGGCGACAGTGCTTCGCAAAGCTAGAGTAGCTGGACCATGCAGCAGCTTTGCAAATATGCTCTGGTGAGGCACCAGCTCTCAGACCATGATGCCGACAGGGCTCTGGTTAAGTGTGCAATGAAGAATGGAGGCGTAGTTCCTTGCTGGCTATAACATTCAGCAATAGCTAATCTAAACAACCTAGCTTTGGTGAATCCTGACCCCTACGTGCACCCAAAAAAAAAAAAAAAAAAAAAAAAAAAATCTATAAAAACAAAAGAATCCGACTTTCTAAAATTCTTTAGAACTTTAAATATACAACAAAAAAAAGACTTGTACTAATGTCTAACCGACTGAACATTTCCTCTTCTTGTTAGCAGGAGCGGAAAAAAAAAGGTGGGCAAGAGGATATCCTGGGATCTATGAAAGTCTGAGGATACCTTTGGAAGAAACGCAGGATCCGTTTTAAGAATCATCCTATCCTCACATATAGACAAGAATGGCTCCCTACTAGAAAGAGCCTGCAAATCACTGACCCTTGGTGCCGATGTGATTGCCACCAAGAAAACTGTTTTTAGGGTTAGCCATTTTATGGATGATTCCTCCATAGGCTCAAAAGGGTATGACAAGAATGCTTTAAAAGGACCAAAGAAAGATCCTAAGCTGGGCAGGACTTAAATTGCCACTGGCTTAGATCTGGACAAAGCTTTAAAAGAAATCTGACATCTGACAATCTCTTGCTGCAGAGAGGTCTGGAGGAAAATGCTATGGGCCGAGGCCTGCACCTTTAGGGTGCCAACAGAGCCCCTGGTCTGCCCTGTCCTGAAAAAACTCCAAGATTGTCGGGATATCTGGGACTCTACAGCTTTGGTTCAACACTGTCACCTGGGGGTGAAGAACTGGTTCCCCTCTCTGGGAGAAGGATTAGGGGCACTGCAGCCAGGCTTTACAGCATAGAGAACCATGGCCTTTTTGGCCAGAAAGGGGCCACCAAGATGAGGCTGTTTTTTTTCTGGGAGAAATCTCCAAAATATTGGCGGAATTAGCCTCAATGGGGGGAAAAGCACATGAAAAGGGCTGACCATCCAAGGATTGGCCAAGACGTCTATCCCTATTGCCTGATCCTTTGGATCTAGGGAGAAAAACCTTTTCGGCTTTGCTGTTCCTCTTGGAATGCGAAAAAAGATCTATTTCCGGTATCCCCCACTTTTGAATGACTGAGAGACTATTCGTTGCGACTCAATCCGCAAGCGAATTTTAAAAACCCTGTCAAGTAAATGGCTGAGATTGAAGCCAACTTCTGCTCGGCCCAAGAAAAAAACGACGTTGCCTGCATTTGCTTGCAATGAATGACTTCTTGTACCACCCTGTTTGTTGATGTATGCAACTGTGGTTACGTTATCCGAGTGCACCCGGAGGGGACAGTCCTCCAGATCCACCTGGAAAGCATTTACCGCCGGCTGGACTGCTAATAACTCCCTCTGGTTCGAAGACGTCTGAGCTTCTCTTGGGGACCAGGTCCCCTGGGCTACCCTGCTGCCCAGATGTGCACCCTAACTGAAATGACTGGCATCGGTGGTTAGGATCACTGTCTGCGGAGTGGTCCACTATACGCCTCTGGTGGTGGCGGCTCAGCACAACCTGTGCACAGTGACCTCTTGATCTATGAAGGAAGAAGAATTAGAATCTCCAAGGTGTGTGCTTCCGTTCCAATTTTGTATCTGAAATAACAGCAGGGGACGCTGGTGAAATCTTGCCCACGGTACTGCGGGAAAGCAGGTTGTCATAAGGCCTACTACCTGCACTATTTCCCTTGGTGAGACTGATTGATTGCCCTGAAGTTGCCGTCAATCTGTCCTTCTGAAATGTTTCCATTGGAAGGAAGATTTTTCCATCCCCCAAGGAGACCTCATACCCTAGGTATGAAACTCTGGGTTTGAGTCAGGCAAGTCTTGTCCCTGTTGATCAGCCAACCTAAAGACTGGAAAAAGTCTAGAACTAGATAGGATTTGGCCATCAAGAACAGATCATCCAAGTAAGGAACAATCATGATCGCTTTCAACCACAAGGGGGCCAATGACTCCGTGAGAACCTTTGTAAAAATCCTCGGAGCCAAGGCTAGGCTGAATGGAAGAGCCCGACATTGAAAATGGCGGATCTCTGAGCCCATCTTGACAGCTAATCTGAGATGCTTTTAAAAGGCCGGGTGAATAGGAATATAGAGATATGCATCTCGCAGATCCAGCGTGGCCATGAAACAATTTTGATAAAGGATGTTCTTTACAGAGAAGATGGATTTAATCCTGAAGTTTGTATCTCAGGAGATTGATTCAGGGGGTGAAGATTCCTAAAATCAGGTGAAATTTGCCTGATGGCTTTTTTTACCACAGGGACATGGAAATAAAATCCCTGTCCCCGCCCCAACTGGAGAATTCGGGTGAGGACCCTCTTATCCACGAGGTCCCCAATAAGGAGACCAAGTGCTTCTGTGTCTTTTCCCCATCTCAGGGGTGGCTTGTCACCATTAACTTTGTTGGAGGAACTGACCCGAACTCCAACCTGTGACCATTTTGGATTAAATCCAGAATATACTGGTTGGAGAAGATTGCCGCCCATTGTGGAAGGAAGTTACCATATCTTCCTCCCATTGGGGGACAGGAATCATTTGGCGGGTTTTTGAGGAAGATTAAATATTCCTCCTTTTCCTTTGTGACCCATCCAATGTTTTTCGGGCGGCTAGCTGTGTCTTGAGTTTGCTGCCCTTGGCCACAAAAGTATCTCTGGCTATTGGTCCTCCTCTTCAACTCCAGGAAGGTTTTTTGTCTGCTTTGCGTTCCAAAGCCTCCTCTAAACCTGAACCAAAAAGATGATTCCCTGAAAAGGGAACACTGCACAGGCGCAGTTTAGACGCCGAGTCCCCTGTCCAAGTTTTCAGCCACAGGGCTCTTCTTGTGGAGTTCACCAAGCCTGAGGATCTGGCCGCTAATATGACCGATTCTGCCGAGGCATCTGCCAAGTAACCTACTGCTTTAAAAAGCAGGAGGAAAGGATTTTAAAATCTGCTGCCTAGAAGTTCCGGCCAAGAGGTTTGAGAAAGGTCTGAGAAAGCCAGCATTCCAGATTTCTGGCAACGCAAGTTGCTGCTAAGCCTGGTTTTAGACAGAGGTAGAGTCCCAAGCTGTGTGGAGTAGGATAGCTCCTCTTGTCCATTGGGTCCCTCAGGGCCCCCATATTATTGAAGGCCAAGTCAGACTTCTTTGAAATTTTTGAGAGGCGCATCCAGCTTTGGTACTTTATTCCATGGTTGGGATGCATCCTTCTCAAAGGGAAACCTTTTCAGGCCTCCTGAAAAGAAGGGCTTTCTTCTTGAATTCTCCCATTCTAACTTGATGGAATCCACTACGGAACTATGGACTGGGAACACCCTTGATAGATCAGGTCATGCTTTGACAGCTGTACTCGCTCTTCCTCAATTTCCAAGGTATAGATAGATGGCTTAAAGCAGATTGTCCACATCTAGGGACAGCTTGCATCTTGCCCCTGGAGGAGTCGCCTTCTCCTCTAAAGTCATCCTCTGAAGCCAAATCAGCCTGCGAAGAGGCTTGGGACCTGGGATTCTCTTCTGGATCCTCTCCCACCCCCCGGACGGGGATCGGTATAACGGGCAATGCAGGACCCGGCATTTTGTCTATAAATCCCTTAAAAGATTTCAAGGTTGAACAGCCAAGACTATACCTATAGGAAATAGCCCAGTAAGAGAAAACCTCCCCAGGATTTGCCAGAGTGACCAGAATCCCTAAGTTTACCCGAGAGGAGCTAGTGCCAGATGCAAAAGTTTCAGGTTAACCAGCATGGAATGCACTGGCCCCACCAGAAGTGACACGCTGGACCAATCCTCTTCACCCAGCGAGGAACACCGAGCCAGCCAGGCCACACAGGGGGAGCTGGTGATCAGTCACCAGTGGTCATCTCTCTCCCCGAGGCAGAAGGCAAGCAAGTACACAGCCACACTCCCCTTCCCTAGGGAGGGATCCTGCCAGGCAAAGAAGGTACAGCTGTAACTGTTAGGGAAGCTTTCTAGGTCAACCTCTGGTACCTGGAGCTCCAAGTTCCTTCCACGTGCAACCTATCCTTCTGGAGGAAAATCTAATACTGGAGGTGTGGGCCTGGAGGACCACCTTTTATGTTAGATTGTTTACATGTTTCCTGGCCCGAAGGCAGGAGCTCTGGGTCCCAGACTGTCCTGGAGGATGATTTGAAAAAAACGGCCTCAGCCCATTACTCTCCACCAAAGCCTGACATGCTTTGCTTCTTCCACTAGAGCTTAATCTGGTGAGTGGAGCTAAACATGTCAGGGGCCGTGGCTTTGACAGGGACTCATGGGCCGAGGGCATTTTCAAGTCTACACCAAGTTGGCTGGAAGGGAGTGCTGCGCTTCTTTATATTTCAATTTTTTTTATTGAGGCAAGTACAAAACAGTAAACATAAGTTTCACAAGTAACCAAGTTACCATCAATTTAACATATAAAAGTTTCAACAGTGCATTTACATATTGCTTAATAGCTATCAGGAAATAGAAACATGTAAACAGCATCTTCATAGAAGTTACTCACGCCCTTAAGTAGGGTATGGTACTCGCTGACGTTTGCATAGGAATAACATTCAGATATTACAGTACCGAGGAAAAAAGTAGGAAGATTTCAGGGCTACTAAATGCCCCTGTGTAAGGATCCAGGGTTAGTTTTCTGTCCCTACTTATATGAGGCGTCCTGCCTTGTCTGCAACGTTTTATTCAAATGTATCATTAACTAGTTATGTAAATTATACCTTCAGATAACATGAAATAAAAAACAAGAAGTAACAAAGAGAAGAGAGGGGCAGCAGAAGGAAGGGAGAGGAGAGAAAGATACAGTGGGGGGAAAGAGGAAGAGGGGAGAGAGGAGGAGGGTCACCTGGAGCTCCTCTTTAGGTGGAGATGTGCTCGATCCAAGGATCCCAGATCTTGTTAAACTTCTCTGATTTGTTAAGGAGAGTATAAGTAAGTTAGTCATTAATCATGATCCAATTGAGTTTGCTTTTTACTTGGTCTAGAGGTATGCGTGAATGTTTCCAGTTTCTCGCAATCGTTATTCTTGCCGCCAGAAAGATATAGGTGATAAGTTTCAGTGATTTTTTGGGAACCTCATCTGGCAATTTGTGAAAGAGTGCACTTTCTGGGGACCGACGAACATTGACACCTGTAACTGAGTTAATCAAATTATATATTCTGATCCAGAACCTGACGACCAATGGGCATTGCCACCAAACATGGTGCATGGTACCCATCTGTCCACACTGTCGAAAGCAATTAGGTGAGGAAGAGGGGTGCATTTTTGCTATTCTTGTAGGGACTAAATACCACCGCAGCAATGTCTTATAGTTTGCTTCAATAAGGGTGGTATTAATAGAAATTTTTGACAGTCGATGGGCAATATCCTGCCAATCCGACATTTCAAGGGAGAGGTTCAGGTCACTCTCCCATTGGGTCATGTAGGACAATTTAGTGTCAGGTTCAGTAAGAGAAGAATAGATGGCAGAGATCCGTCCTTTTTGATTGCTTCTATTTTGACATGTCACTTCTAGAGTGGTAAGAGTGACGGGTCCACCCCCCTTTTTAAGTTTGGAAGTGACAAATGAGGAAATTTGATTGTATCTAAAAGCCTCAGTGGAAGGCATTGAAAAGCTATCCTTGAAATATTTAATTGAGTGCATTTGATTGCCACTAAGGAAGTCTCCAATTCTTAATAGTCCTTTATTAAGCCACCATTGGAACTGTTGTGGGGTAAGGCCAGGAGGAAATTCTGGATTACAGAATAGGGGTGCTAGAGGTGTGCGATATGATGCAAGGGATGCTCTGTGTCGTGTCTTATCCCAAACCGCCAGAGAATGTGACAATGTGGGACACATTATAGGTGGACGTTTGCGGTTGGGAAGCCACATCAGGGCTCCTATAGCAGTTGGGTGGCACGCCAGTGCCTCTACGTAAACCCATAGGGGGGCCGAACCTCTGGCTGTTGTGTGGGTGAGTTGGGCTATCTGCGCTGAGTGATAGTATGCTTGTAGGTTGGGAAGGCCAAGTCCTCCCACAGGTTAAGGTGAGTAAAGTGTTTTCTTTCGTATCCGTGATTTTTTATTATCCCATATAAAACGTAGGACTTCCGTTTGTATGTATTGCATGTCTCCCCTTGGAATTGACACCGGTAATGTCCGGAAATAGTACAGGAGTCTGGGTAAAGGTCATTTTTATTGAATTGATTCTGCCAAACCAAGAGAGGGAATATTCAGACGTGCTGCGCTTCTTTGATTTCATACATGCATCGCTTCGGATGAGCACCTTTGTCAGTCTGCACCTTTCTCTCTGTTGACTATGGGAGTTTAGCTTTCCCAGCTTGAGCAGCATTCATAATCTAGCACCAATGTTTTTTTTTTTTTTTTTCAAAGGTTCTTGTACAATCTCAGCATGCATGTGTGAAACAGTGTACAATCTAGGCATGCATGGTGCTAGGATGATTTAACATCTACACGCATGAACAGTTATTATATCACCCCAAACTGACCAATCAAGATGACTAAAGATGCTGAGTCTGGCAGACCATTATTGCACAAAATAACTAATTACTATACTAAATAAATATTTAAGACCCTATGGGAGACATCAAAAAATAAAATAAAAAATAAAAAAAACTGACCCATTTTATTTCAGCAAGATAGTTTTAGATGCCCAAGATTGTGTTAGTAGCTGGCAAAAACCCAATGCCAGGAACAGATCTCAGACCAAATCACTATAGGTTAAGATACTGAGAACTTTTATTGGTATAAAAAGTTAAAAATTACAGGGCAATTGCAGTCTAAGATCTATCTGATACCATTCAAAGCACAAAGAAAAAAACTCTATCCTATCCCCAGCATAATTCCGTTTTATAGCAATGCAGTCCCTAAAGAATAATTATAAAAACACAGAGGGGTGGAACATGTGTCCCTCAAAGATTTTTAGCAGAGTACTAAAACCCTATTTTCTCTCTCATCCATTGGGAAACACAGAAAGACTAAAAATGATTGGGACATCCAAAAGCAGTTAAACTGAAGAGTAGGCAACACAGCAAACAAACACTAACAGGCCCAAGAAAACAACAAAGGACTGAGGACTACACCTCAAAGAGCCACCTGAATGACCTCACACTCAAACATGGCATCAGATGGGGCTGAAACATCCACCTGGTGGAACTTGGAGAACATGTGAATAGAAGACAAGGTGACGTATTGCAAACCTGAGAAATTGTTGCTTGGATGCTGAAGCCCTAGTGGAGTACACTTTGACAGAAAATGGTGGAACCTGATCCTTGAGAACACAAGCTGGGTTAACGGTCTGCCTGAGTCGACAAGAAATGGTGGAAAAAGAAGAAGAAGTTGGAGCACAGTTCTTGGGTCCATTCGGGATGACAAAAAGAGAATAAGTCTTTCCGAAAGAAGCAGTGGTTGAGAAACAGACTCTCAGAATGATGTCCCATAGGTGTTCAGCAGTCATCTTATGTTCTTATGTGTGTGAATTCATTCTTTTTTGTATATTCTATCCTGTTTGGCGAGACAGGTCAGAAATTACAAAAAATAATGAATTTAAAATCACCTTAACCATTTACTGTTTCGGGCAGGTCTGAACAAACAAGCACATTCCCAATCATGAAATTAGCAGAAAAAAAAATATCTAAATTAAAAAGAAATTATGCTTGTTTTCTAATAAACTTACACTGCCTAATTCAAACGTCTAAAATATGTGTCAAGTTAAATAAACAGAAAAGTTTGACCTGGGGATATAAAAAAAAAGGTAACCCCTGTGTTTACCTTATCTGAAAATACACAGGCAAATTCCATCTGTTGTTAAAACTGTGGTAGGAGGGATGAGCACGCAACCTCTTCACGCTAGCTTGGGACCCACACTGACGTTCAAAATTCCTCAAAAAATCCATGCTGACAGTGTATTTCTATAGAAATATAGAAAAACATTTTTACAAATTATTCTAAATACATTTTTTTTACTGTGAGTCAAAATAATCGTCAAGTGGTGTGGATTTCAAATTATCTAATTTGTCCAGGACTAATTGGTCCAGCAATAAACTAAACAGCTTTTTGTTTCATGCTAAAATAAGTCTGACCCAAGAAGTTCATTGCTGAATCTGCAGATATCAATTGTGAAGAAAGGGAGTGAGAAGCTTATGCATTAGGGTTGTTTGCTGCTTCAGGACATGGGAAGCATGCAATCATTGACTTAACTATAAATTCTACATTATTGTAAAGTGTGCTTGATGAGAATGGGAGGATATTTGAAAGTTAGTTGAACCAGAAATGGTTCTTTCAACATAATAATGTTCTAAAGCACACTAGCAAATGCACCAAGGAATGGCTCAAAAAGAGTAAATGGAGGATTATGGATTTGTCTGGTGACAATTGACTACTGTCCGTACTACTTTGTTTACACTAACATACAATTTTTCAGGACCAACTTTTGGGGTGTGCCCCCTTCATCAAGGTTCAAGCAGTCTAAAAAAATTGCATCTTAGTGCAAATAAAAAAGTATCATGGACAGCACTCAATAGTTTGTCGCAAGTGCACTTAAACGGCTACAATCACCTCAACCAGGATTTGTCTAGTCAAAGTCCTGAACTGAATCACACCCTCCGAGAGGGACTCAAATCATTTGACCACTCGCCCATGAAAAATTCCTTCAGTAAAAGAGGGGTGTAAGTTTCCCTAGGCCCCTTTCGCACAGGGCGGATATGCTGGACGGACTCTGCAGCTTAGTGGGGGAACGCTCTGTTGATCCCTGCTAAGCAGTCGGATGACTGGTCCGTCTCTGCTCACTGTGCAGGGATGGACCTATCAGAGCCCTGCTGTTCTCTATGGGGAGATAGGATGAAAAACGACAGTCTGTCCATTTTTAATCCGATGGACGGATGGCGGACATATAGCCATCCATCTGTTTTGAGCAGATCTTGTCGGATCGGATGGCAGGCGCCTGCCCATAGAAGTCAATGGGTGGCCCGCTCGTATCCGCCTGAAAAAAAAATGGACAGGCAGATCTGAGCGGGCTGATTGTGTGAATATGGCCTTACATGAATGGTTTGTTTTAAATCCTCTCACATTAGATTTAGTTCAGGGCAAAAGGCCTACAAGAAGCCATTTCTGCTAAAGGGGGCAATAGCAGCTTTTGAGGCCAATGGTGTACTTACTTTCTCACAGTACATATATTGCTATTTTTGTTGAATAAATCATTGAAAAGGCAATTTTTCAAATGTTTTCATTCCAGTACATCATCTTTATTTGTAGGCACTGTTTGAAGGAAGAACTAATTGTTACCTATTCAAATATATTGAAAAAAAAACTGCAATTTTCTTGAGGTTTACTTATTTATTCACATAACCAGTTGCGTGAATAAAATGACACTCTCTACCTTTTACTATGGTTCACAAATTCTGCTGATAAATTCTACATGTTAAATGGGTTGACTTAACCACTTCTGGACCAAGCCTATTTTTGACACTTGTTGCATGCAAGTTAAATATATATATATATATATATAATATTATATATATATATATATATATATATATATATATATATATATATATATATATATATATATATATATATATATAGTTTAGCAAAGACCCTAGAGAATAACATGGCGGTCGTTGCAATATTTAATGTCACACCGTATTTGCGCTGCGATCTTTCAAATGCAATTTTTTTGGAAAAAAAAAACATTTTAATAAAAAAAAAATAGAAAACAGTAAAGTTAGCCCAATTTTTGTTTGCATATTGTGAAAGATGATGTTAAAATTGCACGCACTTGTGGAATTGCGACAAACTACAGTACTTAAAAATTTCCATACGTTATGTTTAAAAAAAATTTAACGGTCACCTGTTTAGAGTTACAAAGAAGGTCTTTTGCTAGAATTATTGCTCTTGCTCCAAATGATTGTGGTGATACCTCACATGTGTGATTTGAACACTGCTTACAATTGCAGGTGTGACTTATGTATGCGCTTTCCTTGGTGCGCAAGCACACTTTAAATATGTTTTTTTTTTAACACTGTCCCATAAAAAAAAAAAATCTGATTACTTTTATTGCTGTCACAAGGAATGTAAACATCCCTTGTGAGACAGTAATAGGCGTTGACATGTACTCTTTATGGAGGGATGGGGGGTCATAAGAGCTGACCGCTAGCTCTAAAAAATGTATCAGGGTGATGCCTGCAGCTGCAAGTACGTGATTTGGTGTGAAGTGGTTAATGTACTTTATGTTGCTCACAAATTAGCAGAAAATAAAAGGTTTCCCTCAAAACATACAACATATACTTGTTTGTGCCAACATCTGTATTTTTCAAATCCTTCACATATATAGGTTTTAAAGCTTTAGATATAAACAGTTGTAAGCAAGTAAAAATACCTGATGGAATATGTCAGGATTTCCTGGGTTAAATAGTGATGGCAGCTTTTCCTCTAATCCACGTGCAATTTCTGGCCAGACAGAATTGACTAAGAAGTCATATCCTGGTACCATATCAGCCTTTCCACTACAAAACAGAATATTTATTATGACAAGTTTGTAAAATTTCACACATTCTGGTACATAGTCTAATGCCTGTAAAGATAAAACACAAAACGTCTAACTAAAGCCAAATATTTTTCGTTTAATTACAGTCTGTCCCTGCTTGAGAGATTCATTATCATAAAACTATGTCCAGACTTAGCACCCCAAGGGCTGGGGCTTAAATGAGTACAGGCAAAGCTCATTTGGCTGTACTTCTCCTGTGTATCACAGGAATGTAATACGTTCTGCACTGCTGTGACCTGTTTTCAGCATACAGTGGGCTGAAGCACGCTGTTGGCTGACATTACAGAGCTGGTCCAGGCTTGGGAAAGATCAAGACCATATGATTGGGATCCACCCACATGCCTGGACTGGCACCCGGCTCAGCCTCTCAGTGACCCGCTGAGAGCCTGAGCCGGCCGCTCCTATCCCCTCCACTGCCCAGCACTAAAGTGAGCGTCACCAGCTCTCTACTCTGGGAGCTCTGAGAACCGAGCGATCAGTGGCCTTAAAATCGATGTTTTCAGCTTTAGAGCCGGCGGGGGACCGATGCTGCATCCATCTAGTTAAGTATGACAAAAAAAACAAAAAAAAAAAATCCCATACATTTCTTTTAAAGCCCAATTGATCCGTCAGCCTAAATTATCAAAATACATTCTAGGTGCATAAATAAAAAAGGTTTAAAAAGGCTTTATAGCTCATTTTCATTAGAAAGCAGCGACACTGCGTGGAAAAGCCTGCCACTATGCTGTAGATAAAGACCATTGCTATCTGTATGAAATCGGTGGTCTTTCTGCAGAGGTTGCCTCTATTGTACTATCTCAAACCAGCGAACATGAGCAGTCCTTCAATGAATTTATAGTTCTATCACTCGAATACATATTAAACATTTTTTCCTTTGATGGTAAGCACTTCCTCCAGGTGCAAAGGGTGGCCATGGGGACATATTGTCTTGTTTTGAACTCTTGTATTCAATTGATTTCATGTGATATGTAGTTAGTCATCTCCCATTTTTATCATCTTAATTTTTGTATTCAAAAAGGTTTTTGTTGTGCCCTGTATATATTACAATGGTCATATGTGATGTTGTGTTTATTTTGGCTGCTCCCCTTCAAATGGGCCCTCTTGGATCTTTTAATTGTCCACTTCATTGCTGCTGCTCTGGCCAGCACTTCCAGACATGCATAGGCCCCTTTGGTGCTCTTTCTTGGGCATCCTTTGGGCTCAGTTACATGCATTATGCGTATGTGCACCATGGTCTTGATGTCGTCTGACCCCGAGCAGTGTGCAGCCACGCCAAATGCCGTTTGTGCTGGGGGGGGGGGGATCTTTTGATTCACAAGCTCCTGAGCACACCTTTGATACAGGTGATACGGCGATGCCATCACTGATTGGGCTCCCGATCGCCTGATGTGTCTATACCCCTCGGATTGGCTACACCTGTCAGAACTATTGAGGTTAAGAAGAATTAATTTCTAAGGCGTATACATATTATAAGGTTTCATGGACATCTTGGAATCTATCTTGTTCTGTTTGTTAAAAGGTGAATGCCAGTTTATTGCTTGTGAATAGAGTCTCTTACAAGAGATTTTTAAAAGTCTTATCACCTATTCTCCCAGGTCATAAATTGTGAGTATCCCAGACAATCAGTCGAGATAGGACTGACCATGGTGCCAGAATGTGTATAGTGAGATTGATGACTCATGTCTCAACAAGAATAAATAGAGATTGAGAATTTTTCTCTCATTACTATAAAAGATAAGGGGGCTTATTTAATAGTTGCCTTATGAACAATTATTAATCGCAAGTAATTATATTAGCAATAATTTATTTTGTATAATTACATTGTATGGGGGAATTTTATGCCGCCTTAATTGAATAATCTCATTTTTGGTTTATGTACTTTTATAACATTCAACATACATTCATTATATATTGTTTGATTGTACTCATTGAAAAATATTAGTATGTATATTATGAGAGTAGCGCATTTGAAATATTATGAATAAGAGTGAAAATACATGTAAAATAGTCATATTTTGGTAAACCAATTACCTCACTACCAAAAAGGTATTTGGAGTAAAAGCCAATTGCATTGTTCAGACTTACTTAAAGCAATATATTCTACGAAGAGACGAGAAGTCTGACAGATGTCAAAATATTAGACCATCCCATTATATTTATGGTTTTGTTTAAGGCTCAGGTCAAAGGTTAAAGTGATATCTTGACATTTCAAGTAAAGGTCCAAAATCATTTTTTTAATCCTATACTGCCCTTTTTAGGTAGCTATGTGGAGGGGTCCAATACTGCCCCCTTAGGCAGTTGTGCCATGGTTACATAGTAAATAAGACATCATGGATTACGTGGAAAACACATCCACGCCTATTTTCTTTGGGGGATAATAGTTTGAGAATAGATTGAAGGGGGGGGGGGGGGAGAACGGAAAAATTAATGAAGGAAGGAGGTGTCCATTGGGACAAACAGTTGACATCTCTCAGACAAAAGATTTGGGGATTTCTGGTAAAGTATACATTTCTGATTATCAGGAAATTTATTGAACAAACTGAACCAATAAGTCCTTGTAACCTACAGATTTGAATTAAAATATAATTCTAACACAAAAGTATGAATTGTTTTCCTTTTAAAATCAAAGAGGGGTACACCTATTTGTATCATCCCATTGAAGCCGATTTCAGGTTCTAGTAAATGGTTGAGTGATGATGTAATTTTTATATTAAAATAATATATTGGAAATTATCTTTACCTTAAATGTAATTCTGGTTAAAATCACAAACTCCGTACATGGTATAACAAATTTGTCCATGTGCCGTTAAAATAATCTGAGTTTGTAAACGCCTATTGTCTGAGAAAGATCACGTGTCAACATCAACACCTTGGGGGCGTGGCGACCGGACTCCAGGATGGCCGCTTAACCTGGAGCTCCGCTCGTCCGCAGGAGACATTCGTCAGCCACACACTATTACCGGCGGAAACATCCCTCCACAAAAGGTCAGTGAGATCCCGAGAACCGGAGGCAGTCACTAGGGATGGGCCGGCACAGGAAAAACCCGCCACAGCCACCGAAAATAGCGAGCTACTGCGCCACGAACGGCGCCTCACAAGATAAACTAGCAAGTCTAGAGGACCGCTCCAGGAGGAACAACCTCAAATTGAGGGGTATCCCTGAAGAAGTACCCCCGAATCAGTTACTACCATTTGCCCAAGCTTTATTTTCAACTTTTTTACCTCAGGCTACAGCACAAGACCTCATTGTGGACAGAATTCATAGAATTCCTAAACCGTCATTTCTGCCTGCAGAAATTCCCAGAGATGTTCTTCTAAGAGTCCACTATTTCCACATTAAGGATCAAATTTTGCAAATTTCTAGAAAACAAGAAAATTTACCCCCACAATTTGCTAATGTTAAATTGCTCCCTGACCTATCTAGACATACTTTACAACGCAGACGCAATCTTATAACTATTACAAAAGCCCTAAGGAATCATAACATCATTCACAAATGGAAATACCCTGCCACTCTATCCATTTTTCACAATGGCACCACCACCATGATCTCCTCGTTGGATGAAGGTCTAAATTTACTACGTAGATGGAAAATACTACCTGATGCAAGCACCAACTTTCCCGCCATAGCAGGCCCATCACATATCCCTAATGAATGGCAAACAGTGACTCATAAAAAATCTCTTAAAAAATCCGCTGGTATACCAAGCACAGAATTTCAACAGATTACTTGAATGTCTCCTAGGAAGAGTGCCTTATACTCTGTTCCTTGTTACCCTCAGGTTACCATTAGCAGTTCCACCTGCTCTTGGATCGCTTTATGGATCCTTTTTTTATCTATATTTTCTTTTTTTATTTCTTTTTCCTTGATATGCACAGATCTCTCAAGAGCAATTTATCGTCCTACATCTACTCCAGAAATCCATATGACGGCTGTCAACAACCAGGAAAATTCACACCAACTGAAGTGAGTACTTTAATGTCTATCCTCCATATCCTTTATACAATGGACCAATGACGATCTCTTGCTTATCAATCAACGCACATGGTTTGAACCACCCGGCCAAACGATTTTCCTTATGGAAAGAGGTTCATAAACACAAGGCAGATATTGTATGTGTACAAGAAACACACTTCCAACTAGACAACACCCCACAGTGTACCCACAAAGACTTCCCACACATCTACTTAGCATGTAATCCTCTCAAAAAAACTGGAGGCGTTCTAATAGCCCTGAAGAACTCACTTTCATTTCAACACAGAGATTCGTTTACGGATGAAGCTGGCAGATTTATCATTGTCTCAGGCGACATAAACTCTCAACCATTCACTCTGGTTAACCTATATTCACCAAATACACATCAAATTCGCTTCTTCAATAAGGTCCTTCGCAAACTCAAGTCTATGCAGTATGGTAAAGTCCTGATATGCGGAGACTTTAATGCTACTGTAGACCCCCAAGTGGACACATCTTCGGCCAAAATCCGCTCAACACCAGCTCTACAAACCATTCTTCACAAAGAGGAACTGTTCGATGCGTGGAGATGTCTCCATGCTGGTGAAAAGGACTTCACTTTTTTTCCAACAGACATCGCTCATACTCCCGTATTGACATGTTTCTAACTGATAAATGGTTGTTACAAGATATAACCACAGCTGCCATTCACGAGATTACGTGGTCTGACCACGCAGCGATTTCCTTATCCATTATGGAGAAGGGTGTCTCTTCTTCACCTCCCATCTGGCGGTGTAATAATAGACTAGTACAAGAGCCTTCATCTAACAAACTACTGACACAACACATCACCAATTTTTTCTTAGATAACTATGGTTCAGTTACAAAAACACATGTTTTATGGAACGCCCATAAGGCATACATGAGAGGTATTCTAATACAAATGGGGGCTAGAGCCAAACACCAGAGGTCTCAACAAATTCAAACTATACTCCATGATCTTAGAAAATTTGAAACACAAAATAAAACATCCCCTACCTCAGTAATAACTCACAAGCTTTCTATCCTTAGGGAAAAACTTAGAGAAATTTTATCTCAACAATATGACAGACATATCAGAAGCTTAAAATTGAATTTCTACCATAATGCTAACAAAACAGGTAAACAATTAGCCAACAGATTAAAAGCAAAACGCACTAAGACAAGGATAGCATACTTAAAACACCCCACATTACACCACAAAATTATTCATCCTAAAGATATAGCTGACCAATTTGCAGAATACTATAGTTCACTTTATAATATACATAAGGATACCGCTACGAACCAACCATCTAAGGAAAACATAAATGATTTCCTACAACGCATTCATTTACCCTCGCTATCTACTGAACAATTAGAATATCTTAATACCCCCTTTACCACTTCTGAAGTTGAGAAAGTTATTTCTTCTCTTCCTAACGGTAAATCCCCTGGCCCTGATGGCTTCTCAAATGAATATCTTAAAGCATTTAAACATGTCATAACACCTTATCTCACACATTTATTTAATGACACTGCCGATAGTGCTAGTATGCCCCCAGATATGCTTAAAGCATATATAATTACATTACCTAAACCTGGTAAGGAACCAGACACTCCGGCCAATTATAGACCGATATCACTGCTTAACTCTGATACCAAAGTATATGCCAAATTATTAGCCAATCGTTTATCAAATATTATTCCTTTACTAGTCAAAAATGATCAGATGGGATTCGTGAAGGGGAGACAAACTTCTGACGCAACCAGGAGAATTATAAATGTTTTGTATCATGCTAAAATTGCACCGAACGCCTTCTCTGCTGTTATCTATTGACGCAGAGAAGGCGTTCGATAGAGTCCACTGGACATACATGGAGATGACGCTTAGTAAGTTCGGATTCCGGGGTCGTATACTTCAAGCTGTTTTGGCATTGTACTCTTGTCCCACTGCACAGGTATACTCCACAAATGCTTTATCTTCACCCTTTGATATTAGAAATGGAACTAGGCAGGGATGCCCCCTGTCTCCTTCCATTTTTAACCTTATGATGGAACCTCTTGCAGAAACTATAAGGTCTCACCCGCTGATTTCGGGTTTCCAGTTCGGCAACACTAAACACTCCATTAATCTTTTTGCTGATGATGTCATTCTGCTATTGACTAATCCAAAAATTTCTTTACCACATGCTCATGAGGTCCTGCAAGAATTTGGTAAGATCTCATACTATAAAGTGAATTTTTCTAAGTCTTTGATCCTCGCCCTCAAAATTCCACCCAAACTTAAACTTGATCTCCAATCACAATTTCCATATACATGGAGTACTGAAGGTGTTCCATATCTGGGGATTGTCTTGAAAGCCAAAGTTTCTGAACTCGTCAAATCTAATTTGAAACCACTCATTGCCAAACTGGGAACTCAACTCAAAGACTTTTCAATGAAAGAGGTTTCATGGTTTGGTAGGATTGCTGCATTTAAAATGTTGATATTGCCTCAAATACTGTATGTTTTTCGCTCTCTACCACTTCATATCCCACAACATTTTATTAAAAAACTTACTACTATGTGCTGGAAGTATGTGTGGAATGGTAAAAAAGCCAGATGCTCCAGGAACAATCTTATCTCACATAAGAGATTCGGTGGGGCAGGGCTTCCCGATATTCAAGACTACTACTGGGCAGTTAGACTGGACCAACTTAAACATTGGTTCCCGACTAAAGACCCACCAGTTTGGGTAGACATTGAAAATTCATTAATCCCACTATCCATATCCAACGTATGCAATCTTTTACTGACTGATAGCTGGGCTACTTGGGACCTACGTAAATTATCCCCTACAATCCAAATTTCCTTAAAAGCATGGAGACATGCACTAACTACTAATCAAGATGACGTTATAGACTTACCATACAATATACCTCTTTCTATTCTTAGGACGAAACTTCCCGACTTCCCTATAAATGACTTCATTAATATAGGAATTACGATGCTATCTGACTTCTTCGATGTCAATAAGCTCAAATCTGTAACACAATTGACCTCGCAGTATAACCTTACTACTGATATGGCTCCTTACGCATTTCGGATATTAGAGTTACTTCAAACCTTACCTTCTCCTTTAATTACCATTCCACGCAGACTATGGCAGTTTTATTATCCAAGTAGTAAAGAAGTGAAAGGAATTTCTTATTTTTACAATCTTCTACATGATAAATTACAATTTATCAAAACACCTGCCATGCTCAAATGGGAAGCAGAACTCGGCTCTGACTTTTCGGAGGTTCAGTGGCGCCACGCCTTCTCTGAAATTCATTCTGCATCTCATTGTGCTAAACACTGGGAACTTACTATTAAACTCTCCAATAGATGGCATTACACTCCTTGTCGATTGGCATCTTTCTTTACAGGTTTTTCTCCGAATTGTTGGAGGGAGTGTGGCCACTTGGGTAATCTATTACATATGCTTTGGTATTGCCCTACGGTTAAAAGCTTATGGAATAGTGTTTTTCAACATATATCTACCATTACTGGTATACTCACTAAACCAGACCCTGTCTTAGGTATTCTTCATATAAATATCGACAAATTTCCTAAATCATTTAGATCAGTTATAACTCATATTCTGTTAGAAACCAGATTGCTGATTTTATGCAATTGGAAGTCTAACACTACTATCAATTTATCAGATGTTATTTCTGCAGTACGTAGAAACTATACTTTTGAACGCTTGATGGCACTTAAGAATTCCAAATGTGTACAATTTGATAAATACTGGTCTATATGGCCTAAAGTTTCCTCTCAGGATGATATATAATTCTGTAGATTGTTTGTTATAAATGCTCTATATACGTTCTTTGAATATGTCTTATCTTTCATATGTTAAATAGTCGATGGATACTGACACATATCCCACGTTATGCATATCCTATTATTTATTTCTTTAATGTTTATTTATTTTCTGTATGATTTCATGAAAATACTCAATAAAAATTGAATGATTCAAAAAACATCAACACCTTGTCGTTTTAACATTCTGTTGAGCCACTGATTATATAATTAATCACTCTTAAAGAAATTACTCAGTTTTGTTACAATGATAATTTAAAACTAGATCCTGATTATCTGTAATGTTGATCCATATTCTTTGCTTGTCACCAGTTATAATTTTGATATTATTTTGCACTGAATTTTTATAATATATATATATTATATATATATATATATATATATAAATAAATTTCGGTGCAAAATATAATTTTTTTTTTTTTTTTTTTTTTGCACATACTTTTGTCTTCAGGTTAGTGCGAATAAACAATCACACCAATCATTAGGGATGTATCTCACACATTTGGCTACACATATATAAAGCAGTCTGCTTTAGACTGCAGACAGACGAAACGGGAACTTGCGAGTGTCTCCCTTAAAGACAGGACATGCATCTTAATGCTGTGCTGCAATTGTATTTGGTTACTACCACTACCATTTTTTTTTTTTAACATCTTTGGCTAGCCGCTTTTTCTCTGCCTTCTCTGTTATACTTAGCCATAGTCAATCTATCTGTTCACTGATGCTGAGAATTTCAGGATTTTGGCAGCTTTATTCATGTATCTATTGCATGCATATAATCCATGTTACCACTATGTTTTGCTGCTGCTTGCTTGCCAGTAAATTATCCAAAGAGTTGTTCCAAGCCTCCGTTTGTCTTTTTGCCAAACACACCTTTTAAAAACATGTATTTTTTGTGCCAGGGCCATCCTCAGGACAAATGATCCTTGTGTGCGCCTGTCTGATTGACAAGCTCCTGAGCACACTTTAGACACAGGTGATACGATAATGTTGTCATTGAATGGGCTCCCAATCACCTGAGATCCCTATGTTCCTCGGATTGGTTATACCAAATCACATGGGTGTATTTCATACACCTTGCTACATACATATAACTCAGTCTGTGTCAGACTACAGACACACAACCTGGAACCTGAGTGTGTCTCCTTTGATGACAGGACATACATTTTAATGCTGTGCTGCAAGTGTAATTGTATTTGGTTACCATCATTATGACTTAACATCTTTGGCTAGCCGCTCCTTTCTATGCCTTCTGGAATATCCTTTACTATACTTCCCCCCCAAAGAGGGATGTAATGTACTGTTCACTGATGCAGAGAATTTCAGAATTATGGTAGCTTTACTTCATTCATGTATTTATTGCAAGCATATAATCCAGGTTACCATCATGTTTTGCTGCTGCTTGCTTGCCAGTAAATTATCAAAAAAGAGTTGTTCCAAGCTTTTGTCTTTTTGCCAAAAAAACTTTTTATAAATCATGTATATTTTTTATGCCAGGGCCGTCCTCAGACAAATGATCCTTGTGAGCGCCTGCACAACTACAGCAGTGTTATTCATATCTTCGATATCCTTTTCGTCTTTTCACTTATTGTGGAGACTGCCACTTCACCTTTAGGGGTATCCCCCCCCCCCCCCTTTCGCTGGTAGAGCTCAGTTGCAGACGGGACAATTTGAAGAGCTTTAACCTCATGATCCACGTTGTGTTTTTATATCTGTTAATGGTAGCCACCATGTGAGTATTTTTCAGATGAAAATGCCATTTCCCGGTGATGTTATGCTTACCATTTGTCATGCCAGTTTTTACTTTCTATATACCAGTGATGGCGAACCTATGGCACGCGTGCCATAGCTGGCACATAGAGCCCTCTCTGTGGGCACGCAGAAGCTCCAGGCACACAAAGGCTCCTCGCACTTCACTAGGAGGACAGAGTGCTCAGTGTCCCCGCACTGCCTACCTCCTCCAGATCACACACAGCACTTTGACTCAGCGGACAACTCTTTGGCGCAAGAGCTGCGGGACCGACACACAGACTGGCAGAAAGGGTGGCCAAGCACCTCCCTCTGCCTGGGAATGAACAGCCAATTGACTGGCATTAGAGAAGTGAGCATTTGTTTGCCTGGGGGTCGCCTGTGTGCAGCCGCTTCGTTCCATTGGTGAGAAAACCCAGGGATGAGGCTGGTGCGGCCGGTGATGAGTCGCGCCACGTGACCATGTTCTGTGCTATGGTGATAGCAGGAGAGGTGTGTATGGGCAGAGGGAGCAAGACGAGATACGTGAGTGTCACTGCACCACTGCCATACCACAGCAGAAAGGGGAGGGGTGGTGAGTTGCAGAGGGGGGAACCAGATGTGTGATGGAGAGGAAAGTGTGCCATGAGCTGCATGGAGGGGTGCATGGTGAGGAGGTGCGCTATGAGTTACATGGCGAAGTATAAAATGCTGTAGCTCACTGATGTGATATGGCCGGACAACAGAGGTGTGACCTGAAGGCCAATACATAATATGTGCTAAAAGTTCACAGTGTGATGGAGATGTACGATGTGCTGCATTGCGATGAATGTTGGCACTTTGAAATAAATAAGCTGGTTTTATATTGCAGTTTGGGCACTCAGGCTCAAAAAGGTTCGCCATCACTGCTATATACCATATTTTTTGATACCTTGTTATTACCAGATGTCACAGCTTTTTTTGACCGTACCCTGAAGAAGGAATTAAAAAATGTATATTCCGAAACATGTTGTGATTTTCCTTTGCGGTTATGGCCTCATACTGCGAGATTAACCGTGTGTCATAGAATTTAGCTGTATATTATCCATATATGATTACCATTCATGTATAGCAAAAGTGATATTCTCATCTATTGTTACTTATTTTTCAATACAATTTTTTGACTTTTTATTATACTTTACGCATCTTTCTGGTTTCCTTTTTTTTTTTTTCTTTCTTTTTTCCTTCTTTTTTTTTTCTTTTCTCTTTCTTTCCCCCTTTCCCTTTCCTTTCCCTCCCACCCTCCCCTACTACCCTCCCTATTCTCCAAATACCTCTCATCATTTTCCTTCCGCAACAAATTGTTTTCTATCTGTCTGTCTTATATTATAGTTTCGACATATTTCCACGTCTGCTTGAACTTCTGCCATTTTTCCCATTTAATCAGATCTTCGTCTCCGTCCTCCTCCCCATTATATCTCAGTTTTTCAAGATGATGGATTTCTTCCACTTTTAGGGCCCATTCTCTTTTTGTTGGTGCTTCTTCCTGCTGCCACTTTTTCGGGATTAGACCCTTGGCTGCATTTAGCATTTGAGGGATCAAAGTTTTGGTGTATTGCTTAATTGGATCATCCGTTCCATGGAATAAGCAAATCCAAGGGTCCTCTTTTATGCTTACATCAGTTATTTCTTTTATAAGACACAGGACCTCTCTCCAGAATATATTTATTTTTGGACACTCCCACCATATATGGGCCATCGTACCCCGGTTTTTACACCCCCTCCAGCAGTATAGTGAGTTATCTGGATGAAGTTTATTGAGTCTATCAGGTGTCATATACCACCTGGAGAGGCATTTGTAGTTCATCTCTGCTGTCATAGTGTCAGTTGCTGAGTTGTGAGTTAGTTTCATAATCTTTTTTATTTTGTGAATATAATCCTGTGATTCTAATTCCACTCCCCATTTTATTAAGAAGGGCGGTACCTCTAGCTGTTCCTCTGCCAGAAAAGCTTTGTATAGTTGAGATGTTATTTTTTTTTGTCCCAGTTTGAACACAGATTTTTTCTAATGCTGTGTATTTTTCTTTTGTTCTAATCGGTTGGGGCAGACTCCTTACGAAGTGGGTCAGCTTTAAGTACCGCCATTCATTTATTTTTTTGTGTCACGTTAGGTTTTATTTCCCCCAGTGTTATTTTGCCTTTATCTATTATATCTTTTAATTGCATGTGTTCCCCTATCCAGTGACCCCCTACGTGCTTTTTTCCTGGTGGGAAGTAATCGCTATCGCTCAAAATCATTAGGAGGTGAATTAAACTTCCAATTATACTGTTTGTGCACCAAATCCCATATTTTTAATGTGAGTCTAGTTATTTTTTGTGTATTTGTGCCCAATCCCCTTAAATGTGCTGGAATCCATATTACCGTTTTTAAACTAACCCCACTTGTGCTATTCTCCATGTTGACCCATTGTTTATCTTCTGTCTCCCATGCCCACTCAATTGCTCGTGACACTATAATGGCATAATATTTTTTGAGATCTGGGATACTCAATCCTCCTTGTTCTTTATTATGCTTCAGAATATTTCGAGAGATCCTGGGTTTTTTATTTTGCCATATGAATCTGCCTAATATTGATTTTAACTTTTGAAAATAGTAGTCTGGAAGGGAGATTGGCAGCATTGAAAATTTATATGTGATTTTTGGTAATAATACCATTTTAACTGTGTTGATCCGACCGAACCATGACAGTGGCCTTAGGGATAGTTTCTTCGTCTCGTTTTTAATTTCATCTAATAGTGGGATATAGTTTTCGGTAAAAAGTTGTTCTACGGAGTTTGCTAATTTAATCCCCAGGTATTTTAGGCCTTTCTTCTTCCAGGGAAATGGGAAGTCTCTTTGTAGCTCCAAGGCTTCTTTAGGTTCAACGTTTATGTTTAAGATTTCTGATTTATTTAGGTTGATTTTGAGGTTCGATATTTTTCCGTATTGTTTTAGGGTATCAATCAAACGTGGCATTGTGAGTCTGGGTTCGGAGCCGTAGAACAGCAGATCATCGGCAAAAGCCGCGACCTTATGCTCCACGTCCCCGATTTTTATTCCTTTAATATCGTCCTTTGCTCTAATTGTTGCTAGCAGGGGTTCCAGAGATAGCACAAAAAGCAATGGGGACAGGGGACAACCCTGCCTTGTCCCATTCCTCATTGGAAAGGGGGTTGAATGTTCCCCATTGACTTTTATTGTTGCGGTCGGTTCTTCATATAGCACCCCGATTCTCTGTAGCATTTTGACACCCAGGCCCAAATGTCTCAATGTTTCCATCATGAGCCCCCAGTCTACCCTGTCAAACGCTTTTTCTGCGTCAATTGACAGGAATAGACCTGGGGGCCCATGGGTTGTCATTTTTTGCAGCAATAGAAGAGTTCTAACCCCGTTATCACGTCCCTCCCTTCCTGAGACAAACCCTACCTGATCCGGATGTACCAACTGCTTCATCTTATCCCTTAATCTGTTAGCGAGGACTTTCGCGTAGAGTTTTATGTCAAAGTTCAGGAGGGAAATTGGTCTATAGTTTGAACATAACTATAATCTTAAAAGAGGGTAAGGATGAAAAGCTATCTGTGCTCTCTGTGCGTCTGGGCTTAGCCCATACTCCACGCCGAGTCCATTCATGTATGCACAGAGCCTGGGTATCAAAATGTCCCCGAATTTCTTCAGGTACTTAAATCGTGAATCCGTCGGGACCAGGGCTTTTCCCTTTTGGTGTTTCTGAAATAGCTTTCGCGACTTCTTGCTCTGTAATGGGACTCTCCAGCTCCTCTCTATCGTTTGATGCTAGTTGGGGGATGCCTGATTTATCCAGAAACTGTTTTATTTTGTTTGCTTTTTCTTTATCTGCATTCCCTTTCTTAACATCGTATAGTGTGCTGTAGTAGTTTCGGAATACGTCAGCTATCTCGTTTGTCTTGTAGACGACTTCCCCCTGCTTGTTTTGGATTTTTTCAATGTAGTTTCTCGTTTTTTCTTTCCTCACGGTCTTTGCCAGGTGTTTCCCCATTTTATTTGCTCCCAGATATTTCTCTTTCAAGACTTTATTAAAGACCCTCTTTGTGTCTTGTGCTAATAGATCTTTCAATTCTTCTCTTTTCGATATTAATTGATGGAATATTTCTTGGTTCCGCCCCTCTGGTTTTTTGTGTAGCTGTTCTATCCTGTATATTTCCTCTGTTAGATTTCTCATTTCTCTAGCTCTTATCTTCTTTTTCCCTGCTCCCAGAGATATAAAGATACCTCTTATGAAAGCCTTATGCGTTTCCCATAGTGTGGAAAGTGAGATATCTTTTGTGTCGTTAATTTCAAAGAAGTGCTTCAGTTCCTTATGTATTCTTTCTACATCTTGTTTTTCATTGAGGGGGGTCTCATTCAATTGCCAGTTAAAAGCTGGTCTCTGAGTGTTAAGTTCTTCTATAATCATCGTGACTGGAGAATGATCTGAGAGGGTGGTAATCCCTATCTCGACCTCTGTTATTTTAGTCAACGTGCTATGGTCTGCCAGAAAATAATCGATACGTGTGTACGTCCCGTGCACGGGGGAGAAGAAGGTGTAGTCCCGTGCTTTTGGGTGGAGAGCTCTCCAGGCATCCACCAATTGACTTTGGTGCATTTTTTTTTTCAGAGTTTCAAGGGGCATCTCTCCCATCCCCCGCGCACGGGACGTACTGTCCTCTTGTGGATTCAAACATAGGTTGAAATCTCCTGCCATTATTACTGTCCCCCTCCTGAACTGCGCGAGGATCCCAATCATTTTCTTTAAATACTCTATTGGCCTTTTGTTTGGGGCATAGATATTAGCCAGGGTACATTCTGTTTCTCCTATATTCCCCCGAACAAATAGGTATCTCCCCTCAGGATCTGTTAGCCTGTCTTCTATTTTGAAGCGTACTTCTCTTGAGAACCCTATTGCGACCCCCTTGGCTTTATTAGTCGTTGAATCCGCATAAAACCATACAGGGGGGTGGTCTTTAGAGTACAATCTTATATTAGCCCCTTGGAAAAAGGTGGGTCTCCTGAAGAAAGACTATGTCCGCGTGATGATATTTGAGCTCATTTAGGACCTTGTGTCTTTTGGCTGATGTATTCAAGCCTCGGACGTTATATGTCAAAAACTTAATCTGTTACTTTATCATTTCTTTATCGTTTTATGAGAGGTATTGTTTGCCTACCCACTTCTCCCCCCTACCCCCTCCCTATCCATTCGACCAATTCTGGTCCCTAGACTGTTGGCTGATTTGATACTCATCTCAGCCTTCAGTCTTCCTGCCTCGAGGTGCGGCTCTGATCTCCTTCCACATTCCACGCCCCTCCCACGGGATTTTCCCAGGAGGGGAGTGGGGTGGGTATTCTGGACCGAGCTTTCCTTCCTCCCCGCTTTTTGACCCTTACCTCTCCCCCCTCCTCCCCCCCTTCTCCCCAGAAAAAAAAAAAGGAGCAACAACAATAGACAAGAGAGGGAGGGAGGGGGCCTACAGGCCCTCCCTTTCCATCCATTCTGGGATTTCTATAACCTGTAAGTTAAGTGCCCTACAGAATTCTGGAAGCTCTTCTGGGAATCTGAGCCTGGCAGATGTACCCTCTTTGTATCCTAATGTTCTCTGATTTCATTTGGGTTAGTAGAGGTCTAAGGAGGCGCCTCCTGGCCAGCGTTTCTGGGGCCAGATCGGTGAAGATTTGTAGTTCTGTCCCTTTAACTTTGAGTGGAGGTTTACCTCTTAGGTTATTCCATATTTCAGTTTTATCTTCATAGTTCTGAAATCTTATTAGGACATCTCTCGGACTGTCCAGTGATATATGTTGAGGTCTCCTTAATCTGTGAACTCTATTTTTAACTCGAAATCTGGACCCTTATTCCACACTGGACCGAGTAGATCTTTTATTTCTCTCCTGAGGTCTTCTGCATTTTCCTCTGCCAGGGTGCGTATCCTTAGATTCTGGCGTCGACTTTGATTTTCCTGTTCCTCGAGCTTATATCTGATTCGTCTCTGGTTTATCCTTGTTTCTCTAAGCTGGTCTTTTACCGTATTCAATTCCAGAGTATGACCATCCATTTTGTTTTCATTTTCTTCCACACGAGTAAGCAGGTGGCTTAGGTCTATTCTGAGCGCCGATATTTCCTTCTTAATTGAATTCTCCATTCTTATTAACATCTCAGAAATCTCAAGCTTTGTAGCTGTCTGGGCACTATTTGTAGGGGCTTCGCTGACACTCCTGTCCAGCTCACTTTCCGTGGTTGTTTCTCCCCCTGAGGGTTCCACCGGGTCATCTTTCTTTTTATTTGCTTCCTTCTTTTTTGCCTGTTTAATCATTTGCTGTTTTTCTGGGTCTGGGCTTTTTGGGCTCAGTCCTTTTACCATATACTGTTTAATTGTGCTCGTATTGGCCTTATTTTGGTGTTTTTGATTCTGCTCCTTTCGTAGTTTTTCCTTTCATAATAAGTAAGCCCTCTTTCTTATTTCTTCTCTTTCGCCCTCCTTCTCCTTTCTTGGATAGCTTTGCGCAACTTCAGAAAAAAAAAAGGGGGGGGGGGATCCCCTGAGGGGGGGGGGGGGGGGATCAAAGGGAATATTAATATCTGCTCTTCCCTACCGTCTGTACCACGAGAAATATCCTTACTGTCTTTTATCTTCTCAAGTGGAATCTTCACCGACAGTATTTTTATTTTTTTATTTTTTATTTTTTTTCCTTGTCCGTCTTTAAAATCGCCTTTATATTTCCGTGGTTTCTAAATTTAAGCCTCTCTTGTCTCCTCCGTCCCCGCTCCCCTTTTTTTTTTCGTTCTCCTTTCCTTCTCTTCTTTCCCCTTACTCCTCTCCTCCCTTCCTTCCCTTTGCCGTGGGTTTATGTATACTCCTTTAAATGTGTGTTCTCTCAGTCTCTGCTTAGGGGCCCTTAGCTGCAATGTGTTTCAGCTCTCCTGTAGTTTCGGCCGTTGATTTTAAGTATATTTTTGCCGCAGAGAATGGGGGATCGCAGAAAAGGGGGGAAGGAAAGAAGAGCGCAAAAAGAGCTTTGCAGTGGTGATTGAATTGAGCCGCTTATAACACCTTGATCTTTAATTTATGAATCTCCGCCAGTTGTAGCTAATCCCCCCCGCTCAGATTGCTGTCTGATTTATTGGACTTATATGCGTTTATATGCATTTATTTGAAATTTGCTTTTTGATATATCAGAGAATTTCCGCTGTTTGTATGCCTTAACATTTATAGTGCCCAGCTATAAAACACAGCTTTATTTATCTACGGTGTCTTCTTTAAGGTTTATGGTCAGTATAAACAGCATTTATTTTTCTTTTTTTTTTTCCCTTTTTCTATGATCGCCTTTTGGTATACAGCTGGTGTTGATTCTATGCAATGGTTTCTATTCCAGTCATATTACCTTAGTCCATTCCACTCCATAGTTAAAATCATAACTTTGTAACATGAGTATTTCAAACTTTACTTTGTTTTTAAGGATAGATAGAGAATCACAATAAACTCACCGCTTCCAGTCTCTTAATGCATATCATGCCCCGAAAAAATGTTCTCCCCTTAAAGTGGGGTCTTACCCTTGCAGCATCTCGTTGCGCCAGGCAGGATCTCTTGGGGAACTAAGAGCGGGGGGGGGGGGGATTTTTAGAGTAGCAGATCTAATCCGGGCATGTGGGGGTTTTCAGAGAAGCAGGTCTGATCCAGCCATGTAGGGGACAGCAGCGTGTTTTTCAGAGCGGCGTCTCCTGCATTACACGCCGCTATCCTCAGAGGTTCGCAGCAGCATAGGACGCCGGCTCTCTAGTCTGACTCTCGTAGAAGCGAGGAATCATCAGCGAGGGATCACGCAGCCTCTCGTACTGCATGCTCTCGCTCAGCTCCGACCATCAGGTGTTCTAAGATCAGGCCCCTCCCTCCATGAGGCGCCTCGGAGTCTCACGTCCTCACGTCCCGTCGGCCATCCCAGCCATCTTTCTGGTTTCCAACCTATACCTATAAAGTCCCAGGGGGCATCTCCATTGTTTTTCTTCCCCTTGGTAAGCGAGAACAACCTGCCCCTTGGTAAGTGAGACCTATAGCTCTTCAATCTGAAAAGCAAATGCTTCCTGCCAATTTGAGACCTCTAGAGATTGTTTTTATACATGCGGGCAGTACGACCCTGCACTAGTATCCCCATAGGAAGTCGCTACTGGCAGTGGAGCCAAGAAGCAATGTTTAGTCACGGCAATCAACAGTAATTTATAGATTACTGCAGGCTTTTTATACAGTATTTTTTATTTCCTCACTCATTTTAATTCCCACAGTGGCCATTATATTTAAGGGTAGATTAAGCCATCTCCCCTTTCTTCCTGAAAGTCTGCCTACAACCCTGGGTCTGCCTCCGGATACATGTGAAAGGATCCAGGGTTCCATATGCCTCACTTAACCAGGAAGTGGAAAAACAGTAACTGCATGTATAAGAAAAAATGTTTAATAAATGTAAGATAACTTCATATCAGCATGCAGAACAGTGCGCTGATGTGAAATTTAGTGAAGGGGGGCGGGGGTTAAAAGTCTGCTACTCAAGGTAAAATTCTGATTGTAGAAAGGCCAGAAAGCAAGGCACAGATAAATCTCTGGGTTTTAAACGCCTGTGCTCAACACCTGGCTAAGGAGGATATCCAGGTACAAGAGTAACTTTTCCTGAAAGCGGCATTCCTGGCTTTGAGCAATGCCATTTAAGCCAGAGAAACAGGATGAAACAGGAGGTACTGAAATAGAAGGTCTGGCTTGCTTGGAAGATCCCAGGGATTGTCTCCTAGGTGTTTGGGTATGTCTACATACCAGGCTCCCCCAGTCAGTTTTGGTGCAATGGGTCTCACCGGTTTCTGCTCTTGCTCTATTTTGCGCATATATGAGTAACAGGGTCCAGTGAATTATCAAGAGGATCCTTGGCCCTGGATACAAAACAGGGGTAAATATTGTTTTACCTGAATGCCATGATGTTTTCATCTGGAGTTTCCCATTTCTAACATAGGAAATTGACAATGGCCAGGATGAAGTGCTCATTCCTCTGTCAAAGTGGTGATGGGTGAGGCAATCTGCCTTCCAACTGCCCACTCCTGCTGGGAGGTGAATAGAGAGGAATGGAGAGTATATCTCTGCCCATAGGGTGATCAGGCTTGCTTTCATTAAGGCAGTCCAACTCTGGTAGCCCTTGGTGGTTGATACAGGCTGCAGCCGTGTCATTGTCTGATTGAACCCGGATTGGGTAACCATGAAGAAGAGGGGGGTCCAGTGATTCATAGCCAATTTCATCACAGTAAACTCCAGGAGGATGAAAGAGTATAGCTTTGTAGTGTGACCATGTTTCCTGAACTCAGAGTGGAACAACCTTCTAAGCCTGTCATTGGTTGCCATTACATCCCACGGGTAAGGTAGACATGACTTTCCCATGGTTAATGCTGGATTGGAAATCAACCAAGCTAGGGAATTCCTTTCTTGGCTGGAGAGGGGCATTGGGAGGTCAAGAGAAGGAGGACTATTCTGGGAAATAAGATGTGTTGGAGAGACCTTGAATGGAATTGAGTGAAGGGTATAGCCTTGAATGAGGCTAACATGAGGCCCACAACTCTCAAAGAATCCAACTGAGGGATGCCTCTTTGATTTTAAGATCCAAAACATGCAGGGAGCGAGAGCATTTGTTTTTCTGGAGGAAAGACTTCGGCCTGGTCTGTGTCCAGAATGAGGCCTAAGGCGAATGAAAGGTTGGGGAGCAAACCTGTAAAAGTTGATTACCCACTTGAAGGCCCTGAGTTCTCAAACAAGAAAGAAGAGGCGCAAGTACCCTTGTGAAAACGCTAGATACAGAGGATAGGCCAAATGGCAGTTTGACAAATTGGAAGGGTTTGCGTTAGGTTACACACTGCTGATATCCAGCAAAAGCAGAGGTGACGCGACCTGTGTAGTTGTACAAAAGCAACTGGATCCAAACGAAGTGCAACCATAATATTAATAACACAGCAAAAACCCAACACCACAAAAAAACAGTATAAAAGCAATAGTCAAACATATGACAATTGAAACCTAGTGAAAAGCTACCTCACAAAGCAACCATGATACACTATATATAAAGCTAGAGGAGAAATTGGGAAAGAAAGGTAAGGCAGAAGTTGCAAGGAACAGTGGTTGAGATGGGTCAGGAAGGGGGCCAGAGCAGGATCAGGCACAAGGGTAACAGAGCTAGCAATGGTCAGGGTAACAGGTTCAAAAGCATTATAAGGACAAGAGCAACAACATCAGGATGTATAGAACACTGGACAACACGCTGAGGCACTGAAGAAGGGTAAATAACATCAGATGGGGACTGGGATATTGCTGACCACTGGGAGACACCTACTGGTAGACACTGGAACAACACCCTTCAGGTTCTTAAATCACAGTGCCACCAGCAGGTGATCCAGTCCCTGACAATTTGTCTCCCACTGTTAAAGTATTTGTAACAGGTAAAATAAAAAAAAATACTGCACTAAAACGAGTTCAACGTGATTGCATTTTATTTCTGGCTGCAGTCGCTCTGATATAACTGGTTGATCTTCCTACATGTAAACTGACCACGGTAACATGACAGCCGATCCTTGCCATCGGTGTCAGTTTACACCTTGCTTCATCCCGCTAAAGATACAGGCACGCTGTGCAAGAGCACAGCATGCCTGTATCTTTCATAGTCAGTGCAGAGCAGTCCCCCCGTCCATCTCTGCTCTTGGATGGGAAAAGGGAGGAAGCGACATCTGCTGTCGGGTCTGAGAGCATGACATTGACATGGAAACATAGTACATAGGTTAAAAAAAAAAAAAAAAAAAAAAAAAAGACAATTCCATCTAGTTCAACCAATAAAAGAAAAACAAAAAACGCAGCCGTTGGGTAGCAACACCACCTCCAGTCATGAAGTAAATGCCTAGACACTGAACATGCCCACTGGCAGGTCCGTGCACTGCTGTTGAACCGAGAGTGATCACGTTACCTGCAAGTATTAGGCTGCACAGTTCAGTAAAGGCAATTAAAAAATAAATGTAAAAATCACAGCACATTCAAGCTTGATTTTACTTGCTGAAATAAGGCATTTGTACTAGCAAGGGTTACAACCACTTTAAGTGTAAAAAGCGTTGGTGGGGTGGGTAAATGAAGAAAAGCATCTTGGATACCTACTGATAAGTATACCCCTTGACTCAGAGAGGGAATAACAGACTTTGCTATTTTCATATAAAACTTTGGAATATGAAGGTACTATAGGTCAAAGATAGGATGAACACCCCCATTAAGATTTGGCACCATGAACATGTTTGAATAGGTTAAAGTGGTTCATTAACATACAGAAAAAAATCCCCACTCCTTGTTCCTTTTCCCTAAACACTTAGCTGACTCCTCTCGCGACCCAGCACTTCCCCAAGCAGCAGCACTGGTCTCAAGGGAGGTTCTAACAGCAGTGGGATCCATCGGCTCCTTCTGCTGTCAGTCAAATCCTTTAAGGAAGGAGCGGGTGGCATTTCTGGGCCGTGCTGTGTTTCTATGGATGCACACAGCCCGGCTCGGGACACAGCTTGCCTAGGTGGCATCTGCAGGAAAAGGAAGAGCATATAGCACCAGCAAGCAAGAGGACTACAGAAAAGGAAGTAAGGGATTGCTCATTTCATTGTCACCGTGGTTCAAACGTCTTGCAGGCCCAGCAGGCAAATTTTCACCTGAACTTTTGCCATGGACCCCTTGCTGGTTTCTGCCATTACGATCAGTGAGGGTATTCTCCAATGTGGTGGTACTCGGAGTGTACAAATGGGAAAAAGGAGTATGCAGCAACCTGGGTGTAGACCATCCTGTATCCTCATGGCAAAAAGAAAAGTAGAAAGTGCCCGAGTACCTTCTAAGGGGCTCTAGGCAGAACTGGTAATATTATGACCCTGAGGTGTGAGGCTGTTACATCCTTGTCATCCATCTGAAACTATGCTCAGAATGGTGTAATTTTACTGCCAAGATAGAACAGTTTAACATTGTACAAGTGAATACATTTTAAAAACACAATTCACAGTTTCCTTAGCCTGGTTTTATTGTAGAAAAAAATACCGTTTTGCAAACCTGTAAATAGTAAGGCTACAGTATTGGTCTAGAACATTGGTCTCTAATCAGGGTCCAAACCTCACTCAACACAGTGGGAATACCCCCCGGAGGAGTTTTTAGGATCTAGGTTCTATAGGAATGGACCACATCCCTGGACCTGGATAGCACCCTGCGGAAAACTACACATCTTGCACTTAGTGCCGAGATGAGCACCCAAGCAGGATCCAGTGCTTGAAGCAAAGTTTCAGGTCAGGTACGACCCCCAGGGTTATACTGAGGATGCACCAGTCCAGATGCACTGCTTCTATTATCAAATTTTAAGACAAGGGTTGTTTGAAGAGTTGATTTAACAACCCTGATCACAGGGTCTATGAATATCCAAGGCTTTGTCCTGTACAGTACAATATAGTGAGCACGCCCCTCACATTTTTGTAAATTATTATATCTTTTATATCCTTTTCAGGTGACAAAACTGAATAAATTACACTTTGCTACAATGTAAAAGTAGTGAGTGTACAGCTGTCCCCTCAAAATAACTCAACTCACAGCCATTAATGTCTAAACTGCTGACAAAAGTGAGTACACCCCTACGTGAAAATGTCCAAATCGGACCCAAAGTGTCAATATTTTTTGTGGCCATCATTTTCCAGCACTGCCTTAACCCTCTTGGACATGGAGTTCATCAGAGCTTCACAGGTTGCCACTGGAGTCCTCTTCTACTCCTCCATGACAACATCACAAAGCTGGTGGATTTTAGAGACCTTGCGCTCCTCCACCCTCTGTTTGAGGATGCCCCACAGATGCTAAATAGGGTTTAAGTCTGGAGACATGCTTGGCCAGTCCATCACCTTTACCCTTGGCTTCTTTAGCAAGGCAGTGGTTGTCTTGGAGTTTATGTTTGGGGTTGTTATGTTGGAATACTGCCTTGCGGCCCAGTCACCGAAGGGAGGGGATCATGCTCTGCTTCAGTATGTCACAGAACATGTTGCCTTTCATAGTTCCTTCAATGAACTGTAGCTCCCCAGCACCGGCAGCACTCATGCAGCCCCAGACCATGACACTCCCACCACCATGCTTGGCAAGGCAAACTTGTCTTTGTACTCCTCACCTGGTTTCTGCCACACACGCTTGACACCATCTGAACCAAATGAGTTAATCTTGGTCTCATCAGACCACAGGACATTGTTCCAGTAAGCCATGTCCTTAGTCTGCTTGTCCTTAGCAAACTGTTAGCAGTCTTTGTGCATCATCTTTAGAAGAGGCTTCCTTCTCGGACGACAGTAATGCAGACCAATTTGATGCAGTGTGCGGCGTATGGACTGAGCAATGAGGAGCTGACCCCCCCCCCCCACCTCTTCAACCTCTGCAGCACGCATACGTCTATTTCCCAAAGACAACCTCTGGATATGACGTTGAGCACGTGCACTGTTCTGAGTTGAACCTGTCCTGTTAAACCACTGTATGGTCTTGGCCACCGTGCTGCAGCTCAGTTTCAAGGTCTTGGCATTCGTAAAGCCTATGCCACCTTTATGTTGAGCAACAATTCTTTTTTTCAGATCTTCAGAGAGTTGTTTGTCATGAGGTACTATGTTGAACTTCCAGTGACTAGTAAGAGAGCGATAACACCAAATTTAACACACCTGCTCCCCATTCACACCTGAGACCTTGGTAACACTAACAAGTCACATGACACCGGGGAGGGTAAATGGCCAATTGGGCCAAGTTTGGACATTTTCACTTAGGGGTGTACTCACTTTTGTTGCCAGTGGTTTAGACATTAATAGCTGTGTGTTACTTTGAGGAGACAGAAAATTTACACTGTTATACAAGCTGTACACTCACTACATTGTAGCTAAGTCTCATTTCTTCAGTGTTGTCACAAAAGATATAATAAAATATTTACAACAATGTGAGGGGTGTACTCACTTTTGTGAGATACTGTAATTTAGTTTGAGTGATCTGGGCACAGATTCACCTTAAATACGTTACTCAAGTTAAATAATCCACAGCACTGTTCCACCACACATGCTGTGAACAAGCCCTAAATCTTTAATAGCAGGCTGCAACAGTTCAAAAAAGTACATTGCTTTTACGCACCGACTACATATAAATAAAATTAATTTAAAGTGGAACTTCACTTTCTCAATCAACATTAGCCATTTTTAATCCTTACGCCGCTACCATTCGTAAAAAGATAGGAAAGTATACATTTAACTTTTAGAAAAATGTGTTTATTGAATTTCAAAATATAAAAAGATATGCAGTTACAACCACATCGCCTTATATGTACAGCAGGAGAAGGAGACACCATACAGATCTGCTTAGTAACGTTAACCACTTGCCGACCGCCCCCTGTATATATACGTCGGCAGAATGGCACGTACAGGCAGAACCACGTACCTGTACGTGCCATTCTTCCGGCGGGTGGGGGGTCCGATCGGACCCCCCCGGCCGGCGGGGACGGTCGGGATCGCTTCAGGAGCGATCCGGGATGAGGGGACGGCCAGTGGTTTCTGGCCACCCCCTCGCGATCGCTCCTGGCGAATCAGATGCTTCCTCTGTCTGTGTCAATCAAAACACAGGCAGAGGAAGTGATGTCACGCTCGGTGCGCCGGTCTATGTGACCGGAACGCCGAGCTGTGAACGTCTAAAGGTTAGTGCACCAACAGTACACTGACACCAGTACACATAGGCACACAAAACACCCCCCTGTCACCCCCAGATCACCCCCTCCCCCCCCCAGTCACAGTGTCACTAATTGCAGTGATCATTTTTTTACTGATCACTGCATTTAGTGTCAGTGTGACTGTAATAACTGTCAGTGCAGTTTTAGGTCCAAGGTAGCCCCCTACCCCCCCCTAATAAAGGTTTAACCCCTTGATTGCCCCCAGGTAACCCTTTCACCCCCTTTTGCCAGTGTCACTAAGCGATCGTTTTTCTGATCGCTGTATTAGTGTCACTGCTGTCGCTAGGTAACCATTTTTTTTTTTTTAGGTAACCGCCATGTTTATATAGGTTCATAAATAGGTTTATAGGTCAGGTACCCCCATATTACAACCTAAATAAAGGTTTTAACCCCTTGATTGCCCCTAGAGTTAACCCTTTCACCAGTGATCACTGTATAACTGTCACTGGTGACGCTGGTTAGCCAGTTAGTTATTTCGTTATTTAGGTTCCCCGTCAGGTTTTTATATAGCGTCAGGTACCCCCATATATTACCTAATAAAGGTTTTAACCCCCTGATTGCCCCTAGTTAACCCTTTCACCCCCTTTTGCCAGTGTCACTAAGCGATCGTTTTTCTGATCGCTGCATTAGTGTCGCTAGGTAACCATTTTTTTTTTTTAGGTAACCGCCATGTTTATATAGGTTCATAAATAGGTTTATAGGTCAGGTACCCCCATATTACAACCTAAATAAAGGTTTTAACCCCCTGATTGCCCCTAGAGTTAACCCTTTCACCAGTGATCACTGTATAACTGTCACTGGTGACGCTGGTTAGCCAGTTAGTTATTTCGTTATTTAGGTTCCCCGTCAGGTTTTTATATAGCGTCAGGTACCCCCATATATTACCTAATAAAGGTTTTAACCCCTGATTGCCCCTAGTTAACCCTTTCACCCCCTTTTGCCAGTGTCACTAAGCGATCGTTTTTCTGATCGCTGCATTAGTGTCGCTAGGTAACCAGTTTTTTTTTGTATTACTGTTACGGGTGACGCTGGTTAGTTAGCTTTATTTTTTATACTGTCAGGGCACCCGCCATTTATTACCCAATAACGGTTTAACCCCCTGATCGCCCGGCGGGTGATATCAATTAGGTTTTAGGGTCAAATAAGGTCTGCGTCGCCCCAGGTTAGTGCCAGTACCGCAAACACCCACGCGCAAAGCATACACCTCCCTTAGTGGTACAGTATCTGAACAGATCAATATCTGATCTGATCAGATCTATACTAGCGTCCCAGCAGTTTAGGGTTCCAAAAAAAAACGCATTGTTAGCGGGATCAGCCCAGATACCTGCTAGCACCTGCGTTTTCCCCCTCCACCCAGCCCAGCCCACCCAAGTGCAGTATCGATCGATCACTGTCACTTACAAAACACTAAGCACACATAACTGCAGCGTTCGCAGAGTCAGGCCTGATCCCTGCGATCGCTAACATTTTTTTTGTGGTAGCGTTTTGATTCAGTCGCTTCAGTCAGGAGCTTTTTTACCTGTGAATCTCAAAAAAATAAAAAAAATAAAAATAGTTGTCGTTTTATTGTTCTCTCTCTCACTCTATTCTCTCTCTATTGTTGCTCTTTTTTTACTCCATTCTATTCTGCAATGTTTTATTATGTTTTATCATGTTTTATCATGCTTGCTTTTCAGGTATGTAATTTTGTTTACTGTGTTTTAGTGTTAAGCATTTTTTTGTTTTCAGGTGCGCCATTCAGTTGCAACGCGGATTTATTTATCTTGACAGCAACAGCGTTTGCTCCCACGATACATAAAGCCGCGACTCCAACGCTGTAGGAGGTGATTTCACCACCACAGTTAAAAAAAAGAGCATATATGCCGAAGCATGGGGGCAGCAGGGGGGGGAGGAGCGATTGGCTCCTAATGCCACGTACATACGGTCGAAATTCCGACCGTGTGTACACGGCATAACTTTTGCGGGAGGATGCCCCCATGCATCGGCATATATAAATGGTGCATGTATGCCCATCATTAGAAGTGGGTGGATGAAGGGAGGTATTCTAATGGTGGGCATACCCACCAATCAATCTCTTTTTTTCGTTCAGCCAAGAGGCTGCATGAAAAAAAAAAAGATTACAATATATGTCCAGTATGTTGCTGGACTTTGAATGGTTTATACCAGAATGATGCCTGCAGGTTTAGGTATCATCTTGGTATCATTCTTTTCAGCCAGTGATCGGCTTTCATGTAAAAGCAATTCTAGCGGGTAATTAGCCTCTAGACTGCTTTTACAAGCAGTGGGAGGGAATGTCCCCCCTCCCGGATATAAACCGCGCCATTGGGAAATTGGGAAAGCATTTTATCACACCAATCTTGGTGTGGTCAGATGCTTTGAGGGCAGAGGAAAGATCTAGGGTCTAATAGACCCCAATTTTTTTCAAAAAAAGAGTACCTGTCACTGCCTATTGCTATCATAGGGGATATTTACATTCCCTGAGATAACAATAAAAATCATGACAAAGAAAAAAAATGGAAGGAACAGTTTAAAAATAAAATAAAAAAAGCTAAATAAATAAAAAAAAAAACAAAAAAAAAAAAAAAAGCACCCCTGCCCCCCCTTCTCTTGCGCAAAGGCGTACACAAGCGTTGGTCTGGCGTCATATGTAAACAGCAATTGCACCATGCATGTGAGGTATCACCGCGAAGGTCAGATCGAGGGCAGTAATTTTAGCAGTAGACCTCCTCCGTGAATCTAATGTGGTATCATGTAAAGGCTTTTAAAGGCTTTTAAAAATGTATGTAGTTTGTCGCCACTGCGTGTTTGTGCGCAATTTTAAAGCATGTCGTGTTTGGTATCCATGTACTCGGCCTAAGATCATATTTTTTATTTCATCAAAAATTTGAGCAATATAGTGTGTTTTAGTGCATTAAAATAAAAAAAAAGTGTATTATTTTCCACAAAAAATGCGTTTGAAAAATCGCTGCGCAAATACTGTGTGGAAAAAAAAAAAAATGCAACACCCACCATTTTAATCTGTAGGGCCTTTGCTTTAACATTATATATAGTGTTTGGGGGTTCAACGTAATTTTCTTGCAAAAAAAAAATATGTTTTCATGTAAACAAAAAGTGTTAGAAAGGGCTTTGTCTACAAGTGGTTAGAAGAGTGGGTGACGTGTGACATAGGCTTCTAAATGTTGTGCATAAAATGCCAGGACAGTTCAAACCCCCCCAAATGACCCCATTTTGGAAAGTAGACACCCCAAGCTATTTGATGAGAGCAATGTTGAGCCCATTAAATATTTTTTTTTTTTGTCCCAAGAGATTGAATAATGAAAAAAAAAAAAATATATATATTTTTTTTACAAAAAGTTGTCACTAAATGATATATTGCTCAAACATGTCATGGGCATATGTGGAAATACACCCCAAAATACATTCTGTTGCTTCTCCTGAGTACGGGGATACCACGTGTGGGACTTTTTGGGAGCCTAGCTGCGTACGGAACCCCAAAAACCAATCACCGCCTTCAGGCTTTCTAAGGGTGTAATTTTTTTATTTCACTTCTCACTGCCAATCACAGTTTCGGAGGCCATGGAATGCCCAGATGGCATAAAACCCCCCAAAATGACCCCATTTTGGAAAGTAGACACCCCAAGCTATTTGCTGAGAGGTATGGTGAGTATTTTGCAGATCTCGCTTTTTGTCACAAAGTTTTGAAAATTGAAAAAAAGAAAAAAAAAAAATTTTTTCTTTACTTTCTTCATTTTCAAAAACAAATGAGAGCTGTAAAATACTCACCATGCCTCTCAACAAATAGCTTGGGGTGTCTACTTTCCAAAATGGGGTCATTTGGGGGGGTTTTGTGCTATTTTGGCATTTTATGGCCTTCGAAACGGTGATAGGTAGTGAGGAGTGAAATCAAAAATTTGCACCCTTAGAAATCCTGAAGGCGGTGCTTGGGTTTCGGGGCCCCGTACGCGGCTAGGCTCCCAAAAAGTCCCACACATGTGGTATCCCCATACTCAGGAGAAGCAGCAAAATGTATTTTGGGGTGCAATTCCACATATAACTATGGCATGTGTGAGCAATATATCATTTAGTGACAACTTTTTGAAAAAAAAAAAAAAAAAAAATCTTTTTTATTTTTGTCTTTATTCAATCACTTGGGACTAAAAAAAAAATATTCAATGGGCTCAACATGCCTCTCAGCAAATAGCTTGGGGTGTCTACTTTCCAAAATGGGGTCATTTGGGGGGGTTTTGTACTTCTCTGCCATTTTAGCACCTCAAGAAATGAAATGGGCAGTCATAAATTAAAAGCGGTGTAAATTCCAGAAAATGTACTCTAGTTTGTAGACGCTATAACTTTTGCGCAAACCAATAAATATACGCTTATTGGCATTTTTTTTTTACTAAAGACATGTGGCTGAATACATTTTGGCCCAAATGTTTGACTAAAATTGAGTTTATTAGATTTTTTTTATAACAAAAAGTAGAAAATCTCTTTTTTTTTCAAAATTTTCGCTCTTTTTCCGTTTATATCGCAAAAAATAAAAATCACAGAGGCAATCAAATACCATCAAAAGAAAGCTCTATTTGTGGGAAGAAAAGGACGCAAATTTCGTTTGGTTACAAAATTGCATGACCGCGCAATTACCAGTTAAAGTAGTGCAGTGCGAAATTGAAAAAAGACCTCTGGTCCTTTGGCTGCCAAATGGTCCGGGGCTGAAGTGGTTAAAGCAGCAAAAATAGAAATGCATGATACAAACTCAAGTAGGTGGGAGGGTACGAACAAACTGAAGAGCTCCATAGCAAATTAAAATGATACCAGCTAAGCTGGGCAAATTGGCCTAACCGAAAGAGTACTATGAAAGGAGGACGAGGGGGGGGGGAGAGAAAAGGGGGAAAACAGTAAAGGAAGAGGACCAGAGGAGGTAGTGGGTCTTGCACTTGGTTGGGGTTCAGACTGGTGGCAGCTGGCACTGGACAGAGGTAAATAGCATCACACAAACCACAGATGTAGCAGGCTAAAACAGCCATAGCTAGGGAGGGGCTACTAAAAAGGCATGAAACTAAGGAGCATCATTGAACATATTTATCGGTTTTAATTTTTTTTTTTTTTTTTTTTTTTTTTTTACACATTTCTACAGTTACTTCCTGGCTTCCAGGCCTAGGCAAATGAGGAGTCTTCAGGACGGGAAGAGGAGGGGTTTTCCTAGCTAAGCACACCTTCCTTTCTGCATGCCTGAGCTAAGGGCAGATGGATTGCAGTAAGTAAATGCTTCATTAATCATCTATCCTTACTCAAGATGGCCACGGTCAGAAATGCTAGGGGTGTTTTTCAAAGTGATTTCTCAGCAAAATAAAGCATGGATGCATAGATGGAGTTTGCTTCGAAAACAAAAAAAATAAATGAATTAAAATAACATTTTTGGTTTGTGGTACTTCAATGCAATGTAGTTCCGCTTTAGGATTCATTAAAATATTCCAAAATGTGTTTGTTTCCAGAAAGTCACTTAAAAATTTACCTTGAAATGGCTCCACCTGTGACCTCCCGCAGAAGGCGACAATGATGAGGAACAAACTCCAGAAGCTTGTTATACATAACCTGGAATCCATTAGGATGGGACTGTGCATACTGTTCTACTATAACCTGATAATAAAAAAACAAAACCCTTATTTTTAGAAAATTTTATATTTATTTAGGATTCTATTAAAACGTAAGTTTAGTAAAAAAAAAAAAAAAAAAAAGAGCAGCTGGATCCTGTAGAAACCTTCTGTGCAGCGAGGACAGGTCCTATTCTTGCTGTTAACCCATGCAATGATTACGATGCAGCTAACACGATCTGTGAATGGGGGAAGAGTCCGATGACTGACAATATTCTGTCCACCATTCAGAGATAGTGTTTCATGCAGTGCAATCAGGTGCACAGGTTTTTCTCAATGGAGGAAGGAGGGAAAAGAGAGGAGAAGGTGGATCCCTGGCAGTTCTTTTTTGCTGCAACTCACAGAAGACTCAGCTATTAAATTCCTCAGCCACAGAAAATTATAAGCAGGAAGAGGACCTTTGATCACTGGACAGATGTCTTCTAGAGGATCAAAGATGTGGAACATACTTCATTACAGTTAAGGTATAGGATCATGGCCATAGAAGAAAATTAAACATTTTTGACAAAACTTCAGTTTTAAGCATAAAATTCCTATTTTGTGGGGATTTCAGATTATAAAACAGCAAGAATTCACCCTCTGACAATTAACATCTCTATGCGCATTCTAACAGGGATATTTCAGAACAGAAATATGGCCACTGTTAATTCATCAAGTAGGTAAAAGAAAATCTATAAAGGAAGTCAGCTCTGCAGCATGCACCTTCAAAATACAAATTAGCGATAGCAGCTCTCATATTTCTGATCTGACAGGTTCCTTTTAAAATGTGCATGGAGACTATACTAGTGTCTTTTGATGAGACAGTTCTCTGCAATTTTCATACAATTTAAAAAAAATATTCTGGCTTACAAGGTTTAGGCGTGACTGCAACATGCAGTGCCTTCCACGTGGTTGAATATTTAAAATGTGCTACAATACATAATCCTTGGAATTCATAAGGACTGGCAGGGACATATTCTGCAAAAAAGTGTCTTGCATGCATTCTAAAAGTGGGGTAGCATGCACCAAATTCACATACCGGTCTAGAACTTGTACTTGAATTTGACGGATGCTGCTCCCCATTTAAAACATATGCAAGACACTTTCACAAAATATGCCCTGTACACGAAAAGAAAGTTGGTCTTTATTAGCTCCACTTTTTCGTAAGATACCTACTGCTATTTTTTTCATTTTGAATTTGTAAGATACGAATTGTCTGTATTTTATTTGGCACAAGTGTTGTGCCACAATGGGGAGGACATTGAAAAGTATTATGCCGCGTACACACGATCGGAATTCTCGTCGGAAAAAGCTGATGGTTTTTCCGACGGAATTCTGCTCAAACTGTCTTGCCTACACACGGTCACACCAAATTCCCACCGCCAAGAACGCAGTGACGTACAACACTACGACGAGCCAAGAAAAAAAATGAAGTTCAATGCCTCCGAGCATGCATCAAATTGTTTCCGAGCATGCGTAGGAATTTTGCTCGTCGGAATTGCTACAGACGATCGGAACCTTTTCCGTCGGAAAAATTGAGACCATGCTCTCAAATTTTTGCTGGAGCCTACACACGGTCGCATTTTCAGATGAAAAGCTCTCAAACAGAGTCTTTCAGAACTGTATTTACTATCACCCCCTTTCCATTCCACTGTTTTTATTCTTCTATGCATCCATTACCTGTATTATGTACCAACTTATTACATTGTTTTTTACGATTTTTGTACAATGGTTATATTTTTTGAATAAACTTTTTAAACCTCAAAATAAATAAATAAAAAAAAACTGGTGAGGATTATAGGAGGTAGACATTTTTCTAAACCTAAAATTTGCCAAGCATGTGTTTACAGATATTTTGTTGAGGGATGTTAGGAGCCTCTTACTTATTGTAGGACAGCAATGTATTGTACGTTAAGATCAGCTTGCAAATCTATCATTAATTTCACTTTACCACCCTTTACAGATTGATTTATTGAGTGAAGCTGTGATTCTGTTCCACATTGCAAAGAGTAGATACAAATACTAATCACGCCGATAGGGCAAGTCAAAATAAAAACAGTTTGGCAAGACCGTATCCAATTGTAGCCAGAATGGGTATTCCATTATAAAAGCATTTTTGACTTAACAGATATCCTAAGAGCTCCTGATTTCTTGCATTCATATAATTTAAAAGGGTTGTAAAGGCAGAAGTTTTTTTTTTATCTTAATGCATTCTATGCATTAGGATAAAAAACCTGTGTGCAGCAGCCCCCCTCAGGCCACCTAAAACTTATTTGAGGTCCCTCTCTGTCCACAAGTGTCTCAGCCATCCAGATTGTCCTGATTGGCTGAGACACTGCAGTGGCGCCATTGGCTCCCGCTGCTGTCAAAGTCAGCTAACCAATTAGGGGAGAGGGGGGCAGGACTGGGTCTGGGGTCCGTGTCTGAATGGACACAGGGAGCTGTGACTCAGCTCAGGTGCCCCCATAGCAAGCTGCTTGCTGTGGGGGGATTGAACAGGAGGGAGGGGCCAGGAGCAGCGAAGAGGGACCAGAGAAGAGGATCTGGGCTGAGGTTTCTTATTTTTATAGGGGGGGAAAAAATGAGCCTCTACAAATCACTTTAAAGTGATCTGGGTCACTGTGCAGTAAAATAGGTTTGGGATAGTTCCTTTGAGTCATTTATGATAATGCATTAAACTAGCCACTCTCCACAAGGGCTCTATAGAGTCCTAGGGTTCCACCACAGGTTGCTAGGGGTTGAGGAGATTGATTTCCCAACTGGTGGAGGTTGTACAGTTCTGGCATAGTTACTCAATAGAGCCAGCAGTGTAGAACTCTAGGTCCACTCTATAGTGTCTTACAAAAAGGTGGCAAAGCTGGACCATGTTGCCACTTTACAAATCTGTTCCGGCGTTGCTCCAGCTTTCTCTGCCTGCGACGCTGCCACTGATCTCGTGGAGTGTGCCTTGATACCATCTGGGATCTGCATGCCTCCCAATGTATAAGCCTGACCAATGGCCTCTCTTAACCATCTGGCTATGGTGCATTTTGAGGCCTTGTGCCCTTTCTTGGCCCCAGAAAATAAATAAGGAATCCGTCTTTCTAAGGGTTTTTGCTACCTCTAAATAATGTAGGACAAATATCCTGATGTCTACCTTATGGAACTTGATTTCTTGTTCCCTAGAAGAATTTGTACAAAATGACGGTAAGACAATCACTTGGCCTCTGTGAAATTTCGAGGCCACTTTGGGCAAAAAGCCTGGATCCATCTTAAAACCTATGCGATCCGGGAAAATCTGACAAAAGGGGGGTCTGATCGATAGGGCATCTAACAGACCCTTTTGGCTGTAGTTATTGCTACCAAGAAGACTGCTTTAAGTGTCAGCCTCTTCTCGCTGCAATTTTCCCGCGGTCTGAAAGGGTCCGCTGTCATAGTTTGTAGCACTAATGACAGGTCCCATTTTGGAAAGGCTGTACCCTGTATTGGTCTCTGCCTGCTCAAGTATTTAAAGAGTCTAAATTATCCACGGATTGGATGCTAGCTTTCTTTCCTGATATTTAGACAGTGCTGAAACCTGACTCTTCAATGTGCTAAGGCTTAGTCCTTTATCTGCTCCACTCTGTAGAAACTCTAAAACCGCCACTGAACTTTGTGTTTTGAAGGATTTCTCTGTACACCATCTGTTAAAACATTTCCATACACTCTGGTAGATGGTGCGAGTCTCAACTTTCCTGCTTTTCAGCAGTGTATCAAACAGTTTGAGAACCCTTTTGCTGCTTTCAGTAGCTGCTCCTCAGATACCAGGCGGCCAGGTTCCACCTTTTCACTTGGGGACAATACACTGGCCCCTGGGAGAGTAGATCCTTCTGGATTTGTAGTAACCAGGGGGGTTCTACAGCAAGTTCTTTGAGCATAGAGAACCACTTTCTCCTGGGCCAGTGTGGCGCAATGAGAATCAGTGATGTGTTCTCTATACGGAATTTCCTTATCACTGCTGGTAGGAGCACTGGTGGGGGAAAGGCATAACATTTGATGAATGTCCACTTCTGTGCTAGCGTGTCTACTCTGAGCGATCCATCATCCCTTTTCAGGGAGAAGAAAGCTCAAACTTTTCTGCTTTCTTTCAAAGCACATATGTCCACCTGAGGTGTTCCCCATTTTTGCATGATCTGTTTGAATACATCCTGGTTTAATACCCAATCGCCTTTTCTTAATTTCTTTCTGCTGAGGAAATCTGTCACTTTGTTTAAATCCCCTTTTAAGTGTACTGCTGATAAGGAGAGTATGTTTTTCCACAGGTCTCCGCTTCTTGTTTATGTAGGGGATTACTGATGAATTGTCAGACCTGATCTGCAAGTGATGACCTCTCAGCTCTCTTTGGAAGGATCGAAGTGCTAACAGTACTGCCTTCAATTCCTTTCAATAGGATGATCTCATCCCTCATCTCTTCCTTTTCCCAAGTTCCTTGTGTTATCTGGGAGTGTAGGTGTGCTCCCCACCCTGCGCCGCTTGCGTCTGCAGTTAATAGTCAGTGATGGGTAGGGTCCACATCCGTCCAATTAAAATTTTCTGCTCTCCTCCACCACCACCACCACAGGTCTCTTTTTACCCATGTTGGTGTCAGAACCTGTGTGTCTAAAGACTCTTCTTTGTGATCCCATACTTTCAATAGGAACATCTGTAGTGGCCGAAAATGTAAACCTGCCCATTGTACTTGAGTCTAGTATGTACCCCAAGTATATTATCTGTTGAGTGGGATTTGGATTGGATTTTTCTATATTTATCAATCAACTATATTTATCAATCAACCTAGTTTTTCCAGGAATGCCTGTGTATTTCAGGTTCTCTAGTAATTTCCCCGGGAGAGTTTGCAAAGAGGAGTAGGTCGTCTAGAAAGGCGATGATGGATATGCCCCCTGACACGCAATGGTGCCAGGGCTTCCGCCAAAATTTTTTAGAGCCCGGAATTGAAGGTGCATGGTTTCCTTTTTTGTTCTTATTGCTAACCTTAGAAATTTCTGATACCTCTGATCTATAGATGTGCAAGTACGCATCTTTTAGATCCAGGGAAGCCATATAGCAGTTTGGAGGTAATAGAGGCTTTACTGAATATATGGTATCCATTCTGAATCTTTTGTAGAGTATGGATAGATTTAAAAGGTTTGAAGTTGAGTATTGGCCTGACCTTTCCAGTGGAAGCCCTGACCCCTTTCTTCTTTTGGGACTTTGGTAAAAACTTTGTTTTCTGAGATCTTTTATGGCTCTCATTAATCCTCTGGCCTTTTCTCAGTTTTTCGGGAGTTCGGTGGTGCAAAACCGTTTGGGGGTGATCTTGAGAATGCCAAGTGATACCCGTTTCCTATCATTTTCAATATGAACTGATTGGAGGATATCTCTTTCCATATCTCTTTCCATTGTGAGAGGAAGGCCCCCAGTCTTCCCCCCCCACTGCGACTGGCTTGTCATTGTTGCGGGCTTGTTCAGGACGACGAAAAATCGCCCCTTCTTTGCCCTTTTCTCTCTCTACCCACAGTCTTTTCTGGTTTTCAGCCTTGGGTGCGCTAAAGCGGGATCTTGTGTCACCTTCTTTGCCTCTTTTTATTCTGCTGAGGCTGACCCCAGGCTGCTTTACGCTTCAGCGCAAATGCTTTTCTTTATCGTACATCACGAGACACAGAGCACTATGACTATCTGGGTTATAAGCTACCTTTAGGTGATTGTACACTGGCAACTAATAGCAAGAAGTTTCCTCCCATACAGGAAGTACCACCGTTTTTTCGCCAGTGTCTTGAAGGTGATGGTCATGGCTGTTGAAGCTCTTCAAATTCTTCAATGATGTCCCAGTGAGGACATTTTAATCGTATCCATTCGGATGGCACAAGAAAGCTAAAGTGGATGGTACCTGAGCCTCGGATCAAGAACAAGGTTTTGCTTGCAACGTGTCCTATATGGCGCTGGACCCTTGTGTATTGGTATTCTGGTCAAACACTTGCCCAAGATAACCAAAAGGGTGCCTTAAAAGGTCCAAGGGCGTGGACCCCAAGAATTGGGGGAACCGGTCCTTGAAGGTCCACAGAGGCACTACCCGTCGTGATGGGGGAAGATTGGGCCTATTTACAGGCCCTGCAGAGCGGAGCGGTGAGTACTCTGGGATTGATATAATGTAATCCCCTCTATTGCTGTGAATCCTCTAGCCTGAGTGTCCTATGTCCTAATGATTTGGCGTTACAGTCTGTCATGCTGCAGCTTGCACTTATACTGGTGGCCACGGGTGCGCACGTGTGCCGCAAGCGCGTGCACCGCAGGGGTGCCTATGGCATGAAGCGTGTGCCGCGGATCACGTGGGGCGCGCGCTTGTGTGCAATCAGCTAGCAGCAGACTTATTAAAACTGGAGTTTTTCCTGGCGTGCGCTGTGGAGACACAGAGCTATACTTGGGCACATGAGCTGGAGGTTTTTTGGACACAGTTGCGACAGGTTTGGCGGGGAGTGTTTTTGCAAACTGCCAGCTGCTTTATGCTAGATTACAGCTTGTGGCTCAGAGGGAGTACTTTTCTTCCTTATTTTGTAAGCAATGTCTTCCAGAAAACGAGGAACAGGGAGCAAGGTAAATACAGGGGTAAGAGTACCTCCTTTAAAATCAGGAGACCAACCTCATGTGGATGCAGCCTCAGTCTCCCCTGAAAGACCTGCAGCATCTGGCATGGCTGAGCCATTGCATTTGTCAAGCATTGTGGCAACTACCAATGTTCCTGCCTCAGCTTGGGTTACACTAAGGATGATTTGGCATCTGCCTTAGCTGGTCTTGAGGGCAAAATAGCCAGTATGATTGCCTCGGTAATACAAGGGGGGGAAAACATAATAGATCTCCCTCTCCTGAGCCTGGCCCCAGTGGTGAATCACTTGAACAGGACTCTCAGCCAGATGGGTCCAGGTGATCCGGAGCCAGAGTGGGCAGAGGATTTGGAGGAGGTGGCCACTAAAGACCGGGAGAGGCTGAGGATTCCTCAACTGGGGGACTCTGGTTCGGGGGAACCATTTTTAGCTTCCCATTCCCAAAAATTGTTCGTCCAATATCTGGCGGAAATGGTTCGAGCTGGGTTTAAATTACCCCCGGTTCAGGAGCCTGGACTCACCTGTTCTACTTTGGGATCCTTGCGACCTCAGCAAGGTTCCCAAGCATTCCCTGTGCGTCCATTATTGGAGCAGGTGATTTACGCAGACTGGGATCACCCTGACAGGATATACTTACCTGCAAAAAGGTTCTCCCTTTTATATCCTATGGAGGCAAAATTCAGGAAGAAGTGGGATACACCTTTGGTTGATGCTGCCATTTCTTCAGTGAATAACCTGTTCGGTGGCTAACGCCTAAGTGTTTAACCGGTTCCCGACCGGCGCACGACGATATACGTCGGCAGAATGGCAAGGACAGGCAGGAGGGCGTATATATAAGTCCCTCCTTAATGCTGTCTGTGCCATCGGGAGCGCGCCGGTCGGGACCCCCGTGAGGCCGGTCGTGGGTCCCGCGGACTCGATCGCCGCGGGGACACCCGCGATCGTCTCACGGGAAGGCTGAATGGGGAAATGCGGAAGTACACAGCATCTCCCCGTTCTGCCTAGCAACTAGTGACGCGGATCTCTGCTCCCTGTGATTGGAGCAGAGATCAGCATTCACTAGCTGACAGCCACGCCCCCCTACAGTAAGAAACACACCCTTAGGCATACTTAACCCCTACACTGCCCCCTTGTGGTTAACCCCTTCACTGCCAGTGTCATTTATACAGGAATCAATGCATTTAAATAGCATTGATTGCTGTATAAATGACAATGGTCCCAAAAATGTGTCAAAAATGTCCGATGTGTCCGCCATAATGTCGCAGTCACAATAAAAATCGCTGATCGCCGCCATTACTAATAAAAAAATTATTAATAAAAATGCTATAAAACTATCCCCTATCTTGTAAAACGCTATAACTTCTGCGCAAACCAATCAATAATCGCTTATTGCGATTTTTACCAAAAATATGTAGAAGAATACGTATCGGCCTAAACTGAGGAAAAAAAATATGTTTTTATATATTTTTGGGGGATATTTATTATAGCATAAATAAAAAATGCGTTTTTTTTTTTCAAAATTGTCGCCCTTTGTTTATAGCGCAAAAAATAAAAACCGCAGGGGCGATCAAATACCACCAAAAGAAAGCTCTATTTGTGGAAAAAAAGGACGTCAATTTTGTTTGGGAGCCACGTCGCACGACCGCACAATTGTCAGTTAAAGCGACGCAGTGCCAAATCGCAAAAAGGGGCCTGGTCCTTTGGCTGCAAATTGGTCCGGTCTGAAAGTGGTTAAGGATCCAGCTGTTAAAAAGCTAGAGTCCTTGTTAAAAGCCTCCTTTGCGGTGACTGGCTCAGCAGTACAGCCGGCGGTGGTAGCTATCGGCATCTGACAGTCTCTAAAGGACCACTTTAAAAAGGTTGGTAAAGAGCCTACCTTGTCAGGAGGAATCTACCGAGGAATTGTCGGAGCTTCCTCGCTCTTTGTGCTTTGCAGTAGACGTGCTAAAAGACTCAATCCAGCAGATGCCTCGTTGTGCGCTACTGTCAATATATATGCGCAGAGTCTATGCAACTGGTCTGCCGAGACGCCATGCAAAAAGCTTCTCGCGGCTTTTCCCTTTTATGGAGAATGCCTGTTTGGCGAAAATCTGGATAAGTATATCCAAAACATCTCAGGAGGAAAGACCGCCTTACTTCCTGTTAAAAGGAGGAATAAGCAGCCTTCTTTTAAGATTCCCAACGCTCCAGGGCCTAGTGCTTCTTCTCCCAAGCGGTATCGACTGCCTGAGCAATCTGGGTTTAAAAAAACTTCAGGGTCAGAAAAAGCCCTGGACCCAAAAGGTCAGCCAAACTTAACTCCAAATCTAACTTGTGAAGGGGTGCCTCGCTCTTACGGGTGGGGGGGAAGACTTCGGCTGTTTTTGAATGCTTCGGAAGGGCTAGTTTCACTGTAGTGCAAGGTTACAGAATAGCGTTCAGGGAGTTTCCTCCAACACGATTTCTGAGCTCAAGGGTTCCGGCAGAACCAGGGAACAGGAAATGTCTGTTCCTGGCCTTGGAGCATCTGCTAAAGCAGGGGGGTAATTGTCAGGGTTCCAGACAACGAAAGATTCAAGGGGTTTTACGCAAACCTTTTCACCGTGCCGAAGCAAAACGGGGAGGTAAGGCCCATTTTGGACCTTAAGTCTCTCAATTGTTTTCTAAATGTCCGGTCCTTCCATATGGAGTCGGCTCGTTCAATAATAACATCCCTAAGATAAGAGGATTACTTAGCGTCCATAAATATCAAAGACGCTTACCTTCATGTACCGATCTTCGCTCCACATCAGATTGCTGCATTTCGCAGTAGAGGGGCGCTATTTTCTATTTGTGGCATTACCATTCGATCTAGCCATGGCCACCCCGGGTCTTCACAAAGATTCTGGCACCGGTGTTGGAAGCCCTAAGATCCCAGGGAATTGCCGTGGTAGGGTATCTGGACAAGCTTCTCCTGAAGGATCAATCTTGTCCTGTCCTGGTTCAAAACGTTTCAAAAATGGTTCAGGTTTTACAGTACCTAGGCTGGATTTTGAATGTGGACAAAATCGTCCCTTCGTCCGACTCCGGTCTTGGTGTATCTGGGTCTAATCTTGGACACCGCTCGAGAGAAAGTGTTCTTAAGCCCCTTAAAGTTCGACTCCATAGTGGAGCTCATCCGGAAGGTGAAAAGAGAACAGAGACCTTCTATTCGGCTGTGCATGAGATTACTGGGCAAGATGGTGTCTTTCAACACAATTCCTTATGCTCAGTTCCACTCCAGGTTGTTCCAGAACAATATTCTGAGAGCCTGGGACAAGACTGCTCGAACCTTGGATCATCCTATGTCTGGTACAATGGGGTCTATTTTGGTGGTCAAAAGCCAGCAACTTAAAAAGTGGACATTTTTTTCCACCGGTAGCCTGGAAGGTGGCGATACTGGGAGCAGTCCTGGAGGAGGCATCTGTCCAGGAAGTTTGGTCCCAAGCAGAAAAAACCTTGCCCATCAATCTATTGGAGATTCGGGCAGCCCGGCTAGCTCTGCATTTCTGGACATCCAGATTGCGGGGCCTTCCTGTCTGGGTCCAGTCCGACAACTCCACGGTGGTGGCGTATATCAACCACCAAGGGGGCACCAAGAGCCAGATGGCCCAGAAGGAAGTGGATCACATATTGACTTGGGCAGAAAGGCATGTGCCATTCCTGTCGGCAGTGTTCATACTGGGGGTGGACAATTGGCAGGCAGACTTTCTAAGTTGCCAAAAGTTGTTGCCAGGGGAATGGTCCCTTCATCCCAAAGTTTTTCTCCATATCTGTCAACACTGGGGGACCCCAGATGTGGATCTTTTGGCATTTAGATTCAATGCCAAGCTAGACAGGTTTGTGTCCAAAACCAAGGATCCGCTTGTTGACGGGACGGACGCATTGGTGGTTCCATGGGATCAGTATTCTCTGATATATGCCTTTCCTCCAATTCAAATTCTGCTGCACCTGCTACGCAGGCTACGGGAGGAACAAAAGCCAGTGATCCTGGTGGCCCCAGCCTGGCCCAGGAGGTCTTGGTACACAGAGATAGTGAGGTTGGCAGTAGGGGACCCATTGTTCCTTCTATTCAGTCCGGACCTGTTGTCTCAAGGACCCATATTCCATCCGTCTTTACGGTCGATGAATTTCATGGCATGGCTATTGAGGCCAGAATACTAAAAGATCATGGTGTTAAGGGTTCGGTCTTGTCTTCTCTGATGAATGCTAGGAAGTCAGTCTCTAGAGCCATTTACTATAGAGTCTGGAGGTCAAACATTTCCTGGTGCGAAGGAAAAGGATGGCACCCTTGTAAGTATGCGATTGGGAGGATCCTTGCTTTTCTTCAGGCAGGAAACTGTCTTTGATCCCAATTAAAAAGGACAAATTTTGGCCTTATCATTTTTTTTCCAGAGACCGATAGCGTCCCATTCTCTGTTGCGAACCTTTGTCAAGGGAGGAACGCACCTCAGGCCGCCGGTTAAACCGCCCTTGTGCCCCTGGGACCTGAACTTGGTGCTGTCGGCCCTTCAGAGTCAACCCTTAGACCCTATTAGGCATATTTCTTCAATCCTATTGACTAAGAAATTGGTCTTTTTGGTGGCCATAACCTCGGCCAGAAGGGTGTCAGAATTGGCCGCCCTTTCTTGCAAGGAACCTTATTTTATTCTACATCAGGACAAGGCGGTCATACGCCCTCATCCAGATTTTTTGCCCAAGGTGGTTTCCAATTTTCATTTACATCAAGGTATAATTTTACCTTCCTTCTTTCCAATCCCTAAGTCTAGGGAAGAAAGAGCACTTCACTCGCTTGATGTGGTGAAGGCAGAGTTTACTTAAGCATGTCAGCTCCGTTTCAGAAGACTGCCTCCCTTTTTGTTTTGCTGGAGGGTCCTAAAAAAGGACAGGCAGCTACGAGTTCAACTATCTCGAGGTGGATTCGCCAGGCTATTATCCAGGAGTATGGGTTAAAGCGCAGAGTTCCCCCTTGGGATTTAAAGGCACATTCCACTAGAGGGGTTAGTGCGTCATGGGCAGTGCGCCAACAGGTGTCTATGGCTCAGGTTTGCAAAGCAGCTGCTTGGTCTTCGGTTCATACGTTCACCAGGTTTTACCAGGTGGATGTTAGATCTCAAAAGGGAGACCTTTGGCCACAGCGTGTTTCAGGCAGCTTTATAAGTCCAGGGGCCCGTTGGGCTTGTAAGTGCTGTGTCTCCCTCCCCTCCTCAGGTGCATTGCTTCAGGACATTCCAGATAGTCATGAATAGTGCTCTGTGTCCCGTGATGTACGATAAAGAAAAATGGATTTTTAATACAGCTTACCTGTAGAATCCTTTTCTTGACGTACATCACGGGACAGAGAGGTCCCTCCCCTCTTTTCTGGGATCTTCATTGCTTGCTACAAAACTGAGGTACTTCCGTATGGGAGGGGTTATATGGGAGGAACCTTCTTGCTATTGGTTGCCAGTGTCTAAACACTTAAAAAGGTAGCGTATAACACAGATAGTCATGAATAGTGCTCTGTGTCCCCGATGTACTTCAAGAAAAAGATTTTACAGGTAAGCTGTATTAAAAATCAATTTTTTTCTTATCCGCTGTGCGATCCAGCACTTTCTCCAACCCTGATCCAAAAAGCAAGTCCCCTGTAAATGGGAACCCACAAAGTTTGGCTTTAGACGTGCAGTCCCCCTGCCATGTCTTTAACCACAGGGCCCTTCTTGTAGAGTTGGCCAATGCGGAGAATCCGGCTGCCATCCTTACCAATTCTGCTGATGCATCTGCGATATATGCAATGCCTCGAAGGAGCGTGGGAAAGGAAGATAGAATCTGCTCTTTTGTAGTTCCCTCCTCGATGTGGGCCTGTATTTGAGTCAGCCAGAACATTACTTGCCACTACCGTCATTGCCATACTGGCTTTAGACTTCCCACTGTGGAGTCCCATGACTTTTTTAAGAGAGAGTCCATCCTTTTGTCCATTGCTTCGGATAGGACCCCCAAGGCCAAATCCGGGTGCCTCGAGACTTGTGAGAAAGCAGCATCTAGCTTTGCGGTTTTGTTCCATACTGATGCTGGATCATCTGTAAATGGGAACTATCTCTTTAAGGCTTTTGGAAAAAATGGTTTTCCTTCTGGTTCCTGCCATTTTTTTTATTGCCTCTATTAAAACCTCATGAACTGGAAAATTTCTCTTTTCCTGTTCCCCTAGGCCCTCATACATTTGATCATGTACAGATAGGGGTTTCTTTTCCGTTTGCATACCTAGTGTGCCCCCCAAGAGATTATTAACCTCTTCTAATGAGGGGTGGCTTTCTGTAATCCCTTTCAGAGCTTCTCCCTCCAATTCCTGGGAGCCAGAAGCTGTGCTGTCTGGCTCCTCCTCTTCTCTGAAGGTTACTGGAGGGCCTGCACTAGTGGAGGGTAGTGCTTGCGTTTTTGGTAATGCTGCCTGCGTTAGGGGAGCAGTCTGAAGCTGCGGGATCTGAAACCCTTCAAAGAAAGTTTTAAAAGGATGCAAAAGTACTGGATAGTTCTTTAACAGATGCCGGTAGTTCACTGCCCTGCTCAGTGTAATGTTCATGTAGTAATTTACTAATACATTCTTCACAGAGTGCTTTCACCCAGAAGTCCCTAAGTGTAGTTTTACAAGAAGGGCACCTCCTCTTAGAGCTGTGTGAGGGGGGTCTGGTTTTGTTCTGAAAAACACAAAAAAAGCCCTGCAGGCATTAACATTTCAACAAACATGGCTGTCTTGAAAGACGATTAGGGGGGGGGGGGGGGAAATTGCAGTGTTTGTATCTTTCTTTACAAACTCAAACATTTACTGTATAAACTGAAAAATGCTTGAAGATTTAGCTTTCCTGTGAATCACTGAACTAATCTTTAGTTGTACAAGCACGGTTTCTGAGAACTGCTTCACATCTGTGTTGCATAGAGTTTACCAATTTCTGCCACCTGTGAACAGGTATTCTAGTCCAGGACAAATTCACTACATTCCACAATTCCTCTGCATTTCTAGGTTTTACCCCAGAAACAGCATTTTGATGTCACCCCACAAGTTATCTATTACATTAAAGTCCGGGGATTGAGCTGGCCACTCCATACCGTTAATCTTGGTCTGGAACCAAGATGCTGCTTACTTACTGGTGTGTTTGGGGTCATTGGGGTTTATTTACTAAAACTGGAGTGCAAAAGCAAGATCACTTCTGCATAGAATCCAATCAGCTTCCAGGTTTTATTGCCAAAAGCTTAATTGAACAAGCTGAGCTTGGAAGCCGATTGGTTTCTATGCAAAAGTGAGTTTGATTGTGCACTCTCCAGATTTAGTAAATAAACCCCATTGTCTTGTTGAAACACCCACTTCAAGTGCAATTCCTCTTCGGCATAAGGCAACATGGCCTCTTCAACTATTTTGATGTAATCAAACCGATCCATGATCCCTGTTATGCGATAAATAGGCCCAACACCACACTATGAGAAACATCCCCATATCATGGAGGGGGTATGGCTGTATATCAAGAATAATGTACAAGTTAATGTGAGAGATGACATCACTAAGGGAGCTAGGGAGGAGGAGGTGGAATACTTATGGTTAGAGCTCCAAAGGGATGAAACGAAGGGGAAAATACTGGGATTATGCTATAGGCCCCCTAACCTGAGGGAGGAGGGTGAGGCGGACCTCCTATCGCAATTTGGATTAGCAGCAAGGATGGGAAGTGTCATCATAATGGGGGATTTTAATTATCCAGACAGACTGGGCAGAAGGAACCGTGTAATCTTCTAAGACTCGCCAGTTCCTAAATGTCTTGTAGGGCAATTTCATGGGTCAGATGGTAGACGCACCAACTAGAAACAAAGACCTACTGATTACCAACAATACAGACCTGATCACGGATGTGGAAATAAGTGGCAATTTAGGAAACGGCGATTACAGTTCAATTAGCTTCAGTATAAAATCACACAAATAGGAAACATAAGGCACATGGACACTGAATTTCAAAACAGCCAACTTGCCTGAACTACGAAACTTGCTAGAAGATATAAATTGGGATAAAATATTAGGAACAAAGAACAGAGGATAGATGGGTTTGCTTTAAGAGCATATTAAGGGCATTAACCAGTGCATCCCATTGAGAAAAAAATTGAAAAAAGAGCGAACAAAAGTCCTGGCTGGCTTAACTCCAATGTAAAAATGCATATAAAAGCAAAGGAGAAGGCCTTTAAAAAATACAAGGCTGAGGGATCATCAGCATTCAGACTTTATAAAGAATGCGACAAGAAATGTAAGGGTGCAATTAGGGCAGCTAAGATAGAACATTTAAGACACATAGCGGAGGAGAGCAAAAAAAAAAAAAATCCCAAGACATTCTTTAAGTATATAAACAGTAAGAAAGGGAGGACAAACCACATTGGCCCCATAAATAATGAGGAAGGACATCTGGTTACAAAGGATGGGGAGATGGCAAAGGTATTGAATTTACTTTGTGGGCACGGCCTGGACAGGATATATGAATGAAATTCAAAGAAATGTCAATGTGAAAACAGGACCAGAGATTAATATTAACCAGTATATGAGCAAAATGAAAAGACTGCTAACAAAAGAAATCTAATTTGTACTGGCATGTTGACTTCCTGCAACAATATGTAGGGGAAAACATTAGCCCAATTGTACCCCTCTTTTCAGAACTATACCCAAGACTTTAAAGTCATGGGAAAAAGTTCTGACACAATGTAGTGTAGAACTAATGAAGTTACTCATTGCACAGTACCAATCAGAATTGAACAGTCTTGATCAAGATATACCGTATTTATCGGCGTATAATGCGCCGGCGTATAACACGCACCCCAAGTTTAGGATGGAAGTTTAAGGAAAAAAAAAAAACTTCCATTTAAGTGTCCAGTGCAGTTTTGTCCCTACTGCAGCCTTGTCCTCAGTGTCCATCGCCATTTAAAATTGGCGCCGACAGGACACCGAAGCGAACGCCGCCGAGATACACATGTACTCGGCTCTTGTCGGCTCTTCTCGGCTCTTCTCGCCTCCGCTCACAGTCACGCAGAGAAGAGCCAAAAAGAGCCGAGTGCACTCGCTATGTGTAGCTCGGCGGCAATACACATGTACTCGGCTCTTGTCGGCTCTTCTCGGCTCCGCTCACGTGACTGAGCGCAGCAGAGAAGAGCCGAAGAGAGCTGAGTACACTCGCTATGTGTAGCTCGGTGGCGATCGCTCCGCTCCGCTCACAGCTAGCGGAGATCAGCGGGGGATCGGCGTATAACACGCACCCACGATTTTCCCCCGATTTTAAGGGGAAAAGGGTGCGTGTTATACGCCGATAAATACGGTACTAATGTTACAATCAACTAACGAGTCTATTAAAGATCATGCTCAATATACTAAACGCTGGCAAGAAGTTAAGGACTATATTACCAAAATAACCAAAGTAAAATTTCTAAAGACAAAGTGGCCTTTATGGAGGGTTTTGCATATAGATGGCAGAACACCCATCAAGGAAGGGGACCCAAAAAATAACCCAAGGGTTAAACATATGGGTAATGATTTTGGGCTTACTGAGGATGATACAGAGTCTGACTCATCTATATCTGTTGTCTTTTTACAGTCATCTACTAGGCGAGCAGCATCAGCGCCTAATAATACCAATCCAGGATCACGTAAGCGGGGTCATGGGAGTGGGTACTACACACCCTATTCCAAACACTCTGCCAGTGGTGAGAATAGTTCCAGGATTCACACCCAAACGTCAGGAAATCCTTCACAGAATAAATACATGGGGGAGTGGCTCAACAGGCTGCTCAAATCCTTACTATACAGCCTCAGATATCCAAAGTATGCTCTGTATCAGACACATCCTCAATTAATGCCTTGTCACAACCACCTAACTTGCCCCTACTATGACATCTACCGCCTCGTCCCTGATCTATCCCAATCTGGGTACCCAGCAAATTCCATCTACCCCTATCCAGATGGTTACCAGACAAACCACATTGGCATTTGGCATATCCAGCCACACTACCGTCAAGTTTTCAGGTGGCGGAGCCTCGCCTACCTCCAACTTAGAATTTGATGTGGTGAACCTTATACCATATTGTTTTTCAGATGCTGAGTTATAAGTCTTAAAATTCTGGTTGAGATTTTGTCTATCTACTAATTTAGATAAGTACGAACTAATAAAGTATATCTACATGTTTGCACGAGGTTTAACATATAGATATATGTTCGATCAAAATACTGTCAGAGCCAAACAAGAATGTGAATTTTCAGATAGCATTAAGCACTATACAATGGCGGACTTTCGAGCGCTCCGTGACTTGATGCTACTCCTTGAAGAAAATAATGGGATTTCAAACTCAACCGTTACTAATACACAGGTGACACTACAGGAACAATCTTCACCGGTAGTGTTGTCTAAAACATGCACAGACTCCAATTTGGCTAAACAATTAAAAACCTAAGTCGCAAAGATTCCCAGATTTAAACTACCAACTCTCATATTTGGGCCTTCCTAATAAGTGTAGTGAGTGATATTAAACGCATGCAGGTTACACCTCATAGTAACCTTATTTTTTCCCAGAAACAGGCCATTTTTAAATTGAGTAATTATTCAGATTTGGTCATTAAGGCATCAGACAAAGGGGGCAACGTTGTCCTAATGACAAAACACAAGTATGAAACTATGTGTTACAATATATTGTCCAACAAGGACTGGTACCAACAAATCTCCCCATTATGCCTTCCGATATTTAAAACTCAATATTTAGCTATCAAAAAAGCCTCATTGACCAGGATACCTACAATTACTTTAATAATAAACACCCTAGGGAAGCAACGTTTTACTCAATACCAAAAGGTGCACAAAAACTGTGCATCTCCCCCAGGCAGACCAGTTATTTCGGGAATCGGTTCACTAACCGAAAATGCTAGCAGACTAATTGACTCGGTACTGACGCCCCATGTGATGAGTCTATCCTCGTACACCAGGGACACACTTGATCTATTAAAAAAAGATTGAGGGAATGGTGGTCCCTCCCGACGCCCTGCTTGTGACATTGGCTGTGGAGTCCTTATACTCTAGCACCCCTCACAAGCAGGGTGTCGGGATGGTCCGTACCTTTCTCTATGAAGAGCCACATACAAAATGGAAGTATAATGAGTTTATTCTGACCCTCCTAAAATTCGTTCTTACTCACAACTGGTTTGGCTTCAAAGGCTCCCGCTACCTCCAGGTACAAGAGGTTGCTATGGTCACATACTGTGCACCTGCCTATGCAAACCTGTACCTGGGGGTGGGGGGGGGGGGTGGGAACGGAACATTTTTGCGGACGAGGAACTGTCTATGTATACCGAACAAGTAATGTCTTGGATGCGTAACATAGATGACATTTTTATGATTTGGCCAGGCACACCCACTATGTTAATGGCCTTTGTTGAGACGCTAAACACAAACTTTCAATTTGAGATTTACCTTAAACCTAAACCCACAGAAAATTGAATTTTTGGATCTCTTGATTTTTAAAGACGAAGCTAACTGGAAATGGAGCAAGTACAGAGAAGGGCAACAAAGCTAATAAAGGGTCTGGAGGATATTAGTTATGAGGAAAGTTTGCGAGCACTGAACTTATTCTCTCTGGAGGAGAAGAGACGCTTGAGGGGATAGGATTTCATTATACAAATACCATACTGGTGACCCCACAATAGGGATAAAACTTTTTTGCAGAAGGGAGTTTAGCAAGACTCGTGGCCACTCATTAAAATTAGAAAAAAAAAAGAGGTTTAACCTTAAACTACGTAGAGGGTTCTTTACTGTAAGATAGGCAAGGATGTGAAATTCCCTTCCACAGGCGGTGGTCTCAGCGGGGGTCATCGATAGTTTCAAGAAACTATTAGATAAGCACCTGACCGACCACAACATACAGGGATATAAATGTAATATTGACATATAATCACACACATAGGCTGGACTTGTGTATTTTTTCAACCTCACCTACTATGCAACTATATGTTCCCAAAAGGTGAACACACACACACACACCACACACATACATACATACATAAATAAATCAATCCTTAAAATGGTGGCACTAGCATTGGAAGGAAACTATTTAACCTAAGGTCTCTAAAGGAGACATGCAGCCACACAATGAAGTTGGATGAGAAGTAGTAGTTTATTCTTAACGTTGAGTTCCACCTCAAAAAGAAAAAAAAATTCATTAATGTGCTTGAAAAAATAAAAAACAAAACATTTTTGTATAATGCCTGTTGCTATGTGGTCCCTCGTAGTCTGCCTCCTTCAGCGCCTGGGCTCCTGCCGTCGCAAAGTCAAAGTTTTACATGTATATCTGCCGTCTTCAGCTTTATATACTGTTTAGAATACGTGCATGTCCTGTTAGAATTTTCTCTTCCCGATTCACTTGAGGGTGTGGATTCTTGCCATACACTGTGAGACAGCTGATTGGAGAAAAGGCACACACCCCTCTCCACAGACTTGCAGAGCTGTGCTGTGAATAGAACATCTCTCTGCTAATCTATTTATAGCACCCACCCTGACACAAAATTCAGGCTAGTTTTATCACAGCTGACAGAGAACTTGAAACAGAAGAACAGAGCAGGAGAAAGCCACAGGACTTAGGGCTTTGAAGAGTCTCGGTACTGATGCCCCATGTGATGAGGCTATCCTCTTACACCAGGGACACACTTGATCTATTAAAAAAGATTGAGGGAATACAACTGAATAACTCTCAGTGGATGTCTATCAACGGCCACTTATTTCTCACCTCCAGCCTATAACAATCAGTTATCCGCTTCCTCTCTGCCCTATGCATGGTCAGCGCCTGGTCAACCTCCTTCCCCCTGAGCTACAATCATCGTCCCCTCTATCCCCCAAGCTTACTGGTACTCCTATTTTCCCAATAGTCCATAATCAGATAATGCTTTGGCAATTTTATGACAATGCTAAAATATTTCACTGTGTCTTATTTTGTATTCTATTATTGATATTATATGTTCTTCCTATCTGGTACAGTAATGCATCCAGTGTGGGGAATCACCAAGGACAGAACAATCCTAAAATCAGTCTATTCAAAAACAGGAAAACATTTACCTATATACTAACAACACTGTAGATAAGAGTAGGCAAACCATTTCAGATATCTTCAATGATTATGTAAAACAAAATCTGACAATGAAGAGGCTCCATTATTCTTTGTTAAATATAAGTATTATATTTGTGCTATACATTCAATGTTGTAATATTTGTTAAGACTTTGTGTTGTTTAAACCAAACTGTATTATGAGCAGGATGCAGGCATACCTCATCAATGTATGGTTTCACCAAAATCTGCCCAACAAGAGCTTCTGCATCTTTTGTTTTGTCAATCGTAGCATATGTCCGCAAACAGTGACGGATTATATCCACATTTGAGGTCTGAAGTCCTTCCAAAAGGAGACCTTCTAAGGAGCGCTGTAACATTGCAGTTATTCCAGCAATACGCTATAAAACAGAAAAACACCACAATCAACAAATCAGTATATTTTAAGTGCAACTCAAATGAAAAAGTAGGGCATGATTTTAAAAATAAGCTATGGAAGGTAACCATAAACCATTTATATATTCCTAATTTCCTTATAGAGGTAAAGCAAAGAACATTTCCAAAACACAGTATCCAAATATAATTAACCCCATGTATACAAAGTGTGGTTAACCACTGTCTGTGCAGATTCTGAGATCTCATATACATGTTAAAATCAGCATTTTTTGCTATAAAATTACTTAGAACATTATGTATTTTCTGAAAGCAGAGGCCCTAGAGAATAAAATGGTTGTTGCAATTTTTTTTTTAAGTTGCACAATATTTGCGCAGCAGTTTATCAAATGCAAATTTCCAGGAAAAAATTACATTTTAAAGTGAATGTAAACCCTCACATATACACAGTGAAGTGAACAGCTTCAGATAATACACAGAGATGAAACAAATCTCCCTACATACGTTTTACATGAATGTCCGCTGTCTTCAGCTTTATATACGGTTTAGAAAGTGCACATTGTGTTAGGAGATTCTCTTCCTGTTCAACACTGCAGTGAAGCCTGGGCATACAGCCAAGACAGCTGATTGGAGGAAAGGCACACACCCACTCTCCTCATTAGGTAGAGACTTTCCGAGCTGATCATCGAATCGTTCAGGGCTCTGCTAATTTATTTATAGCATTCTTCCCAACACAAAACTCACGCTGCTTTTATCACAGTTGACGGAGAACTTGTCACAAGTTATCAGGCTGATAACAGAAGAACGGGGCAGGAGACATCTATAGGACACTTTTGTGAGATACTGTATGTGCCCAGCTCAAAATTTCATGAATCGGGTTTATATCCACTTTAACCACTTCACGCAAATCGCTGTACCTGTACCTCTGTACTTTAACGCTAAATACAGGGGTTATGGCAGCAGCTAGCTGCCATAACCCTGGTATTTTTGGGAACGGTGTGTTTCTCTTTAGGATAAAAGTGGTCTCCGCGGTGGATTAGCCGCAAGATCACAGTTATCGGTGGCTGGAGAGGTGCCCACCCCCCTCCCGCCACACTCCGGTCGTCTCCGCCACTTACTGGACCCGCCGGTAGTGGCAGAGACGATCGCATCCCCTCCCGTGGCTGCTTGGCTGTTGACTGAGGGGAAGATGGCCCCTGCTCTGCTCCATAGCATGGGAGGGCGGAAGTGACGTCAAACATCACTTTCACCCATAGCTCTAAAAAGAGAATTTTTTTTTCTTCAAGTGAATTTCTTTTTTATTGCATTTTTGTGTAAATATGAGATCTGAGTTTTTTTTACCCCAGATCTGACATTTAAGAGGTCCTGTCATGCTTTTTTCTATTACAAGAGATGTTTACATTCCTTGTAATAGGAATAAAAGTGACCCAAACATTTTTTTATTTTTTTTTTAAAAAGAGTGTCAAAAAAAAAAAAAAAAAAAAATAGATTGTAAAATAAATAAGAAAAAAAAATTATTTTAAAGCACCCCGTCCCGACGAGCTCGTACACAGAAGCAAACTAGTGCCCGCATATGAAAATGGTGTTCAAAAGTGCTTAACCACCTGAGACCCAGAGTACGTCATATGATGTCTTTTTGGTCTCAGGGGGATATCTGAATGATGCCTGTAGCTACAGACATCATTCAGATATTGCCGTCTTCAGCCGGCGATTCCCTGCACCATAAGAACGATCATATCGGCTGTTCCGCCGCTTGATCGTTCTTACGGGCGGCGGGAGGGGACCCCTCCGGTGCTTCTACCGACTCACCGCTTCCATCGGTGAGTCGGACTCAGGATCCGCCTGCCCCCGGATGATGATCAGAGATTTCTATGATCGTTCGGCGGCCGGGCGCGATGTTATGACGTCACGCCCGGCCTCTGCATTCAAAAAACGGCGGCACCGCGGCTGGGAAGCGGTGATTGTTTTTTTTTTTTTTTTTTTTTTTGATTTTAGGCTTCCCAGCCTAGAGGTGAGATGTGGGGTTTATTGACCCCATATCTCACTTTAAATAGGTCCGATCGTGTCATATTTCTATTACAAGGGATGTTTACATTCCTTGTAATAGGAATAAAAGTAATCAAATATTTTTTTTTTTTTTTTTTTTTTTTTTTTTTAAAGGTGTTGAACTAAATAAAGTAAAATTAACAATAAAAAGAAAAAAAAAAAATTTAAAGCGCCCTGTCCCCGCGAGCTTGTACGCAGAAGCGAACGCATACATAAGTCCCGCCCACATATGAAAACGGTGTTCAAACCACACATGTGAGGTATCGCCGCGAACGTTAGAGCGAGAGCAATAATTCTAGCCCTAGACCTCCTCTGTAACTCAAAAGATGTAACCAGTAAAAAATGTTAAAGCGTCGACTATGGGGATTTTTAAATACCAAAGTTTGGCGCCATTCCACAAGCGCATGCAATTTTGAAGCGTGACATGTTGGGTATCTATTTACTCCGCGTATCTTCATCTTTCACATTATGCAAAAAAATTGGACTAACTTTACGGTTTTGTTTTTTTTTTAAAGCAGGAAACTGTTTTTTTTCTGAAAAAAACACGTTCGAAAAATTGCTGAGCAAATTCCGTGCGAGATAAAAAGTTGCAACAACCGCCATTGTATTCTTTAGGGTCTTTGCTAAAAAACATATATAATGTTTGGGGGTTCTATGTAATTTTCTAGCAAAAAAATTTGGAATTTTACATGTAGGAGAAAAATGTCAGAATTGGCCTGGATCTCAGGTGGTTAATGAATTTTAGTACACATAAACACAATAAAATAAATTTTTTGGGGTAAAAGTTATAAAGATGACGTTACACTGAATAAATAGGTACCCGACATGTCATGCTTAAAAAAACCACACGCTTGTGGAATAGCAACAAAACGATGGTACATTAACCACTTCAGTACCCGCCCATAGTCATATGACGCCCACAAGGTAGATATACGTCGGCAGAATGGCACGTACAGGCAGAACCACGTCCTCGGGTTCCCGGCCGCGTGGGGGGCGCGCGCGCCCCCCCCGGCCGGCGGGGCGGTCGGGATCGCTTCAGGAGCGATCGGGATGAGGGGACGGCCAGTGGTTTCTGGCCACCCCCCGCGATCGCTCCTGGCGAATCAGATGCTTCCTCTGTCTGTGTCAATCAAAACACAGGCAAGGAAGTGATGTCACACTCGGTGCGCCGGGCTATGTGACCGGAACGCCGAGGAGTCAACACACACAGGTTAGTGCACCAACAGTACACTGACACCAGTACACATAGGCACACAAAACACCCCCCTGTCACCCCCAGATCACCCCCTCCCCCTCCCCCCCCAGTCACAGTGTCACTAATTGCAGTGATCATTTATTTACTGATCACTGCATTTAGTGTCAGTGTGACTGTAATAACTGTCAGTGCAGTTAGTTTTAGGTCCAAGGTAGCCCCCCACCCCCCCCCTAATAAAGGTTTAACCCCTTGATTGCCCCCAGGTAACCCTTTCACCCCCTTTTGCCAGTGTCACTAAGCGATCGTTTTTCTGATCGCTGTATTAGTGTCACTGCTGTCGCTAGGTAACCATTTTTTTTTTTTAGGTAACCGCCATGTTTATATAGGTTCATAAATAGGTTTATAGGTCAGGTACCCCCATCTTACAACCTAAATAAAGGTTTTAACCCCTGATTGCCCCTAGAGTTAACCCTTTCACCAGTGATCACAGTATAACTGTCACTGGTGACGCTGGTTAGCCAGTTAGTTATTTCGTTATTTAGGTTCCCCGTCAGGTTTTTATATATAGTGTCAGGTACCCCCATATATTACCTAATAAAGGTTTTAACCCCTGATTGCCCCTAGTTAACCCTTTCACCCCCTTTTGCCAGTGTCACTAAGCGATCGTTTTTCTGATCGCTGCATTAGTGTCGCTAGGTAACCAGTTTTTTTTTAGGTTAACCGCCAGGTTCATAAATAGGTTTATAGGTCAGGTACCCCATATTACAACCTAAATAAAGGTTTTAGCCCCTGATTGCCCCTAGTTAACCCTTTCACCCCCTTTTGCCAGTGTCACTAAGCGATCGTTTTTCTAATCGCTGCATAAGTGTCACTGGTGCCGCTAGGTAGCCAGTTTTTTTTTTTAGGTAACCGCCAGGTTTATATAGGTTCATAAATAGGTTTATAGGTCAGGTACCCCCATATTACAACCTAAATAAAGGTTTTAACCCCCTGATTGCCCCTAGAGTTAACTCTTTCACCAGTGATCACAGTATAACTGTCACTGGTGACGCTGGTTAGCCAGTTAGTTATTTAGGTTCCCCGTCAGGTTTTTATATAGCGTCAGGTACCCCCCATATAATACCTAATAAAGGTTTTAACCCCCTGATTGCCTCTAGTTAACCCTTTCACCAGTGATCACCGTATAACTGTTACGGGTGACGCTGGTTAGATAGTTTGTTTTTTATACTGTCAGGGCACCCGCCATTTATTACCCAATAACGGTTTAACCCCCTGATCGCCCGGCGGGTGATATCAATTAGGTTTTAGGGTCAAATAAGGTCTGCGTCGCCCCAGGTTAGTGCCAGCACCGCAAACACCCACGCACAAAGCATACACCTCCCTTAGTGGTACAGTATCTGAACAGATCAATATCTGATCTGATCAGATCTATACTAGCGTCCCAGCAGTTTAGGGTTCCAAAAAAATGCATTGTTAGCGGCATCAGCCCAGATACCTGCTAGCACCTGCGTTTTCCCCCTCCGCCCAGCCCAGCCCAGCCCACCCAAGTGCAGTATTGATCGATCACTGTCATTTAGAAAACACTAAGCACACAACTGCAGCGTTCGCAGAGTCAGGCCTGATCCCTGCGATCGCTAACAGTTTTTTTTGTGGTAGCGTTTTGATTCAGTCGCTAACAGTCAGGAGCTTTTTTACCTGTAAATCTCAAAAAAATAAAAAAATATAGTTGTCGTTTTATTGTTCTCTCTCTCTATTGTTGCTCTTTTTTTACTCCATTCTATTCTGCAATGTTTTATTATGTTTTATCATGCTTGCTTTTCAGGTATGTAATTTTGTTTACTGTGTTTTAGTGTTAACCCTTTTTTTGTTTTCAGGTGCGCCATTCAGTTGCAGCGCGGATTTATTTATCTTGACAGCAACAGTGTTTGCTCCCACGATACATAAAGACGCGACTCCAACACTGTAGGAGGTGATTTCACCACCACAGTTAAAAAAAAGAGCATATATGCCGAAGCATGGGGGCAGCAGGGGGGGGGGAGGAGCGATTGGCTCCTAATGCTGCGTACATACGGTCGAAATTCCGACGGAGCCTTGCCCCGTGGAAAAGTGCAACCGTGTGTACATGGCATAACTTTTGTGGGAGGATGCCCCCATGCTTCGGCATATATAAATGGTGCATGTATGCCCATCATTAGAAGTGGGTGGATGAAGGGAGGTATTCTAATGGTGGGCATACCCACCAATCAATCTCTTTTTTTCGTTCAGCCAAGAGGCTGCATGAAAAATAAAGATTACAATATATGTCCAGTATGTTGCTGGACTTTGAATGGTTATACCAGAATGATGCCTGCAGGTTTAGGTATCATCTTGGTATCATTCTTTTCAGCCAGTGATCGGCTTTCATGTAAAAGCAATTCTAGCGGGTAATTAGCCTCTAGACTGCTTTTACAAGCAGTGGGAGGGAATGTCCCCCCTCCCAGATATAAACCGCGCCATTGGGAAATTGGGAAAGCGTTTTATCACACCGATCTTGGTGTGGTCAGATGCTTTGAGGGCAGAGGAAAGATCTAGGGTCTAACAGACCCCAATTTTTTCAAAAAAAGAGTACCTGTCACTGCCTATTGCTATCATAGGGGATATTTACATTCCGTGAGATAACAATAAAAATGATAACAAAAGAAAAAAATGGAGGGAACAGTTTTAAAATAAAATAAAAAAGCTAAATAAATAAAAAAAATTAAAAAAAAAAAAAAAAAAAAGCACCCCTGCCCCCCCTTCTCTTGCGCAAAGGCGAACACAATCGTTGGTCTGGCGTCATACGTAAACAGCAATTGCACCATGCATGTGAGGTATCACCGCGAAGGTCAGATCGAGGGCAGTAATTTTAGTAGTAGACCTCCTCCGTGAATCTAATGTGGTATCATGTAAAGGCTTTTAAAGGCTTTTAAAAATGTATGTAGTTTGTCGCCACTGCGTGTTTGTGCGCAATTTCAAAGCATGTCCTGTTTGGTATCCATGTACTCGGCCTAAGATCATATTTTTTATTTCATCAAAAATTTGAGCAATGTAGTGTGTTTTAGTGCATTAAAATAAAAAAAAGTGTATTTTTTCCACAAAAAATGCGTTTGAAAAATCGCTGCGCAAATACTGTGTGGAAAAAAAAAAAAACACCCACCATTTTAATCTGTAGGGCCTTTGCTTTAACAATAAATAGTGTTTGGGGGTTCAACGTAATTTTCTTGCAAAAAAAAAATATGTTCATGTAAACAAAAAGTGTCAGAAAAGGCTTTGTCTACAAGTGGTTAGAAGAGTGGGTGACGTGTGACATAGGCTTCTAAATGTTGTGCATAAAATGCCAGGACAGTTCAAACCCCCCCCCAAATGACCCCATTTTGGAAAGTAGACACCCCAAGCTATTTGCTGAGAGCAATGTTGAGCCCATTAACTTTTTTTTTTTTTTGCCCCAAGAGATTGAATAATGAAAAAAAAAAATATATATATTTTTTTTTTTTTTTACAAAAAGTTGTCACTAAATGATATATTGCTCAAACATGCCATGGGCATATGTGGAAATACACCCCAAAATACATTCTGTTGCTTCTCCTGAGTACGGGGATACCACATGTGTGGGACTTTTGGGAGCCTAGCCGCGTACGTCACCCCAAAAACCAAGCACCGCCTTCAGGCTTTCTAAGGGTGTAATTTTTTTATTTCACTTCTCACTGCCAATCACAGTTTCGGAGGCCATGGAATGCCCAGATGGCATAAAACCCCCCAAAATGACCCCATTTTGGAAGTAGACACCCCAAGCTATTTGCTGAGAGGTATGGTGAGTATTTTGCAGATCTAGCTTTTTGTCACAAAGTTTTGAAAATTGAAAAAAGAAAAAAAATATTTTTTTTTCTTTACTTTCTTCATTTTCAAAAACAAATGAGAGCTGTAAAATACTCACCATGCCTCTCAGCAAATAGCTTGGGGTGTCTACTTTCCAAAATGGGGTCATTTGGGGGGGTTTTGTGCTATTTTGGCATTTTATGGCCTTCGAAACTGTGATAGGTAGTGAGGAGTGAAATCAAAAATTTGCACCCTTAGAAATCCTGAAGGCGGTGCTTGGGTTTCGGGGCCCCGTACGCGGCTAGGCTCCCAAAAAGTCCCACACATGTGGTATCCCCATACTCAGGAGAAGCAGCTAAATGTATTTTGGGGTGCAATTCCACATATAACCATGGCATGTGTGAGCAATATATCAGTTAGTGACAACTTTTTGAAAACATTTTTTTTTTTTTTTGTCTTTATAAATTCAAAAAAAAAATAAATCTATCCCTCATTTTGTAGACGCTATAACTTTTGCGCAAACCGATCAATATACGCTTATTGCGATTTTTTTGTACCAAAAATATGTAGAAATATACGTTTCGGCCTAAACTGTGAAAAAATAATGTTTTTTTTTAAAAAAATTGGATTTTTATTATAGCAAAAAGTAAAAAATATCTGTTTTTTTTCAAAATTGTCGCTCTTCTTTTGTTTATAGCGCAAAAAATAAAAACCGCAGGGGCGATCAAATACCACCAAAAGAAAGCTCTATTTGTGGGAAAAAAAGGACGGCAAATTTGTTTGGGTGTAACGTCGCACGACCGCGCAATTGTTAGTTAAAGCGAGCAGTGCCGAATCGCAAAAAGTGCTCTGGTAAGGAAGGGTGTTTAAAAGCCCTGTATTGAAGCGGTTAAATTATCCACAGGCATCACTTTAACCACTCCAGAAGATTTGGCTGCTCAATGACCAGGCCCCTTTTTTGCAATTCGGCACTGCGTCGCTTTAACTGGCAATTGCGTGGTCATGTGACGCTCCTTTTTTCCCACAAATAAAGCTTTTTTTGGTGGTATTTGATCATCTCTGGTTTTTATTTTTTGCGCTATAAAGAAAGAGCGACAATTTTGAAAAAACAAACAATATTTTGTACTGTTTGCTATAATAAATATCCCCAATTTTTTTTTTAAAAAAAGCTAATTTTAGGCCGATATGTATTCTTCTACATATTTTTGGTAATAAAAAAATCGCAATAAGCGTATATTGAGCAAGGGGTTAACTGTGTTCCCTGACTGTGTGTTCTAACTGTGGGGGAGGGGATTGATTTTAGGAGATGACAGATCGTGGTTCCAAGCCATTAGGAACTCACGATCTGCCTCTCCACTCTTCAAAGAACAGGGATTTGTGTGTTTATACACACACACACACACACACACACACACACACGTCCCTGTTCTGCCTTTTGTGCCTGCGACCGCCGGCCATGAGCTTCAGCACCACCCCTGCTCATGCACAAAATATTCTTCTACAAAATATGTAGAAGAATACATATCGGCCTAAAATTAGCTTTTTTTTTTAAAAAAAATTGGGGATATTGTAGCAACATCCCCCTTGTGATAGCATGGGCAGTGACAGATCTGCGGTCCATTAGACTCCCAATCTCTCCTCTTCTCTTGAATGCATCTGATCAAACCAAGATCAGTTTGATCAGATGCTTTATAATCCAGTAATTAAACTGAAACCAGAAGTGACAAAACCCTCTTTGCATCCGGCTTCATTCCTCACAGAGGAGGGGTAGGTACAGATGTACTCCTCTGTATTCAGCCAAAAAAGAAAAGTTGGGAGGGGGATATCATAAGAGAACCCTCAAAAGTTGGACAATATTTGTCTGGTACCTCATCCTGAAAAATGAATTGTATCAAGATATTTATTATACAGAGTAAAATTGTTGGACAAGCATGAAAATGTAGTACATGTGTACAAACAGGACATCAAAAAAAAGAAGAAGGACAAATATGTTCTTCTTAGTGTCGATCCTCACCAACCCCACTGCAGTGGGAGATGATGGACTTGCTGTGCCTATGACGCAGATTGCATTTCACGGGACAAAGCCTGCTTCTTCAGGATAGTATCAAGCAATAACAGGTATATTCGATCGGCATACCACCATGCATATTTTGTAATAAGGATGCCGCAATGTGGGGTCCCGTATGGTTACAATCTACACCCTACTCCCCAGACACTGGGGAGCTTGGTTCTCCTAGCCACACAGCGGTCCGGGGTTCGGTCCTAAATACTTGCATGGTGGTGCGAGTTGTGGAGCCAACCAGTGAATCTGTTTTACTGGGGATCAGCCAGAGATTGGAGTTGCCTGGTTTGCTGCAGATAAGGCACATATGATCTAATTTTTGTATCTTTTTATCAGGTAAGCGGATTTGCATGTGAAAAAAGCACCTGAGCACTTTCATTGTAATTTGGATGAGCACTATGAGTAGATCTTGGTCACACATTGGAATATGTATAAGGACATATATATGTCATATATATACATGTGAATTGGGATATTTTATATACAGTGCATTCCGGAAAGTATTCACAGCACTTTTTCCACATTTTGTTATGTTACAGCCTTATTCTCAATTTTGAGTGTCATGGCAAAGGCTTTAAATACTTTTTCTTAAAATTAATTTGCAAAGATTTCAAACAAACTTCTTTCACGTTGTCATTATGGGGTATTGTTTGTATGGGAATATTGTTGAGGAAAAAAACAAATCTAATACATTTTGGAATAAGGCTGTAACATGACGAAATGTGGAAAAAGTGAAGCACTGTGAATACTTTCTGGATGCACTATGGTTGCACTTTATACCTTTACATTTTTTTTGGACACTTATGCTGGTCTATGTTCATTCTGTTCAACCTTTAGGCCCCTTTCACATTGGTGCGCTTTTGCAGCGCTAAAACGCACCTTTCCAGTGCAATAAAAACACATTAAAACTATTCTGCTTTAAATTCAATGCAACTGTTTCAGTGTGCTGCATTTATGCTGTAATTGGAAAAGTCCTGCATGCAGCATATTTGGCTTTCAAAAGCACACCTTCCATTGTAATTTAATAGGAACGTACCAAAAACGCATCAAAAATGTACCCACAGTGCGTTTAAGTGACATGTTTAAGTTTCACAGGAGCATGCTAGAAAATGCATCAAAATGCATTGAAAATGCATCAAAACACAATATGCGTTTTTGCAAAACGTGTACCACATTTTTTTTTAAGTGCACCAATGTGAAAGGGCCCTTTAATACACCATTTGAATCCCATCATATTGGATGGATAATGCATACAGACTAGGGATCAAAAAATTCTGGATTTGCCGAAATATGAAAGTAACAATGAAAAAAAAAAAAAAAAGAAAGAAAAAAAAACCCCCACTAGGTTGGACTTTAAAGGCAGATTGGACCAACGATATTGGTTTAAAAAAATTTTAATTTTATTTATACATAAAAGTAAAAAAGGACATATAAACATACATAATATTAAAGAGGCATATATCCAGTGTCAGCCAAAAACACAGCCAAAAAGGGGGGTCACATATACCCAAATGATGTTCAAAAGTATGACATCTACAAAATGGGTGAGCCCCTGTGCATCTCGCTGGATCGCTTCTTCAGGACACACACAAGGGGGGTATAGAAAACAGGTCTAACTGGTCTGGATGTGTGAAAATGCCTACAAAAAAGTCTCCCTGGGTCGGGCGCCAGAGCCACAAGGATAGCCAAGCAAACACTAATCCCAAATTGTCACAGATAGTCAGACAATTGTTCCTCTAGGGGAAAAAAAAAAAATAAAATTATATTTATTTGCTATATATATATATATATATATATATATATATATATATATATATATATATATATATATATATATATATATATATATATATATATATATATATATATATATATATATATATATATATATATATATAGCAAACTTCACAAGAGATAACAACAAGATAGCTGCATAGACATCAGCAGCCAGATCATACTAATAAGATCGTTGTTGCCTGATTTTAACACAGAAACTACGGTAAGTAGAAATTACATTCTCAGCAGCTCCAACCGCATCTATCCCCAGGGGGAGGCAAAAGCCAGACCCGGCTCACACATCCATATATTGTCCCAGGGAGCTGTCATCAGTTTTTTTTCTTTTGTGTTCAAATGATCTATACGGATGTGGCTTGAGAGTGACAAATTTTAAAACTATCGAAAGTAACAAAGAATAATGGAACAATGAGGGGTATACTTACTGGTCTCACTTTGTCCAAAAGAGGCATTCCTTTGCTCTGCACCGCATGAAACTGCAGCTGGTTAAATTCTGTTGCTATTCTTTCCAAGATCTGTCCAGTTAGCAATGTGCTTATAAAGAAAAAAAAAAAAAAAAAAGAAAAATATGCAATGAAAACATCTTATGAATATTGATGCACAACTTAAAATACACATTAAATAGAACTACAACCCCAATTCCCAAAAAGTGGGGACGATGTGTAAAATCTACATTAAAAACAGAATGCAATGATTTGCAAATTTCATAAACTCATTTTTTTTATTCACAATACAAAATAGAAAACATATCAAACGTTGAACTACTTGCCGCCCACAGTAGTTTTACCACAAGCGAGCGGCCCAGCCCCAGTGGACCATGTATTTCTGGGTTTGCAGCCATGCATGTAGGTGCGCCCTCCCACTATCATTGGCTACAATGCGAGACATGCAACGGCATGTCGAGGACCTCGACAATAGGGGGCGCAGGAATAACATCCGTGTCAGGGGTCTCCCAGAATCTGAAGGTCCAGAGAATCTGCAAGAAGTCTTACAAAGTTTATTCAATGACCTGCTGGGCGACCCCCCAGACACTCCTATAGAAATGGACAGAGCCCATCGGGCCCTGCGCCCCAAAGGGATGACTTCCAAACCACGAGATGTAATTTGCAGGGTCAATTTATACCCGCTAAAGGAGGAGGTGATGCGCAAAGCTTGGATTGCCCGCAAAGTGGTTTTCGAAAATGCACAAATTCAGATTTACCCGGATCTCTCCTGGATCACACTGCAGAAGCGTAGACTCCTACAACCCCTTCTCCTCCTATTACAGGAAAAGAACATTATTTACAGATGGGGCTTCCCGTTCAGCCTGACAGCACGTAGAGAAGGACAGTCCGCAGTACTTCGCTATCCGGAGGACTTAGAAGCCTTCTGCGATACTTTGGAACTCCCAGTTCCTCGCCTACAAGAGTGGGATTTGGTGGCCACCCCACCGCCACCACCCTCAACATGGCAGAAAGTTCCTCCAACTAAGCGATCCAGAGCTCCAGGCATTCCGCATAAAGCTGCCAAGCCAAAGAAGACCTGAGGAGGACAGGTTCCCTATACCTTCCTCTCCCAGTTAAGGACTTTGTACCTACCTGGCTGCCTGTAAACAGCACTTGACACATTCCTTTATTCCCCATATCCTCTTAGTCCCTACATAGCTTTCGTCTAGTTCACACAAACCGGGCACTTCATTATCATGAAGATTTGAGAGTGGTTATTCTTCCGTTCACTCGGCCCCCCTAGTAGACCACCCTGAAGTTCCTTTGTTTTTATGCGAGTAGAGTACTACAAATTAGTACAATACTAAATCAGTGCTTCCCTACGTCCACCCAAACAGTTGTTTTCACGGCTGACCGGCTGGACCTATTGGAACTCACCCATTCCTGTTTTGGGTAGGATACACATAATCTGAATGCAATATTTGAAGTTCTTAACGTATGTTCTATTAACTATTTTTTTTCTCCTCCTTTTCTTTCCAACTGCTCCCACTACGATCCCTCCTACGCCTCCCTCGCCTCGGCCTGATTTCTGGGCACCCATTCAAGTCCACCCCCGGTTTACGGCAATCCCTACAACCCGGAAATTGAACCATCCTGCGACAGGACCAGATAAGTACCTAATTTTTTGCACATACCCAATATCATGGCGAAGGTAATATCTTTGAACGTACATGGGCTGAACTCTAATAGGAAGAGACGTCTGGCACTGACAGAGTTTCGGCACTCCAGGGCTGATATAATCATGATCCAGGAGACTCACTTTAACAAGGGAGACTCCTTTGCGTTCGCCTCCAGAGGCTATCCCCAGGTATACCAGGCGTTTAACCCCCGCAAGCGAGCAGGAGTAGCCATCCTATTCAAGAAGGGAACTCCTTTCCAATGCACGGAGTCCTATGTGGATCCGAGGGGGTCACTATATAATACTCCAAGTTAAATGGCAGGATCAAGCAATTACACTATGTAACCTCTATGCCCCTAACACCCACCAAATTAATTTTCTCACCAAGGTCTTCGCACGGGTGTACCGAACCCCCAGCAAGAACCTGATAATAGGCGGGGACTTTAACATGACCCTCTCCTCGGTGCATGACCGCCATACAGTGGAACCCCAAAGCACGCAGTCCAGGGCGACTAGGGACTCTAAACTATTTAGACAGATCACTAGACGATACGCTCTGTTTGACACCTGGCGGGCCTTGCACCCCGGAGAGAGACAGTACACTTTTTACTCTGCGCCCCATCGCACCCACACCCAAATTGATTATCTGTTTGTGAACAGCACCACGCTCCGAATTACGGAGAAAGCACAGATTCTCCCGATCTCCTGGTCGGATCACGCACACGTGGTTATCACCTTAAAACTAGGTACCCCTAACCGTAAGCCGTACAACTGGAAGCTGAATACCTTTTTTTTTGTTTTTTTAAATCTTTATTTTATCATCTTTTTTACATCTTATCAACATAAACATTTCATTTTCAACAGTATATTATACATACATTTATGTTGTTACGTCTTAACATTTTCTGTTTCTTTGTTCATGTACCAGTGTATATTATCGGTATTAATCCTACATTCATTGACCATTCTCGCCTCATACTCGTTAAAACTTCTCTATCGACCTACACATCACTACTCAACCCGCACAAGCAAACAAAACCTCTTCCCTCTTCCTTCCTCTCCCTCTCCTCTATTTTTTTATAGGACCCCCTGTGTCCCTCTCCCTCTCTCCCACGTCTCACCGCCTCTAGCATATGATTCAACCATTTTGTTCATATTGTCAACAATAAAGAGGATGATGTCCTATATTCCTCCAATTTTTGCCATGTTTCTCTTATTTGGCCTTTTAGGCCTTTTTCACTTGTGATCCGCTCTTCCAGTGAGCGCATCTCGTCCATTTCCGCTATCCATTCCCCTATTGAAGGTTATATATTATTTTTCCATTTTCTTGCTATGACCGTTCTAGCTGCTGTTAAACAATGTTTTAATATCCCTTTTTTTATCTTTTTAATCGATCCCGGTATCATTGATAATATGGAAATCATTATATCCGGTTGTGAATTTATGTCTGTCATCTCATAGTATATTTTATATATTTTTTCCCAGAATATATGGGCTCCTGGACAAAAGAACCAGATATGTGACATTGTACCGATTGCATTCTGACATCTCCAACAGGTGACGTCGTTCTCTACGTTAATTTTATGCATGTCGATCGGGCATTTATACCATCTCACTAATAATTTAAAGTTTCTTTCTTGGTGCCTATTGGAAAGCGACATCTTGTGTATTAATATAATAGCTTTGTCCCATTTTTCTCTGGGTATGGCCATAGCTAGTTCTTCCCATTTTTTTTATATAGTTTAGCTCTTGTATCTCCCTATTCGAAATTAAAATATTCATATACGTTAGATAGATTATGTGTGGGTTTTTGTTCTTGTAGGAGTAGTGTTTCCAGTGTCGTTGGTGTTCCATCAAGTGTCCCTGTTTTCTCCAGGGTGGTTATATATTCCTGGAGTTGTCTATATTGTATCCACTTATTTGCGTGTTCTCTGCCCATATCTTCTAGTCAGAGAAGTCTCTTGTTCTCCATTGTGGTCGATGCATAGCTCTTGCCTCGGCCATGAAGAAGGACGCCATAGCCACCAAAAAGAGGGTGGAGGGAGAGCTTAAGACCCTAGAAACGAAACTGCAAGTCACCCCATCCATACCCCTCCTTAAGAAAATTATTTGTCTCCGCACGACGCTCAAAGACCTGGCGATTGGCCAGGTTGAAAAAGCACTGAGGAGATTGAAGCAACTATTATGATAAGGGAAATAAGGCCCACTCCCTCCTAGCCCGCAAACTCGCTGAAAGGTCAAACATGACTACCCCACACCAAAAAAAAATAAAGAGGGACATCTGGTGTCCCATCCCCAGGAGGTGGCTTAAACCGTCGCAGAATTTTACACCACACTCTTTACCCCTTAGATCCCCCACAACCCCCCCTCCCCTGAACTTACTGACCAAATATCCCAGTACCTCACTAGGAGTGGGATCCCGAGACTTCAGCCCTCGGACCTCCTCTCCCTTAACGGACCTATCTCTGAGGAAGAACTTACAGCGGTGATCAAATCCCTACCCACACGTAAATCCCCGGGCCCTGACGGGCTCCCTTACGAATATTATAAGACCTTCATGCCTATCCTACTGCCCTATGTGTGTAAACTTTTTAACGCCTTCCTCCTACAGACCCCTATCCCCACAGACATGCAATGATCTTTCCTCACGCTAATCCCAAAACCGGATAAGGACCCTTCCCTTTGTGCCACTTAGAGGCCCATAGCACTCCTGAACTCAGACTTTAAAGTCTTTACGAAACTTCTATCACTGCGCCTAAACATGATATTGCCATCCCTGATACACAAGGATCAGGTGGGCTTTGTCCCCCTTCGGCAAGCAGGTGACAACACGAGAAGGGTCATAGACCTGAGCGAGGTGGCAGACAGGGAAGGCCGCGCATCCTTGGTCTTGGGCCTGGACGCGGAAAAGGCGTTTGATCGCCTTGGGTGGCCTTTCCTGTCTGCCACGCTACATCACATGGGGTTCCGGGGGCCCTTTATGCAAGCAATCCAACACATCTACACCAACCCCACTTCCCAAGTTAAAAACACCCTTTGCTCTCTCCTCAGCCTTCCCAATAGCAAATGGTACCCGCCAGGGATGCCCACTCTCCCCACTGTTTGCACTATGCGTTGAACCCCTGGCGGCATCCATCCGTGCAAACCCAAACATCAGAGGGATACCAGTTAGGGGAAGGGAATTCAAATTAGCATTATTCGCAGATGACATCATCCTCACCCTTACACAACCCATGGTCTCCCTCCCCAATCTCCAGGTTGAACTGGATATGTATAGAACCCTCTCGGGATATAAAATTAATCCAACCAAGTCAGAGGCCCTCCCGCTTAACATGTCAGACGCTGAAACACAGAGCATACGCCAAAATTACCCATATCATGTAAAAACCACAACCCTGAAATACTTAGGAGTACATCTCACGCTGACCTACTCATCTGTATACCAAGCAAATTACCCCCCGCTATGTAGGCATATCCGCGAGCTCTTGCAAAAATGGAGACCCCACCACATATCCCTGCTAGGTAGGGTGGCAACGATAAAAACCATCCTCCCCAAACTCCTCTATTTATTCCAGACATTGCCTATCCCAGTCCCATACACGCAGCTATGAAAACTCCAAGCCGACCTGATACGCTTTGTCTGGAATTACAAAAAACATAGGATCCCCCGATCAGTGTTGGTGGCCTCCCGCCAGGACGGCAGCCTGGCATTTCCCGACTTGGTGAAATACTACCAAGCAACCCAACTGTTCTTTCCCCAAAGAACATACAATAAATGGACGGAAATAGAAAAGATATGGCTAGCACCTAGCCATAACCACATAGCTTACTCTGGAGCGCAAAAGTAGAGGTGAACTCGGAGAGACTCCTGGGGTCAATGACCCTACTTAGATCACTATGGCGGAAACTCGCCAGCGCCTACAAGCTTAGCTCGGAGAAATCACTACTGACCTCCTTGTATAACCCTGCACTCCCGGACGGTCTCACTCGCCAGATGTCTCTTCCTTGGGCAGAAAAGAACCTCTTTCACTTTGGTCACCTGGTTGACCCTAGAACACGTAAACTGCACTCATTCGCCCAGCTCCAAACAAAATACGATTTGCCTCGCCAGGTATTCTATGGTTATTTGCAAATAAGACATTTCGCCCAATCATTCCCCCCCGGACCTCCAGTTCTCGGCACCCTCCCCCTTTGAGAGTATTATCTTGGAGGGATCTGCACGTCGCGGCCTGATATCGGATATCTACCGACTGCTCAAATCCTACTCAATTGCGGAACGGGGCAAACATGCAAACATGCTCCGCTGGGAGAGGGTGTTGGGAGAAGAGATACCAGAAGCCACCTGGCAGGCGATTTGGTCCCAAGCAGCTAAAAGCTCGTACTGTACCTTGTATAAAGAAAATGCATACAAGATCATGTACTTTTGGTACCAGACACCTGACATTCTCCACACCATTTACCCGTCCTGCTCTGACCGATGTTGGCGATGCCAGAAAGACAGAGGTACCCTATTCCATATATACTGGGGCTGCCCCAAGATAACACCATTCTGGACAGAGACCCACCTACTATTATCCCGCCTTTTAGGAGTACAGATTCCTATGTCCCCAAAATTATTCTTACTGGGAGTCTCGCAACTGCGCATTCCCAAACCATCCAAGAAACTACTAAGCCATGTCCTCACTGCGGCCCGCTGCCCGATAGCCCTGCACTGGAAACGACTGACGCCCCCCCCCCCCCTCACAGGAAGACTTATATGCTAGAATTAAAGACATAGAGATCATGGAAAAAAAATGACAGCTAGACTTTGACAAACTGTAAATGCATAATAAGGTCTGGGAGGAGTGGCACCGTCATGAGGATCCGCCGTGAGCCGGGGCTGGAACCCCAATCCCTATCTTTCACCCCCCCCCCCCCCCCACCTTCTCTACCCTCTTTTTCCACTTCTTTCTTTTATCTACAAAACTGGCACTTTGTTACAACTATTATTAAGCATGACCTCTCATAGGTCACGGATAGTTAATGAACCTCGTATGAAAGCAGAAAATTTATATAGGACACAGATCACAAGTTTTTACTATAAAGGACGTTACCTGTTAACCTTATTTGTAACCTGGTTATGCTGTGGTCCCATTACTGCTGATGAGTCACAATGTACAGACTTTGTTCAAATGTTGTATGACAAATTTTGATTTAATAAAACGTTATTTGAAAAAAAAAAGTACTTATAAAAACCAAACATGCCTGCTCTGTGCATTGGTATTGCCAGAGCAGACTCGATCCTCCACCTCCTGTACCTCGCTGGCGTCGAGTGCCCCAAGAGCAAGCAGCTAGCAATGTGGGCAGCTGGCTCGGCCCCCTCTCTCTGCTCAATGGCTCACTGGCTGATTGACAGCAACGGGAGCCAATGGGTCCTGCTTCTGTCTCAGCCAATGAGGAGGGATAGTCACTCGAGAGCCGATGATCTCATTCACATCGATGGATCGAGGAGGAGCTGAGGTAAGTATTAGGAGGAAGGGGGGAGCTGGTGCATTCAGGAGGTTTTTTTACCGCAATGTAAAAATAAACCTTCAGCCTTAAGAACCACTTTAAAAAAAATTAAATAAAAGAATTGCGATCACATTGGTCCACAGACCCGATTCATCATATCCCTTTGTTCTCTACTGCAAAAAAAAACAATACCCTCCGTCGTCCTTTGGGTGACTGACTATGATTGGCTCCACAAAATTCGGCCTCTCGTAAATTAAACCTTTCCCAAAAATTTGCAGATGTGTAGACGCCCTATCAAAATATCTGCGTATACGAGTCCCTTGTACATTTTACTGGCAGGCTTGTAATAAAGCAATAATCCCCGCCACCAAGAGTGCCAGATATAGGGGCCAACTGTATAGGCTCTGTGAAAGGGCCACAGGTTATACATATAGTTTTACAATTTACAAGGTATAAGACACTCAGCTAGAGCCCCCCGGATGCCCAGACTACATGTGGAGCAGTGGCAAGATAGTATGGGACTTGTAACCTTTTGTATGTGGACAACTTTTACGCAAGCGTGCCACTTTTTCAAAATTTGTTCATTAACCACTTAAGAACGCCCCACACAGATACTGCGGCAGAAGAGCGCTCCTGAGCGAAATCACTTACTGGTACATATTTGCGTGCAGTGGGTCTGGGACACGTGCAAAGCTGGTGACCCGCTCCCGATTCGATTGGACACAGCGGGAGCCAATCAGCAGGTCCGGTGGCTGCCGGCACCCCACGATCGTTCACAAAATAGGCAGAATGTTCTGTGAGGGATGAAGATGGAGATCTTGTGTTTCTGCTAAGCAGAAACACAGATTTCTGTGTTACCCCAGTCACAGCATTCTCCCCAGAGTTAGAAAGCACTCCCTAGAGCACACTTAACCCTTTGATAGCCCCTGATGTTAACCCCTGCCGTGCAAGTCATTAGTACAGTTACAGTGCATATTATTTAGCACTGATCACTGTATTAGTGTCACTGGTTCCCAAAGTGTCAGTTAGGAGTCCGATTTGTCCACTGCAATGACGCAGTCCCGCTAAAAATCGATGATCAACGCTATTACTAGTATTACAAGTATATACAAGTACGCTACTACTTGTATACAAACACATTAAAAAACATAATTGAGTGAGGTCACTCAATTATGTTTTTTAATGTGTTTGTATACAATGGTTTTAACTTTATCCTATTAAAAACTTTACATTTTTACCTAATATACACGTGTGCCTATAAAGTCCATGTTTCTACTCTAATTTCTTCCAAACAATATCGGGACGTTGGCACACTGTTACTTGTGTATGCATAGTATCACCCTGTGATAAACGTAGTTCACGCTTTTTTATAGTTGCATAGTAGGTGAGGTTGGAAAAAAAACAAAGTCCAACCTATGTATGATTATAAGTCAGTATATCCCTGTATGTTTTGGTCATTCAGGTGCTTATCTAATCGTTTTTTTAAACTATCAATGACCCCCGCTGAGACCACCGCCTGTGGAAGGGAATTCCACATCCTGGCGCTCTTACAGTAAAGAACCCTCTACGTAGTTTATGGTTAAACCTTTTTTCTTAAAAATGTTTTAATGAGTGGCCATGTGTCTTGTTAAACTCCCTTACGCAAAAAAGTGTCATCCCTATTGTGGGGTCACCAGTACGGTATTTGTAAAATTAAATCATATCCCCTCTCAATCGTCTTTTTCCACAGAGAATAGGTTCAGTGCTCGCAACCTTTCTTCATAACCAATATCCTCCAGACCCTTTATTAGCTTTGTTGCCCATTCTTTGTACTCGCTCCATTTCCAGGACATCCTTCCTGAGGACTGGTGCCCAGAACTGGACAGCAAATTCTAGGTGCGGCCGGACCAGTCTTGTAGAGTGGGAGAATTATCGCTTTATCCCTGGAGTTGATCCCTTTTTTAATGCATGCCAATATTCTGTTTGCTTTGTTAGCATCAGCTTGGCATTGCATGCCATTGCTGAGCCTATCATCTACTAGGACAACCAGGTTCTTTTCCATCCTATATTCCCCCAGAGGTTATCCCCCCAGTGTATAGATTGCCTTCATATTTTTGCCACCCAAATGCATTATTTTACATTTTTCTACATTAAACCTGATTTGCCATGTAGTTGCCCACCCCATTAATTTGTTCAGATTTTCTTGCAAAGTTTCCACAGCCTGCGAAGAAGTTATTGCCCTGCTTAGCTTAGCATCGTTCGCAAATACAGAGATTGAACTGATTACCCCATCCTCCTGGTCGTGTATGAATAAATTAAAAAGGATTGGTCCCAGCACAAAACCCTGTGGGACCCCACTAAACAATCCTGACCATTCAGGGAGGTGGGTAAACCTTCCGGGGCTGAAGTGGTTAAAATAAATTGGCAGCTAGTTGCAGGCCCCCCAACTGCTCATTAACACCAGACTTAAGGAGAAACCCAGCTTGCAGAATGAAGAACTACTCACAGTGAAGTGGAAGGACAAAGGGATGTGTTAATCCAGTCTTCCATTCACTCCAAAATGACGGTCCAAATTTACACGGCATCTATTGTTGTTGAAAAGCCTCTGTGTCCACTATTGTAGTCTTTATATGGGAGTAGACTTCAACAACCAAATGATTAAGCCATATTTAGCATCCCACAGAACTAGACACTGGTACCAAAAAGGTGTCTATATATTTAATTCAATTGGCTCTATATAATGCGTTTGTAGTCTACAAAGCATCAAGAACTGGATCCTTCCTAAAATTTCAGGAAGCGATCACAGCCCTTTTGTATGCAGAAGGTGCTGTGGACCAAAGCCTCAATCCAGATGCAGTTAGCCAGCTGCATGAGAGGCATTTTACAGATGTTCTCTTAGGTACCCCAAACCAAAGGTCACCCCAAAAAAGATGCGTCTGTGGGAGAAACAGAATAAGACGTGACACCAGATTTTATTTTGTCCCACCTAGCCTGGCCAATCTGGCCTCTGACTCAAGAACTGGTTCCGTTGCTACCACACACTGGTGAAGTATTAGCCTAGGGTACAGCATGGCACACTTCAAGAAGGGTCTCAAAAGATTTTAGATAGTCAGGAAACTGTCTATCACATATTGAGAGGCCCTAAAAACAAAGGCTGGAATGGTTATAAAAAGTGGTTACAAAAAAGAAAAAAGAAAATAAAAAAAAGTTAAAGTTAGTTTATCGAGTTAATGTTATTTTGAGGCGGTTAACTGTTGTTTGCTTTGCAGGAACGCCAATGAGCCGCAGCACTGATCTGTGTATTCTGAGAACAGCAGGGTGCTGCTCTCAGAATACATCAGTGCCTGCAAAGTTGCAGGGGGAGATTTATTCATCCGCTGTTAATAAAAAAGGAAGGTGTATGCCCAAGCATTAACAGTGTAGGGTTGTCATCGGGCGGTAGCTTCTATGCTTCGGCATATGCTTTTTTTCCAGGCAGATATTTCTTCCCACAGGCTGAAAAAAAATAAAGAACATTACATGCATGCCCAACATTAGAAGAGTGGGTTGAGATATGTTGTGGAAGCTTCTAATGTTGGCCATACATTTTTTCTATCAGAGATTTCTTCATCCATATAGATCGATATGAATAAAGGATCTTTTACGCTCCTTTTTTCGTTCTGCCCAGAGGCCGACTGAAAAAAAGATTATTATTTGTATGCCCAACATTAGGAGTGCGTCAGAAACCACTAATACTGGCCAGGCCCTAAAATGCCAGGACAGTTCAAACACCTCCCAAATTACCCCTTTTTTGGGAAAAAAAGAGACATCCCAAGCTGTCTGCAAGGAGAGAGAGAGAGAGAGAGAGAGAGAGAGAGAGAGAGAACATAGAGAGAGAGAGAGAGAGAGAGAGAGAGAGAGAGAGAGAGAGAGAGAGAGAGAGAGAGAGAGAGAGAGAGAGAGAGAGAGAGAGAGAGAGAGAGAGAGAGAGAGAGAGAGAGAGAGAGAGAGAGAGAGAGAGATATATAATAAAAAAAAAAATCAATCCTGATGTACTGGCGGCCCATCTCATTTCTTGAGACCCGAAAACGCCAGTACAGTACAAATACCCACCACATGACCTTTTTGGAAAAGAAGACAGTCCGAGGTACAGTCTTAGTAACAGGCATGGTGTGCTTTTTGAAGTTGTAACTTTTTTTTTTTTCACATACTGTCACAGCGTCCTCATAACTAGTATGGCGGTGACCAGGGACACCGATTAGTTACAGTATGAAAAAAACTTTTTTTTTAAATTTTAGAAATATTTTCTCTTTTATTTTTCATATTTTTTCTACTTAACCGCTTCCCGACTGGCCGGCAGAATGGCACAGACAGGCATAAGGGCGTATATATACGTCCCCTTTAAGATGCCGCCGTGCCATAGGGCGCGCGCCGATGAGGCCGGTCGCGGGTCCCGCGGACTCTATCGCCGCCGGGACACCAGCGATCGTCTCACGGGAAGGCTGAACGGGGAGATGCGGAAATAAACAGCATCTCCCCATTCTGCCTAGCAACTAGTGACGCCGATCTCTGCTCCCTGTGATTGGAGCAGAGATCAGCATTCACTAGCTGACAGCCACGCCCCCCCACAGTAAAAAAAAAACACCCCTAGGCATACTTAACCCCTACACTGCCACCTAGTGGTTAACCCCTTCACTGCCAGTGTCATTTATACAGTTATCAATGCATTTAAATAGCATTGATTGCTGTATAAATGACAATGGTCCCAAAAATGTGTCAAAAATGTCCGATGTGTCCGCCATAATGTCGCAGTCACAATAAAAATCGCTGATCGCCGCCATTACTAATAAAAAAAAATTATTAATAAAAATGCTATAAAACTATCCCCCATCTTGTAAACGCTATAACTTCTGCGCAAACCAATCAATTTTTTATTGCGATTTTTTTTTACCAAAAATATGTAGAAGAATACGTATCGGCCTAAACTGAGGGAAAAAAAAGTTTTTTTATATATTTTTTGGGGGATATTTATTATAGCAAAAAATTCGGGGTTTTTTTTCAAAATTGTCGCTCTTTTTTGTTTATAGCGCAAAAAATTAAAACCGCAGGGGCGATCAAATACCACCAAAAGAAAGCTCTATTTGTGAGGAAAAAAAGGACGTCTGGGAGCCACGTCGCTCGACCACGCAATTGTCAGTTAAAGCGACGCAGTGCAGAATCGCAAAAAAGGGGCCTGGTTGCAAATTGGTCCGGTCTGAAAGTGGTTAACATGACCATAGCAATACAGTGTTACCAAAGTACTGCTCTGGGGAGTTGATCAGGACTTTGTTTATAGCAGTGAATTTCACTGCTATAAAGCAAATATTTTTACTAAATGACAGTGTGTAGTCCAGTGATCCTCAAACTAAGGACCTCCAGCTGTTGCAGAACTACACATCCCATGAGGCATTGTAAAACTCTGACATTCACAGACATGACTAGGCATTATGGGAATTGTAGTTCCTGAACAACTGAAGGGCCATAGTTTGAAGACCCCTGGTGTAGACATTGTGTATTTTTGTGATTACCCACAGGTAATGGCGAAAAAAGAAAGCCAGTGATTGGTCACAGTGATCACATGGTACGGGCAGGGGGCCAGTACACTAATCCGTAAATCGCTCTGTGTCAGGGTGACAGATCATGCCGGAGCACAGCCCAAAGGGGCCACGCAAGGCGCGTTCTCGGGAGGACATCATATGACTTCCTCCCAGAATAGGGTTCCCACCTGGCCATCATTTTACAATGGCATGGGCGGGAAGTAGTTGAACCCTCTGTAAACATCTGGGGACTGAGGAGACCAGCAGTTGAAGTTTTGGGCAGGTTTCCCATTCTTGCTTGAGCATACACTGCTTTAAAATCTGGATATATCTTTCAGCCAGGGTGGATATAAATCAATGATTTAAAAAACAAAGCAAAAAAAAAAGTTTTTGATTTTTATCAAATTTATTTAATAAAATGCTTTTGGTGTAAAAATAGAAAAGGTAGTTTTCTATTTAAGATACATTAATTTTTTGTTTATTCAGCATGAAATGGAGCATAGTAATGTAGCATGAGGCTGTATATTCTACAATATTTACATTTTTGGTAAACTCATTTAATGAATCCAAGCTCTGCACGCTGCGATAACATGCACTGCATTGCTGCATTCACACAATTTCACTTTAACAATGAGATAAACCAAGTTCAGAAATATTCCTTTATCCCAACTGTTTTGCAAATCTATGTACATTACAAACTGTATAATTTATTCGGTTCTGATATCGCTGTTTTACTAACCTGACAGCTTATTATTCTAAATAGGAAATCTTCATTTTGTTTGCAAATATTAAAGAGTATAACTACCAGCAAAAATGAGTCCTTACATTTAAAGAGCACCTGTCATTTCAGATCCATCATGGCAACGCCTGTTAGCGGGCATCCACTCACCTGCTGCCGTCACGTGCCTCACCTTGTTGTGTCACTGCCGCATCACCAGCCATCCCATTAAAGTGAATGGGACTGTCGGTGAGTCAACAGCGGGTCGGAGGAGGAGTTGCTGCGGGACAGAGAAGACAGTTGCGCTTTAAAAATTATGATTTAATTTGTTGGATTTAAATTAAGCCTTTTTACTAGTGATTTAAATCCGGATTTAAATCCGGATTTAAATCAAATCCACCCTGCTTTTTTTTTGTTGGTGGTATCTCCAGAATTGCAAGCTGCCCATTCCATACGCACTAATGCACCCTCATACCATCTGAGATGCAGGCTTTAGCACAGAGCACTGATAACAAGCCAGAAGGTCCATCTCCTCTTTAGCCTGGAGGATTCAGAGCCCAATATCTTCAACTTTTCTATGCTCGCAGATCTCCCTCCAATTACTCTGACACAGTGAGCTCTCCCTCAAGTCCCCTAATGTTGGATTGCACACAAACTCTCAAGTATGCAAACACTTGATAAACAATTCAAAAAATTGTATTTTGCTCTAAAATATTTTTGTTTGCAATATGTTTTTATTCAAAAGTTTAACAAATTTCTTAGGATACAAATCGTATATCAGTACAGAAAGATCCATGGTGCTGTAATGAAAAAACAATTATAACGGTATTTACAGTTGGGTTAGGCTACTGTCCGCTTGGGCCTGAGCGGAATAATAACTTCTCTGCAATGTTAGATCAAGTTGTAGCGGCTTTAACATAGCTCAAGATCAGACCAAAGGTGGTTAGGTACTTGGGAGTCATTTTACATAGCTCCCACATTGGTGTCAAGAAATGAGAGGCTCCAGGACTCTCCATAAGGTAAATTGAACATAAAAGAGAAAAGAAGAGTGAAAAGAAGAGAAAAAAATTAAGACGAGGAGAAGAGTCAAAAGGTCAGAAATCCAAAGCATGAGTCATTGCCCTCAGCCTAGGCCGCCCACTATCCAGAACTGGAGATTATGGGTCTTGGGAGGTACTTAATCCAGGGGGACCACACCCTGTCAAATCTGGCTTGTCTGTCTGTCTTTAGGGATGCTGGTCAATTTTTCATTGACCATGATTAAAAGAAGGTTTATGTTTTACTAGTGCAAGACTGACCACTGGGGTTTTCCATGCTCGAGCTACTGTAATTTTAGCTGCTGAAAAAAATAAAGATGAGAGTTCGGAGATGTCTAGGGGTCTCGTCCAGCAGGTCCGCAAACAGTGCAGTCTTAGGATTTTTAGGTAGATTTTGTCCTGTCATTGAATAGACCAGCGTGAATATTCTGATCCAAAAGCGCTGGACCTTGGGACAGGACATCCAGACATGGAACATGGTACCCTCTTGCCTGCATCCTCTGAAGCAAAAGGGGTGAAGTGCGGGGTACAATCTCGCCAGAACCAGGTACCACCTGGACAGCACCTTGTAATTCTCTTCCACCAGGGAAGTATTGAGTATTCCCTTGTGCACCATGGTCGATCACTGCCCCCAAACCTCCTCCTCTATAGTCTTGCTTAGATTTAAATCCCATGCTGTTTGGTATGAAGGTTTAGTCTGTTGAAGAGGGCATAGAGCTCCGAGATAATTTGCACATCGTGTCCCAGAGACGCAGGGAGTGGGATAAAGAAGGACTCAAATCGGCCCAACGTTCTGTTGCAGTGAGGAACTAACCTGCGCTTCCAACCGTACCCAGTAAGGTTGGTATGTCAGAGAAATTTGGTATAGTTGTACCAGTTGAGCAGCCCTATAGTACCTCAAGTAGTGAGGAACTCCCAGTCCACCTCTTCACTTGGAGATATAGAGAGTGGAGTGAGCCACCCTACATCCACTACCAACCCAAATTAATTAGTAAACCAGCGATTGAAGTTTTTTAAAGAATGTGAATAGTATTTGAATCAGCAATTCAGATACCATTCACAGGGAGTACCGTCATCTTAATGGCCGCTGTTCTACCCATCCAGGAAAGATCATGTATCTGCCAGTTCTTTAATTCTTGTTCAATGGAGTTATAAAGGGGGTATAATTAACTTGAAACAGTGTGGGAATGTTCAGAGTGAGTTTAATTCCAAGATAAGGGAGTGCTTGTGTGCACCATTTAAAGGTAAAAAGACTGCTGTACTGCATCCCGTACCAAGTCAGGAAGATTTATGTCCAACGCTTCCGATTTAGATTTATTAACTCGCAGTCCTGAGACAGTTTCAAACCAAGAAAGTGTTGCAAATAAATTGGTCAGAGTTGTGATGGGATCTGGTATAAATAACAAATCATAGCAAAGAAAGCACATTTACAAGTCTTGCCACCTCTAGCGACACCATAAATGTTGGGGTTAGCACGAATGGTTGCAGCCAATGATTCTATTGCCAGAATAAAAAGCAAAGGCGAGAGAGGGCATCCCTGCCTAGCTCCTCTCATCTGTAAAAGAGCCGATTTATGCCCATATGCAAGAATGTTAGCCGAAGGATTTGAGTATAATGTGCCAATAAGACTTAAAAATTTTGGTCCGTATTGCTATCGTATCAATACGTGGAAGAGGAAGGGCCAGGAAATTGAGTAAAACGCCTTGTGAAGGTCCAATGACAGACAGCAGCATTCCTCGCCTAGCGCCTACCTCATCCCAATTAGAGCGTAAGATAGAGATCAGGTCTATGGACCATCGAATCTGATCAGCAGCTTGCCACCCCGTAACAAATCCCACTTGGTCCATGTGGATATATTTCACCAAAAAGGTATTAAAAATTGGTTTGCATATAAAATCGGTTTGCATATACTTTTGTGAGTAGTTTCAAGTCGCTATTGATCAGTGATCGAGCGATAGTTTGCCACATCACTATGATCCTTATCTGGCTTAGGGATTTAGACTTCTATGGGCTCTATTAGAGTCTGCATCGAGTGATACCCCGTTGCGAATAGTAAAGAATTTTAGTAGATGTGGTTCCAACAGTGGAGCAAACTTCTTATAATAAGAGGCTGAGAAGCCATCCGGCCCTGGGGTCCTGGATGCATTAGCCTGATTGCAGCCAGTATTTCTGCTAGTTATTTCCCCCTCCAAGATCTCACAGTGAGAATCCGGAAAAGATGGGAAAGCCACAGCCTTAAAAAAAAATACCTAGTTAGACTTACCAGTGACAGTATTTCTAAGAGCCTTTCAGGACAACCCTGGAGAGAGCACAGCTCCGCCCACTTTGAGGAAACACTTGTAAATTCCTTTAAAACTCCTCCTCTTCCACCATGGCCTCAGTTATTGTTACCTCCGGCAAACTGGAGGATAAAGCACAGAGAACACAAACAAACCATGACAGATACTTGTATCATCTCTAAACATAGAAAACACAAGGGAGGGAACTAGGAGTTGTCCTGAAAGGCTCTTAGAAATACCAGTAAGTCTAACTAGGTATTTTCTCCAGTCGCCTTTCAGGACAACCCTGGAGAGGATAAACGAGAAGCTTACACTAGGGTGGGACCACTGCCTGCAGTACCTTCCTGCCGAAGGCTTGATCCGCAGCTGACAGTAAGTCCAGTCTGTAGTGCCGAAGGAAAGTTGAGTAACTTGACCACGTGGCCGCCTTGCAGATCTGGTCAGGCGTAGCACAGGCCCTCTCGGCCCAAGACACTGCTGTTGCCCTAGTGGAGTGGGCAGCAATTCCGGAGGGAGGAGATTCTCCTCTAGCTTTGTAGGCCTCCGAAGTTGCCTCTCTAAGCCACCTACCTAAAGTACTTTTAGAGGCTTTTTCCCCTTTCCTAGGACCTGGAAAGACTACAAACAGAGCATTCGTCTTTCTGAATTCCCTGGTAATTGTCAGCAAATGGAGAAGACACCTTCTTATATCTAGGGTATGAAAGGCCTCCTCACCTGTGTTAGTAGGGTTGGAGGAAAAGGTGGGCAACACTATTTGTTGGGTACGATGAAATTCTGAAGAGACCTTGGGAAGAAAAGCTGGGTCTATCTGCAGAACTACCCTATCAGGAAAAATCTTTAGAAAAGGCTCTGTAACCGCCAGAGCCTGTAACTCACTTACCCATCTAGCTGACGTAATGGCTACTAAGAAAATTGTTTTTAAAACTAAATTTTTTAAACAAGAATCCTTAAGAGGTTCAAACGGAGCTCCCGTTAAACCTTGTAGGACTATGGATAAATCCCAACTGGAAAAATTCCTAAGGGGAACTGGCCTATTCCGTGCCATTGCCCTGAAAAACCTGGAAATTAAAGTTTCCCTGGAAAGGGTTTTTTCTAAATAAACAGAAAGGGCCCCCGCCTGTGTCTTCAGGGTGCTGGCTGCCAAACCTTTCTCCATTCCTTCATGGAGAAATTCAAGTACTGTACTAGTACTTTTACCTGGAACCCCCTAGAAGTACTAGGAGTTGTACTTTTTCCAGACTTTAAGATAAATGGCCCTAGTCACTTCCTTCCTACTGGAGAGAAGGGTCCTCACTAGTCCCTCAGACAAACCTTTAGCCTTTAAGAGGTCCTCCTCAGAAACCAGGCGGTTAACTGTAGCCTGCCTCTGAATGGACCACAGATCCCTGCGTCAGAAGGTCCTGCCTGACTGGTAGTCTCCACGGGGTTCTGTGGCTAGATTTAGAAGAGCCGAGAACCAGGGTCTTTTTGGCCAGAAAGGTGTGATCAAAATCATGCTGGTCTTTTCTTCCCTGAATTTCCTCAGGACCACCGGTATTAGAGGAAAGGGGGGAAAGGCATAGCACAGACGGTAATGCCAAGGATGGGCTAGTGCGTCTAAACCTATGGCCTGAACTTCTCGGTGAAGAGAATAGTATTTTTGGACCTTGCAGTTTTGTTGATTCGCAAATAGGTCCACCTGGGGGAAGCCCCAAGTACTGGCGATCATCAGGAAAACCTCCTGATTTAAGCTCCATTCCGCTTCCACCAGTCTCTTCCTGCTGAGTAGATCTGCCCAAAGATTCAGAGAGCCCTTTAGGTGGACTGCTGAGAGGGAGGCCACGCTTTTTTTCTGCCCAATGCGAATAGTTGCCTGGCTAACTCCATGAGACCCCTGCTCCTGGTCCCCCCCTGTTTTAGGACATATGCCACTGTTGTCATATTGTCTGACAGGACATGCACATGCTGTCCCTCTACTACGTGCTGAAAAGCCTGAAGGGCCAGCGACACAGCCTTGAGTTCTCTCCAGTTCGAAGACCTCCGAGACTCTGCCTTGGACCAAGTCCCTTGGACCGTCAGCCCCTCTAGATGGGCTCCCCAACCCCAAGCACTCGCGTCTGTCGTCAGGCACTTGTCTAGCGGCCAGAACCAGGGAAGACCCCTTGTGAGGTTGGCTGTGTTTCGCCACCACCACAGGGCACGTTTTACTTTTGAGGTGAGGCTGAATTTCCTTTCTAGTGAAACCTGATGAGACCAGACCTGCAGAATCTCTGCCTGGAGAGGTCTTGCATGAAACTGGGCCCACTGGACGGCTGGGATGGAGGCTGTAAGGAGACCTAACACCCTCATGGCTGAACGGACTGAAATCACCTGATTCGTCTGAATTTGCTTTACTGCCGTCAGGATTTTCTCCACTTTTTCTTGCGGGAAGAAAAACTTTTTTTGCAGGGTAGAGTTGATCGTGTACCCTAGAAAAACTACTTCCTGGCTTGGAACTAGGTTCGATTTCTCCAGATTGAGAAGCCACCCTAAGTCCTCGAGGTGAGCCTGTGCTATCTGAAGATTTGACAGCACCTGTTCCCTGGAGTCCGCAAAAAATAGGAGATCGTCCAGATATGGAACCACCGAGATTCCCCTCATTCTCAGTGGTACCAGGGCTTCCGCCATGACCTTGGTGAAGATCCTGGGGGAGGACGACAGCCCGAACGGCAAGGCCCTGAATTGTAGGTGCCAGACTGATGACCCTAGATTCACTGCCAACCTGAGGAACCTTTGGGCGATCGGGACATGTAGATAGGCATCCCTCAGATCCAGGGAGGCCATGAAGCAGTTTTTGGATAACAACCTTGTTATTGTATGGATTGTATCCATGCGGAAGTGCTTGTATCGTATTGACCGATTCAGAATTTTCAGATTCAGTATCAATCGATATTTGCCTGAGAGTTTTCTCACTAGGAAGAAGTGTGAATAAAACCCATGGCCTTCCTGGTCCTTCGGAACCTGGACAATCACCTCCTGTTAAATCAGATCCTCCAAAAGGCTCCTCATGGCTGAGGCTTTGTCTTGGTCCCTTGGAAGGGCCGTGATGTAAAATCTGCTTGGGGGGCATGTTGGAAAACTCCAGGCTGTATCCCTGCGCCACAATGTTCCTCACAAACTGACTTGAGGAACATTGGCTCCATTGTGGAAGGAAGGCGGACAACCTTCCTCCCACTGGAGCAGAGTAGTCACTTATCTTTGGGGGGTTGACTGGAGGGGGTTTTGAACAGAATTCCTCCTTTACCTCTACCCTTCTGGGGGTTCCAGCGACTTTTGCTGTCCTCCCCACCCTTACGGGACTGTTGAATAGGACGAAAATTCCTTTTGCCTGTTTTCTTGGAAGGAAAGGCCTTCTTTTTGTCTGCTGTTCTGTCCAGAACTGTTTCCAGCTCTGGCCCAAACAGCAGATCCCCTGAAAAGGGCAGACCACACAACCTAACCTTGGAGGCTGTGTCCCCTGACCACGTTTTAAGCCAAACAGCTCTCCTGGCGGAATTCACCAGGGCCGCAGATCTGGCTGCCATTTTGATGGACTCAGCAGAGGCATCAGCCATATACTTCACCGCTCTAAGGATTAGCGGAAAGGATTCCACCAAATCCTTATGCGGTGTGCCTGCTTCCACGTGGCTTTCCATAGCTGGTTTGAGGCTGGCAGACGCAGAATCCCATGCTCTCTTTAAAAGGAGTATCTGCTCTTTTATCCATGGCATCTTTGAGCACCCCCATGTCCTCAAAGGCCAGGTCTGTCCTACGCGATACCTGTGAAAAGGCTGCGTCCACACATGTTTTTTTGTTCCACACCTCTGACTCTCGTCAAAGGGAAAGCGTCTTTTCTGGCTCTTAGAAAGGAAAGGACCCCTCTCTGGTTCCTTCCATTCTTTTTTAACCGTGTCTGACAACACTCTGTGGACAGACAGCTGGACCTTTTCCTCCTGGATGTCCAGGGTCGTATAGATAGCCCTCAGGAGGTCATCTACCTCCTCTAAAGACAGCTTGTACCTGGAACCACGGCTGTCATCCTCCTTCTACCTCCTCCTCTGAATCTCTGAGGGAAGGGAGAGTACTTGCCCCTTCGTCCCCTGAGTCCGCCACCTCCCTCTGCCTGGAGGTGGATGCTTTAGGACTTGCTGGTGGTTTGCTGGCTACCGCCCTGACCTGCTGGACTGTGAACCAACAGTCTTGACGAGCTTGCCATCTCTCGCACTGAAGAAAATAGCTCGCCGTATTGCTGAGAGGACTCCTCCTCCGTTAACTCCTTGAAACAAGACCTACATAAAGCCTTCTGCCAAGATTCACGCAAAGGGTTCTTGCACGCAGGGCATCTCTTTTGGCCTGGAGGGTTTGCTCTCCTAACTTTCCCTGAAACCGTTTCCTAGGGACAGAAATAAAGCTTGTTTACTGCTAATCCTAGTGCTAACATATACCACCACCAGAAAAAAAAGGAACCACCTGTGTGCAGCAACCACCTAAACTACAGGTCTGAAGGAAGTGACCTCTGACCCTGTAGTGACAGGACCCCCCCCCCCCCCTTAGGGAGGAAAGAAACAACCAAACAGGAGAAAAAACAGCCCATAAGGAAAAGAATCAAAAGCACCATTGTGCCCCTCTTACCTGGGCCTGACCGGTGCTTGGGGTGCCTGTCTCCACCGTTGCTGCAGATCTCTCATCCATCGTGTTGCAGAGAGCGCATCGGGGCGAATGAATAAAACAGACGCTTTTTAAATTTCCCGGGCTCAGCGTCACTACGCACGCCGGAAGCGGAAGCACCAGCCTGTAGACCCGCCCCCTGACCCTTGCGTTCCAGGCGTCCGGAACCACAGTCGCCCCGCCCGTGCAAAATTCAAACGGCCCCCGGGGTACAGATGCCTCGACTCCCTGCCGGCCACTGCTCCCGTGAGCTGGAGAAGGTCGGGGACTCCGGACCCCCCCCGCTCGTACTAGGAGGGGGCTGGGATGGTCTGCTGCCAAAAAAAACAGCTCAAGGTAGGCTTACCTCCCCTCCACCTGGAGAGAACGCAGCCCTGGTTCCCACAAGTGCTTCCATCCATGGCGGAGGAAACACAATAACTGAGGCCATGGTGGAAGAGGAGGAGTTTTAAAGGAATTTACAAGTGTTTCCTCAAAGTGGGCGGAGCTGCGCTCTCTCCAGGGTTGTCCTGAAAGGCGACTGGAGAAAAAGTCATCCAGGGCCCCGGGTGGGGGGGCCTTCCTGTTTAGAGTATAGGGAGGAATAGTAGGAATGGAATAATTATGTTATAATCAGCGGGTTCGGCGTCAAGTTTCCATTGGGCTGTCTAAGTTTAGGGAGTACAGTTCGACGAGTTCTGCATAGTACCAGGCTTATCCTTCAGAGTGTAGAAGAAAGCCTGGGTCCACCCAAGGCTTTTTTCCGCTTTAGTTGTCAAACAAAGGTTTGATTCTAACCGAGCGGAATTTATTTTGTCTCCAAGGTCTAGGTCGGGGCGTTATTTGTGCTGGGTCAAGGTCGGTCAATTCCCGTTCTTTGTCCCTTACTATTGAGTTAGCGTGTTTTTTAATTCAGGATGCTATTTGTATGAGATAGCCTTCAATTGTGGCCTTGTGGGCTGCCCAATTAGTCACAGGGAAAGTGTCCTGTGAGTTATTAAAAGGAGAAATATTCAGCGAAACGCTGTTTCACGTCAAAACAGGACGGAAGGGTTACTCATTTATTCTCCAGTGAGCGGGACCCCTGGCATCTTGCAAGGTTTAAATATAAAGGAATTTCGCGCAATGATCGCTAAAAGTGTGTGTAAATAAATCTAAAAAGCAATATGGATAATGACCAGTAGTCGGCGCTGGTACTGGTGAGAGGTGGTGATCAATCAATAGATATAGAGTAAAAATAAATATTCGTGACTAACAGTGTAAATTACACATATAAATAAATATACACATCTAAGTGACTAGCATTAAATATAGCAAATATCTAAAGTGTCATGTGCATAAATACCTAATAAACTGTGCATCAAGTTGTGCGACAATCAATGTGCAAAAAATAGTGTAAATCCGTGACTGGTATAAAACAAGTAAAAAACAAGTAAAAAACAGCACACAGTTTAAAAATAAAATCAATGAAAATAATATATATGAATATATATATTAAAGGAATCAATGATAAAAAATGAAAAATAAAATGAAAAATAAAATAAAAGTAAAAATAAAAATTGTGAATAAGTGATAAAAAAGATTTAAATAATAAGTTCATATGGTCCCAGAATGGATAAAAAATTAATAAAATACAGCAGAGTCCAAATTAATCCGTCCGATCCTGTTAGTGACCTGCTGTGTGGTCAGACACAGCCGTCTCCTGGATCCTACAATAATAATAAATTTAATATTGCCAGTTCATCCAAATGGTCAACACTTGCTGGATGGTTTTGATAAAGGACGGTAAAGATTGGGTAAATGTTTGGTCCTGGTTTTCACATTTTATATCCACTCACTGGTCTCTCAGAACTCTCACCTTAAAGATGAAAAAATATAGCCTTTCATGGGTCTCCTATAGCCCAGATAGTGTAAATTCAAATGTTCAGCAAACGTTGTAAGAGTAAAAAAACTTCTCCTTTAAGGGCGTTTAAATCCTGCAATGCTCAGTGTCAATGACACAGTGCCAGGGAAAAGAACAAAGGGAAGCCTCCACTAGTGTAATATTTTCAATAAGTATTAAAAATATTTATTAAATAGCAGGTGGACTCTTACATAAAATCAAATAAAAACAGGCATTTGTAGGTAAAGATAGTTTTCAGGCGTTCTCAGCGCCTTCTCACGTCTCCTTCGTATGCTCCTCTGCCTACGGCCACTCCCTACGCGTTACAACACGTCACGTGTCTTCATCTGGGGAACCGGATTGGCTGTATGATGTTACTATACATGACGTGAGACCGGAAATAGATTTTCGGCCATCTTTGTTGTGGTCCGATGTATGGTCGAAAGCGGCCATTTTACTGGTGGTATGGTGTTGTTATTATGGCGGCCATTTTCTTGGTGGTGTGGTATACTATAGTGGCGGCCATTTTCTTAGGGCTAGATATATTCTTATACGGCGGCCATACTTCTGTAGCGCTACACCGTTCTGCAGCGGGACAACTAGTGTTCACTCTGGGTTGTTTACATCTGGAGAGGGGATAGTATGTATTTATAGTCCCTCATATGTTTGCGGTCTAGCTGTACTGTATTTATGGATAGTCCTGCTGTAGTTAAAACATCCCGGACTAGGTGCATATATATCAGTGGCGGCATTCATGTGGACTAGTCCATATTTGGGGTAATAGTCAATATCGCCAAGTGGATAAATACAATGGATACTGTGTAAGGCATAGATGATAAATGCATCTTTAAAATGGAATACAATTTGGTAAGGGGATAATCATATGTTTAAAATCATGTATATGTAAATGGATAACCATATACATATGTATTGTATTTCCAGAGTTCATTTGAAATTAAAATTATATATATATATATATATATATATATATATATATATATATATATATAAAAATTATATATGTATAAAGGTATAATGGTAAACACATAAAAGTGTGCATATATAGATACGTACATGAATATATATGGAAAATGAATAAAATACTATATATGCTAAATGGAGCGAGAGAAAGCCTTGAGGTACCGATACAGTTTTCAGTACGTTGTAGGAGTGGGTATCGGTTATTTATTATGCTATACTTCACCATAAAAAATGAGTAAATAAATAGATGGAGAATCCTGGTGTCATCTTTTAAAGTTGGATGTGTTGTATAGTCATGTGATACTGCTTTATATTCCAACGTATATGTGTTCTGTGTATCCATTTAATGAGATGGATCAGTATGGCTATAGATGGTGGTAATAATAGTCCAATGCAGGTGTATATTGATATTTGTTATGGAGATAATACTCTCATATCAATATCGAGATAAAATATGGTGGTATATGATGTCCCGCATATGGATTTCCTTGTTGAATAGTACGAGAAATGTGGTTTTCAATGGTGAGGGATAGACTTAGAAGTTGCTTAAAAAGCAGTTCAAGTCGAACTCGACATTCAGTCCTCCAGGGGTGAGGGTCCGCATAGTATGGATCCACTTTGATTCTTTTTGACTAATTGTGTTAGTGGATCCATACTATGCTGCGGACCCTCACCCCTGGAGGACTGAATGTCGAGTTCGACTCGAACTGCTTTTTAAGCAACTTCTAAGTCTATCCCTCACCATTGAAAACAACATTTCTCGTACTATTCAACAAGGAAATCCATATGCGGGACATCATATACCACCATATTTTATCTCGATATTGATATGAGAGTATTATCTCCATAACAAATATCAATATACACCTGCATTGGACTATTATTACCACCATCTATAGCCATACTGATCCATCTCATTAAATGGATACACAGAACACATATACGTTGGAATATAAAGCAGTATCACATGACTATACAACACATCCAACTTTAAAAGATGACACCAGGATTCTCCATCTATTTTTTATTTACTCATTTTTTTATTGTGAAGTATAGCATAATAAATAACCGATACAGTTTTCAGTATGTTGTAGGAGTGGGTATCGGTTATTTATTATGCTATACTTCACAATAAAAAATGAGTAAATAAAAAATAGATGGAGAATCCTGGTGTCATCTTTTAAAGTTGGATGTGTTGTATAGTCATGTGATACTGCTTTATATTCCAACGTATATGTGTTCTGTGTATCCATTTAATGAGATGGATCAGTATGGCTATAGATGGTGGTAATAATAGTCCAATGCAGGTGTATATTGATATTTGTTATGGAGATAATACTCTCATATCAATATCGAGATAAAATATGGTGGTATATGATGTCCCGCATATGGATTTCCTTGTTGAATAGTACGAGAAATGTTGTTTTCAATGGTGAGGGATAGACTTAGAAGTTGCTTAAAAAGCAGTTCGAGTCGAACTCGACATTCAGTCCTCCAGGGGTGAGGGTCCGCAGCATAGTATGGATCCACTAACACAATTAGTCAAAAAGAATCAAAGTGGATCCATACTATGCGGACCCTCACCCCTGGAGGACTGAATGTCGAGTTCGACTTGAACTGCTTTTTAAGCAACTTCTAAGTCTATCCCTCACCATTGAAAACCACATTTCTCGTACTATTCAACAAGGAAATCCATATGCGGGACATCATATACCACCATATTTTATCTCGATATTGATATGAGAGTATTATCTCCATAACAAATATCAATATACACCTGCATTGGACTATTATTACCACCATCTATAGCCATACTGATCCATCTCATTAAATGGATACACAGAACACATATACGTTGGAATATAAAGCAGTATCACATGACTATACAACACATCCAACTTTAAAAGATGACACCAGGATTCTCCATCTATTTATTTACTCATTTTTTATGGTGAAGTATAGCATAATAAATAACCGATACCCACTCCTACAACGTACTGAAAACTGTATCGGTACCTCAAGGCTTTCTCTCGCTCCATTTAGCATATATAGTATTTTATTCATTTTCCATATATATTCATGTACGTATCTATATATGCACACTTTTATGTGTTTACCATTATACCTTTATACATATATAATTTTTATATATATATATATATATAATTTTAATTTCAAATGAACTCTGGAAATACATTACATATGTATATGGTTATCCATTTACATATACATGATTTTAAACATATGATTATCCCCTTACCAAATTTTATTCCATTTTAAAGATGCATTTATCATCTATGCCTTACACAGTATCCATTGTATTTATCCACTTGGCGATATGGACTATTACCCCAAATATGAACTAGTCCACATGAATGCCACCACTGATATATATGCACCTAGTCCGGGATGTTTTAACTACAGCAGGACTATCCATAAATACAGTACAGCTAGACCGCAAACATATGAGGGACTATAAATACATACTATCCCCTCTCCAGATGTAAACAACCCAGAGTGAACACTAGTTGTCCCGCTGCAGAACGGTGTAGCGCTACAGAAGTATGGCCGCCGTATAAGAATATATCTAGCCCTAAGAAAATGGCCGCCACTATAGTATACCACACCACCAAGAAAATGGCCGCCATAACAACAACACCATACCACCAGTAAAATGGCCGCTTTCGACCATACATCGGACCACAACAAAGATGGCCGAAAATCTATTTCCGGTCTCACGTCATATATAGTAACATCATACAGCCAATCCGGTTCCCCAGATGAAGACACGTGACGTGTCGTAACGCGTAGGGAGTGGCCGTAGGCAGAGGAGCATACGAAGGAGACGTGAGAAGGCGCTGAGAACGCCTGAAAACTATCTTTACCTACAAATGCCTGTTTTTATTTGATTTTATGTAAGAGTCCACCTGCTATTTAATAAATATTTTTAATACTTATTGAAAGTACTACACTAGTGGAGGCTTCCCTTTGTTCTTTTCCCTGGCACTGTGTCATTGACACTGAGCATTGCAGGATTTAAACGCCCTTAAAAGGAGAAGTTTTTTACTCTTACAACGTTTGCTGAACATTTGAATTTACACTATAGGAGACCCACGAAAGGCTATATTTTTTCATCTTTAAGGTGAGAGTTCTGAGAGACCAGTGAGGGGATATAAAATGTGAAAACCAGGACCAAACATTTACCCAATCTTTACCGTCCTTTATCAAAACCATCCAGCAAGTGTTGACCATTTGGATGAACTGGCAATATTAAATATTATTATTATTGTAGGATCCAGGAGACGGCTGTGTCTGACCACACAGCAGGTCACTAACAGGATCGGACGGATTAATTTGGACTCTGCTGTATTTTATTAATTTTTTATCCATTCTGGGACCATATGAACTTATTCATTGATTCCTTTAATATATATTTTTTATTCATATATATTATTTTCCTTGATTTTATTTTTAAACTGTGTGCTGTTTACTTGTTTTATACCAGTCACGGATTTACACTATTTTTTGCACATTGATTGTCGCACAACTTGATGCACAGTTTATTAGGTATTTATGCACATGACACTTTAGATATTTGCTATATTTAATGCTAGTCACTTAGATGTGTATATTTATTTATATGTGTAATTTACACTGTCACGAATATTTATTTTTACTCTATATCTATTGATTGATCACCACCTCTCACCAGTACCAGTGCCGACTACTGGTCATTATCCATATTGCTTTTTAGATTTATTTACACACACTTTTAGCTATCATTGCGCGAAATTCTTTTATATTAATCTCTATTTTTGTGTATTTGTGAACACGCCACATTTTGCCGCACAGCACCATCATTTTCTTATTGTAGACTATCTGAACACTCCAAGTAGCGCGAGGGACACATATTTACACATCTTGCAAGGTTTCACATGTGGTCCAAAGCAATGAGTGATCTGACCAAGTCACCTCCCCCATTTTACTGGACCAAAAAAAGAGGTACATTAGTAGGGTTTGTGAAGAAGTGGTCAATTCTGGAATAGGTATTGTAGACATGGGAAAAGAACGTATAATCCTTCCTGGATGGGTTTAACTCTCTCCAAACGTCAATTGGGTAATGGTAGTGTAACATTTTGGCCAACTTAAATCTAACTTTGGGAAAACGTTGTGGAGCAGACGAATGCCTCCTGGTTTTGTCAAAGATAGAGTCTAAGGCTACGTTGGAGTCTCCTCCAAAGAGAACTCCTCCTAGGTCAGGGGAACAGTGTACAATAATTTTCAAAAGAAGGGTAGTTGGCCTGTGTTGGGTGCATAGTAAGAGATTAAGGTAATGGGGGAGCCCTCCAGGTGTCCCACTAGTGCCAGGCCCCTGTCCTCCGGGCCACTAACCTGCTTCTCCAGTGATAAAGAGACCCGCTTGGAGAAACATATTGGCACACCCCCAGTCTTACCCGGGCCATTTGCTAGGTAAAAATGAGGGTAGTAGTGGTGTAGAATATTAGGGTTGTAATTCAGGGGAAAATGTGTTTCCTGAAGCAAAAGCATATCTGCGTGTAGGAATTTGTAGTGTTGAAAAGCCATTCTACGTTTAACTGGAGAATTAAATCCCAGGACATTATGCATAAAAAATTTAAAGGGAAGGCCTGCAGTCTAGTTCACCATGGTGCACTCAGGAAAAACAGTAAACTCTCTCACCAATACTTCAGAGGATGGTTTGCGGAACCGTCTAACTGGTGAAGTTCAACTAGAAGTCAGGGTCCAGGACCGAGGGACTCCGGAGTAAGTGAAGATTTGAGGAAAGAAAGAAGGTGAGGGAGAGAGAAGGAATAAGTTGTACAATCAGAACAGGTATTGTCCTACAAAATGCAAGGAACAATATTAGAACAAATTACTTAGACTATTATCAATAACCAAACTATAACAAGGAAAAAGGGGTATAGACCCCTTGTCAATAAGTATCAGCCCTGGGTTGGACCCAGAGCCAGGTTTGATCCCAGTCCCCTCAACAAGGAAGGGGGACAAAATCAAACAGGGCAGATGACAACTGCCGCTGGCCACTAACACACCCTTAAATCATTAACTTCAAACCATAAATTTTTAAACGAGGAGCGGAAGTGTCTTTGTGGTTGTACACAAAACTAAGATAGTGCTTGTTTATAAGAGAGAGCTTCCTTCCTTCTTAAAGATAACAGAAAACTTAGGAGCCATCAGAAGATGTTCCAACTGTGATCCCGCCCTAGGATCAATTGGGGGAAATTAGCGTCAAAGATAGCTTGCAACTTCCCAAAAGGGACCACGATGGTCGTCGTCATCATGGAGGTCTAGCCTTGAGCTTGGCCTTGCTTCTTGTGGAAAGCCACACCTGGGATAGAGGGCTCTGTAAGGGCCTGCTGTTTGAAGGTTTGGATTGTAGGGTATGAGGGGAACCCTCCAGGTTCAGTGGAGATCAGGCCCAGGCTTTTCAGCAATGGTTTAGCCTTCAGGGAAAGTCGAGAAGGCGCTTTTTTGTTACGGAAGGTGAAGTTTAGTCGTAATGGAAAGGCCCAATGATATTTGATATTGTTAGCAATGAGTGCATGTAGCAAGGGTTTCAGTGCTCTGTGTTTTTGTACAGTAGCAGGCGCGATGTCGGCAAAAATCTGGATAGAGTGATCTCTCAGTTGCAAGTCTGCAATCTCTCTAGCCATCACTCTTTCCTTCACTGCATAGTAATGAGGTTATACTAGGATGTCTCGTAGTAGACCATCCGACCGGGGTGCAGTCAGGGCCCTATGGGCTCGATCTAGTTCCATTCTGTGGGGAGGTATTCCAGAATAAGGTGCAAAATCAAATTCTTTAACTATGGCCTCAGTTTCAGGAATACCGCAGACCCTGAAGTTGTAGCAACGAGGTCGTCAATATTGTTCAAGACGTCATCCGGTCTCTTATGGCTATTATCTATACAGTCAGTGTTTTTGGTTGGTCCTGGTAATAGTGTCATCTAGCCTGCTTTCCAGGGTTCCTATGCGGGTTCCCAATTCATGGAACTCACATTTCCGGTCAGAGGTTATGCGTTTACCAGCCTTTTCCAAGCTCTGGTCAAGCAGTGCTGAAAATCTGGCCAGGAGTATGGGGTCTCCAGAATATTCAGTGAGCAGCCTGCACATTGGATGCATAAGGAGGGCTACTATCTGGGCTCCCCTGGCTGAACAACATGTCCCCCAGAGCCCTGTCTACGTAAGATTGTGAGGAGAATATAACCCTTTGATGACAGTGAAGCTGCCCGGGAGGTCACCTCATTTGTCTCACCTGCAGGGCTGTGTGGTGAGGCATCCTCAAGTTGTGGCTGCTGCTTGTGTGTGAGCCGTGCTGTTGCCACCATCTTGATTTTACAGGCACCCTCCGGTCTGTGTTCCAGCAGCAGGGGCAAATTAGGCTTATCCCAAGCTGTAGATCGGGTTTCCGGACATCGGGTATCAGAGCGGACCGATTGTTGCGGTGGGTGGGATTGTTGGCTGCCCAGGCGTGAGGTGAGCAAGCCGGCGGAGAGCGGAGTTAAGGCTTGAAGGTACAGGCCCTCTCCAGTCCATGTTCTAGCGGCTTCTGTGGGGGCAATTTTGGCTCTTCCCAAACTGTGGATCGGTCCCCAGGACAGCGGAGTGGGCTATTTGTAGCGGTGGGCGGGATGGCCAACTACCCAGGTGTGAGGCGAGCAGGCCGGCGGGAGTGTGAGGGTTCACATGTCGGCCATCCCCGCCTCATGCATGCGCCCTTCGTTTAAAATATTTAACCCTTACACACATCTATTAGTAAGTAGAAGTTAGCAGTAAAATATTGTAGCAAACACATTATCTATGAGAAAGGCTCTATGGATAATAGAAAACCTATTTTGCTAAATATTGTAAATAAGATAGGGCAGAATAAAACCAAGGGTGGGATTGGTCACCCCGACCTCCAAAAATACTATTGGGCAAGTCAGTTGACCAGAGTAGTGGACTGGTCCAAGCCTTCTTGAAAATGCCATTGGCGTCTTCCCCTTGTTTTCAGCTCGTTCACTGTAAATTGGTGCAGATCTCCCACCATCAATTGATCTAGGTCTCCATATAGAACCTTTGGCTCACATGTAATGCATATCATCTTTTTTCTGTTCCTGGGCCCCTAACACCACTTTGACTCAACCCAGACTTTGTGACATGATTGAGCCAAGTCCTTTCTGGCTATCACGTGGCCACATACTCATACCCAGGCCTACCAATTTTTCCCATCGTTGGAAGTTTATGAAGCGAGACTCATTGGAATCCCGCGTTTTGGAATCGAACATCCTTTTTTGGACCTGCACACAAATCTGACATTACCTGAACGGAACGGGGGATAGACAGGTGTTCAGTGGAGACCAGATGCCTTTCGAGGTGCTATGTACCAGATCTGAGCCTTAAAGACTCTTGGTATCAGGAATCTATCCCCTCTTTTTCTGGACACACACCCCTAACTCTGACAAAGCTTACTCAGAGTTGGAAAGAGATTTCTCCATCTAGAAGAGGATGAATAGGAGGTAATGAATTTGCTTACAGCGGTGGGCCAGAAGTGCAGGGGGTTTACGGCAGGGGGGTGGGGCCAGAAGTGCAGGGGTTTACGGGGGGCAGATGTGCCGGGGGTGACGGGGGGGGCAGATGTGCTGTCTGTTGCTTAAAATATTTTTTTCCAGCAAGAATTCATCTATGTGGTCTTTTATTAAACTCTCCAGTATCTGACTATAGACGTTAAACCAACAGGTGTACAATTACTTGGTAAAGACTGATCCTTTTTTAAATACAGGCACCACATTGGCCCAACACCAATTCAGTGGTACTATCCCAGTCAATGAGTCCCTAAAAATTAGGAATAGCTTTGAAATGACAGAGCCTCATTTATTTAGAATTAGTGGGTGGATGCCATCAGGTCCAGGTGCTTTATCCACCTTTATTCTGTCTAAATATTTCTGGATCATACCACTTTGAGCCATTGTGGATCTTTTGGGGCTGTGTCACTACCACCCCCATTATGGACAGGAGCTCCCCCATGCGCCTTTGTATACACAGAGCTGAGGAAAGTATTTAATAAATTTGCCTTCTCTTTGTCCCCAGTCGCCCACTCCAGATTATTTTGTAAAGGACCTACATGCTCAGTCCTGACCTTTTTTTTTTACCTTTAACCACTTCCCGCCCGGTCAGTGCCCGGGAAGTGGTTCAGTTATCCTGACTGGGCGTCATATGACGTCCTACAGGATAACATGCCGCCGCGCGCTCGTGGGGGCGCGCATCACAGTGATCGGTGGTGTGGCGTGTCAGTCTGACTATACCAATCTCGGTAAAGAGTCTCCGGCGGAGGCTCTTTACCACGTGATCAGCCGTGTCCAATCACGGCTGATCACGATGTAAACAGGAAAAGCCGTTGATCGGTTTTTCCTCACTCGCGTCTGTCTCCTGACAGGGGGTCTGTGCTGATTATCAGCGCAGACCCCCCTCGGATGCCCACACTAGACTACCAGGGAAGCACCCAGAACCACCAGGGAAGTGGGTAACATGTGGATGGCCAGGTATGTAACCCCATGGCCATCCACATGTACAAATGAATGCCCAATCAGTGCCCACAAAGGGGCACCGACTGGCACCATGATGAAAAAAAATTAAATCAGCAATGCCACCCATCAGTGTTATCAGTGCCACCGATCGGTGCCCATCAGTGCCACCCATGAGTGCCCATCAGTACCACCTATCAGTGCCACCTCACCAGTACCACCTCATCGGTGCCCATCAGTGCAGCAATTTCAGTGCCAGTCATTGAAGAACAAAAAAAAAAATACTTATTTACAAAAAAATTTAACAGAAACAAAGAAAAAAAACTTTTTTTTTCACACTTTTAGGTCTTTATTTGTTGCACAAAAAATAAATCGCAGAGGTGATCAAATACCACCAAAAGAAAGCTCTATTTGTGGGAACAAAATTATAAAAAATTTGTTTGTGTACAGTGTTGCATGACCGCGCAATTGTCATTCAAAGTGCGACAGCGCTGAAAGCTGAAAATAAATAAAAACACCCTAGAGAATACTATACTTTGTCACACAAAACACATTTTTGAATAAAAAAAAAAAAAAAAAAAAAAAAAACAGTAAAGTTAACCCAATTTTTTTTTTATATTGTGAAAGATAATGTTACGCCGAGTAAATTGATACCCAACATGTCACGCTTCAAAATTGTGCCCATGAAATGGCAACAAACTTTTACCAGTAAAAATCTCCATAGGCGACGTATTTAAAAAAAAATTAATTCTACAGGTTTTGAGGTACAGAGGAGGTCTAGGGCTAGAATTATTGCTCTCGCTCTATTAAAAGAAAATTGTGTCACTTTTATTCCTATTACAAGGAATGTAACCATCCCTTGTAATATAAAAAAAAAAGCATGACAGGACCTCTTAAATATGAGACCTGGGGTCAAAAAGACCTCAGATCTCATATTTACACTAAAATGCAATAAAAAAAAAAAAATACAAAAATGTTGCTTTAAGAGCTATGGGCGGAAGTGACGTTTTATCGTTGCTTCCACCCTGCAATGGTATGGAAAGGGTGGGGGCCCATCTTTCCTTCACTCGTCTCCATACCAAGCCAGGGAGAGGAGTCATGGTAGCGGCAGAGGGCACGGTGGGGGCCCATCTCCCGATGCCGATAAAATTGATCTTGCTAAGAGACCACTTTTATCTGAAACCAGAACGCTCACTGAAAAAGAGGATACCGTGGTTATGGTAGCTAGCTGCTGCCATAACAATGATATCCCTCTTCAAAGTGCCGATGTATATCGGCGTGAGCCAGTCTGGAAGTGGTAAAAAAAAAAAAAAAAAAAAAGGAAGGTCAGGGCTGAGAATTGAGGCCCTTTACAAAATGGGGTTTGTCCTATCTTTTGCAATCTGTTCATTTTGAATTTTTGCATCCTTGATTTCCTCTTTACATATTCTTTGTAACATTTAAACAGTGACAGAGTTCCTTCATTTTCATATTTTTAAAAAAAGTGCGTCTTTTTTTAGATCTTTTTTTTTTTTTATCCTTGGCCGTGAGCCACATATGTTTTTACAAGGCTAAAGATAAAACCTATTGCCCATGGGAATATACTATTGTTCACATATAGTCTCTTTGAAGAATTACCATTTCCGTTCTGTGTCCATTGATGACAATACTCTCTCTCAGTCTAAGTCTTGGAGAGCAGCCCTCATCCTTGGAAAATTTGTTCTCAATGTTAAAGAGGAAGTAAACCCACTCATCGTTTCTAAACTACTGCCACAGTGGTTATCTATAGAGGATGTACATGCTTCTTGCATGTATCCTTACCTGTCAAATGTCTGCCCTCTGTCTGTTATGAGACCCAAAAAACTGCAGATTCTGTGGGTGGGTCTGTTGTCTGGAGCTCGGTGGGTGGAGTCTTGATGTCAGACTCCCTGCTCACCTTTACACCCCTTGTCAACATGAATTTTCTCCTGTGTATTTCTTACACTGAACTTCTGCTATGATCACTAACATCCAGTCAAAACCCAGAAAAGTAACCACATGACTTCAGCATGCCCAATCATGCTGAGGTGTGGAGCAGCCAATCCTGGGAGAGCTGGAGAAGAAAGATAGGGGGATGAGAATTACACATAATGCCTAAGGCTTTTGTATGAGATGCATAAAATATCTGTCACTCACAGCAGGGGGGGGGGCACTTGGACTGACTGGTATTTCTCTGTGTTTTTATCTCACTGAAAAAAGATAAAAGGATTGCTCAGAGCTGGATTAACTCTTCGTGGCAAGACTGGGCACAGATTATATGAAATCCTATACTGTACAAGTTACAAGCCTAGATTAAACTTTTTTGGGGGTTTACATCCACTTTAAGTGCATTTATATTTCCAGTATGAGCTTGTTGCTTACAACCAACATTAAATGAAATCATGGTATAATCACTGCTACCCAGATGTTCGGTTATATGAACATTGGTAATAACAGTTACATCAAAAGTACAAAGGCATCTTTTACCTAAACAAGAAAAAAGTAAAAGCATTTGGATTACCTGTTCAGCTCTGTATGTGTTTTGCAATTGTGTGACAGCAAAATTTTTTCAATTTTTTCAACTGAGTGAATTACACGTATCATCCTTAGCACACACATCTGTAAAAGAAAAAAAGTTGTATTACAATTTCAAAAGTGCTACAAATACATTTGGAGTCCTGAAAATAGGAGAAGGGAGCAGAAAAGAAAAAAACAGTTAGCAGAAAATACAGCTAGGCTTAACCTAGCCCAAGTTTATTTCTAGAACAGGATATGAACAAAACTAGAAAACCCCTTCTTGGCAGGACAGAAAGTAAAAGGAAAAATCTGTAATGGAGTCCTGGACAGCAGCAAAAGCCCTGACAAAAGCCCCCACCCTAACCAAAACCGGTAAAAACATTTTGGCGTGACATACACTTAGCATAACAACTTGGTTGTAAATGGACAACAAAACAACTTTAGCACATTGACAAGGTAGTCTTTTACTCCTACAGCATATGGAAATAGAGCTTTTGTCAAAACAGTTTAGAAACATTAACTAGGGAACACATTTAACCCCTTGCTCTCCCCCTAGTGTTAACCCCTGCCCTGCCAGTGACATTTACACAGTAATCAGTGCATTTTGATAGCTCCGTTCACTGTATAAATGTCAATGGTCCCAAAAATGTGTCAGTGTCCGATTTGGCCACCGCAATGTTGCAGCACTGTTAAAAAAAAGAAAATAAAAATCGCAGATCACCACCAAAAAAAATGCCATAAAAGGGGGCGCGACCTGACCTAGCAGGAAGATGGGCGCTCGACTCCGAAGCTCCCACCGCCACAGGACAAAGCGACCCTTTAGTGGAGGAAACCTCACCCCTAAACATGGGGACAGCTTCCCGCAACTCGTCCGCATCCCGATCCCCCCCCCCCCCCCGGAACAAAACAGACACCTTAGCCACAGTATTCCTGAGATGTTCAAGACCCCCCCCCCCCCAAGGGAACCAGGCGTCTTCCCACCACGAAACTCACTGACAGGGACGCTGCCTGCTCCACCGTCAGCTGTCTCCACAGGCATGGGAGGCACAGAGGTCTCCCCTCAACCTCAATTGAACATACATGACCTACGAACCACGCTCAATGACAAAGTGCATGAGGTGGAAAAAGTGACAGAATGCCATGACACGGTGCTCCGTCGGGCCACGCATCACATTGACACTCACACCCAACAACTAAGGGACATGAATCGCCACATGGAAGACCTAGACAACAGAGGCAGGCGACACAATCTACGGATCAGAGGCCTGCCCGAGTCGATCGAGGGGGGACAGATATCCACAACGATCGTAGGCCTGTTTAATGATCTGCTCAATAGGCCCACTCAGTCAGCAATCGAGATGGAGAGGATAGAGGATTCATCGAGCCTTACGACTTAAAAAGGAAGGGACGCGGACCTTCCCAGGGACATTATCTGCTGTATAGTCGATTTCAAGCTCAAGAAAGAAATTCTGAGACAAGCGAGGGGGGGGGGGGGGGGGGGGTCGACCATAACTGACACATGGAGTGAACATACAAATCTATCAAGATCTCTCTGGCATCACATTTCAGCACCGCAGAGACTTAAAACCCCTGCTCTATACTCTGCATACTAAAAGGGATCCAATATAAATGGAAGTTTCCCTTCTGCCTGTCAGCTTCCACACAGGGCCGCACTGAACCACTGAAAGTGCCAGAAGATTTACCTCCCTTCTGTGAAATCTTAGGCATCCCTCTGGCAGATGTTCCGAACTGGTATGTGGACTTTCGCCGCCCCACAGTCAGGAAATCCATGCTACACGAGGAACCTATGGATGTGCAAGACACCCGGTACCGCAGGAGAAGATCTACCTCAGGATAGAGGCAACATACTTCATCCCGCAACCTACATCAGGATCAAAGCCCTTCCAATTCGCCAAGATCCAGGAGAGCCCGCCAGGACTGCTGAGCCCTCTTCAGGTACTCCCCATAACCCATTTCTCGTTAGCCACGTTTGGCTCCTTTGACTTAAGTTTTATTGTTTCTACAAGTTCACCAAGGCCTAATGCTTCCCTTTTTACAACACACGCGTCCCGCTCAATCCAGATGCATGACTCACATTTATGCTCAGCCTCCTATTGATGCCTTTATATGACAGTTGCTACAGGACTGACCAAGTTATCTGACTAAGTTTTCTGACTAATGCGCAAGACGAAGACAGCCTGGAATCGAAACCAAACTACAATCCCCACAATGCCTTGCGGTCTTTCGACGCGGAACTGACCGGAAGAGAGGACACTGCAGCTCATTTCCGGCAACATTCCAGTCGGACCAAGACGCCGCAACCAGGCTCCATAATCCCTGCGTCTCACCAAGGAGAAGAAACAGACACCTCGTCATGGGACATCACCTCTTTGGCACCAGCCCAGGCAGACTATGGCATCGGCAGACCTTCCTCAGACTGCCTCGCAATACCCGATGGGTGAGAACGTTGATATGCCTGGATCTCCAGAGGAACAGTACATGCCTCTCATCCCAGGTAACAAACTATGAGGGCTACCTATGCTACTCTTTCCCCTTTACTTTCCCCTCTATCCACTTACGCGAGGGTTGCCATACCCACGTCAGAACTTGATTTATTACAAGCCATTTGAACTATGACAGAGATGCCACCATCCTGCTTTTCAACCCCTCTCTGCTTCATACTTTCAGGGCATACAGAAAGACTAGCCATTACCTGTAGCAATAGGCATATCAGAACTCTCGCCTGGCACCCTTAGGAACTGCTAACCGATTTTTTTACTTTTTTTGGAGCGCAAACTGCTAGCTTTCCATATGGCTATGAGATATTTGTAGGTAAGAAGCTTTACCCTTCTCACCGTTCAGTAGGGGTGCAACGGATCAAAAAAACTCACGGTCTGGATCGGTCCTCGGAGTCACGGATCGGATGATTTTTCGGATCAGCAAATAATTGAATTTGCAAAAACCTGAAAATTCCACCACCATATAGTCCCCACTGCAATATCCACGTCATCTCCCCCACTCACTGTAATATCCACAGACATCTTCCGCACTGTATACAGTATAGGAAGACTAGTGTTTAGTCTTACCTTCCAAGAATAGAAGCCGGTGTCCTGCCGAAAAAGTTCCCCCGGTGGATAAGGACCCCCCTGTACTGCGCAGGCGCAGTCCGAAGGCTACAAAGCTGCCGAAAATTTCCAAAGACATCACCTGCAGATTTCCTGGCAGAGAATGTGTAATATTTTTAAGGAAGGTTTAAACAGCTCACCTCTGGAAATTGCGTGGTGTGCCGATCCGAACAGGTTGAGCCATTCGGATCTCCGTTGCACCACTACTGAGGAAATATGGACAATGTCTATTTCATGGGGTAGATATTCCAATAAAAGAATATAGAAACTCAATGATTGTACATATGATGAACGCTGCAAAAAGCTTAATACCGAGGAAATGGAAAAAAGCAGAACGCCCAAAAATTAGAGTGGTTTGATAAAATTATATATATATATATATATATATATATATATATATATATATATATATATATATATATATATATATATATATATATATATATATATATATATATATATATATATATATATATATATATGGAACATCTAAGATATAGCCATGAGGACACTAGAGAGGGATTCATTAAGAGATGGGAAAAGTAGAAAAAGTTTAAATTAAAACAGAAATATGGTGAGATTAAGATTACTTAGAGAAAAGAGAAAAAAAAAAAAGGGTCTAGGAGTAGGGTGGAGGAAGGAGGGTAAGGGTAGATAATGGTTTGGAAATAAAATTTGTTAATGTATATCCCTATTGAGTAGGGAAAATGTTCTGTTTCCTGACAGGCTCCATGGCAGCATACGTGTGGGTTGACCCCGCCTCCATAACTACCCAATAGGACCCCTACCTATAAATTTCAGCTGTGAGCACCTAGCCATGTTACTTTTTTGTCCTCCTCCGTAGGACCATATGTTTGGTTCTCCTAACTGAAGACGATATCCTACGATCATGATCGGCCGAACATGTTTGTCTCGTCCCTCCGATAAGCCTCGACCGTTAGCAGGGTACGGAGTGTATTGCAAAGTATGCGCTGAAGAGCTGGAATGTCTATTGGATGACAAGTGCGCACTGGCTTGTTTGCCTAGCAGTCTGCAGGTGGCCATTATCTGCCCTAAAAGTCCGGTGTGTGTGGATAGACGTCCTGGCCAAATCGATCGTAGGTGGTAGTGGTGAGTGATCTCCTTCATGGCAGCAGTGTGTGTGTTTGTAGTTTGTTTTTCTGAATTGCTAGGTTTTTTTTTCCCCACCTGCCTATGCAGCGGCTTGTTCCTGATGCGTTCCAGCCGCTGCTCCCTCTTATTTCCGGGTTCCGTCTGCGTTCTGCGCATGGGCGGTCCCGGAACGGAAGCGAGGCTTGGTTGTGCGCGAGAGGATATCAAAAAGCCTAGGGATGCGCTCGGATCTCGCGAACGATCGTGGGCATAGCAGCGACTTCCCTGAGCAGATGAGTCTGAAAAATTGTGCCTTTTTTCCATAATGGTACCTGATAAATGCTATGTTCCACCTGGTGATATCGGTCATGGACTCTTCACTGCCTCCTGGTGGCCAGTCCTCACGCAGCAGGTAAGATTTGTAAATTATGTATTTTTCCTTATTCTGCCTGCTGGGTGGAAGAGACTGGAGTATAGGCATTTTTTCCTGACTTTGTGCCTGTTTTCTCTCTCTATTTCTGCCTTTCCTCTTTTTTCTCAGCCCTTCTAGGTCTGACCAACGCAACAGTAGTTCCCGCAGAAGGAGCGGGTCTTCTAAATCCCACCACTGGCATTCCTCCTCTGGTTCAAGACACCATGGTTCCTCCTCCAAGTCCAAGGACCATGGCAGAGGCTCTCCTCACCCCCCCCCCCCCCTCATCTCACAGTAGGGGACCGGAGAGATCATGTTGGGGATGCAGGGCCCCAGTTCCTGCCAGCAAGTCTCTCTGTGACCGCTGTTTTTCTAAAGCAGCTAATGATAGAGAAGGTGCAGACCAGCACCTGGAAACACTAATTAATCGGGTCGTAAAAGAGTCGCTACAAGAAAGAGAAGCTGGAAAGGCTCGCGATTCACCTCCAGATCCGATTCCCCTGTCAGGGGAAGGACAAGTCCAGGAGACATGGGAGTCCTCACAACCTAGTCACCAGTCAGCTCCCCCTTCAGATAGTGGGTCGGATACAGATAAGCCTGGGATGGGCTTTGAATACGCCCTGGTTCCTTCTCTGGTAAAAGCGGTCAAAGACGCTTTGAATTGGGAAGATCCAGTAATTTCTCCTCCTAAACAGAGAAAATATTTTAAACAGCTCAGTAAGGAGCCTCAAGTTGGAGCCATAATTTCTGAAGAATGGGGCAAGATGGACAGGAAAAGTTCTATGCAATCTAAGATTTCAAAATTATACCCTTTCAAGAAAGAAGAGGTTAAACACTTTGAGTCAGCTCCCTTGGTGGATGCTGCATTAATGAGACTTGTGAGGTATGTAACTCTATCCCTGGAAGATACGGTCTCATTTAAAGATCCTCTGGAGAGACGGATTGATTCCGACCTAAAACCGATTTATTTGACTGCAGGCACAGTTTGCAAACCTGTTCTGGCCTTGGCAGCAGTCTCTAAAGCCTTAGAAGCATGGTCAGATAATGTGAATGAGTCTCTTAGCGGTATCTGAAGAAGTAGCCAAGAGTTCTCCTATTCAGGAAATCAGGCTGGACTCTGCCTTTCTGGGGGAGGTCTCTATTGACGTTATTCGCCTAGTGGCCCGGGTGATGTTGTCAGCAGTCACCACCCGTCGGGCCTTGTGGCTCCGACCCTGGTTGGCGGATCCAGCTTCTAAACAAGCTTGGTGCTGTATTCCCTTTGAGGGCACTTCCCTCTTTGGCAACAAGCTTGATATCGCCATAACCCGGGCCACGGGTGGTAAGTCGGGGTTCCTCCCCCAGGATAGGCATTTACAGAACCAGAAATGCAACCTTTCAAGAGCACAGAATTCCGATCGTGCAAGGGAAGCACGCAGCTATAGGCCTGGTCGTGAATTTTCAAGATCATGGAAATCCAGGTAGTCCCCTTTTAAAAAGCCCACAAAAGGGGCTTAATCTGGTAACCAGAACTCCACTAAGTCCTTTTGAAATTGGGCCCACTCAAGCATGTCAGGTGGGGGATCGCCTTCTCCACTTCCGGCATGTTTGGACGGCATTAATTCGGGATTTTTGGACCATCAAAACGGTCTCCTTAGGTCACACCTGGGTGTCAACAGCACTCCCAGACTAAGATTTATACCAACAAATCTGCCAAGTTCAGAGGAGAAGAAACAAGTTTTTAGCTTACGTAAGCACTTTGTTGGCGCAAGGCGCAGCCATTTTTGTTCCAGATGGCGAACGAGGCGAGGGCATGTATTTTCCTCTATTCTTGGTACAGAAAAAGAATGGCATATGGAGGCGGTCATAGACTTGACTCATCTTACCGGTTTATCCGAAAGTAAAAATTCAAAATGGAATCACTAATAACGATCCAACAGTCGGTCCAGCCAGGGGACTGGTTGGTATCAATAGACTTGAAGGATGCCTATTTTCACGTTCCAGTGGCACCAGACTTCCAAAAGTTCCTTTGCAGTAGGCGTTCAACATTTACAGTTTACCTGCCTCCCATTTGCTCTCACGACATCACCTCAGGTGTTCTCCAAGGTACTGCTAGCTGTTGTTGCTCTGCTCAGAGTCAAAGGGGTACGTCTTCACCACTATTTAGACAACCTTCTCCTTTTAGCTCAGGACAAGGTTCAACTTCTAGAACACAGAAGTCTAGTAATTTGCACCCTTCAAGAGTTCGGATGGCTCCTGAATTTGGAGAAAAGTCACCTGAATCCAACTCAGTCTCTAGTATTTCTGGGTGCACATTTCAACACAGTAGAGGGCACCATCTCGTTGCCCGAGGAGAAGATTGTGGTGATTCGGGACAGGATCCGCTCAACGCTCTCTTCATCTCATCTGACAGCTCTTCAATGTCTGAAGGTGATTGGCACCATGGCAGCCACCATTCCCATGGTGAAGTGGGCGCAATGACACACTCGCCCATTCCAGAAAGGGTTTCTTCTACAATGGGATTCTCCCAGCGAGAATCGGCGCATCCTTCTCACTCCATCCATGAGAGTCTCTCCTTTGGTGGTTCCAAGGGAAAAATCTCTGCAACTGCCATTCGATTCTTCATATCACATGGGTTACAATAACTTCAGATGCCAGCAATTAGGGCTGGGGCGCTCATTGCCTATCAGAAGTGGCTCAGGGCAGATGGAGCTCACCATCTCAAGGGATTGTGTCCAATATATTGGAACTGCAGGCAGCCTTTCAGGCACTCAAGTCCTTCCTCCATCTGATAGAGGACTCCTCAGTGATGCTCCGATTGGACAATACAACCGTGGTGGCTTACATAAGGAAGCAGGGTGGAACTCGCAGATGGTCTCTCCTACGAGAGGTAGAGCCAATCATGAACTGGGCTCAGAAGAATTTATCGAACATTTCGGTAGTCTACATTCCAGGGGTTCAGAAGTATTTTCTATCTCGTGTTCAAATGAACGAGTGGTCCCTACACAAAGAGGTGTTCAAATGGCTCCCAACTCTGGGAGTGTCTCCAGAAGTGGATCTCTTTGCATCCCCATGCAACTACAAGCTGACCAAGTACTAAAGGTTCTGGGATCCACAAGCCTATGGGATAGATGCCCTCACATACGGTTGGGAGGTTCAGCAAGGCATACGGCTTCCCTCCAGTACCTGTGATACTCCAGTTTCTCCGCAGGCTCAGAACAGAGAAGGCGGAGATCATGGCAGTAATTCCATTCTGGCCCAACAGGCCATGGTTTCCCCTCTCAATTCTCCTCAGTTATCGGGACTCAATTCCGCTACCTCTCAGGCCGGATCTTCTGTCCCAAGGCTCAACCCTGCATCCATGTCCAGCTCACCTACCCCTCAGGGTTTGGTTCTTGAGAGGGGAAGGCTTGAAGCCTTAGGTTGTCCTGAAGAGGCCATTCCGGCTCTTCTTAATGCCAGATGGAAGAGCACAAATAGAGTCTACGAAAGGATTTGGTCCAAGTTTTCAGAACACATGTCTTCTAGGCCTAATCCTTGTGGTTCTCCAGAGGTCCAGGATATCTTTAGTTTTCTGCAGTCAGGTCTAGATTTACCTCTAGCAATAAGCTCTCTTCGTGTACAGATATAAGCCATCTCTGCGTTTACAGGAATCTTATGGGCTAATCACCCCCTGATTCGTCAGTTCTTAATGGGTGCTATCACTATTAGACCTCAAAGAAAGCCAAGGTTTCCTAAATGGGATCTTCCTCTTGTTCTAGAGTTCCTTTCCACACTTGGAACAGATCCTGACAAACCTCTATAAAAGATCTTTCGCTCAAGACCGTATTCCTGGTGGCAGTAACATCAGCCAAAAGAGTGTCTGAAATCAGAAACCTAGGTTCCAAGGAACCGTTCCTGACCTTTTTCCCCAGATAGAGCAGTGTTAATTCCCATGCTGGGCTCAAACCCAAAACGTAACAACTTTTTTTCATGAAAATCAAGAAATTGTATTGCCTACCTTTGAGGCAACAGAGGGTCAGGATGTCCATCCCCTCGATGTGGGACATACCCTGAGTCAATATCTGGAAGCTACGGAATCATTTAGACAAACGGACTTCCTTTTCATTCTTCTACATGGGGAAAAAAAAAAAAAAAGGAAAAACGGGCTTCAATCAGGTCCATTTCTGCTTGGATAGTTCAGACCATTCAAAAGGCCTATAAAGCAAAGGGCTTGGCTCCTTCAGAGGCAGTGACTGCACACAACGTGGAGTATATCAACTTCCTGGGCGGCTTCTCGTCATGTCGCGCCTGAAGTTATATGTAGAGCGGCTTCTTGGTCATCTATTAATACTTTTGTTTCAAACTATTGTGTTGAACTAGCCGCTTTATCATCTGTTAATTTTGGATTAAAATTGCTGTTGGTTGACAGTATTAAATAAATGTATTTTCTTTGCTCAGCATTGTGCCCACCCGGGTGTGTTTGGCGAGTTATTTCCCACACGTATGATGCCATGGAGCCTGTCAGGAAAGCTGAAAATTTATATCAAATACTTACCGTAATTTTCCTTTCCTTATAGGCTCCATGGCAGCAGGAGTCCCTCCCAATGCTTGGAGTAGGCTAGTTACGAAACATGGCTAGGTGCTCACGGCTGAAATTTATAGGGAGGGGTCCTATTGGGTAGTTATGGAGGCGGGGTCAACCCACACGTACGCTGCCATGGAGCCTATCAGGAAAGGAAAATTATGGTAAGTATTTGATATAAATTTTCCGTTTTTGTGTATGACAAATTTCGATAAAATAATTATATATATATAAAATTTTGTAATATATATATATATATATATATATATATATATATATATATAATATATAAAATTTTGGTTCTTTTTGACGAACATATGCCCTGAAAGATAGTTTACCAAAGATGGAGAATAACCAAAGAGAAAAAACATTTTAATGCTAAATGTCAAGTTTAACCACTTGCCTACAGTGCACTTTCACCCCCTTCCTGACCAGACCAATTTTCAGCATTCAGCGCTCTCACACTTTGAATGACAATTACTCAGTCATGCAACACTGTACCCAAATGAAATTTGCGTCCTTTTTTTCACACAAATAGAGCTTTCTTTTGGTGGTATTTAATCACTACTGGGTTTTTTATTTTTTGTGCTATAAATTAAAAAAAGACTGAAAATTTGGTGAAAAAATGCCTTTTTCTTTGTTTCTGTCATAAAATTTTACAAATTAGTAATATTTCTTCATAAATTTTGGCCAAAATGTATATGGCTACATATCTTTGGTAAAAATAACCCTAATTAGTGTATATTATTTAGTTTTTGTGAAAGTTATAGAGTCTACAAGCTATGGTGCAAATCATTGAAAATTGATCACACCTGATCACACCTGATGTACTGAAGACCTATCTCGTTTCTTGAGACACTAACAAGCAGTCGACACAGTGGTAGCTGGTATCAGTTCTAAATCCTTTTTTGCTGCATACTCGACATCTTTTTTGGCGTCTTCGGCCCGCTTCAGATGGTGGAATGTGGTCCGGGAAGTGGCGTTCGTGAAGTCGGCTAACGGCATCAGAGCGAAGGTTTTCTGGGGGGGGGTCTTTGACCGTAGATGAGGGACCTGACAACGTTTTCTATAAATTTTAGGAAGTGGGCAGGGCTTTCTGTGGATTTGGTGTGAACTATGAAGGCATTATAAATGGCCAAATGAATTAAATAGAGTGCTACCTTCTTGTACCAGAAACGGGACCTCCTAATTGCTAAATAGGGCTGAAGCATTTGGTCGTTGAAATCCACCCCCCCCATGTACAGATTGTAATCGTGTACACATTTTGGCTTTACGATGGGACCTTGTCGTCTCTGAACTTCCACTGTAGTGTCATCATGGATGGTGGAAATCATGTACACATTCCTGGTATCCTTCCACCTCAAAGCCAGCACTTCGTCGCATCGCAAGGTTGCTCTTTCTCTCCTTCGCAATTTCTTGTTTACTATGGCTTGTGGGAAGCCCTTCCTATTCTTTCTGGAGGTTCCACAGGCCAGGGTTTCTGCAAGGTATAGGTGTTTGAAAAGGGGCAGGCTGGTGTAGAAGTTATCCAGGTATATGTGGTAACCTTTCCTCAGCAGTGGGTATGCCAGGTCCCATACGATTTTACCAGTTGTGCCCATGTAGGCCGGGCACTCAGGGGGCTGGAGCTGGGAATCGGTTCCTTCGTATATGCGGAAAGCATACAAATATCCCGTGGCTCTCTCGCAAAGCTTATAAAAACTTCACTCCGTATTTGGCCCTTTTGCTAGGAATGTATTGTCTTATTCCTAGCCGGCCTGAAAAGGGTACCAGGGACTCATCGACACATATGTGCTTTTCGGGGACATAGAGTTCTGAAAATCGTTGGGAAAAGAAATTAATGAGTGGGCGAATTTTATATAATTTGTCATGATTTGGATGATTGCGGGGAGGGCACTGGCTGTTGTCCCTGAAATGGAAAAAGCGCATTATCATCCTGTATCGGGACCTGGACATAACGGAAGAATAAATGGGCATATGGTGGATGGGGTCGGTGGACCAATAGGCATGTCCTTCATTTTTTTTGGTAAGCCCCATGTTTATGGTGAGGCCCATAAACACTTTGAACTCCTCCAGAGTCAAGCTTCTCCACTCAAATGGACGGGCGTAAGATGATTCGGGGTTGTTGGCTATACACTGCTGGGGAATTGGGGAAAAATTTTGGGTATTGGCCTGCACACCTGGCTGTGCTGTGAAAGGGGGGATTCTTGCTGATCCTGAGTTGGAAGGCAGCCATGTTGGATTGGCAAGACCATCTGGGAGGTATGTAGTGGCCCTGGCTCTTGGGGGACGTGGCACTCCAGTGCTGGTAGTTGGGGGATTTGTTCCTGTGCTGGCATTTGGGCGTGATGATGCGGCAGTGCTGGTACTGGGGCTGGGCATTTCTTGTGGCCTTTCGCTGGCGGCAGCACTGGTACTGGGCCTGGGAATTTGATCCTGGGATATATTGCTGGTGGCTGCCTGGTTTCCAGAACGCCGTGCTCGTTTAGGAGGGATCCATTCTTCCTCCGATTCATTTGCCGATATACTATTTCGATCGGTTCAAATGCTGAATTTGAACGATCGGAATTGGCATTTGAATCTGATGAGAACTCCCCGCTGCTCTCATCAGTCATGGCGAGGATCTGGAATGCCTCCTCACTTGTATATAATCTTTTGGACATGCTTTGTGATGGGCTGTGCGACTGGTGACAAATGACGGTCAGTGATGGGCGACAGGTGACGAATGACTTCACTGGTGGGTGACGGGTGACGTGTGACGTCACTGGTGGGTGACGGGTGAACCACTGACGGCAGTCTCTGGACAGTGACAGGTGCACTTTGTGGGCACTGATAGGTGACAGATCTGGGTCACTGATGGCGGTCACTTATGACGGTCACTGATGGCGGTCACTTATGACGGTCACTGGCGATGGTCACTGATGGGTGACAGGTGCACTTTGTGGGCACTGATGGGTGACAGATCTGGGTCACTGATGACGGTCACTGATGGCGGTCACTGCCGATGGTCACTGATGGGTGACAGGGGCACTGATGGGTGACAGGTGCACTTTAGGGGCACTGACGGGTGACAGGTGCACTTTGTGGACACTGACGGGTGACAGGTGCACTTTGTGGACACTGACGGGTGACAGGTGCACTTTGTGGACACTGACGGGTGACAGGTGCACTTTGTGGACACTGACGGGTGACAGGTGCACTTTGTGGACACTGACGGGTGACAGGTGCACTTTTGTGGACACTTTTGTGGTGACTGTTGGGTGACAGCTGTAATGGGGGGGGGGGGGGGCGATGTGACAGGTTCTCTTTGGCTGTGTTTGGTGCACTACAGTACAGTACAGACAAAGATCGGTAACTCACTGCTCCTGGCCGTTCTCTCCTCACACTGGTAACGGTGTGTGAGGAGAGAATAGCCGGTAACAGCTAGTAACCGGTCTTTGTTTACATTTAGTGGTCGGCTGTGAATGGATCACAGCCGATCACGTGGTAATCAGCCATCAGTCATTGGCTGATTACCCTTGTCGGTGACGAGCAGTGTTCCTGGGAACACGCCGCCACCGACATGACCGCGCTGCGCGCTCCCGATCGCGCGCATGCGCTGTCTAAAGTCGGGACTTCCCCAATGTGATCAGCCGTGACGTAATCGCGGCTGATCACATGGTGAACAGCCATGCCCAATGGCTGTTCACCCCTGTCGGTGACGCGGTGTGTCTCCGGGACACGCCGGCACCGACAGAGCACGGCTGCGCGCCCGCGATCGCGCGCACGGCCGTGTTTTTTGGCCGCCGTCATATGACGGCGGCCCGCCACGAGAGCTGCACCGTCCCGCCGTCATATGACGGCGGGCGGTCAGCAACTGGTTAAATGTCATGTTTAGTACAGGAAGACATTGACAGTGCCCGGCGGGTGCGGTGTTGCTTAAAGGACGCTGTTTGGTGCGCCAGAAAGCGCCTCATCCACCAGCGGAAGAGGATGTCCATCGAGGACTGTCGCAGACTGGTTCACAGCCTGCTCAGAGACTATAACTTAATGGACTTCAAGGAGGAAGAGGAGGACTGAAGATCTTCCCCCCTTCCCCCCCACCCTCTCCCACTCCATGTACCCATGGGCAGTTCAATAAAGCTTCGGGCCTGTGAACTCTTTCCCCCTCACCACCCCCCCCCCCCCCACTCCTACCCCCTCACATCACACCCGTTGCCTATTGGATTGCCATTGACAGAAGATGACAGACGAAGAAAAATGTTAAATGTTATTGATGTAATGCTTACAGGGTAATGCGGCGTCATGCATGATGTGATGTTTCGGGGTACCAGTACTCGGCGCAACACATCAGGCATCATACCGCAGGATGAATGTAATTTAATGTATGCTTGATGATGAATGTACCCTGTTCAAAGTATTTGTTTTTTGTATATTTTCTTGCAAAATAAAGTATACATTTTCAATCAAAAAGCAGTACTGGAAACACCAAACACCGGTAAATAGTGTTAAAACAAGGGTTAACGCTGTAAAAAGAGCATTAAGACTCGTTCTACGTTTCTCTGCCTCTATCCAAAACCAATGTTACCCTATGGGAGCCCATAGATTTGAATAGAAGTCGCACCAGAAGTCGGATCATCATGATCAGACTTGCGGTGCGACTTGTGTGCTGAGAATGAAGGGGAACTCCGTCAAAATGAAAAAAATTGGCGTGGGGTTCCTCCCCTCGGACGATACCAGACCCTTCAGTCTGGTATGGATTTTAAGGTGAACCCTCTTCGCCCCCCCCCCCCCCCCCCAAAAAAAAAAATCTATACCAGACCCCTATCCGAGCACGCAGCCCGGGCAGTCAGGAAAGGGGGTGGGGACGAGCGAGCACCCCCCCCTCCTGAACCGTACCAGGCCGAATGCCCTCAACATGGAGGGTAGGTGCTTCAGAGTAGGGGGACACTGCGCCCCCCCACCCCAAAGCACCTTGTCCTCATGTTGATTAGGACAAGGGCCCTTCCTGACAACCCTGGCCGTTGGTTGTCGTGGTCTGCGGCAAGCCAGATCATGATGACTTCTGGTGCGACTTCTGTTCAAAATCAATGGGCTCCCATAGGGAACCCATTGATTTTGAATAGAGGCAGAGAAACGCTGCTAAAAGCTAGAGCCGCTGAGCGTGCATTACCGGCAATGCAAAACGCTGATAAAATCACGTTTTTCAACCAGCGTTTTTCTGCCAGCAATCTGGTCTTTTTTTTATATAATCTATTTTATTTTGTCAGAAGAAAAACATAAAACACGATTACATGAATCAGGAGGGGGGAGGGGTAACATTGGGGGGGAACTCCGAGTATCATGTTTTTACAAGGGCTCCAATGACATGTAATCAATATGTCTCATATGACATCAACACATTGTTCCCCCTTTTAGAGGGGTTCGAGGTTTAGGGACCTCTATTGCTATAGGAAATTGAGTTCGGTTTGGGAAGTACTACGCTTCCCCTGTTGCAAATCGCATGACCCAGAGTAGCAGGTGGGAGAGGTAGATGGGGAGAAAGGGGGGGGGGGGGCACACCAGGAATTACTCGCTCTATGAAGCGACGGTAAGTTTGGGTCATCAGTCATTACCAGGATTCTGAGATGATAGAACATCTAGGTCTCGACCACCTCCATCAACTGTGTCCTGATGGGCCAATAGTGTTGGGGTGGCTACAGACGTTGGCTGAGTTTTGGGGGATGAATAGTGCATCCATGTGCCCCAAATAGAATAGAATTTCTCATACCCATCTTTGCATTTTGCCATCCATTCCTCCGCCGCCATTATAGAGTTTAGCAAACGCACCCCATCTACAGTCTTTTTGACTGCCACACACAGGTACTTTTAAATCTCAGCTGTGAAAGGGCAGTTTATTATGCAAACATTTAACAAGCTGCAAGCAGATGTCTTTTTAAACAAGATCTTAGAAGATTATTTCAGCAAGATCCAGGAAGTGTTGAAGTTTGCTTAAAGCTTGGTTAACACTGCTACCAGCATCCCCAATTAAAATTTGTAGACAGCAGTCCCAGAATAAAGCTTTAGTTTATAGTGATCATTTAAGAAAATTACTTTACTTAATACTTCATTCATACTTACCTGCTCTGTGCTACTGAATTGCACAGAGCAGCCCTGAACCTTTTTCTGGGGTCCCCCGCCGGCGCTCCTGGCTACTCTTCTTCTGAGAGTGCCCCCATAGTAAGCCACTTACTATAGGGGTACTTGTGTGGTCTCAATGTCAAGCCACATTGTGTGTGTCTACTGACAAACACAGTGCCAATCAGCCCTGCTCCCTCCTCCCTGAAATTTGACAGCCGCAGGAGCAAATGTTAAAAGGTGTAAAAATATTAACGACCAAAGCAAAACAAAAAAAAGCTTAAAAGTGCAACACTCTTTATCCACTTAATTACCGCCTCCTGCGCATTTACGTCGGCAGAATGGCACAGCTGGGCACATCAACGTACCGGTACGTTGCTTTATAAGAGCCCAGCCGTGGGTCGCGCGCCAGCTCTGTGACAGTCGCCGCGGGACCCGCTGACCCGATCACCGCTGGTGTTCCTCGATCGGGTCACAGAGCTGAAGAACGGGGAGAGGTATGTGTAAACAAACGTCTCCCCGTGCTTCCTAGTGAGACTGTCACTGATCGTCTGTTCCCTGTCATAGGGAAAGACGATTAGTGATGTCACACGCCAAGCTCCCCTACAGTAAAAAAACAAACAAGCCACACCACACTTAACCCCTCCCCTAGTGGTTAACCCCTTCACTGCCAGTGTCATTTACACAGGAATCGGTGCATTTAAATAGCACTGATTGCTGTATAAATGACAATGGTTCCAAAAATGTGTCAAAAGTGTCTGATGTGTCCGCCATAATGTCGCAGTCACAATAAAAGAAATAAAAAAAAATAAATAAAAAAAAAAAGCTGATCGCCGTCATTACTAGTAACAAAAAAAATATTAATAAAAATGCTATAAAACTATCCCCTATTTTGTAAACGCTATAACTTTTGCGCAAACCAATCAATAATTGCATCAATAATTTTTTTTTTACCAAAAATATGTAGAAGAATATGTATCGGCCAAAACTAAGGAAAATATGTTTTTTTTAATATATATATATATATATATATATATATTATTTTATATATATATATATATATATATATATATATATATATATATATATATATATATATATATATATATATATATATAATTTTTTTTTTTTTTTTTTGGGGGGGGGATATTTATTATAGCAAAAAATATTGCATTTTTTTTCAAAATTGTCGCTCTATTTTTGTTTATAGCGCAGAAAATAAAAACCGCAAAGGTGATCAAATACCACCAAAAGAAAGCTCTATTTGTGGGAAAAAAAGGACACCAATTTTGTTTGGGAGCCACGTCGCATGACCGTGCAATTGTCAGTTAAAGCGACGCAGTGCCGAATCGCAAAAAGGGGCCTGGTCCTGGGCTTAAGTGGTTAAAAATACCAGCTGAATCTAATGCTCTTTAATCAGTTTACAAGCTACACAACTTGCCTTTTTTTTCCTAAGGTCATCTTGTTTAGCCAAACGCTCATCCACTGCCCGAATGCTGTAATTAACAGATGTTTTGAGACCCTGCAAAAAAAATAAAAAATTAATAAATAAATACAGTGCAATTAAAGTGAACTTTAGGCAAGAGAATAAAAAAAAATCTAGAAGAGCTAAATCACAAGCAAATATGAAGTACACAGCTGACCATACACTATACAATCTGATTGTACATTCTTCTTTAGACCTACCTTTAACTATGCAGTGCAAGACCCTGTCTGACTGAAAGAATTGTTCAGGTATTTGAAAGAATTGTTTAGGTAGGTCCTTCAATTAAATAGTTTTAGTAAAGCTAAAGCATATTGTACAGAGATTGTACAATCAGATTGCATAGTGACTGGTTAACCGAAAGAGGAACTGCAGTCTGCTCACATAACTTGTAATAAAGACATCTTTGCCATTCTGAAGCTTCCCTCCAACCACTTTGCATATTTTATATATTATTTATGATTCTGTACTTACCAAATATGCTGCAGAAATCTCCCTTCACTGAGTCTGCCTGCAGCCATTTCAACTGTGGGCAGCTGAAGCTGCTGCATGTTCACTTCCTGGATTTACACCTCCAGATATGATTGGTCCTCTTATGACTCATCCCCCCTCCCTTCCTGGCAAACGCTCAAGAGAGTGAGCGCTGTGCATGATGTCATAAGCCTAGGCCAATGACCAGACGACCAATGACCAGACAAGAAATACGAAGTGGGCTGCATAACATTTACTGGCAGAAAAAAAAAACTACATGTTTTACTATCCAAATTTAAAACAAGGGCAGGAGATTTAATAGACGTAGTCATTTTTTCCAACTTTACAGGTCCACTTTAACCACTTCAGCCCCGTACCAATTTGAAGCCAAAAGGACCAGGCCCCTTTTTGCGATTCGGCACTGCGTCGCTTTAACAGACAATAGCGCGGTCGTGCGACGTGGCTTTTTTTTTTTACTAGTAATGGCGGCGATCAGCGATTTTTATTGTGACTGCGACATTATGGCGGACACATCGGACATTTTTGACACATTTTTGGGACCATTGTCATTTATACAGAAATCAGTGCTATTTAAATGCACTGATTCCTATGTAAATGACAGTGGCAGTGAAGGAGCTAACCACTAGGGGGCGGGAAGGAGTTAGTGTGACGTGTGTGTGTGTTTTTTTTTTTTTTACAGTAGGGGGCGTGGCTATCGTCTGACGTCACTGATGACAGGGAACAGCCGATCAGTGACAGGCAGTGTAGAAAGCGCGGGGAGAGGTTTGTTTACACAGACCTCTCCCCGTTCTTCAGCTCTGTGACCCGATCGCGGGACACCAGCGGCGATCGCGTCCGCTGGTGCCACGGTCACGGAGCTCCCGACCGAGTCGCGCGCGCGACCCACGGCTAGGCAATTAAAGGGGACATACCCGTAGGTGCTTTTGCCTAGCCGTGCCATTCTGCCGACGTATATGTGCAGGAGGCAGTCGGGAAGTGGTTAAAGGATAATAAAACCCAAGAACAAAAATGCAATATTTTGCAACTTACAGTCTTAGTAACAGTACAGTTTTAGCAAGTACAAAAAATACCTGCTGATCTCACCAGAAATGCAGTGTCCATGCCACTTCCTATGAAGAATATCTTCTTTTATAACTAGCTCCTGTATGTTACCCTGCCCCTTGTAAGAGATGGAGGAGATACGGACAGGTTTGTAGTCCATATAAATATAGCAGCCTAGGGTTACAACCAGGGCTCCCTTTATGGATAAATTGGAGGAGTGATGGAGCCACCCAGGGACAGGAAGTGTGCCATTTGCAGGATCAACAGGTAAAAATAAAACAAAGCTTTACCACTTCAGCCCCAGATTTGGCTGCTTAATGACCAGGCCATTATTTGCGACATGGCACTGCATCGCTTTAACTGACATTTGCGCAGTCGTGCGATGCTGTACCCAAACAAAATTGACATCCTTTTTTTCCCCACAAATAGAGCTTTTTTGGGGGGAATTTGATTACCTCTGCAGTTTCTATTTTTTGCGCTATAAACAAAAGATCGATAATTTTGAAAAAAAAAAAAAAAAAAAAAAAAAAACAATATCTTTTACTTTTTGCTATAATAAATATCCCAAACACACACACACACACACACACACACACACACACACACAATCGCGGTTCCCCAGCAGTCATCGCGCCCACTAGTGGTCAAAAGGCGACGCAATTCAATGTAGTTTTGCCCAGGGGAGCCAACCTGCCGCAGTACAACTGTGGAGGCTGGTCGGGAAGGGGTTAAAAAAAACAAAAAACACTCTTGACGCCAACATGGCAGCATACATATGATATAGCACCGCCCCTATATCCACCCACAGGACCTGTTTAGCTCTATAAAAGTCTGACAGAGCGACCTCCCCCATTCTCCTTTTTGTCCTCAAGGATCAACACCTACAGACCGTTACACTCAGGATAAGTCCTTACCTGCTGACTATGTCAGAGTCCGTCTGGGTTCAAGCCTCTCCTAGCACGCAGTCACACATCTTAGGCTGCTAAACGCACCAACAAGGTGGGGAACCCCTTCTGGGGGTTTGAGGTGTTCAGAGACGACAATCCTCTTGTGGCATGCCTGCTTTGGAGTCCGGATCCAGAAGCTGGGACTGCATGAGGTCTTCTCTCTCCTATGGAACTCTTTCCAGGTCTGTCAATTTCTATAAAACTTTTTTTTTTTCCTTCTTGCTCTCATATCTCTAAAGACCCCATACACGCTTTGCAGCTTTTGTTGTCAGATTTCCTTTGGATTTGCCGGAACCATGCGGTGCAGGGGCTTGCCCGATTGCATACAAATTGAGGCTCTTAAGGTTTGACCTCATATTGTGTGGTTTTGGTAAATCTGAGGGAAAAAAATCTGCAGAGGCTTGTATGATGTGTAGCCAGCTTGTACCCAAACAAGATTGACGTCATTTTTTTCGCCCACAAATAGAGCTTTCTTTGGCGGTATTTGATCGCCTCTGCAGTTTTAATTTTTTGGGCTAAAACAAAAAAAAAGGAGCGAAAATTTAGATTTTTTTTTTTTTAAATAAAATGAATAAAAAAAAAAAAAAAAAAAAAAAAAAAACGCAATATTTTTAACTTTTTGCTAAAATAAATATCCCCCAAATATATATAAAAAAATGTTATTCCTCAGGTTAGGCCAATATGTATTCTTCTACATATTTTTGGTAAAAAGAAAGAACGCAAAAACTGTATATTGATTGGTTTGCGCAAAAGTTATATAGTGTCTACAAAACAGGGGATAGTTTTATGGCCTTTTTATTTAAAAAAAAAATTTTATTTATTAGTAATGGCTGCGATCTGCGATTTTTATGGTGGACAGATCAGACACTTGACACTATTTTGGGACCATTGTCATTTATACATCGATCAGTGCTATAAAAATGCATTGATTACGGTGTAAATGACATTGGCAGTGAAGGGGTTAACCACTAGGGGGCGGTGAAGGGGTTAAGTGTGTCCTAGGGAGTGATTCTAACTGAGGGGGCGGGGCTTCAACACACAGGACAGTGATCACTGCTCTCGATGACAGAGAGCAGTGATCTATGCCCTGTCACTAGGCAGAACGGGGAAATGCTTTGTTTACAAAAGCATCTCCCGTTCTTCCTCTCTGTGATACGATCGCAGGCACCCAGCGGACAGAGTCCGCGGAACCCGCGGTCATGGTCGCAAAGACCACGGCGGGGACGCGTGCGCCCGCCACACAGCTTCTCAAAGGGGGACGTACCCATACTCATTCTGGAGGAAAAATCTATTTATTTGAAGCGCGACATGTTGGGTATCAATTTACTCGGCGTAACGTTATCTTTCACAATATAAAAAAAAATAAAAAATTGGGCTAACTTTATTTTTTTTAATAAAAACAGTCAAGTATTTTTTTTTTTTTTCAAAAGAAGTGCGCTTGCAAGACTGCTGTGCAAATACAGCGTGACAGAAAGTATTGCAACGACCGCCATTTTATTCTCCAGGGTGTTATATAATGTTTGGGGGTTCTAAGTAATTTTCGAGCAAAACAACTGATTTTACCCCAAATCTCAAAAATGAGGCTATGTCCGTAAGTGGTAAAGGCAGTAAAAGCTGCAATGAAATGTGAGGATCCGCAACCTCCTCTTAAAGAAGGAGAAAACCCTATCACATGCATTTAAATTGTGTGGCAATAGCTAGACAACACTCATTAGGTGCCTTTATCCTTTCAGGGCACCCCAAATGCAATGAGATTTTGCTGAGATTGTCACATGGGAGAACACGCCATTAAAAACATTGTGCGTAGCCCCTAAATAGGATTTTTATAACAGCTTACCTGTAAAATCCTTTTCTTTTTAAGTACATCACAGGACACAGCCATAGTAAATTACTATGTGGGTTATAGTCCACCTTCGGGTGCTGGACACTGGCACACCCTAAACAGGAAGTTGCCTCCCTATATAACCTCTCCCATACCGGGAGTAGCTAAGTTTTGTAGCAAAGCAATACATGTGTATACTAGAAAGGAGGGGCGGGACCTCTGTGTCCCGTGATGTACTTCAAAAGAAAAAGGCTTTTACAGGCAAGCCGTTATAAAAATCCTATTTTCTTTAATCGTACATCACAGGACACAGAGCCATAGTAATTATTATGTGGGATGTCCCAGAGCAATGCCAACTGAGGGGAGGGAGAGACAACAAAAGTAGGGCACCATGAGATCAGAGGACTTATACTGCTGCCTGCAGTACACTGCCCCCAAAGGCGATAGAATCTGGTAAATGTATGGATTGAAGACCAAGTTGCGGCCTTGCAGATTTGAGCCATGGAGGCTTGGTGATGCACTGCCCAAGAAGCACTAACAGCCCTAGAGGTGTGCGCGTTGATTTGAGAGGGTAGAAACTACCTCTTTAAAACCATAATCTTGAACGATTACTTGTCTAAGCCATTTAGAACTTGTAGATTTCGATGCTGCCTGTCCTCTTTTAGGACCTTCAGGCAACACGAACAAAACATAATTTTTCCGAATCTGAACAGTCGCTTTTAACCACTTGATTACCAAGGACGTCATATGACGTCCTTGACTTTGAGTGGGGATATCTGAATTATGCATGCAGCTATAGGCATCATTCAGATATCATTCTTTCCGGCAGGCGATTCTGTGCACCATAAGAACGATCATAGCGGCAGTTCTGCCGCCTGATCGTTCTTGTAGGCAGTGGGAGGGGACATCCCCCCCCCTCCCGCCGCTTCTCCGGGCTCTCCCGTGCCATCGGGGGCCCGGAGAAAGAATCGCTCGCCGCCGGATGACGAGTATAGAGATTTCCGGTGACCAGATGGTCACCAGTCATCTCTATGACCGTCGGAGGCCCGGGCGCGACATTATGACTTCACGCCCGGTACCCGGAAGTAAACAAAGCCGCGATCGCGGCTGTCAGCATGAGATCGGTAAATTTTTTTTACCGATCTCATGCTTTCCAGCCTGGAGGAGAGATGTGGGGTCTTATTGACCCCACATCTCTCCATAAAGAGGACCTATCACATACATTCCTATTACAAGGGATGTTTACATTCCTTGTAATAGGAATAAAAGTGATCCAAAATTATTTTTTTTTTAGAAGTGTAAAAATAAAAAAAAATTAAGTAAAATAAATAATTTTTTTTTAAAAAAACGCCCCTGTAGCTCGCGCTCAGAAGCTAGTGCACACGCAAGTCCCGCCCACATATGTAAACGCTCAAACCAAAAAAAAAGGCGTTTGAAAAATTATTGCGCAAATACCGTGTGAGATAAAAAGTTGCAATGACCGCCATTTTATTCCCTAGGGTGTCTGCTAAAAAAAAAACGTACAAAATGTTTGGGGGTTCTGAGTAATTTTCTAGCAAAAAAATGATGTTTACATGAAGGAAAATAGGCCAAAATAGGCCCGGTAAGCAAGTGGTTAAGTAGATTTTGACTGTTCTCACCACATCAAGAGAATATAGCGATTTTTTTCTTCCATAGAACAGGGTTCTGGAAAAATGAAGGTAGACCAATATCCTGGTTTAGATAAAAGCCTGATACTACCGCCTGTAAAAAGATGGATGAGGACACAATAATATGGCTCTTTACAAGAAAGAGCAGCCAATTCGGATACCGTTCTTGCAGCAGATATGGTTACCAGAAAAAATAGTTTCCTTGTCAAAAAGGACCAAGGGAATGTCGTAAAAAGGCTGTTTTGTAATGCCGACAAAACTAAGTTCAAGTCCCAAGGGTTCATGAGTGACCTAACCAGAGATTAAGCCGTGTTACCCCATGAATAAAAAATTACGAACCAAAGAATGCGAAGCAAGTGGTCATTGAAATAAAACCGATAAGGCCAAGACCTGTCCTTAGAAAGCACTCAAGGCCTGCTTTATTTTTGACCCCATCTGCAGAAAGTCAAGGATTCTACCTTTGACCCATTTCCTTGAGTACAACCCCTGGTTTCACACCAGGAGACAATATGTTTCCCAGACTCCATAATATACAATTATGGAGGCCGGCTCCCTTGCATTAACCAAGGCAGAAACCACTGAACCCGACAGCCCACGCTTCTTCAGAGTGTGGGTCTCAATAGCCAAACTGTTACATTTAGTGTTTGTTAAGTAGGATGGAATACCGGACCTTGCAAGAGAAGGTCTGGCCGGGGCGGTAGAGTCTATGGGTCCCCTACTGCCATCTTTACGATCTCTGCATACCAGAGATTAGAGATTTCCTGGGCCCTGCTGGGGCCACTAGAATCACTGACTTCCCTTCCTGCTTGATCCGGCGAAGTTGTGGACGCAGGCAGAATAGAAGGGAAATACATAAATCAGTGAGAACCGATTTCATGGGAATAGCAAGGCATCTGTTCCACATGCTAGCGGATCCTTTATACTTGACACAAAGTTGTCGATTTCTTTGTTGAACCTGGACGCAAACAGATCTATGTCTGGGATCCTCCATCTTTGACATATTGACAGGAAGATATCGGGGTGAAAGAACCATTCTCCCGGGAACAACTGCTGGCGACTCAAGTAGTCCACCTGCCATTTTTTTTTTTTTTTTTTTTTAATTGAAATCATCATTGTGGAACTTTTTTTATTAAGATAGGTGGAAAGCATAATTATTCATCAACCTTAAACACATACACCCTTTAAACTATCTCTAATATCTTTAATTCACATCCTCGTAGTTTTCCCCCTCCCACCCCACTCCCAACCCCACCCTCCGTGCCTCTCTCTTGTTAGTCCTCTAATTGATTAAGTTATTATTTCAGCATACCTCCATGTCTGTTTAAAATCCTGCCAGCATTTCCATTTAGTCATAGCATCTTCTCCATCTTCTTCACCATTATATCCAAGTTTCTCGAGATGGAATATCTCTCCCATCTTTCCTACCCATTCCAATTCTGTTGGGGGTTCATCTTGTTGCCACCTATTAGGAATTAACGTCTTCACATATATTTTTATTGAATCCGTAGTGTTATGGAAAAGGCATACCCACGGATCCTCCGCTATTTTAATACTGGTTATTTCGTGTATCAAATCTAAAATATTTTTCCAATATTTCCTAATTTTTGGGCATTCCCACCAAATGTGGGCCATTGTACCCCATTGGCTGCACCCTCTCCAACAGTCTTGCGAACTCCCTGGCTGAAATTTACTACTTCTAATAGGTGTAATATACCATCTTGCCAGACATTTGTAGTTTGTTTCTGCGGTTCTAGTGTCTGTTGCTGATCTATGTGATAACTTTAATATTTTTTTTAAAATTGTGTTTATACCCATGTGTATCTAATTCATTCCCCCATTTTATTAAGAATGGAGGTATCTCCGGCCGACCCTCTGTAAGAAGCATCTTGTATAGATTGGATGTATCTTTTTTTTTTGCACCTTTTGCTAGGCATATCTTTTCTAGGGATGTATAATTATCCCTCGTTCTAATTGGCTGGGGGAGTTTCCCGACAAAGTTAGCCAGCTGGAGGTAGCGCCATTCATTTAACTTTATATGTGCTGTGTTTTGCTGTAATTCAATCAGTGATTTTATTTTCCCTTTTTCTATCAAATCGCCTAGTTGTGTGTTTTCTCCTACCCATTGTCCCCCCCATTTCTCTTTTTCCTGGTGGAAAATACTCATTTTTTAGTGGCATCAATGGTGAATTGTATTTCCAACCGTGTTGTTTGTGCATTAAATCCCAAATTTTAAAAACGTGTCTGGTTATTTTCTGTGCATTTAATCCCATATCCCTGTGTTTCGGAGGGCTCCAAATTCCTACTCTTAAATCTACCTCACTTGTATATCTTTTTCTAATTGCACCCATTGCTTTTGACTCTCCTTCCGTGACCACTCTACTGCTCTCGACAGAAACACCACGTGGTAATAATTTTTAATATCAGGGACGCCGAGGCCCCCCTGGTCTTTATTTTGTTTCAAAATGTCTTGTGATATCCTAGGTTTCTTATTTTGCCACAGGAACCTGTTTATAATAGTTTTTTAAAGTTTGAAGATAGTAATCAGGGAGGGGAATCGGCATCATATGAAACTTATAGGTAATTTTAGGTAAAATCAGCATTTTCACAGTGTTTATTCGGCCTATCCACGAGAGGGGCCTATACTGGATTTTTTTGAATTCGTTTCTGATTTCATCCAATAGCGGGATGAAATTATCACTATATAGCTTTTCCATTGAGTTTGCTATCTTAATCCCTAGGTATTTTAGCCCCTTTTGTTTCCATGGGAACTGATATTCTCTTTGTAGACCAAGTGCCTCTTTTTTCCCTATATTTAAAATTTCTGACTTATTAATGTTTATTTTGAAGTTAGATATCTCTCCATATTCTTTTAAGACCTCAAGTAATTTTGGCATTGATGTTTTGGGTTCCGTGACATAGAACAGTAAGTCGTCCGCGAACGCCGCTACTTTGTGTTCAATGTCTCCTACTCTAATTCCTTTTATGTTGTTATCTGATCTAATAGTTGCCAGTAAAAGGTTCAATTGAAAGGACAAATAATAACGGGGAAAGGGGACACCCCTGTCTTGTCCCATTGCTCATAGAGAAGGGGGATGAATGATCTCCATTGATCTTTATTGTTGCGGTCGGATTTTTGTATAAGACTCCAATTCTCTGCAACATAATCTTGCCTAAGCCCATGAACTCTAGAGTTTCCATCATGAGCCCCCAGTCTACCCTGTCAAATGCCTTCTCGGCGTCTATCGACAGGAATAGACCAGGGGGCCCATCTGTTTTTAATTTTTGAAGTAGTAATAACGTTCTAATTCCATTGTCCTGTCCTTCCCTTGTAGGTGACAAAACCTACCTGATCTACATGGATCAGTCCCCTCATATGCTTTTTTAACCTATTTGCCAGAACTTTGGCATATAACTTTGTATCGAAATTAAGTAGGGAAATCGGTCTAAAACTTGAGCAGCAGCTATCGTCTTTCCCTTCTTTCAATATAAGTGTTATCAGGGCTTTCTGTGCGTCTCGACTCAGTCCATATTCTGTTTCCAGTCCGTTGAAATATCTACAGAGTCTTGGTACCAGAATCTTACTGAATCTCTTAAGGTACAAAATCGGGAATCCATCCGGACCCGGGCTTTTCCCTGTCGCTGTGTCTGTCATAGCATCAAGGAGCTCACTTTCAGAGATAGGGGCTTCCAGATCTATACTATCAATGGTTATTCGGGAGATTCCTGAGTTCTTCAGGAATTCTATTTTATTTTTTTTCTACCTCTGTAATATCTTCCTTTACGTTATAGAGGGTTTTATAGAAACGCTGGAAGACTTCTGCGATGTCTTTGGACTTGAATACTAAGTCGCCTTGTTTGTTGCGGATTCTTTCGATATAATTCCTCGCTTTTTTCTTCCTTAGAGTTTTAGCTAAATGTTTCCCAATTTTATTACCCCAGAGATATATTTGTCTTTCAAAATCGCATTATAAACCCTTTTAGTATCTTGCCCTGTTTCCCCGAAAATAAGACCTAGCGTGATTGTCGGTAATGGCTGCAATATAAGCCCTACACCCCAAATAAGCCCTAGTTAAAGTCCTTGTAGGTCATATTTTCAGGGTAGGGCTTATTTTTGGGGAAACAGGGTAGGGCTTATTTGGGGGGTAGGGCTTATATTGCAGCCATCACTGACAATCATGCTAGGTCTTATTTTCGGGGAAACAGGGTAGTATGTCTTTTAGTTCTTCTCTTATTATAAGGTGGTGGTATAGCTCTTGATGTCCCTCTGACTTCTTATGGAGTTGCTCTAATCTAAATATTTCTTCCGTTAACTCTTTAATTTTATTTTTCCTCTTTTATTTTCCCTGAGCCCATCGAAATGAAGATACCCCTTATATATGCCTTATGAGTTTCCCATAATGTGGAGTACGATATGTCTTTTGATTCATTAGTTTCGAAGAAAAGGTTAATTCCTCTTGAATTCTTTCCACATCTTGCTTTTCAGTAAGAAGCGTTTCGTTTAACCGCCAGTTTGAGAACGGCTTTGATATCTTACATTCTTCTAGTATCATCGTAACAGGTGAATGATCTGAAAAGGTGGAAATCTCTATGTGGGCTTCTGTAACCTTTGACAATGTATTATGATCTACAAATATGTAGTCAATACACGAGTACGTCCCGTGCACAGGGGAGAAGCAGGTGTAATCTCGAGTGTTTGGGTTAAAAATTCTCCATACATCCATCAGCTGATTTTGGTGAAGTGTCTTTTTCAATTTTTTTAGAGGTACACCCCCCGTCTCCCGCGCACGGGACGTACTGTCCTCACCTGGGTTCATACACAGATTCAAATCTCCTGCCATTATGACCATTCCTTGCTTAAAGTGCGCCAAAGTACGTATCATCTTCTTCATGAATTCGGTTGGCCTTTTGTTTGGTGCGTAGATATTACCTAAAGTAAGTTGTATTTCACCTATCAATCCTCTTGGAAAGAGATATCGCCCTTCTGGGTCAAATAGCCTTGCCTCTTTAAACAATATTCCCTCGGAAAATCCTATCGCCACTCCTTTAGCTTTCCTTGTCTTTGAATCTGCGTATACCCAAGTGGGATGTTTTTTGGACTACAATTTTATATTAGCTCCTTGAAAGAGGTGGGTTTCCTGGAGAAACACTGTCTGCTTGGTGCTGTTTGAGCTCTTTTAATACTTTATGTCTTTTGGCCGGGTTATTTAGACCCCGGACATTATATGTTAAGAACTTAATCTAGGACTTTTCCTTTTATTTTGATTTTTTAGAGAGAGGCACCTCCCCTTTTCTTTCCCAGCCCTAACCCCATTCCCCGCTCCCCCCTCACCTCCCTCTCCTGCCCTCCCACTCTCCCTCTCCCCCCCCTGCCTCCCAACCCCTCTCCCTCCCCCCCTCCACCTGGCCAATACCGGCCCCCAGACCATTGGCGAATCAGAACCTTCCTCTTCGCCTCTGGACTTCATACTCAGAGGTGGGGGTACTAGCCTCATTCCCCCCCTCCAGTCTCCCCCGTGGAAGAAAAAAAAAAAAAAAAAAAGGGGGGTGGGAGGGTCCCCCAGACGGATCCTATTTGATCTAGAGCTAAGGCTCTCCCCCCCCCTTCTCCCTGCCCCTCCACCTCTCTTTTCCCCTAATGAAATCTGTCTTCCCTACACCGCTAGCAAGCATATATGTATGAAATAATATTGCCCAGGCCGTACTCCCCAACGACCCCCCCAAAATCGGTACAAGAGAAAAAAAAAAAAAAAAAAAAAAACACAAAGACAAGGATCCCCAATTAGTGAAAACCCCCGGTTAGGCCCTTTTCATTCCTGCGTCGGAGAGAGGGCAGAGATACCTATTTCCTTTTTTTTTTTTTTTTTTCTCCTTTTCCCTCCTTTTCTCCTTTCCTTTTTTTTTTTTTTCTCCCCTATTCAGGATTACTCCAACCCTTCTCTAGCAGTCCACTCTGGGATTTCTAAGAGATGTAAACCGAGGTTTTTACAAAATTCTGGTAGTTCTTCTGGGTATTTTAGCTTTACTGATCTGCCATCTTTATATGCTATTAGGCGCGCAGGAAATCCCCAGCTATATTTTATGTTTTCTATACGCATTTGATTTAATAGTGGTCTCAGCAGACGTCTTCTGGCCAATGTCTGAGGAGACAAATCCATAAAAATCTGGAGGTCTGATCCCCCGTATTTTAGTGGGGGTTTTCCTATTAATTTAGTCCATATCTCTGTCTTTTCCAGATAATCCTGGAACCTTACCAGGATGTCTCTAGGTAGATCTGTGATATGCTGGGGTTTTCTAATTCTATGGATTCTCTCAATTTTTGGTTCCCAGTCTGGTCCTTTATTAAGAATTGGATTAAATAATTCCTTCATTATTTTTCTGAGATCTTCACCATTTCCTTCTGGAAGAGCACGTATTCTTAGGTTCTGCCTTCTACTCTGGTTTTACTGTTCCTCCAAATTGTGTGTCATCTGCCTTTGGTTTATCCTTATCTTCTTGAATTGGTCTTTGAGATCAGACAGTTCTTGTGTCTGCTTATCTATTTTATTCTCTGCTTCCTCTAACCGGGTGAGAAGATGGCTAAGATCTGTACGAAGCATTATTATTTCATCTTTTATGGAGTTTTCCATTTTTGTTAGCATTTCAAACAACATAGTCTTAGTCAAGGTCTGGGAGATACCGTTCTGTTCTTCTATCCTACTGCTATCTGTTTCAATTTCTTCCATGGTATTACCTCCCAATGCCTCATGGGCCTCTTCCTTTTTTTTTTATTCGCCTCCTTCTTTGCCTGCTTGGTTGGTTGTTTTTCCATACTCGGGCTTTTTGGGCTCAATCCCTGCACCATGTATTGTTTAATTGTGCTGGTGTTTGCTTTTTCCTTTGTTGTCTTAGTTTCCGTTCCCTTTGTAATTTTACCTTTCATGCCTAATTTTTTATTTATGATCTTCCGTTTCCCCAGTTTAGCCGGTGTACTGTATATAGAAAGAGCTACGAGTGGCCCAAAATAGACCACTTCTATAGAGTGATAGTCGCTGTAAAATGGGCTCTGTTTGTATAAATTGAGAATATTTTTAATATACACACAATTTAGCCGCAATATTCAACAGGTAGCCAGCAGTAGGTATATATTCGGTATCTTACTGGTTGTTTTTCACACAGGAGTTTATGTATAGGAGGTGAAAGGGGGTTATCTCCTAATCCTATAATCCTACTTCCTGATAGATGACAGTGTATGGCTTCACTTATTGTATTTTTCTTCAGTGGCCCCTTCTTATTACTCCTCCTTCCTCCTCTCTCCCTCTCCTCTCCTTTTATGGCTGAATAGGTCCTAGTAGGGCCCGCTTATCCTGGGGGGGGGGGGGGGGGGGGGAACCAATTTCTTGTAGTGAATAACGACACGTATGTTCCACACCCGTCCAAAAACCCCTCAGGCCTCCTCCAAGGCCCTTATCTTATTGACTTGTCTGTTCAAACCCGTATTCCGCTTCTAAGGAGACCCCTCTTCCCGATCCATGCGTATGAGGAAGAGAAAGAAAGCACACAAGGGGGGAAAAAAAAAAAAAAAAAGACACAGGGCAAAAAACAAAAAAGAGGTCTCTGGGTTATGTCTCTAGGATGAATCTTCCATTATCCTCTACCACAGTTCCACTCTCTCATAGTACCTCTCATCACCTCCTTTATATGTATGTATGCTTATGTCTCAGCGACCCGGATTGCAGGGATGATTACTGTCAAAATTAGGACTAAACTTAGTCATCTATTCAGGTGTATATATAACCAGCATCCACTTCATAGTGAGCAGTATAGCAATATAAAGATATAGCAAGATTTTCTCAAACCTGTGTTTGCCGTTTAAATTTCCAAAGTAAGCATTTAGGGGGTTTTTCTTACCATTCCGGTGGAGATTCCATGGATTGATTGCTACCCCTTGCAATAAGGGGACTTACCCCTCCACTCTGATGCCTTTTGTATTCCGTTGGATTTCTCCTCTCGTCCAAGGGAGGAGGTGTGCGGTGAAGGAGAGATGTCGATCCAGGGAGAGGTGTGAGGGAGTCGGGGTCCACTAGGGGAGATCAACAGGCTCTGCAGAGACTCGTTCCCGCCGTCGCCACGGCTTCTGCTGCCCTGTCCGCAGCGTCGGCTGGGTGCTGCGCTCCACTTAGGGGATCTACTTCCTCCCCGTGTGGCGCGGCGTCTCTTGCATCACGTGTGCTGCCATTGCTCCGTCTGGCCGTCCTCTCCCAGGCTAGACCCCTCCCTCTGCAGGACGTCCTCCGACCTACGTCCCACCTGCCATTTTTTTATTCCTAGAATGAAGGCTGCCAATAGGATATGATTCACCTTTCTCTGGGTCGCACAACTTCTTGTGCCCCTTGGTGATTAACATAGGCCATTGCTGTGGCATTGTCGGATTGAATCCTGGCAGGAAAAAAAAGTTGGCACATGTTGTTACCATTTCCCAGGTAACTGAAGGAAGGATTTTCCCCTTTGCAGATTTTTGGTTATCAACCATAAACTGAGGCTCCGGCGCACCCAGCCTACAGCACCAGGTATTTCCAGGCGGTCTCCCATCCAGGCACTAACCAGGCCAGACCCTGCTTAGCCTCCAAGATCGACAAGATCGGGCGCTTTCAGGGTGATGTGGCCATAGGCTTTGGAATCAGACACATTGGGAACCCTTTGTTCCAAGCCGATAGGATACAGTTTTGCAGTAGTCTTGAATGAAACTGAGCAAGAGGAATGGCCTCGAATGAAGCCACCATCTTTCCCAACAACCTCATGCAAAGCTGAATAGAAGAATTCATCTTGCTTCGACAACCTGAATCAGTTCCTTTATGGCGCTGATCTTTGCCTGGGGCAAGAATACCCTATTCTGGATGCATCTATGATCAGACCCAAGTATTTTAGCCTTCTTCATGGTTTTAAAGAAGATTTCTTTTAGGTTCAGAAACCGACCTAGATATTCCAGGTAGTTGAATGTGGTAACCATACTTTGGTCGAAGCGTGTTACCGACTGGTCAATGAAGAACAGATCGTCTAGGTCAGTGATGGCGAACCTTGGCACCCCAGATGTTTTGAAACTACATTTCCCATGATGCTCAACTACACTGCAGAGTGCATAAGCATCATGGGAAATTTAGTTCCAAAACATCTGGGGTGCCAATGTTTGCCATCACTGGTTTAGGTAAACCATAATCGTTATACCTTGGGCCCTTAATCTGGCTAGAAGAGGGGCCAGAACCTTTGTAAACACTCAAGGTGCAGTAGCTAAATTGAAAAGCAGAGCTACACAATGAAGGTGAAGATTTTCCACCTTGAAAAGTAGATATTACTAGTGAGCAAGGAAATAGGCATATGGAGGTATACATCTTTGATGTCAATTGACGCCAGAAGTTCTCTTCATAGGATGGAGATAACTGATTGGATTGACTCCATGCGAAATTATATATATATATATATATATATATATATATATATATATATATATATATATATATATATATATATATATATATATATATATATATATATATATATATATATACACATATACATACACATACATACACACACACACACACACACACACACACACACACACACACTTTTTTTTTTGTTTTTTTTTAACAAGAAGAAAATGTTTATTCTATCTTTACAGTACAAGCGATGCATATACACATTTGTTCACAGGTCAAATGAGCTGTATATTAAGGAAGTCAGAGAATACACCAAGCCGTTAAGTTACAATACATGAGGATATGGGTACGGAAGTGGTAGACTTCAGCGGGACTAAAAAAAGATGTCCTAGAAAAAAAAAAGGGGGGGAGGGTTGGGAACAAAGGAGGGGCCTCATATGTTTTACTAAGTTCACTCAGTTCAAAACAGTGATTAGACAATCAATAGAGCGCATCAGTGGAGCACTATTTGGGGGCAGGCCCAGCAGTGAGAAGTTAGTGATAAGTGATTGTCCACCAGTTCTGTGCCACAGGCATCTATCCAACCCGACCATATTTTGTCAGATTTGGCTGGACAGTTGCGATTGGCATAAGTGAGCTTATACAATGGCAAACACCGAGTTCAGGTGCCTCGAGGACACCCCAGGAGGTGCAGCATCCTTCCAATTTAGGAAGATCTCTGCGGGCATAAAAAGTAGCATAGCTCAGAAACAATCTAGTATACTTGCCCCTTATTCTGGAATCAAAAACATTTAGCAGCAACATCTTGGGGTCTACATCCAGCTTCAGGGAGGTTACCCGACTAAGGGTACCAGCCACCCCCAACCAATAGTCTCGCAGATGAGGACATGACCATGTCATATGAATAAATGAGGTGGAGCACTGATCACATATGGGGCAGGCCACCGGATTGTCAGGATTCATAATTGTTAGTCTTTTAGGAGTATAGTAGGCTCTGTGGAGGAACTTATGCCTCCCATTCCTCCTCTGACAGGTCTGGGACGTCTAACTTCCACTTTGCCAAGGTTTTTTCAAGTTTCTTTAGTGGAGTTATAGACAAGTTGAAGTAAAGAGAAAAGAGGGGTTTATCTATGATCCTGGCAGTGAATTTAGATTTTTTAGATCCACAATGTCCATTTGGATTTGGCACAGTGAAAAAGAGGTTTGAACCAAACCCCAACCTCTGCTCTTACATGGGGACCACCATGATCACTTTTTGCCAAAAGATGGTCCAATGCTTGAGAGAAAAACTTTTTTCTCTGGATCCTTAGGAATTTTTGATCTGAGAAAACGAGGAGACGGGAACTCTTAGAACTCCAGTTTGTACTTGGAATTATTGAGGAAGTCCCCCATTCGTCTCAACACTCTTCCTGCCAGATCCTTGACAACTTCAGAAGAATTCCCCCTATTCGAGCAAGCAGGGGCGCCTCCTCATAAGGAGGCTTCAGTATCTTGTAGGTTTCCTCCCCCAAGACCTCTTTTGACCCTGGGGTTAACTGAGGATTACCTTTTGAACCTGACGGCGGAAGCCATCGTGACTGCCTGGAGGCCGACTTCCCCCTGGCACAGAAGGAGCTTTAAAAACGAAAAACACATTTACTCCTTTTGTTAAATGGCAAAAGGGGTACTTTTTCCACTAGAATTTCTTTGGATGCATTATCCAAAACATCCCCAAATAGCAGTTTCACTGCAAAAAGGAAGACTAGCCAGGAGCTTCTTGCATGGCGCTTGGGGAAGGATAGAATCTCTCATAGCAACTGTTGCAAACATAAAGCTGCCAGATAACCTTGAACACCTGTTTAAACTGGTCTCTCACGATTAACCAATCATTGTCAGCGCAGACTGAGACACTCAAACCGCCAGAAAAACATTTTTTTTTTTTAATAGGAATTCCAACTTTTTATCCGTTGGATCCCCAAGCATTTGAGCATTATCTGCCGAACAAGTCAAACTCTTATTCACAGATGATATGGCAGTGTTATTTGCTGGTATACCCTACGTAGTGAATTATTTCCACTATAGGATAAAGTGTGAAAACTTTAGGAGGGAATAAAATGCTTATCTGGGTGATCCACTCAGAAACACAAAAACTTTTCCAGCAATGAATGGACAAGAAAAAGGCATGCTCAGCTTGAGGAGGCTTTAGCAAACCCAAACAAACACTTAGTTAAAGGTACATAAATGTGGAGCGGACTATTCGGCAAAAAATTGCACCATCAATCTTACAGATTGTGAACGCTGATCCTACCGCATTTGACACCTCAGAAACAGCCTCACCACTGTCCCCTGAGGGAATTTATCTTCTCCTGCCCCTAGTTCCTCAGTTTGAGGGTCCTGGGTAATGGAAGAGAAACTGTCGCATTTAGTCCCACACTGGGATGCGATTAAAGCCGCTAACCTTTTGTCATCTAGCCCAGCCAATCAGCATCGCTAAACAGCATCGTCCATTAGGGCTGCAGCCATGGATCATTGTTAACAGATACCAATGCAGCAGGGTGGGGTGCCACCTGCAAACAATTCAAGATCCAGGGCTGAGGGGAAATTCCCACTCAGGGACTAGTTTCCAATATTCTGGAACGTCGAGCAGCATTCATAGCATTGGCCACCTTGCTGCCTCACATACAGGGTCGCCTAGTCCTGCTCCATCTGGAAAACATGGCAGCAGTGTCCTACATACAGCAACAAAGCAGGACGCACAGCCAATCCCTCAAGAGAGGTGGAACCGATCATGACATTGGCACAACAATATCTCCCAGATTTGAGGGCCATACATCTTCCAGGTTGTCAGGGCTTGGAAGCGAATCGCCTATCCAGACAATTCAAGGATCCCAACGAATGGTCCCTTCACCCGAGTGTTCAAACAGATCATCCACGAATAGGGGTGTCCGCAACTGGATCATTTTTCCTCAACCAACTGCAAGATGACCTGGATCCTCTCACGCTACCTTCATCCAATAGCAGAGGGGACGGACGCCTTGACCCATCCTTGGGTTGTGCAAATAGCCTATGCATTTCCTCCAATTTCTTTAATCCTGAAATTCCTGAGTAGATTGACAGAGAATTTGACAGTCATTGCAGTATTACCTTACTGGCCTCACAGACCATGGTTCTCTCTGGCAATGGATCTCAGCGTGTGGCCACCGATCACTCCAAGTATGGTATTGTAAGTATGTGATACAATTTTACATTTTAAGAGCCATTAATTGTGATTTATATAAAAACACTGGTCCATGCAAAAATAGAAAATAGGTAAGTGCATGTAAACCTACACAATGAACTTCTCTTATATGCTCTGCTCTTTAGGCACTGCTGCTGGTAAACGGATGGTTAGCAGCAGTTAGGCATTTTTTTCAGCTGCTACTGAACTCTCCTCTATGTTATCTTATCAATACATGTACACAGGGTCGTTTATAGTAGTTTCTATGCAGTTGAGTTTAGAAGCATTTTTTAGAAAGATGTTCAGAGGCATTTGAAACGCCAAATGCCTGTAACAGCTTGTAAACGCGTGTAGACACAGTAACTCGTGTTTAGCCAAGTTTCGTTTACAGGCGTTTTTCATTTTTTAATATTCGCAAAAAAAAAAAAAGGGGCTTCCAAGTGCAAACGCGACATGTATACACGCAGCAAAACGGACGTCTTTAAACGTCGGTTACCATTTGTCACGTTAAATCGTTCAGGAGAGGTTTTAGAAAAGGTCCTGTGTACATTAAGCCTTAGTGTATTTAAAAAAAAACATCCAATTTAACTTTAAATAGTTCATAAGGATCAAGTTGGTCCAAACAAACTACTTCCTTCATTAATGAGCCCACTGTGAGTGATGATTAAACAGTGCAGCATCAGCTACATACACTATACAGCACTGTGGTATGACAACTTCTCCTCTGGAACAAAATTCAGTCGGGTTGAGTGCTGCTTAGCCATTCACAGAAAGCTTTGTCTTTTATTAATGAATACAAGACTTCCTCTGATTGGCTGAGGTGGGAAGATGTCATGCTCTTCACCTCAGCCAATTAGAGGAATCCTTGTATGCAATTCATAAGAAAGAAGGAGGGACAAAGTTGGGATACAGTTCCTGAGACCAAACTAACACAAAAACTAGAACAAGTCTTTTGAACCTAAAGATGAGGTAGGGCTGACAATATGTGTGGTGTAGTAAAATAGTGGGGTCTATGGGCAGAGGACTTCAGAACCACAAAGCCCACCTTTAACAATAAGACAAAACCTGAATATTGTCCACCACCCATGTGTGTCAAAGCAAAGAAAAAAAAGCCCTAGGTTTTTCCAGTGTCCAATCACCTAAAATGAAGTGGCATAAAAACCGTGGTCTGTACTCGCCATTCAATACTTTTCTTGGAGTAACACGGGAATTTTTAGAATTTGTACGCCATCAGGGTTATAGAACTGCCTTCAGGAGAACTAAAAATCAGTTGGTCAGCACAGGATAACCCAGCCAACGGCCATCATGCCTTTTTTGTAGCAAAGTTTTACAGAGAACAAGAAATAAAATAGATGGGAGAAATATATGCCCATTAAAAAAAAAAAAAAAAAAAAAAAAAGAAGGATTTTACATTGATTACGAAAAACAAAAAATTGTATTTTTTGAGGGACACAAGAAATCTTACATGGGTGGGACATTCAAAAAGCACTCCAGCAGAATGGTGGGCAATGTAGCAACAAAGGCTCAGGAAAAAACAACAAAAAAACTAAATAAAAAAAAACAAAGAAAACTGTTCAAAAGAGCCGCTTGAAGGACCCAATGCCTGAAATGAAAGGACCAGATGATAGTCCTGCAAACTGAGAAAAGCTGTATGATGCCGAAAAGAACCCTCACAGATCTAAGAGTGCACCCTGAGAGGGTGGAACGCATTTGTTAAGACAAGGGATGCACGATACCATTTTTTTTTTTTTTTATGAGTACCGATACTTTTTTTTAGTACTCACCGATACCAATTATCGATACCTACCGCAACTGTTTGGTTTTCACTTCAGCTGTCATCAATGGTACAAAACATTTAAAAGTTATTTACAAATGAAAAAAAAAAATTTGCCGCTTTTTCAAACGTGAAATGTGTAAATATATAAAACAAACAAAAAGTTTTAATTTTTAATCGTATATAAAATAGAAGTGAATAAAAACAGCAGGAAAATAGTAATTAAATGGGAAGTTAATTGAGGCTGATTAGAGTAAAGGGTTAAAAAAAAAAAACACACAAAAACAGGTTGCTTTAAACCTCTGCAGATCGAAGTTCATCCCTTTGAGCTGTAGATGAACAAAGAAACAATGTTTCTTTTTATTTTAGTTTTTGATAAACATTGCCCAGCTGCTTTTTTTTTTTTTTTTGACAGCTCCATTTACCGGACTTTAACACTTCAGCTGTCAGTGGCATTCCCCTGTTGACAGCTGAATAAGTCATCGGTTGTTAAGGACGTGGCTGCCCGATAATTGCTGCTTTTTTACATTTTATCTGTCAGTGGGGGAGACCCACTGAAAGCTCAAAAGAACCAAGACTGAAAGTTCGGTTTCAGGTATCGGTGCATTTGCATGAGTACCGGTACTCGTGCAAATGCTTAGTATCAGCACCAAAATCGATACTGGTATCGGTGTAACCCTAGTTAAGATCATAAGTGTGGATGATGTTCTGCCTAAGGAGGTGGTGAACAGGAAGCCCCATAAACAGAGTACAAAAGAAAATCAGCCTTTCTGAAGGGAGGGGCTGGGGGACTTTTACAGTCCAAAACACATACAGAGAATAAACAGATACTCCCTTGTGGTGAGCTGGAGACAGGAAAACAGTTTTGGTTGAGGTGAAAACAAACACTGCAGTAGGCAATAAGGAAGTCATGAGCCTTATCACCACCTAGTCCCTAAGCAAAACCAAAAAGCATTATAGCATTATTCACCTTGTGGATGAGAGTAGAAAAGAATGTCTGCAATTATCTTTAAAGCACAGGGAGAATTGGATTCAGTTCCCAGGGCGTCACAAGGGAACAAACTGAAATCAGACTGAGCATAAACTTGAAAGTGTTAAAAATCGAAAGCTGGTCAAGACCCAGATACAGAAAGGAGAGGATTCTTCCCAAGGGGAAACCCCATAACTCATACCAAGCGAAGTATGCCTTCCATGTCCGATGATGGACCTTAGACTTCTTAGCAGTCAGTATCATAGGAAACAGAAATTCAGGGATGCAACCAGCTCAAAACACAAAAACCAGATCAGATGACCTTCCAGCAGGGTGGTTCAACGCTGCAAAGACAGCCAAATCACAAAGTTCCAGGACGTTGATCGTAAGATGAGACTACAATAAAAATGAAATCTCCTGCTTCAAAGGGTGTCCAGGACTCCTCCCCAATCCAACAGCTGACATCAGTCATAAGGATCCTGCAGGATATTCCCCAATTCTAGAGCCAACTTCCTGAGCCACAAAGCCAGGGTCAACCTAGTCCTTTGCGCCAAAAGAAATGATCTGTCCAGGGGCCCGACTGACTTATGCCATGATCACAGATCAAAGTAAAATTGGACCCAATATCAGGCCAAGAATGCTCATGCAAAAGCGGGAAAGTCAGCGACTTCTTGAAAATATCCTGACAAGGGGGATTTCTCCATCCACACAAATGAGATGGAAGGAGCAGTCACACCTGCTAGAACATCGTATTCTGACAGTGAGACATTCCCCACTGTCAGAAAGCAAAGATTGGCGGCTTAAATTTTCCAATATGTCCCTTAGACAGAAAGTTATTTAAAACAAAAATCGACTTCTGTCTAGTGGGGGAGCTCATGCACAGATATAGGTTTAGCCAGTCCCTGATGGACCAGATTAATTTTGTTTAATGCATGGCCACCAAACAGGGGGAGCCACGAGTGTACAGCAGGCTTAATACAGGGGGCTAACACCTTGGTATAAACACCCAAAAGGAGAGGTCAAAAGCGAGGGCAACAAACTGGTAGTTTAGGGGCCCCACAGTAAAAAAAAGTAAATGCAGATGTGTTGGAAAGATGCAGGTACGCGTCCTTGATGTTCAAAGAAGTCAGAAAGTCTTCCTGGTTTCAGACTGGATGGATTCCATGCAGAATTTCTGAATTCATATAAAAATATTCTAAACTTGAGATTCAAGATGGGGCGAATGTTCCTTTGCATACTGTATAGGAAAGGCAACCAAGTTGGATGAAAACCCCAGAAACCGTTCTGCCATAAGAACTTGGGCAATGATTTTAGGGCTGAAACAACTAATCGATTATGAAATTAATCGATTACTATTTTCATAATCGATTAATCGGGCAGTAACATAATGGGGTTAAAAATAAAAAAAAATTGCCCTTTATAGTACAAAAAGCAAATAATTGCTACTGTAAATATTACTTTCACAGTAAAAAAAAAAAAAAATTAACTGCTTTTTTTTTGTACTATAAAGGGCCAATTTTATTTTTTTTTAACCCCCATTATGTTACTAAACGTCTCAGGCCTGGTTCACACCTATGTGTTTTTTGGTGCTTTTTCAGAAATGCACTACAGTTCATTTACATGGTTTCCTATGGGACACGTTCACATCTCAGATTTTTTCAGCCACTGCTGTTTGGAAAGGATCAGGCACTTTTTTTTTTTTTAAACGCAAAACTGTGCTTTTTTGGTTCAATATACTTCAATGGAGAAGCTGCAGAAAAGCATGTAATGTGTTTTTGCAGCAATTTGTGTTATTTAATCTGCCCAACAACTAATTGGCCAAAAAAAGTATCTCTCTTCTGTCGGTTATTCTAAGAGTGGATTAAATATTTTGCTCCCCAACCATATAGTTGGTTATTTATATTTACCACTGCATATAGATATTTAAGAATAAAATTGCCTTTTTTTTTTTAAACTTTACATATTAACTAAATTATACACCACACTTTTTTTTTTTTTTTAAAAAAGGTTATTAACCAATTAATCGATTATTCGAAACAATAAAATCGGCCAACTAATCGATTATGAAAATAATCGTTAGTTGCAGCCCTAAATGATTTCTTGATCCAGAAGGCCTAAGAGGTCTGCTAAATTGTGGAGTGACACAAAAGGTTGGAGGTGAAAAACCAAGGAGGGGGGGCATGGAGCAAAAAAAGTCCAGTTTTAGCCCTGGGATACCACCTCGAACACCCAAGTGCCAGAGATCCAAGCTGTCTAAGAATCCCCCCACTCTGGAAAGTGGGGGCTCACATTCATGCTGAGGAATGCTTTTCTGACAATTTGAAAGACTCTGAAAGCCAGACCTTCTACACAGACTGGAGCCTGGCTCGGAAGGTCTTCACGAAGACGTGAAGAAGCAAAAAGGAGCAGACTGGCCATATCTGATAACAGTTCAACAGAGGGATCCTGTCCTGTACCAGAGAAGTGCAGCATGTCTGTCAGACTTGGCAGAGGAGGGTGGAAAAAGGATAGTAATGATCCAAGGATCAGAAGTGGTCCCCAACAAAGAAATAAGATTATAAAAGAGCCCCTTCCACACAAGAACCAAATAAGACCAAGTTCAGACAGAAGTGAAGATCAAACGAAACAAGCCAAGGGTAAAGACTCAAACTAACCCCACATAGGCAATGAGGAGGTCTCTGGTCAAGTATTGCACCCACAAAAAAGTACATATTGCCAGAGAGACTGAAAGGGAATCCACTGGTTGCTAGGGCGAGGCTCTGTGGTGCTCCAGGGGACGCCACAGGGCTCCCAGGGACACTTTTCAAATAGGTAGAAAAAAAAAAAAAAAAAAAAAACTGTATATGGGTAGAGAAACCTCAACCTAGCATAAACTTGCTAGGAGCTCCTCATAACAGCAAGTTACAGTCACGGCGAGTGACTGTGTGAACTGGAACACATAGGTAGTCACTGCTGACTACATATTGTAGAGAAAACACCAACACAGATAATTAACCAGGAGTTTGGCTAACTGTGGAACCTTTTTGGGATTTTCATACCTTTTTTTTTTTTTTTAAAGCCGGCGATTGCCTTTCCTGTAAAAGCACTGTTAGGGTCCATGTGCACTAGGCGACTGGGAAAAAAAAAATGCCAGAACCTCTGGCAGAAAAAGCAGCATAAAAAAAAAATATATATATATATCATTAAGGGTTGTATTGCACAAGAGTTTGTGCGTTAATAGGCATTTGCTTTTATAAGCGTTTTTTCCCCCCAAAAAAACATTCCCCTCTGCTCATTTCTCACTATCAATGTACACCTGAAAGCACTGAATGCTCCTAAATGTTGCATTTATGCGCAACAAGTGTTCTTAAAAATGCACGTGAGGTTTTTTTTCTTTTGGAAACATCCGTTCGATCTTCTTCTGGTTTCCGAGCTATAATTCCCTGACCGGTACAGCCAGGTAAGCAGGTAATCCAGCACGCTCTGTGTTTGGTCAGCTGCCTTGCAGTGAGTGGGAGACATCGGGGTCTAATAGACCCCCTGATATCTCCATAAAAAGTACCTGTCACTGCCCAAAGCTATCACAAGGGGGCTTTGTTTACATCTATTGCTATCACAATAGGTGAACGAAAAAAAAAAAAAAAATCCAAAACCACATGGTAAGGTATTGCCTTGAAAGTCGGCATTAGAGAAATAATCCTAGCACCATGGCTCACATTTAACACTAAACTGTTAACATTTATACTCACCTAGGTGGATGCAGCATTGATTTGATGCTGCATCTGTCCCCAGCTGTTTCTACACAGAGAACTGAGCAATCAAATACTGCTGATTGCTCAGCTCTGTCTTCAGTGAGTAAAGAGCCAGTGAATGTCAGTCACTGGCTCTCTGCTCTGCCCCACCAGTGCTCACTGGAGCCCCGGGCTGTGCAGGGGGGTGGGAGCCGCTGGCTCAACCTCTCAGTGGCTCGATGAGAGGCTGAGCTAGCTGCTGATCCAGGCATCTGGGTGGATTCCAAACATTAAAAGTCATACTCTTTACATAGACTAGACCGCCTGAGTGACATCAGCAAACAGCAGGCTTTAGCCCGCTGTCATCTGAATACGGATCACATGATTGCAGAACTAAGTGCACTCTTCAAGAGAAATCGGGCCAAAAGAGCATTGTCCCTACTTCTCCTTTAAACCTAATGGAACTATGAGGAAAAGTGGAGTAGGAAGCTTACAGCTGGAGCTTTTAATCAAAGGGAAGTAATAGATTAAAGAAGGCTATATTCTAAATAATAAAAAAAAAAAAAAAAAAAAAAAAAAAAAGCACTTGTTGAGCTTCTTAGCTTTAAGAGGTCATGTCATTCTAGTGAGAGATTCATTTTAGTGGGGTGAAGGCACTTGAGCACTGATGACCGGTATTGAAGTTATGTGAACAAATGTTTGTAGCGCCGACACTTTACTAAAGTGTGCACTATATATGTAAATTTAGTTTTCCAGAACTGTAACAGAGTTCTGGGGGTTAATTGTACAGGTTTTTTTACTTTGGCATCAGTTTGGCTGAGCTGTACTGGAGTCCTGCCTGGTCATAGGTGCAGTGAGGCACCTGTGACAGGCTGAGAACCAAGCCTGGTTGGACGTGTTTGGCTCAGAGAAAGATTGGTACCTATCAGTGGGCGCTTCTGGCCTCGCTGTGTAGTCTAGGAAGGGGTATTTAAGATGCTGAAGTCACGTGTTCAGGGTTCGGCTGCTGCTTTGATTCCCGGTTCTGGTCCAGACCGACCCAGCGAGGGGTCCAGGACCCAGGAGTGTCTGCCCTCCCCGTAATCATGGTCACCCTGACCAGCCCCAGATGCCCTCATGGTCTGGGGTGGGGATCCGTCCGCTCCCGAGCCTCGGAACTGGCTAGTTTGAGGCCCAGTAACTGAAGGAGGATTCGGAGGTGTCCCAGTGTGCATTGGAAAGACACGGCAACTCGTACAAGGGACCATGGAAGGGCTCTTCAGAGGGCCAAGAAGCTGGCTGCTCGGTAAGAGCCTGGGAGCTGAAATTGTATGGACACTAGAGAATCCACACTTCTCACAGTATCGCCAAGAAGGCTGAAAGATCCAGGTACTGTGGGAAAGGTTCCTAACTTATCTTCAGTTACAATCTAGTCTGTGGCAGAGACTTTGCCAATTTCATGGATCACATGTTGGCTGCTAAATCTATGGTTAGAGGTTTATCCAGCAGTGAAGCGCCCAGTTGCGAATGGCTACTCTCTGGGCTATCCAAGACACATTCAATTGATGTCAGCAGTTCCAAGTACCTGAGTTTTATCACTCGTGCCCTCTATTCCCAATTGAGACTGTTATAGTTGGATGTTACCTCTGCAAAATAAAAATCCTTAAAAAGGACTTGTGTGTCAGCATCTGAAGTTACTGGGTACTAACCCTGGGAACCCCTAGACAACGAACGACGAGGAGGTAATTGGTAAGCCCAGAAAATTCAAAGTCGCCCCAAGGGGTTATGGCCGCTACACGTTGTTGCACAATTTTGCTCTTTATTCACAGGACTGTTAAAGAGGAACTGCAGTCTGCTCACATAATTTGTAATAAAAACATCTTTGCCATTCTGAAGCTTCCCACCAACAACTTTGCATATTTTTATATATAGCAATCGGTCCGGGGGGAGAGAGCACAGATCACAGCGCGATAGCCTGCTGTTAGTTTACATTAGAAATTCCTCCGCTCATGATTACACACAACCCGGCCCCCTCCTGATTACACACAACCCGGCCCCCTCCTGATTACACACAACCCGGCCCCCTCCTGATTACACACAACCCGGCCCCCTCCTGATTACACACAACCCGGCCCCCTCCTGATTACACACAACCCGGCCCCCTCCTGATTACACACAACCCGGCCCCCTCCTGATTACACACAACCCGGCCCCCTCCTGATTACACACAACCCGGCCCCCTCCTGATTACACACAACCCGGCCCCCTCCTGATTACACACAACCCGGCCCCCTCCTGATTACACACAACCCGGCCCCCTCCTGATTACACACAACCCGGCCCCCTCCTGATTACACACAACCCGGCCCCCTCCTGATTACACACAACCCGGCCCCCTCCTGATTACACACAACCCGGCCCCCTCCTGACCTCGCGCGTGTGATAGACAGAACGCCAGTACAATTCTGGGACGCGTTCCGTCTATAACAGGCACGGGGTCAGAAGGGGGCGGGGCTGTGGGTAATCATGAGCGGAGGAATTTCTAATGTAAACTAACAGCAGGCTATCGCGCTGTGATCTGTGCTCTCTCCCCCCGGACCGATCGATGGTAGAACGGCTCCTGTTTAACCCTGCATGCAGGTGGTACTCGCCCCCCACTCCCTGGCAGCTTAGCTGTGGAGGCAATTACAATGCAACAGCAGGCTATCGTGATCCGGCGGCTTTCCTCTTCCCCATGATGATTCTCTGCACAGGTGAGGCGAGGCTGCGGTGGTGGGCACAGGTGAGGCGAGGCTGCAATGGTGGGCACAGGTGAGGCTGCAAAGGTGGGCACAGGTGAGGCGAGGCTGCAAAGGTGGGCACAGGTGAGGCGAGGCTGCAAAGGTGGGCACAGGTGAGGCGAGGCTGCAAAGGTGGGCACAGGTGAGGCGAGGCTGCAAAGGTGGGCACAGGTGAGGCGAGGCTGCAAAGGTGGGCACAGGTGAGGCGAGGCTGCAAAGGTGGGCACAGGTGAGGCGAGGCTGCAAAGGTGGGCACAGGTGAGGCGAGGCTGCAATGGTGGGCACAGGTGAGGCGAGGCTGCAATGGTGGGCACAGGTGAGGCGAGGCTGCAATGGTGGGCACTGATAAAGTTGTAATATTTATTTTTGCAACTTAATTCTGCATGGAACATTTAAGTGTAATTTCATGAGATCATTTATGAGGGCGTATATAGGGGCGGTGCATGGAAGGGATTGGGCAAATGGTGGCGAGTATCACTTAAGGCCTGGCTAGTAGCTCAGGACTTGAAATTTTGAGCCGCGTGTGTGTGTGTGTGTGCGCGTGTGCGTGTGCCCTTGCCAAATATGCTGCAGAAATCTCCCTCCACTGAGTCTGGCTGCAATAATTTTAACTGTGGGCAGCTGAAGCTGCTGCCTGTTCACTTCCTGGAATTACACAGACACACACCACCAGCTTTCATTGGCCCTCTTATGACTCCCCCCTCCCTTCCTGGCAAAATCTCATGAGAGTGAGAGCGCTGTGCATTAGGTCATAAGCCTAGGCTTTTTACCAGACAAGAAACAGGACGTGGGCTGTACAAGGCATTTACTGGCAAAAAATTGTTTACTATCATAAGTTAAAACAAGGGCAGAAGATTAAATAGACGGAAAGTTGAAAAAAATTATCGAAGTTCAACTTTAATATATGGACTTGATATCAAAGTGATTGGTATTAGTGTCACTATAAGATTTACTTTACTAACATAATTTTGCACATATTTAAGAGATTGACAGACATTTTTGAAAAAAATTTGGATTTTTTTCGTCATACTTACCTGTAAAATCCTTTTCTTGGAGTACATCATGGGACACAGAGTTAGGCTTAAATTCATTACCTACAAGGTTATACTTCGTCTCCAGGTGAATAATTCAGACACTGGTAGACCAAAAGGTCTTTAGACAGGAAGTGAGCTCCTATATAGCCCCTCCTATACAGGAAGTACTTCGGTTTTGTAGCAAGCACTAAATCCTCAGAAAAGAGGGGAGGGATCTGTGTCCCATGAGGTACTCAAAGAAAAGGATTTTTACAAGTATGTATGACGAAAAAATCCTATTTTCTTTTTCATACATCATGGGACACAGTTAGGCTAATATTCATTACCTACTGGGACATCCCAGAACAAAAGCCTTGAGGGGAGGGAGCCACCCTATCAAACAATAGCCATCAGACCTTATACGGCAGCCTGCAGTACACTGCGACTGAAAGCCGAATCCTCGGCTGCTCGAACATCCACTTAATAAATTTTTTTGAACATATGCACTGAAGACCAGATGGCAGCCTTACAAATCTGAGCCACAGATACCTGATGGCAAAAAGCCAAGGAGGTTCCTACACCCCTGGTAGAATGAGCGCTCACCCTAAAGGGAGGAGTTTTACGTTCAGACCATAGGCCTGAATGACCAATTGACGGACCGAATTGGCAATGGAAGCTTTGGAAGCTGCCTGCCCCTTCTTGGGTCCTTTTGGTAAAAACAAAAAAAGGAGTCTGATCCTCAGATCTCTGCAGATCTAGACGAATAAATCTTGACTGCCCAGACAACATCCAAGGAATGCAGCTGTCTCTTCCGCCAAACGTGGCTGAGAGAAAAAAGGCAGAAAAATAATGTCCCGATTTAAATGAAAGGCTGACACCACTTTTGGCAAAAAGGATGCAACAGGTCGTAACACAACCCTGTCGTGGTGAAGGATCAAGTATGGTTCTCTGCACGAAAGGGCCGCCAACTCCGACACCCGAGGTGATGGCCATCAGGAAGGCTAACTTGCGTGACAGCAAGTCTAATGGAATTTCATTGATAGACAGCACCAAGTTCAAGTCCCAAGGAAACATAGGTGACCTAATGGAGGGAAGCAAATGAGATGCCCCCTGCATAAAAGTTCAGGCTAGCAAATGAGAGGCTAAAGGCCTTTGGAAGAATACCGACAAGGCTGAAATCTGACCTCTGATTTTACTCAAAGCTAATCCGATTTCCACAGCCGACTGTAGAAGAGTTCTCCCAATCACGTATTTGAGGATGCCATTTTTTGGCTTCACACCAAGCAATACAAGTCTTCCAGACCTTATGAAAGATCTTCCTAGTGACAGCTTTTCTAGCATTCGCTAGGGTAGACAACACTGGTCCCGAGATGCCAAGGTCCTTTACACCCTGGCTTCAATAGCTATGCCTTCAAAATTTAGAGACTGTAAATTGCGGCGGAATATAGGACCTTGAGACAGTAGATCGGGGCGACGTGGAAGCGTCTATGGCCCGTCAATTGTCAGTCTCACAATCTCCGGGAACCAAGGCCTTTTGGGCTAGGCTGGTGCCACCAGAATGACTGGAACACCCCCCCCCCCCCCCCCCCCCCCCGAAACCTGTGCAACAAAATGTGGAAGGAGAGGGATTGGAGGGAAAGCATAAACCAGGGTTTACTGGCTCCATGAAACTACCAGAGCATCTGGTCCAATTGCCAGGAGGATCTCAGCTGGACACAAACTGCTGTAGCTTGTTGTTGAACCTGGATGCCAGTAGGTTGACCTCCTGTAACACCCCTGGGTGTAGGGACCATTCCCCTGGGCAGATCTGCTGGCAGCTGAGTTAGTCTGCCTTCCAGTTATCTACTCCCGGGATATGGACTGCCAATAGAATTGGCACATGTTCTCCTGCCCAGGCTAGTATGTGGTTCATCTCCTTCAGAGCTGAATGACTCCTGGTACTGCCTTGGTGGTTTATTATAGGCCACTGCAGTGGCATTGTCAGACTGAACCCTGATAGGGCAGTCCTGAAGCGCCACTGTCCAAGACCGTAGGGCCAGACGTACTGCCCGTAACTCCAGAACGTTGATGGGCAGGATCTGTTCTGTCCTTTACCATTTCCCCTGAGCTGTGAGCCCCTCTAGGGTCGCTCCCCAGCCTGAGAGACTGGCATCTGTAATCAGTACTCTCCAAGTTACCGGAAGGAAGGATTTTGCCTTTTGTAGGTTCTGATCCTGCAACCACCAGTTTAGGCTTAAGCATGCCCGAGGAGATAAGAACATTGGATAATCCCAGACTTGTCCTCTCCTTTCCCAAGCTAACAAGATTTTCTTGTTGTAAAGACCTGGAATGCAACTGGTCCTAGGGCTCTGCCTCGAAGGAGGACAACATCCTCCCTAGAAGACGCATACAGAGCCGAATGGAGGGTTGTCTGGTGCCCCTTATTGACGCACCTGATCCTTCTGGGCACAGATCCTTATGGGTGGGCAAAAATACCCTTGCTTGGACTGTATCTAGGATCAGACCTAAATTTTTTAGAGACTTTGAGCTGGTCTCAAGGTTCACTTTTCAGTATTTATGATCCAGCCTAAGCTTTCCAAATACTGCACTGTGCATGTTATGCTCTGTTCTAGAGCCTGTAGTTGAGTGACCTCTGAGCAGGAGGTCATCCAGATACCCGAGCACCAAGATCTAGAGATGAGCTCTGGCGTGTTCGCATGCTCCACCTGCAGAGCCCGCCAGAAAGTCGGCGCAGCACTGCGCCGACTTCTTGGCGGGCTCTGCACGTGGAGCATGCGAACACGCCGGAGCTCATCCTTACCAAGATCCCTTGGGTCCTTAAAAGACCCAATACTGGTGCTAGGACCTTTGTGAAAACCCGGGAGCTGTGGCAAGCCCAAAGGCTAGAGCCACAAACTAAAAATTATGTTCCTCTTCTGCAAATTGCAGGAACCTCCGATGAGGCTGAAAGATGGGTAGGTATAAATATGCATCTTTTATAATCGATGGAGGCTAGAAAGTTTCACATCTGGAGCAAGGCTACCACTGAGCGGGCAGACTCCATCTGAAAGAACTGGATTAGTAGATACTGGTTCAGGGATCTTAGGATTCAAAATGGGCCTTGTGTCCCCATTTTGTTTTTGAACTGTAAAGCAAGTTTGAGTAAAACCCTGAGCCTCTTTCGGATACAGGAACCTCTACAATCACTCCTTGATGCACTAAATGTAGTGCCTGAAACAAGTCTCTTTTTGGAGGATCCGAGGGAACGCTGGATCTTAGAAACCTCTGAGGGGGAACCCCTCCCAACATGCAGCAGTCTTCCCCCCACCCAATAGAGTGGAGGCGTCCCCTCAAAAGGAGGGCTTGGTGCTGGGTTTAGAAGAGTTTTGGACCCAGGTTTTTTTTTCTAGTCTTGGCCTTGCAGCTTGCCCCTGTTGGTGGCAGAACTGCCTTGGCACTGAGACACTTGAGGAATCAGTCCCTGAGGCTTTAAAATGAGGGACGCCTGGTGCTTTTCTTCACAGGAAGTAGAGAACTGTTCGCTCCGGAAATCTTTTGGATATATTTGTCCAAATGATCACCAAATAAACGTTGCCCATGAAAGGACCCGCCAAAAACTTTTTACTAAGAAGCTTGGCTGACCAGTTCTTAAGCAACAAAAGTTTGTGCATACGTACAGACAAGAGACCCAAACGAGAAACCTGCTGTATTGAGTCCTTTAAGGCGTCAACAGCAAAACACTGCGCTCAAGGAATAGCTGTCTTATTTTCAGCCAGATCATCCTCCCGGTTAGGCCTGTCAGGCCGTCTGACCTGATCCTTTACGGACTGGCAGATACCAATTGCTGCAACAGCTGGCTGAATAGCTGAACTGGCCAAAGAAAAGGAAGCCTTTACGGCTGGCATGCTCCACTTAAACTTTTCATCCATGGAATATAAAAAGGGAAAACCTCTTATGCCGCGTACACACGATCGGACTATCCCGCGGAAAATCCGCCAGACTTTCCAGTGGAGGTCCGCCGGACTTTCCGAACAAACAGACTTGCCCACACACGCCCAGACTTTTCCGGGGGACAATCCGCCGGGCTTTGGCAGAGGTCTGCCAAACTTTTGAAATGAATGGACTTGCCCACACACGGAGTAAAGTCCGTTCATTTTGAACGTGAGTGCAGGTAGACGGGACTAGCGAAGGAAGTCAATGTTGCCGCCTTGGCGAGATTGACACCTTGCTAGCCCTGTCACCTGGTATGGATTTAAAGGGGAACCCCTACGCCAAAAAAAAAAACGGCATGGGGGTCCCCCTAAAGCCCATACCAGACCCTTATCCGAGCATGCAGCCCGGCCGGTCAGGAAAGGGGTGGGGACGACCGAGTGCCACCCCCTTCTGAGCCGTACCAGGCCACGTGCCCTAAACATGGGGGGGTGCTTTGGGGGAAGGGAGACCCTGCGGCCCCCCCACCCCAAAGCACCTTGTCCCCATGTTGATGAGGCCAAGGGCCTCTTCCCGACAACCCTGGCCGTTGGTTGTCGGGGTCTGCGGGCGGCTTATCAGAATCCGGGAGCCCTCTTTAATAAGGGGCCCCCAGATCCCGGCCCCCCCCACCCTATGTGAATGAGTATGGGGTAAATGTTACCCCTACCCTTTCATCTAAGGGAAAAAGTGTTAATTAAAAAAAAAAAAAAAATAAAATAAAAAAAAAACACAACACAGGTTTTTAAAGTAGTTTATTAGACAGCTCCGGGGTTCTTCTTTCGACTTCGGGGGTCTTCTCACCAGGCTCCTCCGCTATCTTCTGCTCTTTTACTAGCGGAGGAGCCGGGCTTTCTCCTTCGTCGCTGACGCCGTCCGGGGGGTCTTCTTCCGACTTCAGGGGTCTTGTCCCACTCTTCGTTTCTTCTGCCGGGCCTCAGCCATCTTCTTGCAGCTCTTTTACTAGCGTTGGCCCGGTCTTCTGGTTAGTCGATGTCGCCGCCTTGTTGTTCTTCCCTTCTTCCGATGTCACGACGCTCTCTCCGGCTGTAATGGGTGGGACGCGTTGCGAAGTATAAGTGGTGGGGTCACCGGGTGATGTTACACGGTGACCACGCCCCTTATGTCACAGTCCCATCATCCCCCCAGGACTGACATAAGGGGTGGGGTCACCATGTGACATCACCCGGTGACCCCACCCCTTCCCTTATACCTATTTTAGTCGCCGCGCAACGCGTCCCGGCCATTACACCCGGGGAGAGCGTTGTGTCAACATCGGAAGAAGAGAAGAAGAACAAGGTAGCAGCGACAGCGACGGACCAGGAGCTGTCTAATAAACTACTTTAAAAACCTATGTTGTGTTGTAGCTCGTCCCCACCCCCTTTCCTGACCGGCCGGGCTGCGTGCTCGGATAAGGGTCTGGTATGGACTTGGGGGGGACCCCCCCATGCTGTTTTTTCGGCGTAGGGGTTCCCCTTTAAATCCATACCAAATGACAGGGCTAGCAAGGCGTCAATCTCGCCAATGGAGGTGGCAACATTGGCTTCCTTCGCTAGTCCCATTCAAAATGAACAGACTTTACTCCGTGTGTGGGCAAGACCGTTCATTTCAAAAGTCCGGAGGACTTGCACACAGACGGGCGGATTGTCCGCCAGACTGCCGAGTCCGGCGGATAATTTTGAGTCAAGACTTCTTTCTAAGTTCCGCCGGACTTTTGGGTAGAAAAAGTCAGATCGTGTGAACGCGGCATTAGGAGGAACACAAATCCTGTCAGGATGTTCCCAATCAGCAAACACCGCCTGTTCCAACAGAGGGTGTAAGGGGAAAGCCTGTGTGGCCTAAAGAGGCCTCAGGGACCCCAAAGAGGACGAGGGGGGGGGCTCAGTAACCTCTTTAAGAGGCAACTTAAAGGCAGAACCATCTATCTCGGCAATCGGAGTCTGGATCAAAAGCTTCTACGACTGAGAGGCAGACGACATCAACTGGATATCTTCTTGTCCAGATTGCTCAGAAGCAGACTCATCCACTAGGCCTTCCACAGAAACCTGAGCTTTTAGCTCTTCCCCATCCTTAACCCATTCCTGCTCCAAACTAGGAGGCTCCGGGGAGGGGGTTCTTGCCACCCTGCGGGATGAAGGCAATCATGCCAGCAATCCTGTGCTCTAACCCGGCTAGGGCCAAGGACTGTTCATCCTTGGTGATAAAGGGTCAAGCAGCAGCGTTGACTGTAGGCACAATACCAGATAGGCGCAGCGGCTCAGATTGCCTGGAAGCCTCTAGTCCTTCAGGGGATATGACTAGGTTCATCAGGGACTACTGACGACATAGGTGTGCCCTTCCCTGTAGTGTTACTCCTGCTCTTTTTTAAGGACATTTACAAGCCACAAAAAGAGTATTAAACACACCTCAGAAGGGAGCCCCTTTAATAGGGCTCACCAAGCCCCTATGCAACAATCCTCTATGCACCTTTAGCCTGCCAAGCAACACCTGTTGACTCACGTGACCCGGGTAAGGAGAAATGAGCCGCTGCAAATGCCTGATTCAGAGCCTGCTCTGTGTCTCACAGCTGCCTTTTGGAAGCACCGCATGCTTGGCATACACAGCTTAAATAAGCTGGCTGTGCGCCAGAACATTCTGCACATGTGCGCTGTCCTGGCAAATGGGCGTGGCTGTATTCGCATATGACACGAATCTTTGTGCTGCTAGATAAATGCTACGGCGCATGTGCGGCTTCGGGAAGCCACGTGCGCCATGGCCGACACACAAACTGCTGAGCACAGCGGCGCTCTTGCGAACGCATGTGCGCCATGGTGAACCAAGGCGAAACGGCACACCGTCGTGCACCATCATACAGGTAAAAAAAAATAAAAAATAAAAAAAAGCCAGACAAGCAAAAATAGTACACTTTGCAAACACCCACAGCCCATATGGTCACTGCATACAGGTGTCCAGCTTCCAGCTAGCTTGACTGATTGTTACAATCACTGGGACACCCCACAATAGGTAAAGGGGTTTCACTTACCCGTCCAGGCGCAGGGCAGCTTAGTAAACTAAGAGCCCAATCTTCACCTATCACGGCAGGTTCCTGTCACTTGAGGACCTTCAAGGACTGGGTACCCTTTTCATGTTTAGGGACCACTCCCCTGGAGCTGTACAGCACCAGGATTCCGCTGCGCATGGTCCAGCGCCCGGAACCTCGCAGAATCTTGATTCTTCTTTGTGAGGCTTGAGTACCATTTATCTAAGCAAATGAGCCTGTGTCAAATGGATCCAATTGGTCAATCCCTTTTTTCATTAGGAACCGTTTGTGGGACTATAGACCTGGAGCTCAGAGAGCTCAAACAAAAACGTGCCATCCACCTTGCAGACACTGGTTTAAAAAAAAAAAAAAAAAAAAAAAAAAAAAACTGAAGTACTTCCTGTATGGGAGGGGTTACATAGGGGATCACTTCCTGTCTAAAGACCTTTGGTCTACAAGGGTCCATTCACCTGGAGATCAAGTATAACCCAGTAGGTAATGAATATTAGCCTGTGTCCCACGATGTATGAAAAATATATTTACAAGGGTGTACACATTTATAAATGCATGTTAACATTATAGGGTGTTTGCTCTTTAGAGTTAACTGTTTGCACTTTGAAGCACTGCTATTTTCTTTATTATTAACAATTGGATATTATATTGGGTGTGCACTAAAAATCATTCAAGTGTATGTTTCCTGAAAATTTGCATTTGGTAAACAGATCTGCAAATATTGTGCTTTCAGAAAATATATAATGTTTTGGGGATCCAAGTAATTTTGAAGCCAACAATTCAGATTTTAAAATGCAATTGAAAAATAAAAAAATAAAAAAAAAACTGTCCCAGCAGACAAAAGGTTAAATGGACAAGACATCTTTTATTGGATACATTTTTTTAAGGGTATGAAAAGTACTTTCCACTAATTGTTGCATTACAACCATTGTCCTCTTGTACTTTCCTTTTAACTTGTAATTACCTATGTGTATTCTGCAAAATTGCTAGAGTCATCAATTGCCTTTCTCCTGTGTTCCTCCTATGTTATAAATTCAGTGTTCATCTTTAAAAGGGAAAAAAAATAATAAATGCACATCATTTTGCAGATGGAAAAAAAAAAAAAAAAAAAAATTGCATCAACAAAAAAAAAAAAAAAAAAAAAAAAAAAAAAAAAAAAAAAAAAAAAAAAAAAAAAAAAAAAAAAAAAAAAAAAAAAAAAAAAAAAAAAAAAAAAATTAAAAAAAAAAAAAATAAAAAAAAAAAAAAAAAAAAAAAAAAAATTGCATTTATTATTTTTTCCCCTACAGAAGCCTGCAGAGTATTGCACCCATGATCAGTGGAGCACAGATCTTATTTCAGGCTCTTGCACACTCTCGCTACAACTACAACTTTCTGCCATACCTCAGTTTAGGATTTTAGTATGAAAGCTAGAGGAAGAGCAAATTGCCTAAGAACAAGATGATCAGTCCATTGTGAACTACAAGCCATCTGCCGCAGTAGAAGATCGAACTTGTAGTTTATTAATTCACAGATCCCTGTGAATGAATGGCACAGCTGTGCGGGGTTCCACAACACCGGTTGCGGGGAGGACAAGAACCCCAGCCCCCTGACATGGAGAATGGGGGGCTCAGGGGGTGTTGGAACATGTTACATATTACTAACCAATAGCAATCAGTGCAGTCACCTAAACATTGTGAATAATACACAATAAAATCAATACAGTGAAATAAATACATAAAAAGTCACGAATTGCTGCCCCAACACCGTTACCCAATAGGCGATTTCACTGCAGTCCTCAAAAATTCACTTTACCCTTTATAATGTAGCGCGACTTAAAAAAAAAAAATAGAGAATAAAAAGTAAAAATTACATAAAGACACCAAGAGTCCACATTTGTTTGTGCTTCGATGAAAGTCCACAACATTTTCCGTGCTTCCAACCACGGGTGAAATTGAGGTTTCCACTTACCTTCACACATAATCAGCCCTGCACAGCATGCAATTTACTTCCTGTGAACAGTATATGCTCACCTCAGGTCAGCATTTGACCCCAACTGTAAGTCAAGGCCAATGGCACTTTTGCCCCCTTACAGTGGGGAAAATATTTATTTGATCCCCTGCAGATTTTCTAAGTTTGCGCACTTACAAAGAAATGAAGGGTCTATAATTTTTATCATAGGTGTATTTTAAATAATAGAGACAGAATATCAACCAAAAATCCAGAAAAAACATGATACAAATGTTATAAATTGAGTTGCAGTTCAGTGAGTAATATAAGTATTTGATCCCCTACCAACCAACAATAATTATGGCTACAGTATGTGCTTATGTGGTACACAGATTTGTCCTGTCAATTTAAAAAAGGTGCTCCCGACGACAAATCGTTAGATGTGTAAAAGATACCTGTCCACAGAATCTCTTTTTTCAATTTAAACCTCAGCATCATGGGCAAGACCAAAGAGCTGTCAAAGGATGTCGGGTACAAGACTGTAAACATGAACAAGGCTGGAATGGGCTACAAGACCATCAGCAAGAAGCTTGGCGAGAAGGAGACAACTGTTGAAGCAATTATTCGCAAACCCGAAAAACTGCAGATTCTGTGGGTGGGTTGTCTGGAGCTCGGTGGGTGGAGTCGTGATGTCAGTAGACTCCCCGCCCACCTCTACACTCCCCTTGTCAATATGCATTTTCTCCTGTGTATTTCTTACAGTGAACGTCTGCTATGATCTCTAACATCCAGTGAAAAGACAGGAAAGTAACCACATGACTTCAGAATTCCCAATTATGCTGAGGTGTGGAATATCCAATGCTGGCAGAGCAGCAAAAGAAAGGAGTGGGTGGGAATTAAAAAATAATGCACGTCTCTTAGGCTAGTGCACAAGATATGTAAATCACCTGTCACTCACAGCAAGGGGGAGGATTTGACAAAGTTTCTCTGTCAAGATTTATCTCACTGAACAATAAAAGAGGATTGCTCAGAGCTGGATTAACTCTGTGGCAAGACTGGATTCAAATGACAGGAAATCTTATACTCTACATTATGACATCAAAAAAAAAAGTTTTTGGGTTTACATCCACTTTAAAGTCATGGAGTTATGGAGTTATGGATGGAGCTGAGACTTCAAGTTACCAAGGGATAGCCAAAGTGTTACTAAACCCACAACAGTAAAATCAGTCTGTATATGCAGTAAAGCATGCTTGTTATACTCACCGTGGAACCTAAGGGGTAATCCTTTGCACTGTGTATAAAGGCTGTTTGATCCTGTCTCGGATCCTCCTCTTCCACTGTCTCAAAAAAATAACCTTATATTTACAGAGCCAGGGGACGGGCTGCACATGCTCAGTTTGGTGCGTATTGCTAGAGTTTTTGTTCTTGGGAGAGTGCATGTGATCAGCACAGGGCCAAACAGCACTGTCCAGACAGAGGATCAGGGGAGAATGAAAACTGCTCCTACAAGCTTTACTAGGAACTGATGCAAGTCACAAGACTGCTATATACTGCTGATGAGAAAAGGTATTTATCATTTTACATTTGCTAAAATATCTGCATTTTCCATGTTCTGTGTACCATGGGAGACCAGATATAGTGAATGCAGTTCGTGGGTTTAGAGATCTCCAAGACCCCTTTCACACTGGGGCATTTTGCAGGCGCTATAGCGGTAAAAATAGCACCTACAAACCGCCCTAAAACAGCTGCTCCATTCACTCCAGTGTGAAAGCCCCGAGGGCTTTCACACTGTAGCGTTGCACTGGCAGGGCATCAGAAAAGTCCTGCCAGCAGCTTCTTTGGACCGATGAACTCACCGCTCCTTCCCATTGAAATCAATGGGGCAGCGCTGTCATACAGCAGTGGCGTTTTGTGGGCGGATTTAACCCCTTTTCAACCACTAGCAGGGGTTAAAACCACCCCGCTATCAACCGAATAGCACCGCTACGACGACAGTAAAGTGGCGCTAAAAATAGCGCCGCTTTACCGCTGACGGCACAGTGTGAAAGGGATCTTAAGAAGAGTAGACCAAAATTCCTCCTGAGACGTGTGCAAACCTGGTAACCAACTACAAGAAACATCTTACCTCTGTGCTTGCCAACAAGGGTTTCTCCACCAAGTCATGTTTTGCTTGGGGATCAAATACTTATTTTACTCACTGAACTGCAACTCAATTTAGAACATTTGTATGTGTTTTTGTAAAAGAATTGGGACCAATAGTGCTCTCCGTATATTTAAAACCATTTAATATAAAATATCAAAAAATTACACAAAGTGCCATGTACAACGCATCACATACATTGTGGCAGAATCAGTCTCGCCACAGACTCTGCGGACCGCAAATGGCCACTGTATCACATCATTGACGTAGCTCTGCCCCTATACATTATGCCCAATCCACAGGTTTACGCCACAGGACCCCCTACTGAGGGAGCTCGTGGATCAGGCATAACGCATATATTGTTTGTGGATTTTCGATGAAGCAAAAATGTGTGGAATTTTGGTGTCTTTATGTAATTTTTAGTTTTAATTCTTTGTTTGTATAAGTTGCGCTACATCATAAAGGGTAAAGTGAATTTTACATATTACTCCCCAAATATGGGTGTAACATGTTCTAAAGGTGCATTTAGCCTTTAAGTAAGCCTGCTACTCTGATATAGCTTCTGTGATGTATTACACCACTAATGTTCATGTCCAAATTGATGAATGGATGTGTACACAAAAATATGAATACATTTGCACCTACCAATACTTCTTCACGCAGCTGTCCTAATGGCACTGAAAGTTGGCTCAATGCTCGATCCATTCCAACCTGATAATTGAAAGAAAATAGGACACCTCATAAACCTGGACTAGAAAACAGGAGCATTTTCTAGCATTAAAAAAATAAATAAAAATCACGTTTGACTAGTCAGATTCCATAGGCTGGTCATGGAAGGGGAGACATCTCCCCTGTATTACTCAAAGTGTATATAAAAACCCAAACTTTTTTTCTAAAGTGGTTGTTTAAAGCTTTGTCATGCTCTCCATTTATCCTGATCACCACTGTCATTTGTCCCCAGAACAGAAACAGAGTCAGTCTTTCAACGGGGACACGTTTTCTAATGACAAAATGTCTGAGAAGGACTTTAAAAGCGGTGTTCTGCCCAAAAAAAATAAAATATAAAAAATAAAAATAAAAAGTTATTAAAAGCCAGCAGCTACAGGCTTTTAACAATAGGACACTTAGCTGTACTGGAGTCCCACGATGTCGGCACCGCAGCTGATGTTTCCATCAGATGTCGGGTGCTGCCGCTGCCATTGTGGGTAAGGGAACCCGGCAGTGTAGCCTTACAGGTTCACGCCAGGAACCCTACTGCGCATGTACAAGGCCCCGCTCCTCTCTCCTACTGGTCCAGCGAAAGGGAGGAGGAGGAAGGAGCCCCAGGGTCATGTCACGGGCCGGACTCCCGGAAGTGGGAACAGGATACCTGTCAAAGACATGTATCCGATCCCCCCTAAAAAGGTGTCAATTGTGGCACCAGAGGGGGAGAGAAGACAAATGAGCTGAAGTTCCACTTCAGGCCATGTTCACACTGATCCGACACGAAAGTAGCATTAACTTCCAACTTTGCCCGGCGACTTCTAATCCAACTTCCATGCGACTTTAATGAACAGGATACGATTTTGATCCAACTTGGAGATGATTGCGACTTGTCCTTTGACCAATAAAGACAATTCCTTTGCTTCTGGTATGGATAAAACATGCCAAATTTATAAAAAGCGTGGGGTCCCTCTCCCTCCCCCCCCCCCAAACCCATACCAGACCCTGATCCGAGCATGCAGTCTGGCAGGTCAGAAGGGGGGGGGACGAGTGCCCCCCCGAACCATACCAGGCCACCTCCACATCCCCCCCCCCCCCCCCCCAAAGCCACCTTGTCCCCATGTTGATGGGAAGAAGAGCCACTTCCCCTCAACCCTGGGTTGTGGTCGTCTGCGGGCGGGACTTATTGCAATCTGGATAAGCCCCGTCAGATGTAGATCCAACGTCTATTACGATGTCTTGCTCCTCCGACAGACACTGGCTCTCGCTATTCTGTCAGCTCTTATATAACTTTGGGACGTGGCCATGTGATGACGTAACGCGGAGATCCCATCTCCTTGTGACAACATGTACCCATCATGCCGGGCCCATGACGTCACAATGGGGCAGAGTCTCATGACATGTTAAAAATCAAATGTTTCCTATGAGAGCCAGTTGGGTTGACTTTTGACATGCAAGTTGTGCCCAGAGGAATGTTAGCAATGCAAAATGTATTGGAAAAAAAAAAAAAACGGCGGGGGCTGCGTGCACACACACCCCCAATTTGCAGACACTTCAGTCTGGTATGGATTTTGAAGGGAAACACCACACCTAAAATAAATAAAAAAAAAAAAAAAAAACGCCATATTTTTTTTCCCCAATACATTTTGCATTGCTAACATTCCTCTAAGCAGAAGTTGCATGTCACAAGTTGGATCGGTTAAGATGCTGATCCAACTTGGATACGACTTCAATTAAATTCAATGGGCTGAAATCCAAACCAAGTCGGACCAAAGTAGTGGAACCTTTTCAAAAGTCAAACAAGTTGAGATGGCTTAGGGCAGTGGTCGACAAATCCCGGGCACCAGGTCGCATTGGCGACTAGAAATAGCGGGCTCTTGTAGATGGGGGCGTGACGGAATGGAGACAGCTGTGAGTGAGTGAGTGAGCATGATTCCCAGGTGTCCCACCTTACCTGCGCTCCTCTAACTCCTCTCCTAGTCTGCCACATGCCGCCTGTATGAATCCCTTAATGGAACGAGTGGACCTGCTGCATGGATCTCTGCTGCTGCTGCTGCATTGAGCTGTGCCTGTACCTGAAGCGAGGCAGAGCTGCCTGCTTTTTCTCCGCCGCCCTCCCCCCCCCTCCGCTGGAGCTCTCGGACCTGACCCTGCAACGGACAACGCTGGTGTGATCCTCAGCCCCCATCATCATCATCCCCCCTTGCAGAGCACCTCCTTCGCTGAGCATCGGATCCCTGTGTGAGCCCGAGTGGAGCCGTGAGTAGCCTGAACTAAGACCTGACCGACAGAGACTCTGTGGCATCTCTCCAGGACAATTCACCACCTATACGGCTTGAGCATCGGGCTCCCGACCACTCCATTGAGGTAACAGGGCGAACCTGGGAACGGGGGTAATGCATTAAGAGACCCCCCTTACCTGAACAGCGACTGTGATCTGCCCACTTGAGGTAACGTGGGGACTTGGGATGTAATTGCGTGCTTAGAGATCTCTAAAGGGTGACCTCTGGTGTTGGCATTTGTGCATTGCAGCCCTCCCTATTGGGAATAAGAGAGGAAAGAGCAGGGGAAAATAGCTAGCATTCCCCTATGAAGTTGGACTATAAAGGTGAGTTCCCCCCCTTTGTTTTTCCCTTGCCTGTCTTGTTAAAAAAATAAAGAAAAAATTTCTCTTTCTTGGGACCTTTTTTTTTTTTTTTTCTCTCCGTCATTTTTCATAAAAAAAAAAAAAAAAAAAAAAATGATGATATAGAGTGACGTGGATAATTGGGGGGACGCCGGTGCGAACTGGGGCCTTTTTGCTGTGGGTGGCTCGCCTGGACCCATTCTCTCCTCTCTGCCCTTTTTTAAGCTATTTCTACAAGGCTGTATAATTGTATTGATTTGGCCAGAGCACCACTAGCGGGGAAGGAACAAGGAGGGGCAAGACCCCCCTTTTTTTTTTTTTTTTTCCCTTTTTTCTTTTTTGTTGGTGGGGCATCCACTACTTGCAAAATTTACCATGCTTAGCAAACGTGCCACTGATGAGACGCTGCACCAGGAAGGGGCCCAAAAAACCCGCTCTGCTAAGGAAAAAGCAAATCAGGTGTCTGCGGCTGCAGCCGCAGCCGCAAAACTTGAGCGTTTTGCCCATGCTCATGCTCCCACACAATCACCAAGCAAGGGGGGGCACCAATTACAAGCGCCACAAGCAAAGACTCAGGGGCTGGCCTCCGGCAGAAGAAATTCTAGTCAACTACCATCTAGCGCTACAACTCTACCTGCTAGAGGAACCGCAAGCAATAACGACCCTGGGGAGGGTAAGGTGGCACAGGTGGCAGCAAGCCCATTTGCATGCCCCATAATAGGGGGCCAGGAGGAACCCACACTTAGGGACATACTTGAACCTGTTAATGCCTGCAAGGACTCTATATCCGGTCTGGACAGCCAATTGAATGGCATTAAAAATGAATTATTTTCAATGAGCCAGTTACTGAGCAGCACAGTGGAAAGGACTACGGCGCTTGAGGCGAGGTTAAGCACGATCGACGACGAACTCCCCCCACTACAGGAAAAAATCATAGGCCTACAGAAGCAAATGGCCAAACAGGCCGCTAAGCTTGACGAACTAGAAAATAGAAGTCGCAGAAGCAACGTGCGCCTAATAGGCCTACCCGAGAGGAGCGAGGGCCCCAATCCCGTAGTCTTTTTGGAAACCTGGCTCAAGGAAATATTTGGGGATTCCTCTTTTACGCCATTATTCGCGATCGAGAGAGCCCATCGAGTCCCTACCAGACCCCGACAAAATGACGAGCGGGCTCGTCCACTACTACTGAAATTTGTAAACTACAACGACCGTGCGATTTTACTCCGCAAGGCTAGAGAACTGGGGGACATTTTCTTCAATGAGGCTAGGGTTTCTTTCTACCCGGATTTCTCCCCGGACCTCCAGAAGCTCAGGGCAGAATTCATCCCAATTAAACGTACTCTTCAGCGGCATAAAATCGCATACGCCCTGTTGTACCCCGCCCGCTTGCGGGTGACCGCTATGGGCTCGACCTTGTATTTCAACACACCTGCCGAAGTCGAGAGATGGTTGGAGGAACACAGAGAAGATCTTTGAGAGAGTCATGGACATGGGTCATGGGGGGGGGGGGGGGGGGGGGGGGGGGGGCGATGGGGGGACTAGGCTGTATGTTGTTGCTATATGTTGCTTTTTTGGGTCTCTGTGCCCTCCCTCTTCCCCCCCTCCCCCCCCCCCCCCCCCCCTTTTTTTTCTCTCTTTTTTTTTTTTTCTCTCCCTCTTTTCCTTACCTTGAACTATGACACTGTCCATTACACTAAGGGTACCGGGTCAGGGGGGTGGGGGGAGGGGGGGTTGAGGGGAATACCACTAATTATATTATTATTACTGTATTAATAATGATTTTTGCACCATTGCACTGATATTTGACTAGGACTGGGGGTCAGAGGTGGGGGCTTCTATAGACGCCCCTACCTCTCCCCTTGTCCACCTGATGGTTAACACACAGTCACCATAACCCCTGTCTGGGAGGGTAGGACATTTTCTTTTTTTTTTTCTTTTTTTTTTTTCTTCCCCCCCCCCCTCCTTTTTCCCCCCTTTTCTTTTTTCTCCCCTTTTCTTTCTCTCCCTACTCTGAATAAACTACACTGCATTATTGCTTACTGCACCAATGACACTGGGCTGGGGGGAGGGCTGACGGGGATATCACTAATTGCAATTGTTTTCTTTCCTCATTTATTTTTTGACACTGGTTATTTGTCGATTACACTACAAATGTCTTATAATAATGGGGGGGGGGGGGGTTTCTCACCGATATCGGACCAGGATCGAGGGGCAGGGGTGAGGCTCCCGTGGAAGCCTCTACTTCTCCTTCTCGCTCATTTTAATGGTTAACACGTTGCCAATTGCATAATGGGTTGGGAGCACGGTGGGCACTGGGGGGGGGGGGAACGGGAGGGAGGACTCTACATCTTCCCCTTCCTTTCTTCTCCTCACCCTGTTTAGGAGGGTAGGGTATTTGTTCGTATATCATTATTTTAACGTTGATGCCACTGGGAAATGGTCGGACTAGGATTGTTCATCTAACACAGCATTATGGTTGGGATAGGACACCTGGGCGGTCGAGTGGGAGGTGTATGGTTGGGTCGCATACAAGCCCCGCGGGGGTGGCCCAGTTGGGCATGGGGGGAGGGGGGCGAGGGATTGGGAGGGGGGGTGGGTAGGTTTAGGGAAGATTGGGGTAACACACACTACTGGTCCCTATAGAGTCGTGGAGGCTGGTGCGTGGGTGGGGGCGGTGGGGGAACCGGGGGGGGTGGGCTCACCGGTTCGCTGTTGGGCCCCCCCCCCCCCCCCCCCCCCCCCCCCCTGCGTCCTGCGGTTAAACCTATTATGAAGGGTGATAGAGTAAATCTGGTCTCATGGAATACCCGGGGTCTGGGTAGCTTAAATAAACGTGCGTTAGTCCTGTCGGCATTGGACGGGAGGGGACCCGGAATACTGCTGCTTCAGGAAACGCATCTTACTCCCGACACAGCTTCTCAGTTATCTAGTCGCAAGTTCTCGGCCCAATACCACTCATTTCACTCCTCCTACTCCAGGGGAGTGAGCATCTTGGTAGGGAGAGGAGTACCTTTCTCCTGTAGCGAAATCTCTACCGACGAACAGGGTCGCTATATATTCCTGTCTTGCCTGATTGGTAGTCAGCCTTACATTATAGCAAATATCTATATACCTCCCCCTTTTAAGCTCGAGGTTTTGTACAAACTACTTGAGTTCGTCCTGGATAAACCAGGCATTCCAATGATAGCCCTAGGGGACTACAACGAGGTGTTAGATACGGGACTAGACAGATTCCCTGTGCCCAATAGACCTAGGGCGGGAGAGGGGAACCGCCTGTCACGGTTTTTGAGGGAAATAGGGTTAAGCGACATATGGCGTACGCGGCACCCATATGATAGGCAGTACTCTTGTTTTTCAGACTCCTACCGTACCCTCTCTAGAATCGATATGGCCCTGGGGAATGATGAGGCGAATTTGTTGGTGAGAGATATAGAGTATGGCTTGAGAGGGATCTCAGATCACTCCCCGCTGACGCTCAACATAAGCACCGGGGGCAGAGCCAGCCATAGGGAATGGACGATCAATCCCTGCTGGCTTGAATTGATTGACAATCCCTGCGATTTGACCACTAGCATAAGGGAGTTTATACAAATAAACGCGGGTTCGGCGCCGCCCGGAGTGATCTGGGATTCCTTAAAGGCCTATACAAGAGGACTGCTAATCCAGAAGATGGCAGCAATTAAGCGGCGGTCGAGAGAGCAAGAAAGGGAAGCTAGTAGTGAGGTAACCCTAGCAGAACGCCGCTATGTAGAAAATCCGACCCCTACTAGCAAGGGGGAATGGCTCAATAAACAACAAACCTATAAAATGCTACTTATTAAGAAAATGGAGAATAGGCGAATCTTTCAGCGCCAATATTATTTTGGTGAAGGCGAAAGGGTTGGCCACACCCTCTCTCTTCTGGTCAAAACCAATAGCTCCCCTTCAGTAATCCCAGCAATCAGGAGGGCAAACGGGGATTTGGTTACCGATCCATTGGAGATAACGAACCTTATTGGCAACTATTACAAAACCCTCTATAAATCCTCTAGGAAAGGGAGCGAGACAGCAGTATCTGAATTTCTACAGCAGATAACATTCCCAAACCTATCAGACAATGACAAAACGGAATTGGAGGCGCCAGTAACTATAGAGGAACTGAGACTTGCAGTGGCAGCAATGCCCAATCAAAAGTCCCCGGGCCCCGACGGGTTGCCAATAGAGCTATACAAACGGTATGGTGAGGTATTGTTGCCTGAATTGTTGGAAACTTTGAGATGGGCATTGGATGGGGGCAGACTGCCCACCTCGATGCTCGAGGCCAATATCATTCTGATACTTAAAGAGGGGAAGGACCAGCAGGAAGTTACCTCGTACCGCCCAATTTCGCTGCTATGCTCCGACATTAAGATCTTAGCGAAGGTTTTGGCGATTCGACTAAACAAATGCATACACAAGCTAATCCATCCGGACCAGTCAGGTTTCATTCCAGGCAGGTCAACTAGCACCAATATTAGAAGAGTCTTCCTTAATATGCAAACTCCAACGGATAACGCAAGCCCCAAGGCCATTTTGGCCTTGGATGCTGTTAAAGCGTTTGACAGCCTGGAATGGGACTATTTATGGCTGGTCCTGGAGCGATTCGGTTTTGGGCCTACCTTCATTAAATGGATTAAACTTTTATACAACGAGCCTAGAGCTAAAGTCAGAGTGGGCGGGGACTACTCCGAGTTGTTTCAATTGGAAAGGGGGACGAGGCAGGGATGTCCCCTGTCTCCCCTCCTTTTTGTACTGGCAATGGAACCCCTGGCGATCCTGACGAGAACGCGTCCGGATCTCCAGGGATTCCGGCGCCAGCCAGGGGAGGAAAGAATCGCATTATTTGCCGACGACGTTTTATTTTTTATCGGCGACATCAACTCTTCACTCGAGGTAGTGATGCGCATGATGGAGAAATTTCGGCAACACTCCGGTTTAGCCATCAATTGGAGCAAGTCAGCCCTGCTACCGTTGGCTCGGTGTGGCGATCAGACACCCACTATAACCTCTGCCCTCGACGTGGTGACCAAGCTTAAATACTTGGGGGTGTGGATTTCTAGCGACACAAACCATTATATCAGTGATAACCTAGCCCCGCTATTGACTAAACTAAAACAAAAAGTGGAGATATGGAGTCGCCTCCCCCTATCCATAGCAGGGCGTTGCAATTTAATTAAGATGATCTGGCTCCCGCAAGTTCTCTATATTCTCCATAATTCTCCAGTCTGGATTAGCCAGAAATGGTTTAAGAAGATTGAATCCCTGTTTAGGGACTTAATCTGGAAAAAGGGCCAAGCCCGGATCGGTTTACAAACATTGCAGCTCCCTGTCGGGAGGGGGGGGGCGGCGATTCCGCACCCACGGCTATATTTTTTGTCGGCTCAACTCCAGCAAATGGCAAACGGCGGGCTCCTGGCAGGTGGGTGTGGTAGCAATAGAATGGCGATACTGGGCGCTCCCCATAACTCATTAATAGAGGCGTTGGAAGCAGACTCGTTCACTTATAGGTGTCCGACGAGCGTCTTGATGACTAGAGTGTGGAAGGCAGTAAAATCAATAATGGGATACAATGGGTTGAACGAGTATACCCCGCTATGGTATAACAAGAATCTAGGGGAAATAAAGGGCATAGAGAGATCTCTAGAGTGGGAAAGGCATGGTATTAGCCGGTTAATCCAGCTATACGAGGGAAACCACTTGAAGTCATTCGAGGACCTGAGACGACATTTCAATATTCCAAATAGGTCTTTTTACAAATACCTGCAGGTCAGACACGGTATTCAGGCCCAATTTAGATCCTCGACTATTAATTGGGTTAAGACCCCCCTATTCCAGGAAATAACGAAGCCGAGACCAATGAGGGGCCTGATCTCCAGGATATATGATACCCTGGGAAACAGAGCTATGAGCACCAAGGGACCTGATAGAAGTAGAAGGGGATGGGAAAAAGACTTAGGGCCAATTACCTCGGAACAATGGGACCGGGTCCTCGAACGGGGTGGCCTGGTATCAACATCCCCCTCGCAAAGGGTCTCCCATCTGTTTCTAATTTACAGAGCCTATTATACCCCTCAAAAACTGTTTAAATTTGGTAGAAAGCCCAGAGACGAATGCCCAAGGTGCAAGGCGCCAGGCGATCTTCTTCACATGGTATGGAAGTGCCCAAAGTTATTCAGGTATTGGGTAGAAATAGTGGACAGCTTGAATAGAACCTTTGGGACCACCCTGGAACCAGAGGCTAGGACTTGCCTTCTGGGAATCTTTGAGGATGGCAATACATCACCTCCTATCAAAGTCGCCTTGCTGAGATGCCTGTACCAGGCAAGGCGCCTAATAGCGCTGAACTGGCAAGCTAGGACCCCTCCTTCCTCGGCGAATTGGACAGAGGCGATTAACTCCATGATATGGTGCGAGAGGGCAATGTTTATTCGGCAGAATAACCTCAAGAAATTTGCCCGTATATGGAGCCCCTGGTTGAGCGAGCTGGGCCACATGCCGAGGGTGGGAGACGACGGGGTGGACAGATCTTCCCCCCCGGCGCCCCCACACCCACAAATCCCTTAAAGTCACGATGGCTATCCTGACCGCGGAGCGGGCCCGGGGGCCCCTTCCCTCCCTTGGCCCGCGCGCCCTGCCGACTTTTTGAACTTGGGAACTAGTAGTGTGTGAATAGGGGGGGGGGGGGGATCCTGGGAGGGATAAGGGGGTGGAGCATCTGACTAGGTAACATGAAGTGATCTCTTGTATCAAATTTGTATTATTTACCACTATATCTATATGGATCATGTGTGTTTTAACGTTTGCTTGTAAATGCCTTACAAATCAAAATAAAAATAAAAATTATGAAGTTAAAAAAAGAAATAGCGGGCTGGCGCTTGGGCTACATTGGGTCCGGTGTCTTGTCCCTATGCGGCGCCCGCCCGTGCGCGGACTAAGATGCCGCGCCGGACCTGTAATTGAGGCCGCGGCTTTGCGGCCTACATCGGGGGAACGGGCGCCCTCTTGTAGTGGCCGGTGTTACTACGCAAGTGACGCTCCGTCGCCGCCATCTTGCTACACCCCACACTCGTCCACAGTAAGATACACTAATGCCTCGTACACACGCTCCGCAAGCTGGCATGGATTTAAAGGGAATCCCCACGCCGAAAAAACGGCGTGGGGGTTACCCCCCAAATCCATGTCAGACCCTCATCCGAGCACGCAGCCTGGCAGGCCAGGAAAGGGGTGGGGACGAACGAGCGCCCCCCCCCCTCCTGAGCCGTACCAGGCCGCGTGCCCTCAACATGGGGGGTGCCCTGGGGAAAGGGGGGCCGTGCGGCCCCCCCACCCCAAAGCACCTTGTCCCCATGTTGATGAGGACAAGGGCCTCTTCCCGACAACCCTGGCCGTTGGTTGTCGGGGTCTGCGGGCGGGGGCTTATCGGAATCTGGGAGCCCCCTTTAATAAGGGGGCCCCCCAGATACCGGCCCCCCACCCTATGTGAATGAGTATGGGGTACGATGTACCCCTACCCATTCACCTAAGGTGTAAAAATGTAAAGTACAAAAACACACACACTTTTGAAAAAATATTTTATTGCACTGCTCCGGGGTCTTCTTCCGTCTTGGGGGTCTTCTCGCCGGACTCCTCCGCTCTCTTCTGCTCTTTTACCTAGCTCTTTCACGAGGGGAGGAGTCCGGCTACCTTCTTCGTCGTCGCCGCCGTCGTCTGGGGGTCTCGATCCGCCTTCGGGGGTCTTCTTCCGTCTTGGGGGTCTTCTCGCCGGACTCCTCCGCTCTCTTCTGCTCTTTTACCTAGCTCTTTCACGAGGGAGGAGTCCGGCTACCTTCTTCGTCGTCGCCGCCGTCGTCTGGGGGTCTCGATCCGCCTTCGGGGGTCTTCCGGGGGTCTCTTCTGTTCTTGCGGCGGTCGTCGTCTTCCGCGCCGCCGGCGCCTTGTCCTTCTTCTTGTCCTTCTTGTTCTTCTTCTTCTTCCGATGTTGACCCGTCGCTGTCTCTGCCCGGAATGCCTGTGCCGATCTGCGCTCGGACTTATATAGGGACATGGGGGGACAGGGTCACATGCACATGTCACATGGTGACCCCGCCCCCTTGTGTTGTCACAGTCCCGGAGGATGCTGGGACTGTGACATCGCAAGGGGGCGGGGTCACCATGTGACATGAACATGTGACCCTGTCCCCCATGTCCCTATATAAGTCCGAGCGCAGATCGGCACAGGCATTCCGGGCAGAGACAGCGACGGGTCAACATCGGAAGAAGAAGAAGAACAAGAAGGACAAGAAGAAGGACAAGGCGCCGGCGGCGCGGAAGACGACGACCGCCGCAAGAACAGAAGAGACCCCCGGAAGACCCCCGAAGGCGGATCGAGACCCCCAGACGACGGCGGCGACGACGAAGAAGGTAGCCGGACTCCCCTCGCTCGGTAAAAGAGCTTGGTAAATGGCGGGGGAGTCCGGCGAGAAGACCCCCAAGACGGAAGAAGACCCCCGAAGGCGGATCGAGACCCCCAGACGACGGCGGCGACGAAGAAGGTAGCCGGACTCCCCTCGCTCGGTAAAAGAGCTTGGTAAATGGCGGGGGAGTCCGGCGAGAAGACCCCCAAGCGGAAGAAGACCCCCGGAGCAGTGCTCGGATGAGGGTCTGACATGGGTGGGGGGCCGGTATCTGGGGGGCCCCTTATTAAAGGGGCTCCCAGATTCCGATAAGCAGACCCCGACAACCAACGGCCAGGGTTGTTGTCCTCATCAACATGGGGACAAGGTGCTTTGGGGTGGGGGGGCCACGGCCCCCCTTTCCCCAGGCACCCCCCATGTTGTTACACCCACCGGAGTTTTGCATTGTAGATGTATTTATAACAGTAAAGTGAGTTTCTATAGTGAAATACAGGTAGTATTAGATGTTGAATTTTAAAAGCAGCTTTTAAAATTCAAGATCTAAGTGGTCAGACGGAGTTGTAAGTCCTGTATTTCACTATATAAACTGACTTTACTGATATAAAAATACATGTAAAATCCAAAACTCCGGTGGGTGTAACAACATGTCGGCTTTCCCCCTTCTTAGTGTATACTTACTGTGGACAAGTGTGGGGTGTAGCAAGATAGCGGTGATGGAACGTCACTTCCGTGCGATGGGCCACCGTATACATGTCATTGCACCGGGGCTTCCCATCTCCTTCAATCACACCAACTCTGCCCACTCCGCCATCTTCCCAGAGACCAACTCCGCCTCCCCATCTCCTTCCATCTCGCCCACTCCGCCATCTTCCCAGAGACCAACGCCGCCTCCCCATCTCCTTCCATCACACCAACTATGCCCACCTCAAGCTGCACCGACGTCATAAACATGAGACAGAACCAAAATCTATGTGCTTAAAAGTGACAGAAAGGAAACCAGGTATGCGATATCTGTATATACCCTCCCCGGACAGAATATAATTATATATATATATATATATATATATATATATATATATATATATATATATATATATATATATATATATATATATATATATATATATATATACACACACACACACACACACACACACCTTCCCTACTGAGCCGCTGCCCATCACACCATCAAGCCTAGTACACTTGGGCCGCATGCCGGCAACATCGGTCAGTTTAATAAAAACTGGCTGCCATTCGGCCCATGTGTATGGCAGTCGGTCCGACAGAAGCCAGCCATTGGGCATGCTGGAAAAAAAAAAAAACTGTCTCCTAACTTTTCTAGCTTTCAAGCAAATTTGTCAAGCCCTGGCTTAGGGAACCATTGATTTTGACATGTCAGGCGACTTGTGCCCTCGAAGTGGGAGAGCTTGTCGGACCAGTGTGAACCGGCCGTGAGAGTTTCATTTTTTAAAAGAAAGAAAAAGAAAGAAAAGAAAGAAAGAAAAAAAGAAAGAAAGAAAGAAAGAAAAAAAAGAAAGAAAGAAGAAAAGGGACGCCGGGGACAAGCTGAGCAGGTAAACAGGCTTAGGTAAGTAAAACGGGGGGGGGGCCCATCATTGCCAGGTGTTTTTTCACCTTAATGCAAAGGTGAAAAACACGAACCTTTACAACCCCTTTAAAGTAGAGCTTAATCCAATCAGCAATTTCTCTATTTTTAACAAACATGATAATGTAATTTCAAATCTTTTTTCAATCGTTACTATACCCAATCATGCTCTTGCTCAGTTCCTCCTGCTTCTATATTTAATTAATGACTATCCAGTTCTGGAAGTAATCTGTTGAAGAATGGAGGCACCTGGAAGTTCCTGCTTTAACGACCTGGCCAATTTACTAGGTAGAGGTGAGCCAAAAGTTTTGCTTTAAGATCTGTGCTCTAATGCAACTTGCTGGACCTCTTGTTAATGGAAAATAAGGGCAAGAGCATTCATGGTAAAAGCAAATATGTTGCTTTCAATGACTTTAGAATTCCGTTTTTATCTACAGCAATTTAAAAAATATACACATGAAGGTTATGGTGAGAAGGGACTAAAGGAATTTAAACTTAATAATGCTATTGGCAGGGCTTGACAAATTTGCTTAGAATCTAGGAGCCAGCTAAAAAAAGTTAGGAGACAGTTTTTTTAAATCAGCTGCCCAGTGCCCAGAGCTGCATGCCCGGGGCGTCAGGCAATAAGAATTGCTCATGCTTGGTGGCAAGTAAAAAAAAAGACCGAAAAATAAATAAAAAATTGGTTATACGATTTTGCAAATAAGTCATTGGCGGCGCTGATGGGCACCGATAGGCGGCGCTGATAGGCACGGATATGTAGAGGTCGACCGATTTGGGTTTTTTCTCTGGCTAAAGCCGATATTTTTAAATCGGGGCGGCTGATATATGTTGCCGATTTTTGCGGTCGATATTTTAGTCCGATTTTTTTCTTTTTCCTTCATCTAAGAAAATCTAGAGTGGAGAGGTTGGGAGAAGGTTATTGTTTAGGGTGGAGAGGTGGGGTGCAGCCTATTAGTGCCACCTCATTAGTGTCCAGCAGTTCAGCCTGTCAGTGTCCATCAGTGCCCACCGGTGCAGCCCATCAGTATCCATTAGTGCCCACCAGTGCAGCCTATCAATGTCCATCAGTGCCCACCGGTGCAGCCCATCAGTATCCATTAGTGCCCACCAGTGCAGCATATCAATGTCCATCAGTGCCACCTCAGTGCCCCTCAGTGCCACCAGTGCCACCTTATCAGTGCAAACCAGTGAAGCCTATCAGTGTCCATCAGTACCACCTCATTAGTGCCCACCAGTTCAGCATGTCAGTGCCACCTCAGTGCCCACCAGTGCAGACCACCAGTGCCACCTCTTTAGTGCCCACCAGTACAGCCTATCAGTGTCCATCAATGCCACCTCATTGATGTCCACCAGTGCCACCTAATAATGTCATTCACTGCCACCTCATCAGTGCCCACCAGCAGAGCGCTCCTGGCTCTGTTCCGTCCCCTCGCCTGGCCAAAGACAACTCCATCTGTACCCTGATGTGCTGTGCTCCGGACTACAAATCCCAGAATGCTGCGCGGCCGGTAACAGCCAATCGGCGGCCGCCGCCAACTTTCTCCACTAGAGCGAGTGCAAGCCGCGCTCATCGCAGCACCGCCCACCAGAGGGCGCTGGTTTGCACAAAAGGAGCGTGTATTTGCTCCAGCAGGTCACAAAGCCGCGGCCTGAATTATCGGGCAGCTTGACTGTAGTCACCCGTGGCGAGGGGGGCCACATTGGAGGAATCCCGACCACTGCTGCAGTGTAACCCAGGCACCAGGATGCAATTTCCAGTCGCCATTGCGACCTGGCGCCTGGGTTTTGTCGAGCCCTGGCTATTGGGTTATACTTCCTTGTGTGTTCCCAAAGCCCTACTCTATGCACTTCACCGATGATGACCAGAAAGCCTGAAACAGCTGTATGCAGTTCAGAATACCCGGTCCTATCATATTAACCTGTATCCACACTATACACCTGCAATTCTGGCCTTGCAAGTTAGCCATTTAGGGGCATAAAGGAATGATTTGAAATTATGTGGGGGGGGGGGGGGGGGGCCAACACTAGACAAAGAGCTAATTTTAAAAAATAACAAAAATAACAGTGGCACAACAATGCATTAAATGCCCTTTCACAACAAGAGCTTGATCTATTCAGCGCTCAGACAAAAACACAAATGTTTAACTCAAAGGACAATGTCATAATATGAATAACCTACCACGCCCCTAATTGTTACCTTTATCCCCACTTCTGAATTTTTGAGTGTGCAGCATTGCCTGACACCATACAACCTTGGCATCCAAAACATCCCTTTAGAGTTCTTTGCCTATTGAGCATGCTTGTGATGTCCCCATTCACTCCTAAGGATAAGTCCATACTAATAGCAGCCCCCAGACATTTGGTAGAGTACAGACCATTCATAGGTAGGGCTACACAGTCAAGAATGAGGTTGAAAAGTAAGAGACCAGAGTTTAGAGCGGTGATGCTTACACGCTAGTCTCTTACTTTCTCTATGTGGGACCCTTTTTTTTTTTCTTCAAACTAACAGTCTCACACTATTTGGCCTCTATATTGTTCCTCTGTTTACGTTTGCTTACTGATGCCTGAGATGGTTATCCCTCCACTACAGTGTGAACAAGTGCACAAACCCCACCACCTGCTCACCGAGGCCTGGTCCTAAGCAGGGCTCTAGCATAATCCCCTCACTGTACTGACATATGCTTCCTTTACCAAGCAAAGATGTGCACAAAGACAGAGCTACCGGAAGCCGCAGGCCAGCACCATTGGTTTGGACTTGTATACAGGACCCCCTATTTGTACTTTTAGCTATGCCGCTACAGTCAGGGGGGTTTAAATAACAACTTCACTAAAAACATGATAAAACATTTGAAACAAAGTCTTACCAGGTTAGTTGATAAATTTACAAAGTCTGCATAGTCTTTATTGATGAGCTCAACCATTGCAGTCTTAAGAAGTCTGTAGTAAATTTCTAGATCATCTCGAAGAGTCTCCAACTGCACACGTTTTCTACATTCTGACACAAACTGGTCCACATCAAATGAGTCCTTCAGAAAAGAAATAAAAGTAAACAGTTCCACAGTCAAAACAAGAAAACCAACTATGTTTAATCCTGATAGATCTGTTGGCTACAATGAAACTTGAATAAGCAAGTCTATATTACTAGAGCCTGTCTAAATTGATTATACACAATAACATTTTCCTTTTAGATTTATCAAAATCATGGGAGGTCAAATCTAAACACTTTCAATTTGTATGCAATCAGGCGGTCCCCCTGCACCACATAGTTGAAGGTAAAACTAAAGGAAATTGAACAAGAAAATTGTATAATTTATGGCCAGCCTAACTCACTTATCTATCAGGAGTGGATACAGGAGCTACAAAACACAAGGAAGGGGAGAGAAGAGAGAAGAAGAGAGATTCACTCCAGGAAGTTGCAGACAAAAGATTCCACCAGGAGAGGGCTCGTGTGGTCAGATAGAGAGGCTGGAGGACCAAAGCCTGCAACCTCTTACCAGCTCTGGCTGACAGAAGTGTTGACATTGATGTCACTTCACCTGTCAGCCTATCTGCAGCAGATCAGGAGGAAATCTACCAGTGGTTTATAGACCAGTAAGAGCTCATGCACACTAGCCTCTTCTGAACACTTTTTCCTGACATAAGAAAAGATGCGTTTTTCAAACATGTTTAGGCACATCAAGCATTTGGGCGTATATTCATTTCATTGGCAAGAACATTAACTACTTCCAGACAGCCCATTGCACATATACTGCGGCAGGGCGGCCCAGCTGCATGAAACAAAGTACCTGTACATTGTTCGCACTTCCTGGTCTCGGGCATGGGCTGCCGCAAACCGCTCCCACTGTGATTGGACACATTTGGGGGAATAGCAGAACGGCAGTCTGCCTATGTAAACAAGGCAGACCGTTGTTTTGTCACAGAGGAAGAGAGATCTGCAATTCCTACTAATCAGGAACACTGATCTCCCTCTGTCTAGTGTTGGCATCCCCCGCACAGTTAGAAAACACACATAGGGAACACATGTAACCCTTTGATTGCCCCTAATATGGGCTAATTGGGATTTTTATTTTACCAAAAATATGTAGCCGAATACAACGTGACCTAAATTGATGAAGAAATTCGATTGTTTACATATTTTTATTGGATATGTTTTAATGCAGAAAGTAAAAAAAAAAAATTTAATAAAAAAAATAAATAAATAGTTATTTTTTCTAAATTACTGCTTTTTTTTGTTTATAGCACAAAAAAAAAAAAAAACTGCAGAGGTGATCAAAAACCACCAAAAGAAAGTTCTGTTTGTGGGGGGGAAAAAAAAAAAGGACAACATCGCACAACCGCGCAATTGTCAGTTAAAGTAACGCAGTGCCGAATCGCAAAAAATGGCCTGGTCATTAAAGAGGAAGTAAAGTCTTCCTCTTTAATTACTGTAAACATCTCCTAAACTTGCACCGTTTAGAAGATATTTACTACATACGCTGGCACCGTCATTGGCGCATGCGCACTGAAGAAACTGCTTGCTCGAGCCATTTCTTCAGTACCCACGTGCATGCGCGAGAGCAACGTCATTGTGTCTCTGGCCAATCACAGAATCGGAGCCCGCAAACCCAGAAGTAACTCCGGGAAAGATGTCGGCCATGGGAGAGGAGAGTGCAGGCGACACTGCAGGGCATCGATCTAAAGAAAGTATTTCATAATGAGCTAGTATGCAATGCATACTAGCTCACTATGCCTTTGTCTTGCAGGTTATTTGTTCTTTTTTTTTCTTCCAGATGTTTACAACCTCATTAAGGGGGTAAATCCTTCTGGGGCTGAAGTGGTAAATTTATTCTGGCCATTGAAATAAATGCTCAAGGGCTAAATGTGCCTAGCTTTTAAGCGCATCAGGCGTTTTTTTCTGCCCAAACATTCCTCCTTCGAATGCGATTCTGGTGCCTTCAGAACACCAAACACCTATGTGTGCATGGACAGATGGAGTAACAGAGGGGCATTTAGGGGCAGAAAAAAGTCAAACACCTGTTAAAAAGGTTTTTTGGCAGCCACGGTGTACAGGAGATCTAAATCACACCAGTCACCACCAGTACGTGGGCAAGAACTAGAATCAGCAAACGCATGACAGTCGAAGGTTCCTAGATATCTAATACCACCGGGAATGTCACCAATAGACAATTCCTGGACACTATGGACAAAGCGAAGGAATTATGATACCTCATCACCGTGACAACTGCACAGAAACCGGGCAGGCTACTTTATTGCGCTGCAAATGACAATTCGTTTTAAAAAGCAAATCGTGCTTGACAGCATAACACATCACGTCAGAGAACTACTACCAAGCTAACCTTCATAAACTCGTCCTTATCGAAACACAAAGTGCTGGGGCTCTGCGGGAGCTGCATCTTTTCCATAGCACAGCCTCAGGAAAAACACGGAAAACTTAAGCGACGCGGCACTTCCGCCAACCTCTACATGTTCCTGACGTCAGGACACGCTTTCGCGTCTAAGTTTTGTGTCACAGCACCACCTGGTGTTCGCCAGAAATGTTGACTTGGGCTTCAACATGTCAATACTGTAACCTAGAAAAGAAAGGTAGCTGGAAAATTAGATAGAGAGGGGATTCTAACATTTTAAAGAAGTCACGATAAAAGCTAATATTGTCTAATAACAAGAGTCATGTGTATTTTTCATTGAAGCTCTGTGCATTTCTTACAGATCTGTGCAATAGTAAAACTCTGTCTCTGTGCAGGATCTTGCTGTTATAAAGAACTGTCAGGCTGGGTTCACACTTATGCAATGCCAGACATTGCATGTGATTCGCATCACATTGCTGTGTAGATCACATGCAATGTCTCTGTGATGCTAATTGCATCCAATTTGCGCCAAAATGGTGTAGGACCCTTTTTTTTGTCTGCACTGGAATCGGATTGCATGGGTATTCAGACCCATGCGATCTGATTCCATCCAATTTCACAGTTCGCACTTAGGGTTACCACCTGTCCAGGATTCACCCAGACAGTTCGGGTTTGGAATCATGTGTCCGGGTTTCAGACCCAGACACATTTTTTAGACTGGACTATAGCTTCCCAGCAGGGTTGCTGGCTGCAGTTGTCTAAGCTGATTGTGTCTGTTACACTCTTTCACACTGCTCAAAGCCAGCACTAACAACCCCCCCTCCCCCAAACACACACACAGACAGGAGAGAGGGCTCAATCTGCACCTCTTCCTCCCACCCCTACCCCTCTTTGTCTGCCCACACTCCAATCCCGGCGCTGTGCCTCAGAAAAGGAAGGTTGGGACTGGAATTTTGAAGTCGAGCAGCCTTAGATACATCTGGATGAGAGATGCTGACTGCCAAAGGGTGAGTGAGCTCACCATCCATCCCTGTCTATGATTGAAGTCTCCCCCCTTCTCTCTCCTGCCTCTGAGTAAGTACACTAAGGCAAATCAGGGTTCTCAGAGCACCCCTTACATCAGAGTTCCCCTTTACACCAGAGGCTGCAGTGTTTCCCCTTACATCAGAGTTCTCAGTGTTCCCCCTTAAATCAGGGTTTCCAGAGCATCCCTTATGTTAGAGGCCCCAGAGTTCTCCCTTACATCAGAGTCTGCAGAGTCACCCCTTACAGTGAAATGAAACTCTGCGAGTTCAGATGTAAAAGAGGAACTCTGTACATTCAGATGTAAAAGGGGAACTCTGTGGACTCTTATGTAAAGGGGGACACTTGTTATTAACTTCATATGATTAGAAATGTTATTTAATAGCAAAATATATCTATAGTTTATACTATTAAAAAAAATTGATGTGTGCCACTAAAGTGTTCGGGTTTGACTTGAAGAAAAAGTGGCAACCCTATTCGCTCTGCGCTCTTCAAACCGATTTGGGGGTGTCATTAACTTTATATTGACACCCGCAGCGGTTCACAGAGAGCAGTGTGAACTTCCTGCGAGTCAGGTGCAATGCGGGAACCCGCACAGGAATCAATTTGGTTCACGCATCTCACAGGTGTGTCTCTCCTTGTTCAGGGTAACTGGTCTTATATCTGCCCCTCTCCTGTAGTTTTCTGCAGGCATCCTTTAGTGTGGGGAGCCTGCTTTGTACCTCCCACAGCCCTGCCCTCTGTTCAGGCTATATACATTACAGTGATGGTGTCACTGCTACTTTTACAAGGTAATAAGCAAATAGTGTAAATGGAGTTGCACAGCCTGTAAACAAAGTGTCATATAATAGCATATCCTCAGTAATTACATCAATTCAATATAAAAAAGAAGTAGCTACACTTCAGCAGTATACATTTTATCTTGATTTGAGTGCTAAATATTCAGTATATATGTATATTTTTTATTATCACAGATGGCTATGCTGTAGCGGTATTGAAGACTATTTACTCTGTAAAAAGTATTTTTCCCGGGCTGTGGAGGTGCATCCTAAGCCTTTTATATAAGATATTTTATTCGTACCCAGCGATCTATATAGAAGTCGGCTGTACAATTGTACCCACAACAAAATGGACACTAGGTATCTTAGTCCTCTAGTGAATGGACTACACCTTGTTGGTCATATCAAAAATGGCCACCATCCAATCCGGTTCCCCTGAAGAAATCACGTGGCGTGACATAACGTGCAGGGCACCCCAGGCCAGAGGTGATGTGAGAGGTTGAGTACAAACAAATGGTCACTGCCCCCACATATAAGTGACCTGGCTTTGAAGAATAAGGGAGCCCACGCACAGCAAGTTTGCAGAGGCATGAGAAGCAGAGTCCTCGTGGTCACTGAGGATTTGTCAGAAACCATGAATCAGACTGAGACAGAAGTACAGTCAAATCACACTTGTTTAATAATAATAATAAAAAGGTAAACAGGTTAAACATAGTCAAAAGATAACCAGAGTTCAGGAACCGGAACAGATAGTCAGACAAGCCAAAATGTCAGGGAGCCAGAAATGAGCATAGTAGAACAACAAGCAGTATCTGGAGCCGGAAGGAATGTCAGACAAGCAAGTCTTTAACAGGAATACAGGAGAGTGTCTCTAGAGATGTGACCAAGGCGAAGGCAGAGATCATCTGGGGTGGATGACTTAAGTAGGCAGGACTGACGAGCAGGATATCATCAACATGTGAGTCAGTAGAGAGTGGAGAGAAAGGAGCTGGCAATTAGCCGAAAGCTGAGTGGCTAGCTTTGAGAAGGAAGGGCTGAGCCCAGCCCTGACAGTACCCCCTCCTCAATGACCCCTCCCCCTCGGCGGACCACCAGGCTTGAGGGAAAACCGTCTATGCAAATCACGGAGGAGGACAGGGGCATGTACATCCGAGGATGAGACCCAAGAGTGTTCCTCCGGACCATACCCTTTCCAATGCACCAGGTACTGTATGTGCCCACAGTACCTACGGGAGTCAACAATGGACTGTACTTCATACTCCTCACGGTTCTTAACCTGTACAGGGTGAGGACGAGGCACTGAGGTGGTAAATCGGTTGCAGACATGAAATACATTTGAGATACACACATTAGAAGGAAGGTCTAATGCGTAAGCCACTGGGTTAATCCTGCGAAGAATACGGAAAGGCCCAATAAACTGAGATGCTAACTTCAGAGCTGGAACACGAAGTCGGAGGTTGCGAAATGACAGCCAGACCCTGTCCCCAACCTGGTAGGAAGGTGCAGGCAGGCATCTGTAGTCAGCATGGATTCTTTACCTATCATTAGCATGTCGCAAAGCCTCCTGGACTTGTGCCCAAGTGGCACGAAGACCACGAATATGCTCCTCTAATGCAGGAATACTCTGTGGAACAAACTAGTTTGCCATAAACAGGGACAATCGGGAAGCAGAATTCAAGGCACTATTGTGAGCAAATGCCACCCACGGTAAAGGGTCTGACCAGTTGTTATGATGGTCAGAAATATAGCAACGTTGGAATTGCTCCAAGGACTGATTGGCTCGTTCTGCGGCCCCATTAGACTGCGGGTGATACGCAGAGGAGAAAGCAAGCTGAATTCCCAACTTTGCACAAAAGGCTCACCAGAACTGGGACACAAACTGACTACCCCTGTCCAAGACAATAACCTTGGGTAGTAGTAAGTAATGCTGGGGTCAGGCGCTACCTGTATTGCGAGTAAGAGAGTGGAAGTAAAAATAGAATATATCACCTAATATGGCACGGTGATACCAAAAATCCAAAATGCTAGTGTATGAGCCACTATGATGAACGCTTGAGTTCAATCTAGTTGGATAACAAAATACCAATTGGTCTATATGATAATGGATGGCCCAGTGTGATTAGACTCAATGGTTGTAAACACTTGAGCAGAAACGTGGAAGAACAAATGTGTATCAATACCCAAATAAAAAAGTGAATACAAGTAAAAAATAGATAAATACACATACAGTGGTGTGAAAAAGTGTTTGCCCCCATTCCTCATTTCCTGTTCCTTTGCATGTTTGTCACACTTAAGTGTTTCGGAACATCAAACCAATTTAAACAATAGTCAAGGACAACACAAGTAAACACAAAATGCAATTTGTAAATGAAGGTGTTTATTATTAAAGGTGAAAAAAAATCCAAACCATCATGGCCCTGTGTGAAAAAGTGATTGCCCCCTAAACCTAATAACTGGTTGGGCCACCCTTAGCAGCAACAACTGCAACCAAGCGTTTGCGATAACGTGCAATGAGGCTTTTACAGCGTCCTGGAGGAATTTTGGCCCACTCATCTTTGCAGAATTGTCCTAATTCAGTTACATTAGAGGGTTTTCGAGCATGAACGGCCTTTTTAAGGTCATACCACAACATCTCAATAGGATTCAGGTCAGGACTTTGGCTAGGCCACTCCAAAGTCTTCATTTTGTTTTTCTTCAGCCATTCGGTGGTGGACTTGCTGGTGTGTTTAGGATCATTGTCCTGCTGCAGAACCCAAGTTCGTTTCAGCTTGAGTACACGAACAGATGGTCGGACATTCTCCTTCAGGATCTCTTGGTAGACAGCAGAATTCATAGTTCCTTTTATCACGGCAAGTCTTCCAGGTCCTGAAGCAGCAAAACAGCCCCAGACCATCACACTACCACCACCATATTTTACTGTTGGTATAATGTTCTTTTTCTGAAATGCAGTGTTCCTTCTACGCCAGATATACTTGGACACACACCTTCCAAAGAGTTCCACTTTTGTCTCATCGGTCCACAGAATGTTGACCCAAAAGTCTTGGGGATCATCAAGATGTGTTGTGGAGAAATTGAGACGAGCTTTGATGTTCTTTTTGCTCAGCAGTGGTTTTCTCCTTGGAACTCTGCCATGCAGGCCATTTTTGCCCAGTCTTTTCCTGATGGTGGAGGCATGAACGCTGACCTTAACTGAGGCAAGTGAGGCCTGCAGTTCCTTGGACGTTGTTGTGGGGTCTTTTGTGACCTCTTGGATGAGTCGTCGCTGCGCTCTTGGGGTAATTTTGGGCGGCCGGCCACTCCTGGGAAGGTTCACCACTGTTCCATGTCTTCGCCATTTGTGGATAATGGCTCTCACTGTGGTTCGCTGGATTCCCAAAGCTTTGGAAATGGCTTTATAACCCTTTCCAGACTGATAGATCTCAATTACTTTCTTTCTCAATTGTTCCTGAATTTCTTTGGGTCTCGGCATGATGTGTAGCTTTTAAGAATCTTCTGGTGGACCTTACTGTGTCAAGCAGCTCCTATTTAAGTGATGCCTTGATTGTGAACAGGTGTGGCAATAATCAGGCCTGGGTGTGGCTAGAGAAATTGAACTCAGGTGTGGACAACCACAGTTATAGTATGTTTTAACAAGGGGGGCAATCACTTTTTCACACAGGGCCATGATGGTTTGGATTTTTTTTCACCTTTAATAATAAACACCTTCATTTACAAATTGCATTTTGTGTTTACTTGTGTTGTCCTTGACTATTGTTTAAATTGGTTTGATGTTCCGAAACACTTAAGTGTGACAAACATGCAAAGGAACAGGAAATGAGGAAGGGGGCAAACACTTTTTCACACCACTGTAAGTGAATCATAAATTTTGTTTGTGCCTGTGTCAAAAAGCGCAGCGTATTTCAATATATAGACACAGTGCTAGATGACGTGCATCCCGTTAGCTATACGTGATAAATATAAAATTTCTCCTGTGATTCTTGTGGCAATACTTATATACTGCTCCGTGTTGGAATAATCACAAACAATATATATTAGAAGTGAACATAAAAAAAAAAAAAAAAAAGAGTGCGCATGCGCGGCAGCGGCCACCACAGCCCACCGCTAGGCCACCCACCGCTAGCCACCGGAGCCGTCGGAGCCCTCGTTTCCGCCCCACACCGCGCCATCCTGACAGGGGAACTCACAGGGCACCTGGATATGGCAAAATCACAGGTCCGGAGGGATCTCACAGGCCAGATGACGGCCGCGAACGGCCCCCTCACATATGCCAAGATGGCGTCGGCCACACGAGGCTTACAGGCCTCAGAACACCAGGAGGACTCCATAGCTGACCAGGATCAGACCGATCCCCCTTATGCAGGTACTGATTCCCCCCCCCCCCCTGCAAGCTGTCAGCTCTTCCTCCTCCACAGAATCCCTTTTGGCTTTTGGGGAGGATGAGCCCGGGTTATCCCGCATCCCCTTTGCTGGATCCACATACAGGCATGTTGCTCACAGTGAGTGAGGCCCAAGCAGACATTCCAGTCCCCACAGACTTTCAGTCTATGATGACAGCCTTTTCACACATGCTACATAAAGGATTGGCTCTGAATGCTGCCCAAATTACTGCATCTTTACATGCTGACCTGCAGCAAATAGGGGTAAGGATGGACACCATAGAACAAAAAGCTGATCAAGCAGTGGCCCAGATCAACCAAAACTCTGCCAGACTGCAGGAAGTACAGGATCAATTGGAATCTGCCTTTTCAAAAATCGATGACCTCGAGAACAGATCCAGAAGATATAACTTTAGACTCCGGGGACTCCCTGAATCTGAAAAGGATGTCCATAAAGCAGTTAAAGCCTTGATTAAAAACCTTATCCCTGACATTTCGGACAACCACCTGGAACTTGACAGAGCACACAGGGCACTACAGGCCCCCAGATCCGACGGATTGCCCAGAGATGTCATTGTTAAACCACATCACTATTCTGTCAAAGAAGCAGTCATGAGGAAAGCCAGATATTCAGATAATCTCACTTTACTCGGACACAAAATTCAAATATTTGCTGATCTGTCACCTTACACAGTTCAGAAGAGGCGCTCTTTCAAACCGTTGCTGCAAGTGCTGCTCGATAAGGAAATCGCATATCGGTGGTCTTTCCCTCTCCCCCTGAACTTTTCCTTCAAGAACAAGAATTTCTGCTTCTCCTCTTTCCAGGAAGGTGAACGACTTCTCACGCACCTCGGCCTGATACTGCTGGAACCTGCACCTGTGCAAGCTAACCGAGGGACCCCTTCTTCCGCCAAAAGACCCCCGCCTGCCAGCCCGCTGCAACAATCCTGGCTGAAGCAGGGACCCAAAAGATCCAAGGAAACCATGCCACCCTGAGCATATCTGCTTATAATATTTTTGAACTTGACCTGGACTTCTCCCCTGCTTTTGGGGTGATGTTCTGGGGGAAGGACAGGTTGGGGCTTTCTCTTTTCCCCCTCTTCCTTGTAGAGGGTGGTTAAAGGGGGGTCCCCCTTCCCCCACTGCACTAACTGATCGAGCATCTATACATGTTGCTATTTTCATGTAAAAGTTGATAATACTTAGTTTTTGCCTTTCATGATATTGGGGTACTGAAAAAAAAATCCTTTATGGAATCTCTGCTCACTACACTACATGAACATCTTAAGGGTACGGTCTTTATGGGCGGGGACACGAACATTGCCTTTGACTCTTCCCTGGACAAGCTGGCAAACGGTGCCTCTAAACCCAAGCGCCCTTCTAAACAGAGTGTTAAAATAGCTAAAATACTTAATGAGGCAGGCCTGATAGACGTTTGGAGGGAGACCAACCCGCGTACTAAAGACTACACACATTTTTCAGCTCCACATAACTCCTTTGCCAGGATAGACCACATATTCACCAGGGCTTCCACGCTTCCACTCATTAGGAACTCCACAATCATTGACTCGTCGCTCTCGGACCATTCATTAGTTGCGCTGACCACATGTAAACCGACGGGCACCGGTAACCGACCACGTTGGCGCCTACGAGAAACCCTGTTGAACGACCCTATTCAATGCACTCTGCTGGAATCTACTATCCAAGAGTACTTTACCTTAAACGCGACAGATGGGGTTTCTCCTTCTATCGTTTGGGCGGCTCATAAACCGGTTATCAGGGGTAAATTGATTCAGTTAGCTGCGCAACTCAGGGCGGGACACAAAGCTGATACAGTGAGACTTACGGAGGAGTTTCATACATTAGCGAAAGAACATAAACGTAACCCCAATCCAGATTCATTAGCTAAATTAGACACAGCAAGGGCTCTCCTAAATATGACATTAACCACGTCAGCAGCGCAACATCTTAAATGGACTAGGGCCAAGTTTTACGCACAACAGGATAGGATTGGTTCCAGACTGGCAACTAAACTTTCCCCTAAACCACGCACTCAGGCCTTCCCCAAACTGAGGGTAACCTCAGGGGAACTGTCTCAGAACCCGAGCAAGATAATGGACACCTTTAAACAGTTTTATTCTGATCTTTATAAACAGAACCCCAGCACATCCGCAGCCGGAAGAGATAGGTTCCTTAATAACCTTAAGTTGCCCTCCATGGATAAGGCACATATAGAACTTTTGGAGTCCCCCTTCACACAAGAGGAGGTCCTAGATACTATTAAGAACCTTAAATTGGGCTCCTCACCGGGTCCTGATGGCTTCTCCACGGGATATTACAAGAAATTTGGGAATTGCCTAGCACCTCCTTTAACCAGAATGTTCAACTCTCTCAGGGATGGGGCCTCTTTAAATTCAGATTTAAATGCAGCATACATATCGGTAATACCGAAACCAGATAAAGACACTAGTGAGGTTGGCAATTATCGCCCCATATCTCTTATTAACAATGATGTCAAAATAATGACTAAGATACTTGCCAACCGCCTTTCCAGCTTTATCTCGTCATACATTCACAGGGATCAGGTAGGTTTCATCCCTGGGAGACAAGGCCCGGATCAGATCAGAAGGGCAGTTGATATAATCTCTTTGCTTCAATCTCATTGGGATGGGAACCCTGCACAAAAAGGTTTTCTACTGTCAATTGATCTACACAAGGCGTTCGACTCGATTGACTGGGCATACCTGTCTGAGATCCTTAAGAGATGGGGTTGTGGCAAATACTTTCTTAATCTTATAGATTCCCTGTATTCCACTCCATCGGCACAAGTGCGCCTTCTGGGCAGGTACTCAGAGTCCTTTCCCATAAACAGGGGTACCAGACAGGGATGCCCGCTTTCGCCGCTTCTCTTTGCGATAGCGATCGAGACTTTAGCCGTTGCCCTTCGATCAAACCCTGATATTAAAGGGGTTTCTTGCGGCCCCCACAAACATAAATGCGCGTTATACGTGGATGACCTCCTTCTCTTCATCACCTCCCCACTGATTTCTATGCCTGTGATACTTCAAACCCTGGGGGAATTTAGTGGGGTGTCAGGACTACGCGTTAATATGACCAAATCTCTGGCTCTGAATGTAACCCTCCCGCCGGATCTCCTCAAACAACTCAAAGATAATTTTACTTTCGCCTGGGCTACAAACCAGATTCCGTATCTGGGTATCAAGCTTACCCAGAATATAGAAGGCCTCTTCCGCTCAAACTATCCCTCCATGGTGCATACATGTTTGCAGGACGTGAAGAGGTGGTCTAGATGTGGTCTATCCTGGCTGGGCAGAATTCATGCGGTAAAAATGACCCTGCTACCAAAACTCTTGTATTTATTTCGCTCATTGCCAATACCCTTACCCAAATGTTTCCTCACTAAAACGCAGTCAGACATACTACGATTTATCTGGGGTAAGAAAGGCTACAGATGTCCATCGGATACGCTCTACAGACTAAAGACGCAAGGAGGGTTAGGTCTTCCCAACCTTTGGGCTTACTACCAGGCGGCTCGGCTGGCACAAATATCGTTAGCTTACTCTAGTTGTAATAAACCAGACTGGCTTAGTATGGAAAGGCAGGCTACACCATTGCATACTATTGACTTCCTTTTGGGATGTTCCCCAAAACATAGACCGGCCGTCATGGCTCCCACCCGATCGCACTCTATAGCGCTTAGTACCAAACTTTTCTCCCTTAATACCATAATCTCGACTTCCGGTTCCGGCGCCGTATGTGAGGGAAGGAGATCCCGGCGGCTCCGCTCAGCCCGCTACCTAAACGGCATACAAAACCTCGGCGCAGTCCCCGAGCGATCAGACAGGCTGCCTCACAGACGCCGGTCACCTCAGCGAATGGAGCGGTATCTCTCTCAGCCGCGATCGCGCTCCGGTTCCAGATCGAGGGACGGCTCTCCCTCTCCCTCAGATGTGATACCTAAGATGGCCGCTGCACAGCAGGCGCCCGTTCCCATTCAAAGCACACAGCTGCCCAATCCTCTCCACATCACCAGGGAGAAACCTCTCACGAATGAGGGAATGGACACTTCTTCCTCAGGCAGTCAAATGAACCTAGATTCCCCTGATAAGTTAGCTCAGGCAGTGGCCGCTCTGCTCTTACCCACACTTACAGCTGCAGTGGATAAAGCAGTAGTAGAGGGCTTACATCAGCTGAGGAAGGAGCTAGGAGACCACACAAGACGGCTGAACACAGCAGAACAGCGCATATCATCCATAGAAGATGATCACTATAGCATGACCACAGACTTAGAAAAATTCATCCAAGACCAACAACGCCTGCACGATCGCATGGAAGACCTCGAGAATCGTTCCAGGAGGAACAACTTGCGAATCATGTGCCTTCCAGAATCGCATAAACAGGACACACTGCTGGATCTGTGTACCACCATCATACCGGAAGCCCTCGGCTTGAATCGTTGCTGCACGGTGGAACGGGCACACCGAATTGGAGCTCCTTCTAGCGACAACAAACGTCCGTGACAGATAATCGCCAAATATCTCAACTACATGGATCGCACGGATATCCTCCAGAGCTTCAGGAAGTTACGGTCTGTCATAGTGGATGGTCACAAACTGCTGCTATTTGCAGACTACTCGGCAGAGGTATCCCGCAAGAGAAAAGAGTACCAACCGATATGTGCAGAATTATACAAACGAAACATCAGATTCACCCTGGCTTACCCTGCTACCCTATGAGTCCAGGCCCCGGACGGGGAGCAACTCGTCTTTCAATCACCGAACAAAGCCAACGCTTTTCTCCACACTATCGTGTCCAAACCTCCCGCATCCGACTCCTACGCCGATAAAGTCAAACAAGGACCAAGGGAACAACGGAGCCCCAGGAAAGACCCACCTAAGCGATTGAAGCCCGCTTCTATGCCAGTTCACTCTGACTACCGCTGACTCATCCTACCAACCCCTGCTACGGCTATACCGGGGTATGGGTAGGATTTCCTTTATCTATGGTAGTCTCACCATCTACTCATAACTGCCGCCTTCTTGGCCACAGGGCTGACTTCCTAACCTTCCCTCGAACGGATACGGCTAAAGCCCCATACACACGGTAGGATTTTCGCATGGATTCTGTCCGATCGGACAATGTTGTCGAAAAATCCGACCGTGTGTATGCACCATCGGACAGTGTACGTCGGATTGTCCGACGGACAAAGTCCTATCTCCTGCTGGATAGATTTTTGGACAACAAGGTCCTATCACACCAAATCCGATCGTGTGTAGCGTTGTCCGACGGACAAAGTGCTACGCATGCTCAGAAGAAATTCTGTGACGGAAGCGCTCGGTCAGGTAAAACTACCTTTCCTAATCGACACAGCACATTCGTCACGCTGCAATGTTAAAATGTCTTTAATGCAGCGCATTCTCTTTTTCTTTACAATGCAAGAAGAATGACATGTTTTAGCTGCTCCTATTCACCCGCACTTCTCACAAACTTAGTTCTTTATTACTTTTCAGGATTTCTACACTACATGTTTATTTGTACTCAGATCGTAAAAGAATCTTTGTTATTTTGTTTGGATGCTTTGTCCTTTTTTTTTTTTGTTGGAAGACATATTTTAAGGATCTTTTATTTTTTTTGGAGGGGGGTTGTGTCTCAACTTAGCAAAACAACTTTATTAACATTTGTATTTGTTGCTTAAATTTACTAGGAGTTTGTTTGTTGTTGGTGCCCCTTGTTAATTATACTTTATGATTAGTGAAATGTACCTGCCTACTCACAAATAAACTGTCATTGTAGAAAAGTAAAACACATAGGCAATGATTATTTCAAATCAAAAAGACCTTTATTTAGGTGTCAGCAACAAACCAAAGAGGAACGCAGCGATGAAGAAACTTGGGGAATTTGCAAAGCCTTGGCCCCCCACGACAACCATCATTTTTGAAGCGTCGAAAATTGGGGGCCTGAGGAGTACCTATCTAAATAGTAAGGGAGTGCAATCTGGTCCTGAAGTCCAAAACATCCGGAACTGCAGCAGATGCCATCTAGGTCCCCAGGCTCTGGTCCTACGAGAGGCTCCATCTTCTCTCAGACCAGACTGAATCCAGGTCGTCACTCTCAGGTCTTCCTTGTACGCTTCCTTCCATGCTGTGGCTGTGGTGCTGGTGGGGTGGCAGAAGGAGGAGGAGGAGGAGGCGGAGCAAGGTGACTTTCGCAAACATGTGTGAGGGGAGTCATCCCCCCAGCCATCCCCTCATTTAGGATTTTGAGGATGACATCCTCACACATGCTGCATTGCCCCGCCTCAATACCCGTCATTTTATTGGCAACCAAGGAGGCAAAGGCCTCCTCGTAGGTGGGTGTGGCATATAGGGAGGCTGAAGCATCTCGGATCAGCTGGAGCGCTGACTCTCCCACCTCCCCCATCCTTCTCGCCCTTCTGTAGGGAAGGCGGAGGGAGGGACTTGGGAGACAGTCAGGCTCCTACGCCTACCCCCCTGTTGGCTGCCACTACCCACCTCTTGGCTGCCACTAATCCCTGCCTCCTCCTGACTGCCACATTCCACAGCCACCTCCTGGCTGAGGTCTTCCTGTGTATGAAAAAGGGACATAGTTTGAGTTATTGGTTCATCAAACACACACAATTTTCATCTAGTGACTGTTGCAAAATGTTTACAAATAGAAAAACATACAATTCTCAGCCCTGCAGTTTAGATTCTTGCCCCAAATGTCTCCAACACTACTGTCTGTTGATATGTCAAACACGTTAGGAACTAAGCAATTGGGGATCCTGAATTAACTGAACATCATTCATTATTCACAAAAATGGTTACAAAACTACTATACCTGGCTCAAGCTGGGCTCCTCCACATCTTCCAGACTGGAAGGCCCAGGGTGGTCCTCGGAAGCCTCATCAGGGGTGGCTTGCATGGAAGGACGTGTGCAAGGAAGAGTCGAGAGTGACTTCCTGACATTAGCCTGGTCTTTGAGAAAATGGAGCCTCTCATAGTACCAGAGCGTGGGGGCATAGACATCATCTGCTGCAGCTCCAGATGCTTGGGACTTCCGGACCTTATTGCGCTCCCGGAAATAGGTAGTCCTCAGGTTAGCAATTTTTACTCTTAACTTACGAACAGTTGCCGTGGGGAACGTTGGCTTTACAAATGCCAAAAGTTTCTGCATGGCTGCGTACCTCTTTGGTCTGTTGCCATAGTCGCGGTGTTTTACCTGCCATAATAGGGGAATTTCCCTGTATTTATCAATGAAGAGGGGGAGAAAACTCACATCGTTGAAGCCCTCCATAATCTCTGCAAGACACAACACCACACAAAACACTATAAATAATGTCAGTCCAAAGTCTCCTAATCTTCTCCATAAAGAAGCCTCAAGGTCTAATCAGTCTAGGCTAGTTATGTACCAACGTCAAATTGTACCTTCGTTATAGCGATCGTCTCGTGCGTGAGCTTTCTCTCCCCTCGTCTCCCAGATCGTGGCTACGACACAGGCGTGTGACGTTTTATATACAGTGCGCATGCATCAAACTCCGCCCGCCCCTGACGATCTTTCTCGTCTATTCCCCACCCCTTCACTTTACGGTGCAGTGGGGAGAGCACATGGCGGGGACACAGCAGGTGCGCCCCAAATATCCCACCAACGAGGAGGAGGACGAGGAAAGGCCGAAGGCAGAAACGTCCCGATCCCGGAGCCTGAAATTCAAGGCCTCCAATATGTCATTTGGAGAAATGTTGGAGATGGTGGACATATTAAAGAGGAGTGACTATGATGGGAAGTATGGGCCTTACCTCAACCCCAATGTCCGCAAGGCCAAGATCATGTCTAAAGTTGTGAGGAGGCTGTACAATCATTTTGGGGTACAACGATCCAAGGAGCAACTGAGGAAACGCTGGTCAGACCTGAAACTGAGGGAGGCCAATCAGTACAGAAAGATCAAGCGAGTTCTTCAAAAAAGTAAGTAGTTGTGTTTTGTGTTTGATTTCTTGCTTGCATACTGCTCCATGTGTTTGGATTTTTACAAAGTTGTACATTCCAAAATGGCCACTTTCAGGTTCGTCTGTGCATTCGATCGTACTCCACCTCGATCTTTCTGCCACTGTCATGTTCGTGTGTGTGTGTGTGTCCATTCGATCGTACTCAACCTCGATCGTTCGGCCACTTATAATACGATGTTTGTTGTTTTTTGGGGGAAAGGAAGTTTGTTCTCTCTAGAAATGTCATCAAGACTGTCCAGCCAATTTATTCAATGTAAAGGAGACGTCACCCAGTAGCTGTTTACCCATCTGGACTCTAGAGCACTAGTGCTGGGACACCTAAACCCCCTTTTTATTAGGCTTTTCCACACATGTGCTCCAGTGGATACTAGAGGGGGGTCTCCATCACCCAAACGTCGACCAAAAAGCTATAAGTTTAGGACCTTTACAAAGTGACTACATTCATGTTGGTGTCATTTGTAACTGGACACCCAAAAATATTGTCCCTCACTTTCAAGCAATGTTTGTCATTTCCTATTTCTGCCCTCAATAGATTGTGTTGCTAAATCTTCCTTTTGTACATTCTCATAGGGGAGCGAAAACTTGGGACGTCTGAGGAAACCCCAAAACCAACACCTCCCAAAAAAGGGGAAAGAGCAGAAGCAGAGGGGGAGGAGGAGGAAGGAGAGATCATAGAAATTGGAGAACTTGTCACCACAACAGGTGAGTGTGGGAGAACACAGCTACTGGTAAGCTAATCAATGTATGGCTGCCTCATTTCCAAGACCCTATTTTTTTTTGTTTTTGGTTTTTAGGTGACGTGGATGTTGTGGAAGAAAAATCGCACTTTACCACAGAGAGTGCCCACGTACTCATCGGGGAGATAATGGTCTGCAATAGAGATCTAGATTACATAAAGCAAAACATCAATGATGTTCAACAAAAATTGAAGAACATCATTGATGTTTTAGGAAAAATCTGAAAACGCACCAAGTAATTAACACACATTTGTGGCTGCTTCTGAACACATTTGCAAGTTAAGAACTGTGTTAAATTTGGAACATGCACACATTGTGTCCACATGTGCTAGCTCCCATCATGGTGGATGAATGACAACGTTTTTTTGGGGTGCAACCACTTTACGAACTACTAAAGTGGTTGTGGTGAAGGGGTTGCACCCCCAAAAAAACGTCCATTCCTCCCCATGATGGAAAATGGCACTTTTGAAGATTCGAGGCATGTGTTTTACCATATAATGACCATTTTCAGACCCAAATTGTGTGCATGTTCTAAATTTCCAGTTTCCAGGGGTGACCCCCCATGTGATGAAGGCAAGATCAAACACACTTTGAACATATAGTCATGTCTGATCTTGTCTTCACTTTAGAAAGTTGAACTTTCCTAGTTCCTAGGTTCTGTTTTGCTCCATGCCTGGTTTTACAAAATGCGGAATGTTTGTAAACAATGTTGTAAATAACCAAGATGTTGTCAGTTTGGGCAAGAAGTTTGTAAACGCACTTGTGAATGTTTTGCAAGTAAACTTTTTTACTTTTCAAAATGTGTGGCTTCCTTATTTAAAAAACAAAATGCATTATGTATGTCAAATGTAAAGGATTTGGGGGGCAATGGGTGTTATTTACTAAAGGCAAGTCCAGTTTGCACTGCAAGTTTCTTTTCAAGGGCACTTTTTTACTGCACTTGTAGAGCATAGTGGATTTGACTTATGTAAATGACACCCACAGTGCTTTGTACGAAAACACGGAGCACAGCATTTTTGTGAATACACACATGTCTGACCTGGTGATGAAAAGGAGTATTTTGGGTGTCAGTTATGCACTACAAACCTTCTCGAGACCAAAGATTAGGTATCAAACACACAACATGAGAATAATCTTTTTGGGAAGAAGAGACTGTTACCTCCTTTTGCCCAGAAAGTGCATTCCCACTGTCGAAGGCAAAGGGAAAAAATTTCAAGGTCAAATAAGCTATAATACGGAAATGACAAGAAATCATAGGTTGGTTGAAAAAAAATATTTAATTAAAAATGCCTCTCACACATCGTCAGGCAGAGCAATGGCCCCCCTACCCACAAAGTAGTCCATATATTGCTCGCGGACCGCACGGGCATTTAGAGGGGGCAAGCCTGGACGTGCCACTTGAAGGGCTGGGAGGTCAGCATTTGGAGGGCCCTCCACATCTGGGCCAACGGGCACCACATAGTTCCTGTTATGTCTTTTGAGGACATGTGGTCTGGGGTGAGGGTCCTCATCGGGAAGGGCCTCATCAGATGGGGAGTCAACGCAAACGCTTCATCTGCGACAAAGACGAAGGGGAGTCCTTCAGCATTCTCCTCTGGAGGTGGCAAGCACAGACTGCCACTTTGGAGACGCCAGTAGAACTCCGTGTGCGCAATGGCACCACCATCCGAGATCCGGCCGTTCATCCCCACGTCCACATACATAAACTCGTACACCACCGCCAACATCACTACACTATTAAACCCCTATAATTATAATAGTAGGACCCCGAGTTGGGCGGTGGGACGATGCGGACGTGTTTCCCATCAATTGCCCCTCCGCAGTTAGGAAAGTCCCAACGGCTGGCAAAGTGGGAGGCCACAGTCTGCCATTCCTGTGGCGTGGAAGGGAACTGTGGAGTGAAACAAGAAAAAAAAATGAGTCACTTTGCACATAAACATTGCAAGCAGATTAGACAATCAACATCTTGGAACAAGAGCATTCTTTAAAATTTGAGGCTGGAAAGTATTTGCACAGAAAAGTAGAGGCTCCCCTTCACAGATTAATCACCCCCCATCAATCCCCCCACTTCTGATGGGCCATTGGCAATAACTAGGGTTTTGGGGGGGGGGGGGTTGGACAGGTAACCCTCTGCACTTCATTGATTGCCAAAAGGCTCAATAATGTGTGCTAGTTTGGCCAGACCCTCCTTACTTAACACTATTGGCAGCCCACAGGAAAGCTAAAATGACATTTCAACCCCCCCCCCCCCCCCCCCCAAAAAAGGAAAGCACATTGTGACATTCTGAAATTACCAAGCAAGATAATAGGAGGGGAAGAACACAAAAAAAGAGGAAATGGAAAGTATGGAGGCAGCCCCTTGCACTACATGCTTTGCTGAATTCATCCCTAAAGATGCCCACTATAAAGAGGTAGGTATATAGTGTGTATTGACCTTGGGAAAGCCAGCAGATAGAGGATTGGTACCATCTGACAGAGCAGTTGGGGGAGGGGGTTCCTAATGAGTTTGCCCCCCCCCCCCCCACAAAAAAAAAAAAAAAAAAAGGGGCTCTACATGAAGTAAACCACACAGCAAACATTTGTGCATATTTTAGGGGGTGTTTGGGGGCAAACAATACTATGCAGCAGACAAAAGACATTGCTTAAGTGACTAGGCCATAGGTGTCTATTGGGCCAGAAGAGCATGCTGGGGAGGTAAGTGAAGGGAAAAATGCATGAAGGAGAAAAGGGGCACAGCATATTAGAGCATATTGCAATCATGGTAATTAGGGAAGGAGGTCAAAAATACAAGACATTAGCAAACAGAGCATACATAGAAGGGAATAGTAAAGGAGAAATGTTACCTTAATATAGTCCTCCTGCAGGACCTTGATGATGGCAGAACAGGTCTCTGGAATAATGATTCCCAGGGCCTGGGGAGAGATACCTGAAGAGAACTTCAAATCCTGAAGACTTCTCCCTGTCGCCAAGTACCTCAACGTGGCAACAAGCCTCTGCTCCGGAGTAATGGCTTGTCTCATGCAGGTATCCTGCCGGCTGATAAAAGGGGTCAGCAAAGCCAAAAGACGGTGAAAATCGGGGTCCGTCATCCTGAGAAAGTTCCTGAAATCATCAGGATTACTCTCCCGGATCTCACGAAGCAAAGGCATGTGCGAGAACTGATCACGCTGAAGCAACCAATTCTTGGTCCACATCCTCCTCGTCACTCTGTTCATGGACGGGTCTTGGCTCAAAGCTAAAAGCCCAACACCAATTCCGCGTACAGCACGAACTCGGCGACGAGTACGCACGGGAAACATCGCTCACAAACTCACAAACGGTCGGCTGGTCAGAACGGACAAACAGAAAGCACCGATAAACAGCAAGGCCTGAAAGAACGAAATGAATACCAGAAACGAGCAGACAATAAGCAGTGAAAATCAAAGCGTCCTATATCAAGATATAGGCCGCAATGACCAACAAATGCGAACTGACTACACGCACTAATAAACAGATACGCACGACAAGCACAAACTGAAGAACAGTAACGATCTGAGTCAGAAAACTGAGAAGCGCGAATCTTAAGTCCCCAAACTTCGACTAACTCGCGATAAACACGGGATCAGCAGAAGGAGCCCAAAGGGTGCCTGACGTGGTGCTGAACTTCCCTTTTCTAGTCTCGTGGAAGACGACTTACGTCACGACGTTCTTGCAGACCGGAAATTCCGACAACGTTGTCCGACCGTGTGTACGCAACACCAACATCGGACAAAGTACGACGGACAGGATCCGACCGACCTGGTCCTCGGATAATCCGCGCGTGTGTATGGGGCTTAACACGGTTTAAGTATTACAGTTGATATTTCCCTAAGTTTATGCTGTTACACATTGTTTTGTTTCGCTTCTGGTTTGTGAATCGCATAGATTTTATGCTTGTCTTGTTCGGAGAAGCCCTATGCAACGTCTTTACATAAGGCCATTCGCATTTACCCTCAGAGACCTCGAGAGGGATGGGCTGCCCACTCACAACTTGCCTTGCCAACTTGTCTGAGTGGGAGTGCGCTAGATCCCCTCCCCACTTCCCCCTACTCACTACTGCAAACTGCGGGCTGTCGCAACGCTGGGTGCGGAAGTTGCATACGGAAAAAAGAGAAGTCACAGATAATTGTCTCATAGTTGACCCCTATTATCCTTCTTATCCCCCTCTGTCTCTTTCTTTACCCTCCCCCAGAGAAGGGAAGGTTCACCTGAACGCAAATCCGAAGACCAACTTATACTTACAACTATACCTTTTCGCTTATTTCTCTTGGCCTTAGTCAACCATCGACAGGTAAGACACACTAACATAGCTAGACAACCTAATTATCCCTCTTGAGCAATGCAACCCGTAAATATTTCATCCTGGAATGTGAAAGGGCTACGCTCTCCGGGAAAACGCATGGCGATTCTTCGTCAACTAAAAAGGTTAAAAACTGACATAGCCCTACTTCAGGAATCTCACCTGGAGGAACATGACTTCCCACGTATGCAGAAGCTGTGGGTAGGGACCGTGCTAGGCTCGGCGTCCACAGGCCGAAAGGCAGGCACTCTCATTCTTTTACATAAAAACTTAACATATGACCTACTATCTATCGACAAAGATACGGAAGGCAGATTTGTATCTATCCATCTCAAATTCGCTTCTGGCGAAATCAGACTGACCAATATCTATGCCCCAAATTCCCCAGACAAGGCATATTTTAGTGATCTGTCGACAAAGCTAGCGGAGGACCTTCACACTCCACACCTCATAGGAGGTGACTTCAACTCGACCGTCAACGACGGCGAAGATAGATCAAACTCACCTTATCGCCAAAAACTGCCATCACTGACCCAACACACTCACCTCTACCACATGATACAGGCCCTCGGGTTACTAGATATTTGGAGACTATCCCACCCCTTGGGGAAAGAATTCACTTTCTTTTCTCCAGTCCACAAATCTTTTGCGAGACTTGACTATTTCTTTTGCTCTCACTCTCTGATACACGCAGTCAGGGAATCGAGTATACACGAATTAGTCATTTCAGACCATTCACCTATAACTGTCACTCTTGATAACCTGAGACCCAACCCGGAACATAGGCAATGGAGATTCCCCTCATATCTCACGCAAGACGATAACTTTCACCAGATGCTTAACGCAGCGTGGCTGGATTATGCACACAATAACGACATGCACATGGAGAATCCTAACTTATTTTGGGAAGCGGGCAAAGCATTTATGCGGGGAAAGATAATATCTTATACTTCCGCACACAGGAAAAATGCACAACAAAAATACTTAGAAGCTAGTTTACTGGTACAAAAGACCCAATCACAATTGCAGGCGCAGAACACTGACGACAATCATAAAGCATGGCAACACGCTAGGAACCTCTTCAATACATGGGCTAACAACATAGAACGGATGAAAATGTCATACACACAACTACAATACCACAAACAAGGGAACAAAGCCGGAAAGTTACTAGCCAGACTTACCAAAGGCATTTATACACCTACTCATATAACGACCCTTCGCAATCCCGATGGCACTCTGTCAAAGTCTCCCAAAGATATCAACAAAACGTTGGAAAAATTTTACGCAAATCTTTATGCCCAAGAACCTATGGACCCTGCTACAGCGTCCAATTGGCTTGACTCTACTCCCCTTCCCCAGATCGACCCTACCCACCTGGAGAGGCTAAATGCCCCAATCACTGAAGTAGAAATTACACAAACCATCAGTGGACTAACGAACGGCAAATCCCCAGGTCCCGACGGTTACACGCCCGAATTTTATAAGATTTTAAAAAATAACCTTACTCCCACACTTCTTACGGTTTACAACACAATTTGGACAGGGGGCCCATACCTTCCGACTGGGCACCAAGCCCACATTAAACTTATAGCTAAGAAGGGTAAGGACCCACAGGATCCTGGATCCTATCGCCCCATATCCTTATTGAACCTAGACTCCAAAATCTTATCCAAAATTCTAGCCACGCGATTAGCAACCATCATGCCATCACTTATACACCATGCACAATCAGGCTTTACCAAAGGCAGGTCTGCAGCGTCAAACATTAGGAAA